>JAXDDX010000006.1:6212500-6812500 GCA_034670405.1 Hoplostethus atlanticus | reverse complement strand
TGCATCTAATGTAATACAGTATCACCTCACCTGTCTGAAGGGCCCCCTCTCGCTCGGAGGGCCCTGAAAGTGTTCCTGCTTTTCCTCCCACTAGCGTCAATCCAGGATCAGCCCCCTCAACATCCATGTGTAGTTGAATGTCATTTTAAACTGTAAAATGTAAATAGTAACACAATTATATAACAATGATGTCTTGCTGCTTTCGGTGAATATATTCCATCTATTTTTATTATAAGGCTACGAAAACCAAACTCAATAAGTCAAGAGTCAAATCCTGTTTACGAACTGATATCAAATATCCTTTGTGGATAATCTGATTTCACTGTCAGTTTTTGGGAGTGCCTAGTCTTTCAATCCAATTTATACAGTAATACATTTATCACTTATATCAAGTATGATGTGTGGCTGCTCCACCGCAACAAAAGGTGTGACAGATGCTCTTCCTGTCCACTCATACTTCTGCATCATATTAGCAGTGTGCACAGACTATCAAAGGGGATGGCAAAATTCTCTAAAAGGACAATTTATGGACTGTCCTGGTGGCGCCGTTTTCTAAATCACCTAACATGTACATTACAGGTATAAAATGAAATGCAATATAAAATGAAACAACTTTGAAATATAAAATAGGAGCCCTACCAAAAACATTTAAGATGCAACCAAGTATTCCTGTGCAGCCACACTTCCTGTGTGAACACCAACTGTGTATTCTGATATTACACTTTCATGCTGTGTTCTGTCTGGCGTACATCCCTGCATGTTTCTCCAGATCATACCTGAGTCCCAGCAGCGCTCATCACATTATAACACGACAGGAGAGGTGACATGCCACAACACCTGATCTTATCTTACACAGTGCCATTTTATAACACATTTCATGGCTGACACGTAATCCATTATCAGACATGCTGAGAGTCTTAATAAAGTCCTAAATCAGCTTTTTCGAGGTTGTTCAAGGAAAGCAGTCTCAGTGTGAAAAAGCTGTATGAATTTCAAAAATTTGGTATTATAAATCAGGATCATGCCACAGTTGTTTGATAGTTTTATTTTCTGTGAATGACAGCATCAATGAGTGGTATCAGTTGGCTCTGTCCAAAGACACATACACGTGAAGGACTGGAGGTTACACATATCAGGACTAGGGCTGGGTATCGAGAACCGGTTCCAAATTGGCTAAATCCTCAGAATCAATAAGCTCCTGCACTATTGATTCCTGTTATCGATGCTAAGAGGCTGTTGCTCAGCTGGATGCTGTTTGTTCCAACAGACATTTCGGTCTGCCACTGATTGCAAACAATGACATATTTTGACACTCCTTTAAAGCTGTATGTAGTCTTTCCCCCCTAACAATTTATCAAGTAGGAATCAATAAAGAATCAAATTGATAGAGAATTGAAAATGGCACCAGAATCGGTAACAACCTAATGATACCCAGCACTAATCAGGACACACCGTTTGAATGTCAAGTTCTCAAAAGTAGGTATAGGCAATGTTACTTAAAAGATTTGAGGTGCTAGTGGGAGTTCCTATTGTGATTATACTTTGTAGGCTGCTATTGGTAACAAAAACTGGTATGACAAAACAACTAAGTGCATACACACATCATCTTGAATCAGTAGCTGATTTTAATAATTGTGTTCATCATCCCTCCCTCTTGAGTGTTGTTCTAATCCAGAAAACAAGTTATCTTAGGAAACGGATGTTCAGGGAAGTATATAAAATTATTTGCACACAGAACCAGCATATTGAACAAGACACAAATAAACAGTAGTAAACAGATTAAATGGCAAAGGCAAGTGATTGGGCATTAGTTCACCATGGTGAAACCCTGAAGTTCGTCTAGTGCTAAAATGTCTCCTGAATGAAACAATGTATGAGAGGAGCTCCAGTTCATTGTGGTTGTGACCAAGTAGATGTTACATTAATATTAATCCAATGTGTGATAACGGTGGACCATGGTCATTTGAACATGGAAGACGCTTTAATCTTGTGGTCCCGTGCAGCTCAACACAGGACTGCCACTGTTTTGTTCTCACTGGGTGCATTCATGCACTCATAATGCTGCAAGCTACTTTGGCTCAAAGTGTGGACCAGACAGCATGTGTTACATAGTGTAAGTGCACGAGTTAAAAACCTCAAAAAGATATGTTCAAGATAATCCAATAGTTATTGTTAGGTCTGGGTGACATCAGGCGTGTAGCACTGCCAGGTCTTTAAAATGTGGCAATGCTGAAGTAGGACATTGCCAACTTCTTCTTCATTCATTTGTCAAATGCAGCATGTTGCTGCAGGGCACTTATAGTTGAGTTCAATACTTTAGTGTGCTTACTGCCTCCTAATTACACTTAAAACATATACACATGATGATATAACTGTTGATTCTTTAGGACAATTGGCTAAATATCAATAGCACAGGCCCTGCCATAATAGACGCCACTCCACTTTTTGTTCAGGTTTACATGTAACAAGTACCCCTTATGAATATTTGGTCATTAGCCTCAAATATGAGAACACATTTCAACACAAACCAAATTTAAAAGTTTTAACATTTATTTCAGAAAGGGTATAATATTTATAAATATCGAGCAGCTCATCGGTATAATCAATGACTCGAGAAAGGTCAGTGTCGGGACAGTGTCTTAAACAAGCTAAGCCTATTGTAAGACACTGTTCTGAATGGAAGGAGGAGCAAAACTCACGTTACGGTTTCTGGGGGGCTCCATTGCAGATGCAGGTTTACATGTGCATGATAAGAATTATTAAATGTCACATTACAGTGTCATTTAAACTGAGCAGCGACATGACACATTTTAAACCAGTTGTTACTTTGATGTTTTACAGTCAAAACTCAGGATTCAACTCCTCTATTTGTCTTGTGTTTTGACCAGGAGCACCGCACAGACTACAGTGGGTTAGAATTACTCAAATGTTTCAACAAGTGTTTCACCCCAAATCTTAACATTTTCACTCATTTTCATTAACACTGAATTGTTCTAAAAAGCTGGAATATCCTGACAGATTCAGCAAAATGGATAGTTAGGATGCTAATATGAAACGACAGTGTGAGCCGACGAACACTGCTGGCAGATGGCGTGTCACAGTTAACACAAGTCTTTTCCCAAGGGACGTGATGAGGTTTTCCCCTTCAACAAGTAATCCATTTTCAACAGCTCTCTTCTCATTACTGGGTTAGTCCTTCTCCAGGTCCAAGATGATCAGCCCAACTGTGGAGCTTTGCAGAATAATTTCCAAATCATCTATGACAGCATGATCCCTGATTTTGACGTTTATCTGTGGAACGCATCAGTAGGATCTTCTCAGGACCGGAGAATCTCTGTTAAGTTCACTTGGAGGTAGGCAGAGGGCGCCGGAACAGCAGGATGTGTGGCTCTGGACCAAAAAAAATAAAAATAAAACTTATGTGGGTAATATGAAGTGGTCGGTGCATTAATATATATTTTCGCCTTTATTGGACAGTTACCAATACAGACAGGAAAGATGGGGGTGGGGGGGGGTGACATGCGACAAAAGGCCCTGGGTCGGATTTGAACCCTGGACATCACGGTTGCGTGGTACGCGCCTTAGACTGCCGATATATCAGGACGTCCCAGGTGCATTCAAATTTAAACCAGGAAAAATTTGATACTTTATGGATCCACATGAGGACACTGAATCCCCTTCCCTCCCACCCTCTTTGAATGGGGGTCATGATGGGAGGATCCAAGGCACCGCTGTCCATATGCTCATGGCAAGTCAACATTTCTGAAATTTTCAGCTCCAGGCAAGTAACCAGATACATAGCTAATCTGTACCGCCTTTCAAAGGGTGTAACTTTACCCATTTAAACGTCAGACATCCACATTGTAAATGGGCTTTGTGTCCAGGACACAAGTGTCTTATCATTCATCTGAAAACCATCAATCAAGATAAGTATTCACTCATATTGGAATAACTGTACTGGCCATCTATTCCAAGTAAACAGGATGCTTGATGCTTCAAAAATATTACAGATGAAACAGAGGGTCAGCTGATGGCCGCATGCAGTGGAACCCCTATCCTAACCAGTTATGCCATACACCCATCTTGGGATTATGGTCAATTGTGCTGATCTTTTACATTCTTTGTAATACGCTTATCTCTAGGATGGAAACCAACACTGCATTTCAGTTGAGTTTTTCCAGCTAGAGTGATTACACACTGCCAGTCAATAAATTATGTCATTAGCTACACCAAGTATGATGTACACAAAAAAAGACAGTATGATAAGCAGAAACTGTTTGAAACACAGATCTTGTCTAGTTTCCAAACAGGAAATATGCACTGTCTGGCTCAGTGCCTCAGAAATAAGTGGGTTTGTGTCCAAAAAGTGCAAAACCCTGAAAACAAGCTACTGAAATGTGAAATCTTGGATTATTGTTGGTGTACGGTCCAATCAACTCTAGTTATACTGAAGGAAACAGCCATAACTATTTATGGAAACCATTGGCCAATGTAGAACTCTTGGCCTAGCAACATCTGTGAGAGGGGCAGTGGCTAGAAAGCTACCTGGTTGGTGGATCATGTAATGCACCCATCCTTGGCTCTGCTGGACCCCCAGGTTCCTCCATTCAGTTTCCGACATTAGATGGGTCTTGGGTACACGCTTGGCAATATCCTTGGGCAACATAACGTGCCTATATACACAGAGGGCAGAGATTTATGGCTGAATGGAAAGCATTAAATAAATGGGTCACGATGACATCATGTGACAAGATAGCTGCTGACAAGGGAAATGTCAATGCCACGTTGGTAAATAGAAGTTACTGCATGACATTTTTGACAGTTGACCGACGCATATTTGGATGAAGGATAAGTCGTTACCTACCTGTACTCGTATTTCTCATCGTCATATTTATCAGAGTAGTATATCTGTTTCTGTGATGACATGTTGGAAACCTGTTGGAGACGGCTTAACGTTAGCTGACAATGAAGGCAGATTAAATTCTTACGCAGAGACAGACAGGATAACAACTTACAGCTCTTATATTGCTAAATGGAAGTGGCTAACTTAGTCAGCTAAATTGCTAAACTGAGGGATTCTGCATATCGATTTACCTGACACCAAACTTCACTCATTTGTTCTTGTGCGAGTTTCAAAGCTTACCTGATACGATTATTGTTATATCCGGACAAGTAATGAGCAGTTAATTATAGTAGTTTTCACGTCCTGCAGTGTGAAACAACTCGTAGCGTGTTTGCTTGTCTTTGTTTCCCTCTCGAATGTGACTGATCCCGCCTTTCACAGTTCAAAAATGCCCTCGCCCCCTCCCATTGGTCAATAAACCGACTTCACGTCCTCGTCATTGGTCGAGCCTTTCTGTCGCAGGAATTTGTCGTGAAACTCCACACTGACTTCTGATTGGTCGGCAAAGTATGAGCAAACTAGATACTGTTTGACTGCTTGGCCAACAATCCACACATGACATACTTTCATGTATTATTATGTAACGAATGACCCACAATATGTTTTGACGATACAATCATATATAAATACTAAGTCTCTATTATGCATTTCAACGCAAATTGCTCAAATAGACTATAGGGAACATAGGGAGTGATATAGTGGTAAATAAAGGGTGGGCAAGCTATGACCTCGAGTTGATAATAATGATAAGGCAAACGTCGAGCATTATACATTACTTTTAAAGATTTATGCATTTTTATTCTAAAATATCTTATTTCATGTAACATCACCATGCTGTATAGGGGAGAGTGGGGTGATTTGAGCCAGTGGGGAAGTTGAGCCACCCCTTGTTCCTAGGCAACCATAAACAAAATTGTGACCACACATTTTTGAGTCCTTAATTTTACTCACCCTGTGATGGACAGAGGCACATGGAATAAGTGGTAAGCACACATAAGTTAAAAAAAAAAACTGTTTTTTGCCATTCCAAGTAATTTTCTTATGTTCAATGAGTCATGATTCTCGTGTCTGAACAATAACAGCAAAATCACATGTGTTAGTGCTTTAGGAAGCTACAATATGAGGTTAAACTGTTAGGATGACTTTATCTCTAAATTGCTGCATGATGCAAGTTTGTTTTTATCACACAAATTAAAAAATTTGAACTTTATAGACCAAAAACAATCATGCCACGGTTCTATAAACGGAAGACAGGCAGGGCTTCAACTCCTCTTGTGGATTTGGACAAAGCAGTGGGAGAGGTCCAGAATGGGAAGTCCATACGTCAAGTGGCAAGGGACATGAAGATCGACAGGATGATGCTAAAGCGATACATGGATAGGAAAGAACTTGGAGAAGTAAAGAGAACAGGGTATTCTTATTCTTATTTCTTATTTCTTATTTCTTATTCTTAATTCTTATTTTAGATCTAATGTAATGATTTCAAGGGATGCACAACATCCTGAAATATATGTACATATCTTAGTTAGAGACATTACTGTCATGCACTCACTATAAAGATGCAAGTAAAAAGTGGCTCAACTCACCCCACTCTCCCCTACTCTGGATTTACGTCAGCCTAAAAATGTTTGCAAACTGTTCCGAAAATCAAAAGGTGGGTAAACTTGTGGGGTTATGCTTCAACATCATCCCTGGCCATAGGTAAAAGAATAATGAAAATGTACAACTTAACAGTGCACATTTTAAATATGTGATTCTAATTCTCAAAACAAATTTTAAAAATATATATATAACGCGTTAAAGGAAAAAATATGGCAATATGGCATAGATGTTTCTCAAACATAATGTGTATATATAATAATTTAATGTTACGGATATCTATAATAATCCACGTCTGACATGATCTAGCTGGAACCATATAACTGCACTGCGTTTTTGACAGAATCCACTGTTAATTGCACTGATTCATAGAGCTTCTCCTTGCAGAAGCGCCAAAAACTGCCTCACAGGCAACAGATTTATCTTTAGACTTATTATAGAAGAGATGGGGCCAGATGATGATATGAATGGCCACAGTCATGCAACAAGACTGGAGGGGTTGTCCACTGGTAAGTCCCCAGACAAATATAGCTCTGCGGACGTGTCAGTACACGGCTGGTCGCAGCAGCCTCTCCCTTCAGTATATATGTGCATGCATGTTCATGTATCAGCAGTGTTATGTTCACCCATGAAGTTATTGAAAAAGGAAGATCTATATTCATCACCTGGCACTTTCACCTGCGAACGTCAATCAGGCTGCGATAAGCGTCGTTTTCCTGACACGACAGTTCAATCTAATTGGCTCCACCGTGGTTTAGGGCGGTAGCAAAGTAGCCTCTGCTGAAATCCCATTGGAGGAGACGCGTCTCCGTCGGTGTGACGCAGCTTGGAATTCCCAAAGTTCCCAAGTTCAGGGGAAGAGCGTTGTGCGTTCTAAAGACGTGCTGAAGACAAAACCAGAGCAATTGAGCTGTTAGCAAGTGAGGTAAAATCTCCTTTGTTTATCATTTCTGAGAGTAGAACAGGTGGGTCTCAAACGCTTTACTTGCACCGGAGCTTGACAACGCGGAAGAGTGGGAGTGTGGGAAATTCAGCTACCATCCTTTGTTTACCATCACGAGTGGACCTTGAATTTGGTTCCCACAGCAATCACAGCCCTTCAATTTAGGCGTTTAGAGGTGCAGATAGAAACTAAGTTGTCATAGTGGGGGTCGATAAGTGAGTATACATCTTTGTTTCCTCGTGTCTAGATGAATGGACTGCTTATGTCTGTCTGGGTTTGACCATTTTTGGTCATTTAAACTGCCACAGAGAGATTCAGTGGATAGGCCTGAATGAAAGGCTAGCTGGAAATAGCACTGGTGATGAATATAATCAAGGGATATCTGCCTCAAACTGTGAAGCCTTTGTTTTCAGTACGCTGCAGAGTATTATGGATGCCACCACACCGTTATATAACTTGTGGCAACAACAATCTGGTCTTTATCCCCATGTATGCGGCGAATTGTTCCAAACTGCACAGCTTCATAGTTTCCACACATTCGTCATCAAAAGATTGTAGAAAACAAAGATGTGGTTCGTCATTTTGTGATAAGAGTACTTGCATGGTTTCTATTTTGCCTATTGGGGTGTACATGTCAGCACTGTCTCCATTATTACACACATTATAATTTAAGGTTGATGTTGGATAGCTAGGCAAGACTGTTTATTCAGTCGTGTACCAGGGCCTGTTCAATGAAGAGACGCTGTTTCTGTCGTCGTCTGCAGAACACAAGGTTGAATCTGTCCGTGCGGTGCCTCGCTGAGCCTGTAGGGGGAGATGTCTGACAACAGCAACAGCACAGGCAGCAGCGGCTCCTCCACCAACAGTTGGACCCTCCTCTCCCCTGAGGTAAGACAGCCAGCTCAGGAAACCCTGCCTGTGGCCTTGTAGGCCTTTTGTAATGCACGTCTAAGTTATATGCTGTGAATTTTACACTGCATTCACATTTTAACATGCAACAATAGACTAAGCTTACATTTCTAACATTACAAGCAGCCAATAGTACAGAGTGCATGGGTCAGAGCTCCCAGACAATAGGTGTAAGGGGGATTTTATTTTGTATTTTACTGATAGGTAGATGGTTGGTTTCCTTTCCCAAGGTTCAATTAAATGGTGGTGAATGTTTGCAAGGATTACCGTATTACTGCTTATCAGCTCGATATCACTGAGGGCGAAATGTGTGGCTTTATTATAAACATACACCTGCTGCACCTACCACGGTACAGTGTTATGTATGTATGTGTTTATGTATCTATTTGTATACTTCTCTGCATCTATTGTCTGTATATCTGTACATCTGTGTACAGAATATTATTAATTATTAGGGTTTGAATCATTATTAATTATTAAAATATGATTCCTTCCTATTGGTGACTTGCACCTTATTCTGCACAATCCATGTCCATGTTTGTCAAGAGGATTAAAAACCCTCTTTAATGTCTCCTCACCTTCATCTCTATCTGCCCTTCATGACCGAAGTGAATTTGATAGTTGAAATCAATAAAGAATCACAGTTTTTGGTCTTCTGCTTCTGTGGAAAAGAGCAGGTCGCCCTGATGTTTTATACACTCAGTGTATGTGCAAGCATTGGTGTGTGAGTGTGACTTTGTGTGCACATTTGTGTGGTGTAATGTAAATGTTAAGGTGAATGATACTTTGAGAGTTAAGGTGAATGAAGGAGCCCCTGCTTTAGCTGCCATTAAACCTGATCTTCTTGGATCTTTCTACTCCAAAGGAAGCTGCCATTGAGAATGTCGGCCCAGTGGACGATGGCACTGAGAGCCTGGGCGACGTCCCCAGTCTCTCTGAGGAAGTGGCAGGTACTGATAACTAAAGAGTACAGCAGCATTAAAAATCTCTGTATTATTAGTACTATTATTATTATTATTATTATTATTATTATTATTACTCCTTTTCCTTGAGCTTCTACAGCTCCAACATCTGCTTGGAAGCATGTTACACGAAAAATGATTGTTGCAAATGATTGACTTTGATCTTGTGTGGATGCTATTCCAGGGGTCACTATGGAGATCAACCCAAGTGAGATTCCAGTAGAAACTATCCTGTCTGAGGAGGGCCATGAGGTCAGTACATCATAAACTACACAATAATCCAATCAAGCCTAAAATGAATCACACTGGCTGTTGAGATTGTCAATACCGCGCAAATAAAGCACCATTAAATAGTATTATTATTAAAGGAAAAATTCACTCTAAAACACTTTAACAGCCATTAGCTATTGCTATCGCTATTTCTATTGTTCTCTTCAGCTACATGAATAACCAGCTGAAAGCACTGTTCTCTGGGGTTGTCAAAGGTCATTCTGGGAAATGTAGTAAATCACTGACCAAGTAGAAATAGATGAGGCAGCTTGAGGGAAAGTGATTACACCAATTACACCACTTCATCACCAATTGCAACATCACAGATGATATATAACAGTGTAAGTGTCCTAACCGTGTCCTTTAATGTGTTTATTTCTAGGTGTGTCAGGAGACTTCTCCAGATGCCAGCGAGGGTCCCGTCCCCTCCAGCCCAACCCGGTCAAGCCCACTTCCACCCGACCCCCTCGACCTCCCAGACCTTGACCTGGACAGTCAGCCTCCTGTAATCCATGACATTGTAACAAGCTCGCCCAGTGACAATGAACACCAAGGCGTCATACCCTTTATCACCAACATCAATTTGGGGGCTCCACTCGACCTTCCTGTCACTGAGCCCCCTCCAGCTGAGCCTGAGCCTGAGCCTGAATCAAGCCCTTCCCCTCCCACCCCTGAGATCCCTGTCCCAGCAGAACCAGTACTTGAAATGCTTGCAGATATAGGGCCACTTCCTGAGAGCCCTGCTGTGGAGAGTCCTGTTCCTTACTGCCGAACTGGAGGTTAGCGTCACCACAGAGACCCTAACAGCCTCCCATGTTGACACCGATATCAGCCCCTCCCCAGCGAGTTCTGAACCTCCAAGCCTGGTCCCAGAGAGCCTAGCACCTGAAAGCCTCACCCATGATAGTCCTCTGCCAGAGACTGTCGGTCCAACCGAGGCACCAGAGGAGCCGGATGTGGAGAAAGAGGACACAGAGTTGTCTGAGGAAGTGACCAAGGTTGAGAAGGAAGAAGGTATGGGATTATTCAACAGGAAATGTTAAGACGATGCATGCAAGATATTACTAGAATGATCCTTTTTTGGAGATGAAAAATCAGAAGAGGCATTTTCTAATAAATTACACTGATTTGGATCATTTCAAACTTCTACTACTGGTACTACTACTATAATTTAATTGTGTATCACTTTTTATGATCACCCAGGTCTTAGACTTTGCAATGGACAGCCGGGTCCATTGCAAATTCAGTAAGTGTTTTATTGACCACAAGCCAAGTCAATTCCCTTTGTAATTGGGTTGAGAAAATGAGAGAATCCTCTTGTAGAGAAATTGGTTAACACATTTCTTATCTGCAGCACACCGGTGACTGGAATCTGATTCATTGGTATGACAAGGAGGCATACACCTCATTGAGAAAATGCCCCCCCCACCCCCCTTGCAGGAAATTACTATTGTTGTAATTTAGAGAGAAAAAGCATTTCCTTGAGCTGCGCTGACTTTTTGCCAATTTTTACATGCATGCATTTTTAACATTTGCTCTTTCTGTTTGTGTATTCACTGAGCTTCTGGTATTTTGTGGTGGGCATTCTTCCAGTAGGTGATTTGTTGACTATGCTTATCGGAGCCTTCTGCTCTAAGCATCTTTTGAACAATGGTCAAAGTCCAGTTCTGGCAGTTTTGTAGCAAAAGAACTCAAGATGATTACTTGTTTTGGTGGACTTAAGGCTGCAGCTGAACACATATGGCTCGAGTTTGGGCTCCGAATTATCATTCCTATTGCACAAATACGTAATAAAACAGGATTGCACTTTACTACCCTGCTGTTTTTTAATTTTCAGGATTCCTTTTTCTCCTCTCGTATTTCTAGCTCCCTTAGAGGCATCCAGTAGCTTTGACTTTGCAAAAGGTGACACGAGCAGCGATGATGATGGACTGAGGAGGAGGAATGTGGCATCCTGCGAGGCACCAAGACCAACTACGTCAGATGAGGAAGACGAGGAAGAGGAAGTAGAGTTCAAGCTGGCAGAGAAGAAGGAGGAAAAACGTTGGTTCTCTTTGAACAAGTGCATTGTGGGTGCTCTGGTCCTACTCTGCCTGGGTTCCCTCTTCCTCTCAGGTGAGTTCAGCTAGCTGCCCCATCAAATTGTACTTCTGATTTCAGAAATGTTGTGATGTTTCAGAGCCCTTTATTATACTTGTTATTATTTAATGTTATATTTTTAGATGTGATGCTGATGTTCTAAAGAGTTTTATAGGAATACATCAGAATCAGTGCACTATTATCTTGTTGTATCAAAGGTCATTTGGTTGACAGCTTTAGGTCACTTTATGGCACAAGATTTGTCAAGCATTTATAACAAACTGTACATTTCCTTAATTCAGTGGTACTTGGTTATAAATTGTATATGACCCATTATTTCCAAATCAATTTTAGATGCTTTATCTAGTTGCTTACGCTGTTAGATTTTGTTGACTAAGCTGTGCTATGCCAACAGGTGTCTTCCCTGATCTGAATAATGGTAGGTGCAGTGCTAAAGATTAGATGGCAACTGAAGCTTCTGCACTAGCTGGTTAACCCTCAATAGCTTGGCCAAGCGCTAATCTGGTCTGACTCTTTATGCTCTGACAGAAAAAGGCATGTGCACACATGACGTGTAGTGTTATGTTGTAGTAGTCCATCACAAGGCAAATAACATATATATAATAACTCACAACAGGGAAAATTGTTTGGTTAGGCAAACATATTTAATTACATAATAAAACTACAACATAATACTTCTTTTTCTAGAATGACTATAAACTCTGTCTAGCTAAATAATTCCCCCATAGTGTACATGTAGAGCCAGAGCTTTGCCAAGTGATGTATTTCACAACAAAAACATCCTCTGCTGCTCTAAGAGGGCTTGGCAGCTGTCTGGTAATAGAAGTGTCTGTTGTAAGACATGTATGAAAGATGTCCCGTTGTGTTCTTATCTAACAGATGACTTTGACTCCTCTGAACTGAGTGACGGAGAACAAAACCAGGTCTGTCCCAACCTCTGACATCATCTCTCTCTTCACTCTCTCAATGTCAGTTCTATGTTGTATAGTATGTGGTCTATACAATAAGACAGTGTTAATATGAAATTCAATTCAAAATAATGGAACATTAGTATTTTTGTGTTGTTCATTTGCCAATAATTTTCAATCTATTCAACAGGACTGGCTTAAAAGTGATCCACAGGATATGAAAGAGCTATTGGACAAACTGGCACAAGAAAACCAACAAATCTCCCAACTAGAAGCACAACTACAGGTCAGTCTGCAAATCACATTGTCCTTAGAAATTGTTTCACCCCATCTTGATTGTTGTAATGGTTTCCCACAATATGAAGGCAGCATGTTTTCAATTAAACATGTCACTCTGCTTTTTTTATCTCAGTCGCAGAAAAAAGAACTGGACTCAGCGCTAGCGGCAGCGGCAGCAAAGGGCGATGAAAAGGATAAAGATCTGGAAAAAGAAAATGCAGAGATGAGAGACGAGTTGTCATCTCTACCTGGCCTGAAGGAAGAGCTAGAGACTTTGAGGGCCCGGGTGACTGAACTCACCCAGCTCACAGGTATGATGGGACAATCATGGAGTAAGAGGATACTTTAATTATTGACTAAAGTCTGTGCCACCTCCATATGATACTCCAAATATAAGGGTACTGTGTTATATACATTAAAGATAAATTAAAGTGCTAATCTACTCTACTTTTCATCTACTGCCGAAAATATTACAAGGCTCATATGACTCTTCCTCCACAGCTAATCAGGATATGCCCGCGAACCCAGCCCCTCACCCTGGTGGCAAACGTGGGGAGAGCAACCAGAAGGCAGCTGGGCAGGAGAGGAGGAAAGACCCCAGAGAGGGAGGCAGGCTGAAGGAAGAACTTCAGAGACAGAAGGTTCTTTTGGACGAAAGCAGGAAGAGGCTAGAAGGGATGAAGAGAGACGGCAGCAACAGGAAAGGTGTAAGGGATAGCCTGGAGGAGATGCAGAAGAGGCTCTCTGAGCAGGTAGAGAAGCTGGGGAAGAAGAAGCCATGGGAGCCCAAGTGGAACGGGAACAGAGGCAAAGGTAATGGACGGGACCACTGGAAGAAAGAGGAGAAGAAGGAGTGGAGAGGCGAGAAAGACTGGAAGCACAGCAAAGGAGGACGGAAGGACAAAGAGGAGAGAAGAGAGAAGGACTGGAAGTCACATAAGCAAAACTCGCACAAAGAGGCGTGGAGGAAATACCAGGATGAGTGGGAGAGGAAGAAGGACGAGCGCAGGACGGACAGAGAAGAAAGGAGGAAGGAGAAACCATGGCAAAATGGAGCCAAGAACACCCACAGCCACAACCACCAGCCTCATCAACACAACCACAACGACTTCTGGAGACATCAGGAGGAGAAGCTTAGACGCAATGTCCGCCCCTGGGTGGGCTGCAGCGCTGTGGAGGACTGTGCCAGTAAGCAAGGGCTCTACCCAGTGGAGCTATCTGAATTCGAAGAACTGCTGGAGGGCTACCTAAGCAAGCTTGAAGGATCTCAGTCCGAGAGCAAGGACGAGCTCAGGAAGCTGGTCGCAGAGTTCTTTGAAGATGGCGTGTTCGTCCATGACCGGGTTGTTTTCAACGACTTTGCTGAGGACGTGGCGGACATTCTGGAGGACATGGCGGACATTTTGGAGGATGAGGGGCAGGGGGATGACGACGCCCTGGAGGAGGAGATGGAGGAGTTTGAACGAGAAGCCCTGTGGAAGTTTGCCGCCACCGCGTAAACAGAGACCAAGAGGGAAAAGGAGCAAAATAAAACACCCAAGATACAGCATGGTGGTTTCAGACATGTCTTGCCTATCCTCTAAAGAGCTGTAATTGTAGTAGAAAACGCTTCTGGTACAAAGAGTGTTTGTGCCTCTCGTAACTGTGTCCCTCTAACTCTTCAATTGTAAGCTAGAGTCGTACTCGTCATATGGGACTTAGTTGTTGTTACCTACCTCTGTCAGGTCATGTCTCCCAGTGCAAAGTCCTACAGTAAAGTATTGTGTGGATTTGCCTCTGCTGTATAACATAGTTTTTCACCTATTGCATGTTGCAGTTCGTAATGTAAGTTCCAACTCTGATAATGTTCAGATTACAAAGAGAGAATAAGCAGGGATTTAACAGAATTGTGTAAACCAGACCTGGCTCAAATAGTATCAGCAAATCATTTTGTTTTCTTGAAGTACCAGTGCAATGGTGTTTACTGCATTTTAAATTGACTTTCTAGAATTGTTGTTGTCGGGTGTTGCGGAAACACCCTTCTGCTACACCAAGCAGGTTTAAACAAATGCAAAGAGTTACGCAAATACCCAATCCCAGGGGATCTGCTCCCAGTCATAAGAATCAGATCAGGTCAAACCAGTTCTGTGTCAGCAGCTCTTCATTA
This sequence comes from Hoplostethus atlanticus, assembly GCA_034670405.1. Taxonomy (NCBI): domain Eukaryota; kingdom Metazoa; phylum Chordata; class Actinopteri; order Trachichthyiformes; family Trachichthyidae; genus Hoplostethus; species Hoplostethus atlanticus. Next base: position 6,797,481 of record JAXDDX010000006.1, on the reverse strand, counting down.
AATTAGTGCAAACACTGCTGAGTTCTGTTTGAGAGCCCTCAGAGGTGACTGATGTTAAGACCTGCTGACGCCAACTGTCAGTTGACTGGAAATGTGCAGACCAACCCAGATCTAGTTAGACATGTTCATTTAAGGCTGCTCAAAAAGCAATAGGACAAAGTAATAGCCATAGTTGCATTGATGACTGCTAAACCACTTTGGCACTTTGACTCACACTTTACATTTAGCTAGCAGAATTATTTCTCACTTGTTTTGATCACTACAGTCAAGTTTTTCTAGGCCACTAGTTCTTGATAATATTGTTTTGTGATGTAGCCATGGGGACATCCAACACATGATATACATTACTGGGTATCCCAGAACATCCAGAGCACTAAGTAGAGAACTTACTAAGCTACAGTAATGTCTCTCTTGAACCAAACAGGGCTTCATTTCATGGATTTTGTTTATTCACCTAAATGAGATTGACTTAACACCATGTTTTTTGCGTTGTCATCTCACGGTGGAAGCAGGTTGATTCTGTGAACTGCTTAGGATCAAAGTGCTCCAGGTAACCCAGCCCAGCATCGTGTCATATAACTTGACGTGCACACAAGTGATTAGTAACTTGGTTCTAGAGAGCTAGATGCTTTATTAATCCCCAGGGGGAAACTAGAGAAGCTGCTACATTTCTTTCTTCGAATTAGCCAGGCTAAAGGTAAAAGAAGAAAAGCACAAAGTCTATACAATATGGCCGCATTGCTTTGCAATGGTGGAAAATGATATATTTCAGAATTCTTCACTCTCACTGTCATCGTATTTGAACATGAAGTTTTCCCTCTTAGATAGATGTGAAGTTCAAAGAGACAGATTTTGATTGTTGGCTCATTTGTTACAGTGATTTTAAAAGACTGCTTGGATGAATTTCACATTATTTGTCCAGTCACTGCACCGCAGCTTTTTTCTTTATTTTTAATAAGAAGAACCACAAACTGTGCACCTGTCCCAGACCATATATGCTGAATGTGAATATGTTGAGAAAGTTATTGGTAATTTTGGTTTTCAAAAGCTTAGTTTGCTAGCTACTGCTTATGTGCCTTTTGTTATTAAAAATACCTGTTAGAGTGGACAAAAGGTGTTTGATATGCTGGATTGATTTGCTTCTGCAAGTGTATAACACATTAGTTTACACAACTTGCAATTTTACTGCTTTTTTTTAGGGCAGAGACTGAATGTAAGAGGATTTATTCATAAAGTGTTAAATAGATCTTTGAAACGTTGTCTTCTCTGCTGTATGTAAAGAGGAACAACTGGGGGATTTGTTTTGTTGGAAACTGCAAATGTTAAAGCCAAAGGGACTAGAAACGAGCTCTATCTGAATAGATGATCCTATCATGAAACACATTTATGAGACGTTAATCAACATTTAGAAGTATTCTTTTCTTCTTGGGACAACAGAAGGGCTCTGTGCTTACAGATAATTTAGGAACTGTCTCAGATTTGCACGAAATTTGATCCTTGATAAATGTGTTGATAAACTTAGAGTATTCCTTATTTTCCCCATCATCATCAATGTCCTCTCTTTGCAAGTCAATGTTAAGTTTAATAAAGTTTTCACCATTAAAGTTGTGAATATTGCTATCTTTATCTAGATTTTTTTTTAAATATCAGCTTTTCTTCTGATGAAGTTTATATTGAGAAAATCTGTTGACTGGTTTGATTCCATTTAGGAAAAACAAATGTATGTTTTTTATATAACATATGTTACATTTGATGTAACATATGTAATCCAGTGATACCCAGCATTACGTTGGAATGACGGGCATCCATTGTCACAGCCATGATGCCAACCTGAAATATTTAAGTCATGATGAAATAGCATGAGCAGGAGTGTACAAGTTCACAAATATGAAACCACACGCAGCCTTTCCTAGCAAGTGAAGTAACTAGCGTTGGCCCAGACCAGATATACTGGTGAGCAGGAATGTCGGTAGTGATTGACATGCTGCAGCAAGAGCGTGGAAGAACATAGCCGAAGCGTTTCAGTATATTTATGTGGTGACACAGACATTTTTCTTTTTTCCTAAAACAATCCTAAAACAACTTACAACATCAGCAACTTCTAATAACTTCATCTTCCATAGTCTAACAACTATTTTAAACTCACCAAGTTCTCAGTCCCTTGTACATCTTCGTGCAGGTATTCCACACACCGTCCATAAGTGGTGACACCAACGTCCTCCATGAACATCATGATGCCAAGCCACTGCAGTAGATCTGAGGAAACAATAATGTCAGATTCACATTTTACACACATCATTTCATAAAATTGCACATGAAACCAATTTTTTTCCACCCAAATTATTTATTATTGGAGACATGTTGTGTATAAACAAATTACTGCTTGGTCATACCTGATTCGGTCACTTGATTAGACTGGCCTGACAAAGATGCTATCTGTAGATCCCAAACAAATAACTGAAATTAGTTTTGTCCTGTCATCAATACAAAGCTGCCTGTAGGACTTTGTAGGACGAAATTGTAGTTTGTGTGTGTGTGTGTGTGTGTGTGTGTTGGGGTGCGTTTGCACATGTACCTGTATGTGATGTGTATCCCCGGAGTAGTGGAAATCAGGCTGAGATAAGCACAGCCTGCTGGATGAGGGAGAAGGGGGTGGGTGAAGTGTTTTCCGCTGATGTCTGCATCAATGAATGGAGATGGAGGGGATATATTAAGACAGGTGAGCTCCAGGAAAGAGACAAGGCCCTTGGTACCTGCTGCAACGACTCCACTTTACCTCAGCACAACAGGTGAGACTCTAGCCTCCATACTCCGTTAATATATATTGCACATTCTTGTAACCATAATCGTTTGTGTGGAATGTGTATTTAGCTATCCATCTTCTTTTGTTTTCCAGGTGACATCTCCACACTCGACCACAAATCATAATGGAAGCTGCCATCAGTGCCCTTGTCGCTCAGTTCAAGACGTACGCTGGGAAGGATGGATCCTCCAACACCCTGAGCAAAGAGGAATTCCACAGCCTGGTGACCTCTCAGCTACCCAACCTCGTCAAGGTAATTGCCAGAACCTGTTTTCAGACGCTTCTACAGCTGATATGAGTATCTTCAGAGTATCTTGTGATTTTACATGAATCCCTGAGGCTGATTCACACTCTTAAGTTTACTGTGCAGTTTGTATTGCATGTGGCTGTTCTACATTTCCAGAACCGATATCCATCTCAGTCATCCCTGCTCCCACTTTTGTAATCAGTGTTTACAACGTTTAGATCAATAGGAAGCACTATGGATACACTCTATTAAATGTGAAGGTATTGCATTGTGGGACTCTACACCAATATATATATATTTCGGTCGTATTTAATACTTTAATCAACCATTAGATGGCAGGGCAGTCTTGTGAAGCAGTCCACGTTGGAAACCAGAGTGGGCTTGTATAGATCAGGACCTCTTCTCTGTGATTACCTGCAGAATGCCAGTGATCCTGGAGCAATCGAGCAGCTCATGAGTTCACTGGATGACAACAACGACGGGGAGCTGACGTTCCTGGAGTTCTGGCAGCTGATTGGGAAACTGGCAGGCAAGCAGGGAGGTTTCAGTCAGTAGAATTCTGTGTATTCTTTGCCTGTCACTTGTGGCTTTTGGCCGACTGCGCAATACCATCCAACTGAATTAAGCTGTCCAACTGTAACCTCAAGGGCATTTGATTTCTTTTATCTGTGTCAGTGCCACATGTGTAACTCTTTAGTTAACCATTTGTTGAAAGCGGGTAAACTCGCAATTAAAGGCTCCATTGTGTTGTTGAACTCCACCGAACCTTTGTCTGCTGTCATTCATTGACTACAGTATATAACGTCACACAGCCACCTACTGTACATTTGAGCAGGAGCGGATTACAGCCTTGATTTAGTGGCACAATTGGCCTGTAATTCTATATGTACAACTATACCATCCAGACCATATCTTGTTCCATAGGGCTTCATAATGCCTGTACAAAGCTGCCTGTCCAGGCGTTAAGCTGCTGTAATGTACAGGTTAAGTTGCTGTCCGGGGCCTGAGTGGCATATGTAATGGGGCTGTGTGAAACTCTCGCCAAACACATCCCATTGTGTCTGGGAGGACCTGCTGTTTTTGCATGAATCGGCACTTTGTAGTTTAATTACGTTGTACTTGTTTAGTTGGTAAATGTGTTCTTGGTATTATGGTCACTTTGTCCCAGTTCAGATGTCTAGACAGAGTTATGCATGCTGGCTTGCTCACCAGCTGTTTTATAGCCGATACTTTTGTGTGTGTGTGTGGGGGTGTGTGCTTCTAAATGATTCGGAAACTCTTCTGCAGGTAAGAAAATGTGAACTTTGCATCCAAATTAAACACAAGTGTGGGTGTGGCCACTTGCAAATGCGTCAGCAGCAACAAAGAGACTCAACCCGACAGAGCATGGTAGGCACGTAGTATATTCAATCCCAGGAGCCTTCCCAGGTAACCTAAATGTAAAGGCTTTTTATCACACGTATCCACCAAGGATAGAGCACCAGTGGCGATATTTCATCTGTGGAAGAATTTTGACAACTTGAATGTGAAGACTTGAAGGCCCAATCTAGAGCCTGAGGAAGCTGCAGCACCACCTACACACCACTTTCGTCCCACACACTAACTATGTTGTTTATTTTTTTCACTGTATTGAATTTCTTTTTCATTCTCAATTTGCCAAATTGTCAATTGTCAAAAGACTGACAGTATGCCACAGCCAAACCTTAGTTTTAACTTTGTTTTAAAGGTGAAAATGATTATTTCGTTCATGTCTGTAACCTTTGTTGGTGCAAATTGGACGTGCATATTGCATTTTTGTGGGATCTGAAAGACATCATTTTCCATTTCAAAGTTCTACCCTTAAACATTTTGTGTGTGCATTCCAGTAAATGACACACTTTAAAAACTGATGGAGTCTTTCAGATAAATAATGCCTTTCAGATGAACTAATCCCACCCGCCCTGTCTCCTGTTCCCTGCCCGTGAATCTGCTCCAAGCCACAAGCCAGGATAGTTGGCGTGAAACTGTATAAATCACACATAACGTGAACCACTTGGACCATAAGCCAAAGATAATTCCAACAAAAACCATGTATAAAGATCATGACACCGTTTCACTCCCTTTCCTAAAAGTTACGGCTGTCCTCTTCCACATTCCCAGTTCTCCTTCTCTTCCAGGTACACGCCCTTTGACTTGTCAGGGGGAAAAGTTTTAAGAAAAAAACTAAATCACGGAAGAGATTGTGCAGCCCTACTAGTTTGGCAAGTTCTCTGGTCTCGAAGCAGCGTAGAAAGGCGGAGAAGAGGGCAGAAACTCACATTTGGACACATTTGTACACTTCTCTTGTCCCGTAGACGGTATATGGTGAGTTGTATGCGTTTTTCTGCTTTCTTATGAGAATTTCTCCTCCGTATAAACTTTATCATAGCTCATCGTTTGTGCCACGTTTCGGTGTGCTCTTGCAAGAGCCATCTCATGAAACTTAGCTACGGTCTGACTGCAGGACGGTTTCAGTGACTCCAGCCCTCAGAGGTTTTTAGGCTCATGTTGCACTCTGATAAAAGCTTATACACGCGAATTGCGACTAGTTGGCAACTATTATAGACCTAAAGGTTGTCTGTTTACCATGGTTTAACTGTGCCTCTGAAGTAGATATGGAATGGTTTGGTATCGATCAGCTGTCGAGTTTCCAATCGGTAACAAATGTCAAAAATTAAAATGACTATGTACAATAATGCACATCTATATCTTATATCCAGTGGGCGCCATGGGCGCGCGTAAAGACGAAACTTTGCGCAAAATCTAAAGTTTGCGCATAATAGGTACGCCCAAATTGGCAACTGTTTTTGCACAGTGGATTTTTTTGGCGAGCGTTGTCTCTTATGACACCTTAGCCAGTAGTTTCACGTTTTCTCAACAAACGTTTGAAATAACTCGCTGTATTAATGGCCAGTCCTGGCAAACGTTGCGTTTGTTGATAGAGTGATGAGCACGTCTGGGTATTAAATTGTCTGTATTCTCCAACCTACCTGATATACTGGATGAAAGACAGCAATGTAAGCCTGCTCACTGCAGTTTACTGCCACAGCCTAACTTGTTCCTCTGTTAATATTTCATGCCACACGAGCGGTAGTATTGTCATTACTCTGCGCACATACCGTATCACATTCGCCCATTTGGAAACGCAACACTCAATCTCCCTTGGGCTCTGGAGGGAAACGGGAAACCTCTGGTTGTATATATTTAATTATTTGCTGAGTTGGTTTTTGGCCTTTTAACACAAATAGTGGGGATAAGGTTGTTCTGGTCGGAACCATGAGGTTGGACAAGATGAAGCTCTGACGTGAGACAAGTAACGCAAGTCTTGAATTAATTTGTCCAAAATAAGGCTGCAGCACGTGTTGGTAATAATGTCCGGCAGGCAGCACTAGACAGGTTCACTAAGTAAATAATGAATGTGAGAATGGACAGAAATGTCAATCCAAGAATAGACTAAATGCTGGGTATTTTTGGAGAGGGCTTATGCTGACTGCCGTGGGCACTTGCGTGTTAAGGCTGCCGAGGGTGTGTCACCGGTGCAGGAAGAATCCTGAAAGTCCCTCCAAAAGGCAGTTACGTCTAGAGTACAACAGAGAACTGACACAAGTGTGATCCAGGGATGGGAAATTTCATTTATTTCATTCTATTCGTTTGGTTATTTGATATAAAGACATACACCATTTAATCCATTTGCATTACATTATCATTGTTGCTTAATAAAAGCTGTATTGTCAGTGGGATGGGTTTCCTCCAGTGTAGGCTTCCAGTGGACCCACATCCAATGGAGTAGTGTTCATCTCCTGTAGGCACGCATTCCCTTCAGAACAGACCCACAGTTAGAGACAGAGAAATGTTAGATTGTAATAGGCGTATAGTGCTGTGTCAGAGCTCTTACTCGAGGCACAATTAGGCTAACAGACATGTTTCCTAATTGGCCGTTGCTTGTGGTGACCGCAGTAGAGAGAAAGACAAAACCGGAGGGGTTGAAAGGGGCAGGTCAGGGGGTGCTTCAGTGTGACACGAGTTTCTACAGTTGGTGAGGGATTAATTTGCTGTCAACAAATGACCACTGAGATTTCTGTCATGTACAAACTGACACGAGCACGGCAGTTTAAATTTGGAGCCCATGTGTTGTTTTGTTTTTCTTCCTCAGTGGAACAAGGCGTTGTTTGCTCTACTACGCTTAGGCGCCAAAGTTGACAGACAAGTACAGTTGCTTCACAAACTGAACATACCCTCTTATTGCTTTGGGGCAAACTAGCTCAGAGATGGCCTGTAAATTCCTGTCTAAGTGATCTCCACAGACAGCAATGAATGGAATCCCTGCAAATATGTGTCACCCACTGGGCTCTATTGCACAGTCACTAGAATATCATACATCTAGATCTGTTGGGTCTAATAAGAACCATATGACATGTGGTGAGACAAAAGAAATGTGTGCGTTACTGCTTATAACAGTAAACGATGCTGTAAACCCATTTATTGCACCGTATTGAATTTCATTTTCAAATACGTCTGCATGTGTTTGTGCATTGGCGTACAACAGTGGGAAGGCAATGGGTAGAGAAGAAGAGGAGGGATGTCAAAGAGGGCAGCAGAGTCAAAAGGAGGGAGAGAGATCTGAGTGAGAACGAAAGAAAGAAAGAAAAAAGAAATAAAGAAGAGCAGACAGGGAGCAGGTAATCCCTGAGGTAATCTGAAGCCCAGTTCCCTTGGTAGCTTCAGTAGATCAGATGACCTATCAAAGATCAGAACGTCCATTGTGCATCACAGCTTGTCTCTCAATCAGACCCCTCTCACCCTCTTAACGTATCTCACGTCACTGTCCATCCCATGCTGTGGCTCTAGACTCAACACCTGAAACGTCAGGCCTCTCAGGCACCCGAGGAGAGCCTCTGTTTCATTTTCCACTGGGCTTGCCTATCAGTTTTAAACGTTCTGAATTAGATTAGTGCAGTACTTTCTCCTGTTCATAGCACCTATGGCTCTGCAGTGTGTGACTCATTGAAACTCATGTGACTCATGTATTATCCATAATTATTGCCTCCTCCTCCTATCCATCTATCCATCTATCCATCCATCTATCCATCTATCCATCTATCTATCCATCTATCTATCTATCCATCTATCCATCTATCTATCTCTCTAGAGTCATGGAGGCTGCCATTCAGACAGTGGTGAAGGTCTTCCTGAAGTCGGCCAAGGGAAGGGAAAGTCTAGGAAAGAAGGACTTCGACAGCCTTGTCAACAACCAGTTCAGCAACGTCCTGACGGTTAGGAAATCTCCACTGAACCTCTCTGACATATAATACAACACAACAACTTGTATTATATAACCACCTCACATGAAGCTCACAGTAGCCATGTATGTTCGCTAGCTGATCTTAACCTTTCCAGACTTTGACATGAGTGATGTGACCAAATGCTGGTGGAGCATATGTGAATAGGAAATATGATCTGATATGATAGGATGACATTGATCAGTATTATGATGTAAATAGAGCCACTGATAGAGCTTCAGTTACTAATCTTGCACGGTGATTTCACCGGTGAGAGTCCAGGTAGAATTACAGAGAAGTCATCATGGTGCTTAATTGTCTCATGGTCCTGTGTGCCCACCCAGGATACAGAGAACTCGGAGGCAGTCAGCGAGATGCGTCAGAGCCTGGACAGCAACCAGGATGGCAAGGTTAGCTTTGAGGAGTACATGAAACTGGTTGGCTATTTGGCATCCTCGCTCAGCCAGCAACGCAGCGTTGCCAAAGAGGAGCCTGCCCCAAAGGCTGCAGCTGAACCTGACCAAAACGCTGCTGCTGAACCAGTGGCGGAGAGCGCCCCAGCCCCAGAGAAAGAGGAGGAGAAGCCACAGGCAACAGCAGAAGCAAAGGCAGAGGAGGAGACAAAGCCTGAGCCAGCCAAGGAGGAGACACAGCCTGAGGCGGCCAAGAAGGAGGAGAAGCCAGAGGCAACCAAGGAGGAGGAGAAGCCAGAGGCACCCAAGGAGGAGGAGAAGCCAGCAGCAGTGGCACAGGAAGTCACAGAGAAGGTGGAGGGAGGAGAAAAGGTGGAGGAGGCTAAGGAGGAGGCTAAGGAGCAGCCTGCTGCGGCTGCTGAGGAAGAAGGAGAGAAGAAAACAGAGGAGACCTCATAGGGGACAATACATTCCTTAACCCACTCCACACTACAGGCTTATATACTACACTACACACAACACAGCATGAACAGTGCCAAAATCAGGTGAACCACTAAAAATGTCAAATACAATGTTTGAAAGGCACACAATTTGGAAATAAACTACAGCCAACGGAAAACACTACAATCCCAGTTCCAAATAAATAAATAAAACAGGTACACGACACTACCATTCTTGCATTGTATCAGTACTTACCACTATGGTGATATGTATGTACATCCCACTATATAGCACACTTACCTCATTATGATGACTATGATAGCATGCAGGCAGTTTCTATCATGTGCATGCCATATCCCTGTGAAATCTTAAAGCTTTACTGCAAAGTATGACGCTACGCCCCTGCAGCAGCCCACTGACACACATGCGACCATCGTGTCACTTTATATAACACACCACTGCAGCAAGTTTAAATCCCTTGCTGTCCTTGCTTTCTTCTGTATCCGTGTCTCTCCATGCCGCAGATGGCTTTCCACAGTTGTGCCATGCAACACTGCACTACGTACTGTACATTCCACTGTATGCACATAGGCCAGGCCTCGCTGGATCATTGGTTAGCATGGAAACATACACCTAGCTAAGCACTCATGGTGTGTTTGCATGAAAATCTGTCTGTCACTAATACTATCTCCAATTTACACCTTCTCAACCCTCTCCCTCAACTCTCACATTGCTGTGGAACTGATTTGGCATGACAATAAACAAATTGTTTTGCTGAGGCACTGAATTACTTCAACTCATCTCAACAGTCTACTTTATACCCCCTCCTGTTTCTCTCTCTGGTCCACTCTGTGGGCTCTCTCTCTCTGTGTAGTTCCTAGGAAGGTTCAGATGATGATCTGGAATCTATATGTTCCTCATTCTTAGTCAGCCATGGATTAGGAGGTGGAAGATCAGGTGTGGACTGTCCTAATAATGGTCCTTGGCTAAATAATTAAGGGCCTTGGATGGAATCCACACCAGAGGACCCTTATGGTCACAATGGAGCCCAAAATAGTCCCATGGGAGTGGGCTGGTCACCGGGGAAACAGGCCAGGGATGTTCTCCATGGAACCCAATCTACCTGGATTAAAATCGGTAGGAAAAATACAGGATATCAACAAACTCATAACAGATTCTACTTGACGGACACCTTTAAGTGCCTTTTAGCACCATGAGTGCATATATTTTGATTATGGCTGACCCCAGTGGGATCCATCCTAATCTTCCTAACCATGGCCTGGTAACCATCAAGCTCTACACATTGAACTATACAGGAGCTGGACAGGACAGTATCTGCAGTAACCCATGGTAGTGCTAGATAGGGGGGGCGGGGGGTGACACAAAAGGTCTCATCAGAATCATGACCCTTGTCTGGGTGGCTCTTTTTAAAATTCTTGCTCGTAGTTTTCCTTTACTAACGGCAGTTGTTCGAGTGTTTGTTTGTCGGTCACACCCATGTGCAGTTGGGAGACCGTGTTTGACCTGCAACTGGATCCTGAGTCCCAGGCCTTAGGAAACTACTGGATTAGGCATTTGATGGGGAACACGCCCTTGGACGCAAACAATTACATGAAAGTGATCCTGGGCTCACTGTCACAGGGATCATTTTGTTGTCAGAGGTTGTGGTCTTAAAAGCAAAATAGAATACTGAGCCATCAGACGCGTAGTGTGATCTTTAACAACGTGCTATTGCATAAGGTATTGTATGCTACCAGTAACTCATCTGACAGATATTACCATTGTATTACCATTTTAGTGGCCACTGTTCAAGCTTGACATGGCTTTGCCTCGGTGCTAGCATTTTAGATTGAACTTTTAATATAATTCTTTCCTTGATTGGACCACTAATGGGATTACTTGAAGTTTCAAGGAAACAGTTATTTGTCACATTATATGCAAACAATTCGTTAATTAGAATTTAATGATTTGTAAATTGTCTCATCATCAATAATGCAGCCATGAGAAAAAGGCTCATGTTGCACGCCTGCTACATAGTACCTGGCCTTCTACATAGGCGCTACTACTACTAAGGCATATTTGGGCACACAACCAAACATGCACCTTATGCATTGTACCAGCACCTGGCACTTCAAACTCCTCAGTGGCAAAGGGACAAGACAAATAAACCTCCAGTCATGTGGTCACCCTGCTTCACTGCGACACTCCCATTGTAAATACTCTCGTCTGTACTCCACTCAGCTTGTCACCACACAGTATACTCATTGCACGCTGCATTTCTTGCATGATCTATTGTTACTAACATACAATAGAGGCTCATTGGACATTTCTCATTCGTTTATTATTACATTTTATATCTTTTATTAACACCTATATTATTATTTTTTAATAGTGAAGTACTTGATCTTGGTACTTCCTGTGAAAAATATGTCACTCTCTTGCACCATCTACAGCCAGCTTCCTGCTCAGTATGTACATAGGCCTCAGGCACGTGCATCTTGTATATACACTGAGAAGCTGCATACCTTATAATTATTACCCATAGGCTAGGCATGCTAAAACACATCGCAGCCGTTCTTCTCGGTTTTAGGCTTTAACACATCTGCAATGTGATATTTGTATCCTAGTTCTCAGCCAATTAATGCAGGCAAAATGAAACTAGATAGAAACTGAACCAATCAAAATTCACCTCATTTTAAAATTACTTGACTTGCACAACCAAGTGATTTCTGGATGTAGACTAAACAGACTAAACTGCACAGTTTTTGCAAATAATTCTACCTACTTGGAATAGTCTACTACATCAAGGTAATTCAGAGAGTGGCAGATAAGATGTCAGTTACAAAAAGTGAACTATGTTTGCTTTCAACTAGTCTGTCCTATGTTACAACTCCCACTGATCTTGTACTCCAAACAGGTCAAAAGAAATGCTGGTACTAAACACAGCAGATTTGCAATGTGGAGTGTTTGCAGCCAGCTTATCCCCACCACACAATAGCCTGATTCATTTCTAGACAAAGATAAAGACAACACCCTGTATTGGTAATGCTCCCACTGGGTGTATATATGTGTAATACATGTGTGTGCATCCTGGTGAAGGCTCACTGGGTCGAAATGTTGATGTACTTTATTAAATATATCTACAGGACCATTCATAGTACAGTGTGCAGGCTTTTATTTTTACCTATGGGTCGATTTGCTCTGCTTATCACCTACCAAGCATTATAGGAAGTGTTATTGTTATTGTTATTGATTTGACTCATTTCAACCCACTGAAAAAGAGAAACCCCACTATTCTAATGTTTCACCCTCATCTTTAATGCTGTGTCATTTCTTTCTTAATCTATGTAACAAGTGTAATGGCTAATAATAAATAAAACTGTGACAACATATTTTGTGGTCTGTGATGTGCAGAGGCTCGGTTCCCTGCAGAGGTCAAGCTTTCATGCGTGTGTTGATGTGTGTGTGCGTGAGTGAGAGAGAGAGAGAGAGAGAGAGAGAGAGAGCCAAGCGCCTACAGAGAGAGGGAGGATAGCAAGGGGGTACGTAAGTGGGTAAAGGAGGAGGGAGGGGGGGTGGCAGGTGATATTTAAGCCACTGGCAAACTCTCTCCCCATCCATCTCTCCCTTGGCTCTGTCCTCTGCAACTCATCAAAGACAAAGGAGGCCCTCCATCAGCACTCAGGTGAGATGGACAGCTTGGAGGGGTTGCGGCATTACACTTTCTCCTCTGTATCTGATAAGTGTTTACTTTGGATCTTACCTATATTTTATATCAGGTGTGAAACTAGCAAAATAGCTGTAAATTCACTGGGTAACGGATGCTCATCAACAGTTTAAAAAGTTTGGGGAGTAATGAAAGGATTTTTTCTTGAGAAGGTACAGTCTGATTTCTATGGACAGATGAGGTTTGAAGAAGCGCATGACATGATATTTCTTCACCAAGGAATTACGTGCAGTTGATAGTGAGTTAATGTGTTAAAGTGACAGTAAAATATAATAAACTAAGCAAGAAAATATATGAATAACACCAACACTGTTAAATAACTATATGATGGCATGGTACTTTTTTTATTGTATTTCTGTGCCTTATAATGTGTTTTACCTTTTTCCTCGATGGAAGCTAATATTTTTAAAATGACAATGTTTACAAAGTCATTGAATCTGAATGTGGTTTCCTTCATCTAGATTATCTAAATGCGTTATTTCCACACTCAATATTGTGTTACTGTCATGTTGGTCTCCATGGTTTCCTATTGTATTGTGTCAGTCATTGAGACAGATGACCCCTATAGATTTTCCAGTTAGTCAGCTTTGGTGTCCTCTCTCCTCTTTCCTCTCCGCTGCCCACAACTCTGACTTCTCCTGTACGCAGATGAGAGTCAATCGTCTGTGACTGAAATTAGCATCCTTTTCTCTTTTGGTGCTAGTTGCTGATAGATAAGCAAAGATACAGCTAGAGTAAATAGATAAATCATTCATAGGATGATTACTTGATTCCCTCAGATCATATCAGCGAGTGAGTGAGTGCCTTCTTCTTCGGCCTTCTTCCGCAGGTTAGTGTGTATGCTAGCACCTCAGGTTTCTTGGCCCTCCGTTTCTAATTGCAATTAGCTGCTGGTTTATCTGTATTTTAACAGTTTTGTGTTTCACTTCCGGTTTCCGTTTGAACGTTAAGGCTGTTGTTACATGATCAGCAGGCAGAGGACGTGTTCTACATTGAAACCACTTGTCAATGACATTGCGATGTTATCTTTACATGCATTACCGCTTCAGCTTACAACGAAGATAACCCGGGGACTATCAAAACATGTTACAGCTTAACTGTAACACCACCTTGTTTTATATTCAGTACATGTTTGTGTGTTTATGTTCATCTTTAACATGTTGAGAGAGGCAATTTTTCACTCTCAAACAGAGTCAGCATCATTGACAATGACTTATCTTTGTCTGTGTGTGCACAGTCTCTCCACGAGCCCAGCACAAGAAGATTCAAGATGCCGGAGACAATGTGTGTAAGATTGTTCGAAAGCTTTTCCCAAAGCTTTTCCATCTTTCCATTCAAACCTCTGAAATGTAAACCAAGTAAGTCACACACAGTGACCAGAATACTTTAAGTCGGGTCCGAAATAGCCTCTGCACTAGAGTGTTATTTGACCTGTTAGATAGAAGTGGGACACCTTCTCTAGTTTGGTCTCCTTCCTTCCATCCATGTATCTATCCATCTATCATTTTGTCTTGGAGGTGGCTTCACCCTTGTTTGCTATGTGATCGCACATGCAGCTGGGGCTGGAGCGGGCATGTTGTGGTAGAGACTGACCTTTGACCTGATGTCCCTCTAGCATGTCCAAGGAGCCCACTTCCAACCTGGAGAGTGCCATGCAGATGCTGATAAAGACCTTCCACAAGTACTCGGGGAAGGAAGGGGACAAGTACACCCTGAGCAGGGTTGAACTGAAGGAGCTGTTAATAGAAGAGCTGGGGAGTTACTTAGGGGTAAGTGTGTGTGTGTGTGTGTGTGTGTGTGTGTGTGTGTGTGTGTGTGTGCAGAGGCAACAATGTGGCTGTACACCAACGCAGTAACACAATTCACAAATATGCACTGACACCCAAGTAAAGGTATATGCTCACATACTCCGAAACACAAGTACAGACAAGCCCATATATGGATGTTTGCAAACACTGCACATGCATGTCCACACACACACACACTCTTAACCCTTTCTGTCTCTCTCCACTGACAGAACTCCAAAGATAATGAAGGGGTTGAGAAGGTAATGAATGACTTGGACGCCAACAACGACGGGGAGGTGGACTTCACCGAGTTCATTATCCTGATGGGAGCGCTCACAGTCGCCTGCAACGACTTCTTCCTGGAGTACAAAACAGATGAGAAGCCAAAGGGCGACAGCAAAGGCGAGGCGAAGAAGGAATGAAACGGGCCGAGAGGGAGAGAAAAAGTGGGAGGGAGGGGGTGAAAGAGGGAAAGGAAGCGGGAATGGGAAGAGGGCAAGGAACTGTAAAGCCGCAGATAGAAGGGATGGAGTTAAGGTGGATTGTTGTCTTATGCAATTTCTAAACAGTACAACTACAACTACAGTGTGATTGTGTGGCTAAGGGAAGTGTCCCAGCAAGTATTTTGTGGGTTCACAGAACATGGAGGAGTCGTGTTTCCCTCTGCAACTGTACTTCATACCACAGTTAAGTCACAGATCCGGATGCTGGCTGCACTGTTTCATAAAATGAGTGACGTTACATGCAGGGTATATTTCATCTCCTTACAATATCAAATTCAAGTTCAGCAATTTTGATAGTTTGGAAATTGAGTTAGATTTGGGCAGAATGCGCACCAGGGAGTTGGTCTTGCACATGAGTAATTTGTGAACCTATTTTAAGTTATAGATTATCAAATTATTATGTACTCAGTGTTGAACGTTTGGATATGATTTATCCCTTTCCTTGCACCTATTTTGTAATCCTTTTTGGTAATAACCAATGCGTTCTTCAAATTATTAAACATGGACATTTAACCGCATTTCTTCATTTTGTTCTGTTTGGTCTCAACATCCATAAAAACCCCTCACACACACACACACACACACACAGATACAGTACAATGACAGACTCATCAACATGTGAGACATGACTCTCTGCACCTGGAAATCAGGTTGAAGAGTGCAGAGAGAAACGCTGTCAGCAAATTGTGTGTGTGTGTGTGTGTGTGTGTGTGAGAGAGAAGAGAGGGAGACACAGAGAGAGAGTGTGTGTGAGTGTGTGTGTGTGTATTGGGGATTCCCACAGAGTAAACTGCTCCAGCTCACACATCCTGCCAACAATATCCTGCAAGTCTTGTTCCACCAGATATAAGCTGACCCAGATGTTTGACTTGGATCTGTACTGGAAAACTTCTTCAAAAGGGAGACAGGGGGAGAGAGGGAGGAGAGCGAGAGAGAAAGAGAGTGTGTGAAGGGTGTGTGTGTGTGTGTGTGTGTGTGTGTGTGTGTGTGTGTGTGTGTGTGTGTTTGTGAATGGTCTTAGGCAACCCAACTTATGGAGTGTATCAGTGAAGTATGTAACTTGGAAGGCAGTAGTATAATCACGGAGGAATGTTCAAGTTGCTGTGACTGTGGCCACAATTACTATCCTCCACTGTCTCACACCATTGGCTGCATCGGTAAATCAACACGTCTCTCTCCATCTCATTGGCTTTTACAGCTGCTCGTCCATTTTAAGTATGTGAGAGAGAGAGAGAGAGAGAAATGGTGAGCAGTGAATCACGGATCCTCCCCTTTCTAACAGATTATCTCTTCACTCCGGGGTGTAATCGTGCTGGAGCACTGACTATTGTTTGGCTTATCCGCCTCCTTTCCTTACTTTCAGAAACAGTGTTGAACCAAGAACCGGTTTCCAGGTTCACTGGGTTTTCAAAGGTTTTCTCTGATTGGGTGGTTTGAATATCTCAGGTCTGCATAGACAGCTTGTGGATAGATTGACTATTCAAAACAAAACAGCATCTACGACTGTTGACCCTGTTGTAGCGAACTAACAAACTGAACCAGTCACTTGCTTTATTGCACCAAAGGGACCAGTGATGCCAGTGTGACCATGCAAGACTTCTAATATATTATATATATTAACATATATAAATATATAACTGAAATGATTTTTACATAACATGAGGAAAACGACAGTAGGCTGATGTTTCCCTGGTCAGAATCAGAATCAGAATCAGAATCAATCAGAATCAGAATCAGAATCAGAATCGGTTTTATTGCCAAGTATGTTTTCACATACAAGGAATTTGACTTGGTGTTTGGTGCATAACAATAAAATAGAAATAGAAATAGAAAAATTCACACTAAATATATGAAAAGATATTATAAGAAATAAGAAAAATAATAATAACAATAAAATAAAAAGAATATGTGCCATATATATGGAGGCTTTACGTTACTATAACGTGTAGTGGTGTATGCCAATTAAGGAGTATAGTGAGATAGCCTTATGCCCATTAGAAGTTATTTAATTCTCTGGCACACTGCTTTATCTACCACCGTCAGAACAACAGTGGACCCAGTACCTCATTCAAACAGTATCTAAAACACACCTGACCTTACCGGTCAAACCTTTTCAGACGTAACAGCCTGGGTCTATGCTGATGGGTCACACATGACTGGTGCTGCCGGTGTGAGGTAAGGAGATGAGGAAAACAAAGCTAGGCCATGTCACTGGCACAGCGACAGAAGCATCTGATAAGGATGGCAGGGACACTTCGGTTACCAACAGACCAGGTCAAGCGACACCCAGATGTCAAACTAACATGTCCATCAGACAGAGCCAGGCAGCATAGGCTGTCATGCAAGCCTGAGAGAGGCAGCGATCGCATGAGAGGGTAGCACGGCATACCTTTGACAACAAAATGAATTTATCCAGTCATGTATGGCTACAGCAGCACAGCTCCAGGCCCAAATCATCTGATGATTGATTCCTGTCTTGGTGTAGCTCTCGCTCAGAACTTGAGAAGGCCCACTTTCCTCAGGTTCATGAAATCCATCTTGATAGAAGACCCCAGGGAGACCTTATGGCCACAGTACACTGTGCCAGAGAGCAGTCAACAACCAAATTAATTACAAGACCTCACTACCCCTCATTCATAAGAATTGTGCCTTGCAGTACCAGTTCATACTTTTGTGGTTAAGCAGATAAAAGTGTCTCACAACCTGTCTGATTTAAAGCTTAGTAGATGCAGCTAACTGTAATTCATAAGATAATGCAAGTTACTTGAAAACATTTAGATGTATCTGTTGTTTCAGAGTAATGAAGCCTGACGTCAGGGTCCCTTGCCTTCCCAAAGTATTTCCCAACTCTTGGCACCAACAGCCATTGTGTCTGAGCCAGAACCAAACACTGTATATAGGTGGTGTCCTTCCTAAGGGTCAAGGAGAACCAGATGACAGACAGATATCAGCCTCGGATAACACTGATGTAGCGAGAAAGGTAAAGGAGAGGGGCTAACGATGGAGAGATACAGATACGTAAGAAGGGAGGGAAGGAGAGTGCGATGGTGTCAGTTGCTCTTTTTCCTTCACGTTAACTGTCTTTGATATGGGTGTAATGATTCTACTCTTACTCTTTGTCCATTTTTAGTAGTGCGTTGACCTTAGATCTACACAAGGTGGTTCGGGTGCTTATTGCGAGTACCTAAGTCGTTTGTCCCAGGCTCAACCCTTAACATGATCCTCGCCCATGGCTAAACCTAATCTCCTCACTAGACCCTTTCCCTAACCTTTTAGCTCCAAGATGCCATTGTAATCTATTCTTGTTCAGCATTAATAAATGACTGTAATAATAAACTTTCATGCATTGTGTATACGCTGCTTGCCCTAAACTCGGCATCTATTGCACACCCAACCATCCTGGTAGAGGGATCCCTCTCTGAGTAGCCCCTCCCCGAGGTTTCTTCCAATGGGAGTTTTTCCTTGTCCTCTGTGAGGGTCCAAGGCTGGGGGATGTCGTGTACTAACCATTTAATGTTTCACATGTTGGGCACTGTGAAGCCCTCAGAGACTGTAACAGTGATTAAGGGCTGTACAAATAAATGTGATTTGATTTGATCTTTCATTGTGAAAGATTTATTTTGCATTCTATCAAAATATGACTCAGTTACCTCGATGGATTCATTCAGTTATCTCACAGTCATTTCCATCATTTCAACATCTATGAAGAAGCTGGTTTGTCACTCAGGGCTAAAAGAGCAGTCGTGTTTTGATGGTTTTAATCAAGATCAAGATCAAGAAGTTTATTTGTCACATACACACACGAGGTGTGCAGTGAAATGTAAAGTGGCAATGCTCAGCAGAAATGTGCAAAGGGCAAAATAACAGGTTCACACTATTTACAATAAAAACGCACAATCTCCGCGGAGCTACCACGATGACGTCTAGACACGGCCGCGCCATCTTGGTCATGCACCTTTCTACAGCACAAACACCTTCAAATATAAGTGTTTATCTTCTTATAGTTGATTTATTGGAATCAAAGAAGAAAAGCTCACAGACGATCTCCAGCATTGAGATTCAGGACCTTTTATTAAGTTCATTCATGTTTCAACAACAGGCATCCACATAACAAATGACAACGGTGAAACACAAATAGATATGTGCCTTCTCACATAACCTTCTTCTGGTTGGGTGCTCTGCTAACTGGCTTCCAGCAAATACAAGAAAAGACATGGGAATGGGGGCACAAAATACTTTGACTTAACCTCAATTATACCATATTCTTTTCATTATTAATGGCCAACATCAGGCTAAGGCACTGTTGCCCAAGTTGCGTATAGCGTATCACAACGTTAAGAGTACGCACAACATGCCATCAGTTTGAGTTACATTTAAAATCTAGAAAGAAACAAAAGCAGAATTTAGTCAACAGAATAGTATTGGCACTTTTCATTTGGCTGTTCTGTCTCTTAGCACCAGGAGGCGTAACACCCTGAGGAAGAACAGCTGTTATCTAACGGAGATCTGAACAAACAGGATGAAAACAGGACAGGCAACAGCAGGACTAGCATTTCTCGTTTTGCAGTAGTTCAAGTTGCAGTAGTTTCTTTGAGTCTCTTACTTCCATTTTTTGTGATTAATTTCTTGCATTTATGTCTGTAAATAATCCCTCAATTAAAGTCTCAACAAGTTTAATACTTGGTTTCCAGCAGAGAATTGAGAAAAAGGAATGCCTTATATTACATAATATTCAAATAATTACATAATATTCCAATATTTTCCCACCATCGATTACAGAAACCCAATCAATCAAACCAGTAATAAATTATTTGCTTAGTTATCCATACAGACATTACCCAGAATGAGGCTTTTAAACCCAGGATTGAGAAGCATGATTTTAGTGTGATGTCAGTTCTTGCCATGAAAAACACGAAATATTCTAAGGCCACAGCACATTGCATCAGGGTGAATCACTCATTGGTTCACAGTGCAGCTGGTAGACAGTTCCCTCATTCACAGTAAAACAGAGAGGAGATCCTCAAGTGACAGTAAGCTACAGTTAGAGAAAACTAACAAGGATGAGAGCATAACTTAGATATCTATAATGTGAGCATGAACCCAAAATAGCTGGTCTTTGTTCTTGATATCTTGATGAGTGGCATGCTTTGCTAGTTGCAAGGGTTTTTCCACTATCGATTTCAAGGAAAGGAAGTTCTGAAGGTTTGAGGGTTCACTTGGTGCAGTGTACCAGCACGTCCACCAGAGGGGGAAGAGAACCACAAACTAAAGGGTTTCGTCTTCATATCAAAAGTACATTCTGCTTCATAGTAAATTTCACTGAATAAAAAAAAAAATAACAATATCATCTGTATTGATAGAGATTCAGAAAGAAGTTAAAAGCTCATATCTGGGAGTAATATCTGTGTGCTTCTGCCCCAATTAAACTAGGAGTGACGGTCACATTTGTGCAGTAAAAGTGCCATGCCATCTGTGTTGAGTTCCCCCCATGTTCACATGCAAAACAGGTGTTTTGGGTGTTTTGCATCAGCTGCACATCAAAGTAAAGCAAAGACAGAAGAAGCCATTCATAGCTTCCAGACATGGGCTTCCAAGTGAGCCAGAACCTCTTCTGATTATCAAATGAAAAGTATAAAAATAACACATGAAGTACAGTAATATGGACCAACAAGTAATGAATCACCACGTGCTGAAAAGGACATGGATGTGCAGTAGAGGTACACACTGAGCTTAACTGATCGGCGGTGAGGTCTTGGGTGATTTTTGGAAAAAAACATTTGTTCCATACAGATCCAGAGGTGTGGTTTGTTTTGTATACTGAAGTGAGGTGGGGTGGATTCAGTGGCCGCGTGGCACGGGGTGCAGCAGGGTCATGTGCTCTGCACCGTTGAAAGGTAGGCGCTGAGTGCAGTAGTGGTGCACCACCTCTGGGATGCTGGGGAACACGCAGCTGCTCTGGTCCAGAGTGTAGCCGTTCTCCTTGGTCTGGGCAACGATGATGTGAACGCAGCCTTGGCTTGTCCTGAGTCGCGAGAGGAAAGAAGAGAGTGCAGAATTGAATCGCTCATACACACAGAGATGCAGTGGATGAGACCCTCAAGTGGGGATGCAGGTATTTATCTACAGGTACATCACCTTTTAGGAGGTACACTTAAGATTTACCTTCTACACATTATTATATAAAGATTATATCATTTTCAACACTGTGCAGGGATCAGATATTGCCTCTGTGATATGGTGCATTTATCAAGTTATTTTAGACTTTTCTCTCCTTTCTATCACAATTGTTTTTATATGAATAAAGGATCTCAAAAAGAGAGGGGGTAGCACATCCCATAATAAATAACAAAAATCCGGATTACTCACTTTTCACTTTTATTAAGTGGCTTGCATACAAAATATGCTGACGCGTTTCGGCTCAACAGCCTTCATCAGAGCATGATGTTTTTATATGCTTGTCATCTCTTGCATACACTGACATATTCAGTGATAAACATATATATATATAGCAATATATAGCAACTGGAGTGATTCATTTTTTAACCTTTACATACACTATGTCATCAATAACTAATATTTGAGTTTAGACAAAAAAGATGCAATTGCAACTTTTACTCACTTGAGGGCGATAGAGTACTTGCTGGTGCCTGATTCGCTGTTCCTGACCAGAAAGCTGGCCTCTTTGCAGGACTGAAGATGAAACTCCACCTCCTGGCGAGTCACACAGCCATGGTACCAGCTGAGACAGGAGTGGGATTGAAGGGATTACTTTTCATCTGCTATTGATAAAGTGTAGAACCTTATTTATCCAAACCCCTTGGAAACAGACCTCATTCTTATTTAGCAGTGAAATGTATTAAAGTTCTGGATAACAGTTTATTCAAAGTATAAAAAATACATGCACACACATTCTGACATACTCTATACTCATACTCTATACTCTATACTCTATACTATGAGAGTATTATAGTTTAAATACTTGTAGCATGAATCCCAACAATTAGGTACAATCATGATTTTCGCATCACTGCATTTGTTTGTCTTCTCATAATGGTTAAGGTTAAAGGTTAAACTGCGGTTTGGATTAACAAAGTTCTGCTATACGTCTTAAAGCCTACCAATATAAGAGACTACCTTGCATGAAACCTAAATAGCGAACCCTCCTCACCTCTGTTTCTCCAGGGGCAGGGAGGGGTCAACGCGACAGGCCTCAGTCTCAGGGCTGCTGCCGGGGCTGGAGGAAGGAGACAAAGTCGGAGAGGATTTGAGGATCTTCTGAGTCCAGCTTTTCTGCCTCTGATGCGGCTGGGCCGGCTGCTGGGGCTGCCTCGTGAGGGTCTGGTGAGGCGTCTCGTCTTTGGTCAAAGAAGGGCGTTCAGGGCTGTCAAACTGTGCTGGGGGAAAAAAGAGAGGGAAAAGGTGCGTGCTGAATCCTCCAATAAAGGTAGCATAAATCAAAGAACACAGCACTTTGATGTTTCAAGCAAGACGTTATTCAGTATGCTAGTGGAAAAACCCCTGTAACACATATAAAATATAAATGTGAGTATTGGCCCGTGGTGTTTGATTTTTAGACAAATATATTTCAAACTGGTCTGAGAGCAGAGGCAGGATTGGGTAGGTTAGTTAAAAATGTAATCCAAGGTATTACCCAAACTCTTACTTTGCCATATTTGAAGTATAAAGGTACAGATAAGAGAAAAAGTAAAAAGTTCAGGAAGTTCACTTTAAAAGTATTCCCAAAAGTAATGATCTAATTTTTCACAAAGTATCTGTAATCAAAATAATTTTTTTAGGTAATGTAACAGAATACAGTTAAAAAAATATTACAAAGAATACACAGAGCAGTTATCTTTACTAGTCAACTTTATCAACAACATGAGGACAACAATGAGTCATAGCCTTGCTCTCTGATATTAATGTCCACAACAGGAGTTTCCATGCAGTAGTAACTAGGTGCGGTGTGACAAATGTAGGCTGATGTACCTGACAGAGTTTTGACAATATGCTCCTTCTTCCACTCCCAAGGCAGCTCGTACTCAGTGGAGGGACGAGGGTCCAGCTCCGGCCGTGTGACCGTCTTTACACCTTCACCGTCACCGCCCCCCTCGTATGGGACTTCATAGATCTGTAAGGGCGCAGACTGGATCTCCTCCAGGATTCCCTCGCCCCCCTCCATCAGAACACACACCTTCAGAAGGTCCTTGGATCCCCTACGTCTGATCTCTTGAGGACAGAAATCAAGACATGAGAACAAGTGGGCAGACCCTGGACAGGTGGTCTTTCCTACACTGGGTAGTGATGTGAAATTGTGAATCATGCCTGCTTTGTGCTTTTTATCAGTTGAGTCAAAGCTGAGAGAAAAAGGTAGATTTTTCACACGCTGCTCTGATTCCTCTGAAGATATAAACTGGGTGTGGGATTCTATGAATGATCCATGTCAAAAAATACATTTACAAGAGAAAATGTAAGGCAGGGCTAAAGGTTACTGACTACTTTATCCTACTGGAATAAAGGATATGAGCCTTGTGATTGATGTCAGCTGCCATATAGGAAGTGTCAAGAGATAATAAGCTAAGTAAAATGATACCCATACTATCATAACGTTGCTTAATGAGTCACAGTGACATCTGACTCTGGCTTACTTCCACAGTATGACATGCTTTAAGATGACAAGCTTCATGAATCGAGTTAGTCACATCATCACATCCTATTCAGGCTTTCCCAAGGAAGCCTGGAGGTAGAGTAAGCACTGATTGGAGTACGCTCTACTAGAGAGCACAGCAATAAAACATTTTCAGATTCACAGCAGGCTATTGTGTAACCCTTTTGGGTAAAACAATGGAGTGATGGAATGAAAGGTTAAGAGAGCACGTGATTGGACAACTGACCACCGGTCTTCCTGGATGCTGGGAAGTTTTGAGAAATGGCCAGACAGGCCCATATAGGGGGCCATGCAGGGCTGCGTCCGAGAGGGGGGAGGTGTTGAGGGCCACCTTCCTTTTTGGAGAATAGTACCAGGAAACAGAGACAGGAAAAAGGAAGCAGAGACAGGAAACTGCACCCATTGTCCTAGTGCAACACAGTTGCCGTGGCAACCCCATGGGGTACAGAGAGAGCACTGGGGGAGTGAGTTCATGCTCTAATCGCTCAGCCTGGCTAGACTGAAAACGTAAATCCTGTAAATATGTAAGTCATTCACACAAGAACACACACGGGCTACGTGGTGAAACGCAGCTTGCCGGTGTAAGGATGTTCAGTGCTAGACCAAAGTGTCACTGGTTTCACCTGTAGCCGCCAGTTCTTACCAGTGATCATCTGCTGGGCATCGTAAGGCTCCATGTAACCATCATTCTCCCCGACCCTCTCCGCCTCCCTCTGCTCTCTGGTCTTCTGAGCATCAAAGGGATCTGCATAATCCTCAAGGATGATCACCTGGATCAAGGAGCACAGGGAAATCAGAATCTGTTTCATGCATAGGTAGCTGCTTTAAAGATGTGCTTTCCAAGGCGATGGAACAGTAAGCTACAAGACAGGCATCAGCTACTGAGAACACTACCTAACCTGGCACCACTGTTGTAAATCGTGTTTAAAGAAGATGCACTATCATCTTGGCTCACTCCTTGTCGTAAAACCCCCTCTCCTTACGATCACATCTATGTGTTAATATCTATTCAGCCAGACTAGTCATGTCTGACTGACTGGTCATCTTATCAGTGCCATAAACTTTCATGTTTATCTTAGAAGCTAATGGACGAGAGACAATGGTAGGCCTATAAAATTCAAAACGGAGCTGTTTCTGTAAGCACTTTGTCTCCAGTCGTGTCAAACATATGGACACACATGCATTTGCACACACACACAGCACAGACACACATACACAAGTGTGTCAGTGCTGGAGTCCAAGTCTTGATCAAGCCTTACGTCACACCTTTACTTCCTATGAAGCTCACTTCCTATTCTTTATTAACTGGGAAACTAAGAGGTGGACCCACTAGATAGAGAACTAATTCTAACCCAACTAAGCAACCCTAGTGACTGCTGCAAACAAGAGTGTGGGAGAGAGTCGGGATTTGCCCCTTTACTGAAACATAAAACGCCCACTTCTCTATTCCTCCTCTCTTTTATCTGTCTTTTTTCACACCATCTCTCTACTGTTGTCTCCCTGACTTCTCTATCTTTTGGTCTTTTTTTCAAAGGCAAGCTGGAGGGGACTTGGGTTAGTGCCTGCGTGTCAAATGACACAATGCTTTTTATAACATGATAGCCTTCACCAGGGGGCTGAATCTAGTGAAAAGAGAGGGGTGAGGTGGAGGGGTGGAGGGGTGAGAGAAGGGGAATACAGAGCCAGAGAACATACAGGAGAGGGAGATTAGGGCTCATGTAAGCTTGTCTGACCATAGCTTTGTATTCAAGGCTGAGAAGGTGGGGGTAAGAGTGATGGGTGGAGAGGAAGCGAAAGAAAGATAGAGGGACCGACTAGGAGGAGTGGACACAATGGGAAGGAGAGACAAAGAGGAGGGAGGAACTGAAACAATAATATCAGTTTTCAGAGCCTGGACTGGCTCCTTGCTGCTTCATTGTCAACAGTATTGATGACACCACATTTTATTTCTTGATGGAGTAGAGCCTGTTGCACTACCACCAAAGTCATGGAAGGGGCAACAGATTACATTCATTTAAGTTTGATTTATCATTTGATCACCATATTAAAAAGTATGGGCCACCGAAGGCAGTTAGATTCCTTAAATATGAGAATTATAATGAATAGAACCTGTGTTACTGGTGCATTGTTAATATTTAGTAAATAAGTGTAGTCACATTTTATTCCAACTCAAAAAGAGCAGCACTAATCCTACATGATTTTAGAAGGCAACTACTCAGATATCACAGACACGCAAATCCCTATAGGAACATTATAGAAATGTTATTGGTATTTTTATAGTAATACCATAGGAGATTAAAAAATACACAACAAAATATGATTAGGTCTCTACAAACTCTATTAGGTGGCGCAGATATACCATATCAAGGACTATTATATGAATATTATGGTGAAATTGCAACTTACTGTTTCTGTTTTGCATTGAGCTTGTGGCTGTTCTGCTTCAGGTACCACTTGACTGATGATGGTACCGCTGTTGAAGTTGGGGCTTTTGTCCTGTTTGTCCACTCTGATCAGGCGGTTAATGTAACCGTGGGCAGATGTAGGACCTTTCAGAGGTCGGTGCTGCTCCTCAAATACGGGCTCTGCTTTGGAGTTTTTGCGACTTTTCCCAGGTAGGAGGTTTTCCCAGACTTTTCCATCCTTCGGTGAACCTGAGCCGTTTCTGCCCAACTCGATGGCTGAATTTTTCCGGTTTCTTCCAGACAGGAGAGAGCCGACTCCTCCGCCGATGCTGTCAACAGAGGAGTTTTTGCGCTGACCCCCTTTGGAGCCTGTTGCTTTGGTACCAATGCTCGCCACCAACCCCGGTTTGGCTCTTGATTGGGACCCTGATTCGGAGGCTGAGCGGATCCTGTCGGTACCGTTCTTCAAATTGATGGGGAACTCTTTGAACCACTTTGCCATTGTAACTAAGGTGGAAATCCAATAACCTCTCTGCTCCGACACCTTTTAGCGCCATACAACAGGGCCCAAGAGACGCACCTTTAGAAATCACAGCGGGCCTTTCTAACAAAAGACTTCCGTTGCTTTATTATAGGATACTCTCTCAGAGCCTGGTCTATATAGGCTACAGAATCTCCGGATTTCTTCTAAAAGTATGTCATAAACACCTTGGCAAATCAAACCACTGTATATAAACCAAACACTATTGCTCTGTCCAATTAGGCCTGGGACTAAAACTATTTTGTAGGGGTGAAAAGACTAACAATCTTATCAAGAAAAAAATCTTGGCTAACAGAAAAAAAACTATATGGAAGCCTATTTGGCATGAAAAATATCCCTACTTTATCCCATTTGTGGTTTTCCTGCGTCTGTTCCTTCTTCCATTCAGGGGAAAAGTTAATCCTTTTGGATAAAGAGATGTCTTTGGAGTGGGAAGACTCGAAAGAATTGAACGTTTTTTTTGCTTCTGATTTGTGGTCCCATTCCAAGAGTAGCTTATTGAGTCTTTTACAACCTTCCACTGTCGCAATGAAGCTCCTGACTGTGCCTGGAGTATAGAGGGTGGGGGTGAAGTGGGGGGCAGAACCCAAACAAGAGGTGGGCGGTGAGAAGTTCTGTAGCCCAAAATTGATTGATTGATATTGAAGTTGACAGTTGAGGAGTGATTAAATTAATACTTTCATGTTTGAGTTTAATTCAGCATCATTCATATCTTACTGGATAATGCACTTAATTAGCTTTCTAATTAATGTCCAACCACTGCTTTAATTGTACCGGGTAGAGTTCGAAACTGATCCGTTCTGGGCTGCTCCACGTATAGAAATGAAAGGTGTATCACACAAAACATAAATATAAAGGAGAGATTGGCGTTTCTGGTAGACCTCTAAACACAAATTCTACAGTAACATAAATTATAGAAGGCAAAATATAGTATTTAGTATTTGTAAATAGCTTCTTATATTCATGAAGGATATTTTACGACACCCCTATTTTTGCCCCGAGTTGTAACCGTCCATGGTGCGCGATACCCCTGCTTGTCCCTCTTTGTCCGGTAGCGATGGAAGGCCATGATTATTTTGGCAAAATTTGCGTTTTTGAATGAATAATAGTTGAATGGTGGATCGAAACAGCAAGCACACATCGTGTGAGGACTGGTTTACCGGCAATGACACACCAGAGAGTTTCAATTTAAAGGACAGCAGAGCAAGCAACGGAGAAAGGGTACAGTTTGCTTCCAAGACAGTCTGCAAGCTGGCTAGCTATCTTCAGTAGTATGCTAACGTTAGCTAGCAAGCTAATGTTAGCATAGTAAACAACGCTTTTCGAGACGAGACCGATCGTTTTGTCTCGTCGAGATTGGGATAAAGTAGAAATAGTTTCAACTTTCCAAATTAAATGTAGCTAGAAAGCTCGTGGTTTCGAATAACCATTTACATGTTGCGCTTAGTCAGTGAAATCTCGAGGCTACCTAGCTAGCCACATTGAGTAACGTGGCTAGCTAGTTAGCTAAGCTAGTAACTAGCTAGCGTTAGCTAGCTGGTCTAGTAGTTTCACATCTGTAAGTGATCATCTCAGAGAGGGAGGGAGGGGGTGTTCTGCAACTTGCATGTACTGGCAAACAAGCCAGGTAGCAAGCAACCAGTTTCATTCAGCCAAGAGAAGCTGGCTTGCAACCAGGCTGCTCAATCAAATCGAACCTGTCACATAGCTAGCTAACGTGGACTACCTTATTTTTTAACAGACGTTAATTTGGTGACCAAATCCCGATGTGACAGATTGCGTGGCGAAAGATTTGCAGCTGGAAAGGAGAGTTTGCAGACCTGGGCCGGTGACATACTTTAGTTACTAATACGTATTAGCTAACGTTGTGATGATTACCATTCTAACATTATCGACCTGAAGGCTGACTCCACCTGCTCGGCTCCTAGCCTTCAAGACGTCGTCATTTTTAACTTTTTTTCTTGCATATGAACGGTGATATGCCACCTCACCGACAGTCATATTAGCTAATGGCTGCCGAATCGGGGAGACTACAGGCGGGACAAGGTCAAGGAAAACGAGGCAAAGGTAGGAATTAATTTCACCCATCTCCCAATCAGATCGGAACCATCCATTACTGCGCTGCAATGGGCTGCACTGGTGCTGTTAGCAAATCCCTTCTCGCCTCCCCCATGTGTAAACTTCACGACTGTCTCCGGTGGTGGCTGTTTCTCACAGAGTGGATCTGTGAACGGGGTTCATGTCTATCTTGCTATCAATGTACCTTCAACTCCGTTTCCTCGTTCTCATGTCTTCGTCTTTTCCTGTCTCCCTCATTGACCTTACCTCCTCCTGCCTCTGTTTGCGGCCTCTCTCGCCTGGGTCATTTGGTCTGCCTGGGTCATTTGCGATTCAAGGCTTCATAACCTTGGTGATGATAACGCCTGGATGTTCAACATCTTGTCCTCATGTCTATGTCCCATCATTGAACCCATCTCAACTGTTGGACTTGAAAAAGAGGCCCTAGGTCTAAAGCTGCTCCACTCTGTCACTAAGGGGTATTGGCCAATCCAAATGTGATGTTGCACTAGATTGTTGATGGACCAATTGGATGAAATATGGAGGCCGGTGTTTGTTGTGGCTAATAGTATATCCCCTATTTCCACCCCTTCCATGTTCCATTATTACAGCTTCACAGATGAAGAGCCCAGAGAAGAAGAAGAGGAAATCCAATACTCAGGTAATGTTGTCTTTGGGCAGTCTGGACACATTCCTACATAATGCAAACCCTAAGATGCTCTCAATGTGCTATTTAAATCATCTTGTCTCACACTCACAGAAAGAAGTTTTTCCTTTTATTTTACTTTTATTAACCTTTTTTCTTTTGTTTTAGGCGGCAGGGTTCTCCCACCTCTCTGAGTTTGCGCCCCCTCCTACCCCCATGGTGGATCACCTGGTTGCATCCAACCCCTTTGATGATGACTTTGCGCCCCCATCTCGACCTGGTGGGACAAGTGTGCCAGGTGGTGCTCCATTTCTGCCCAGTCCAGGGGCAGGTGGAGGAGGCGGCTATGGAGGTGGAGGAAGAATGGGTGGGGGCATGGGATTTATGGGAGGACCAGGAGGACCAGGAGGTAGCCAGCCTGGACGGAGGCCACCTTTTGGCCCTCCATCCAATGCTGGACCGCACCACCAACTGGGCTTTGGAGGAATGCCTGGCTTTGGAGGTGGTGGTGGAGGCGGCGGTGGGGGAGGAGGAGGTGGCGGATTCCCCCCTGGAGGCCCTTCACAATTCAATATGCCCCCCAACTTCAGTCCACCAATGCATCCTGGGCCAGGATTCAATCCTATGTTATCACCGGGGGGTATGGGAGGTCCCGGGGGAGGGGGGCCACCCCACCCTCGATTTGGCATGCCGCCACAGCAGCAACATGGACAGGGTGGACACCCCTTCAACAGCCCCCCATTACCTGGTGGTGGAGGCCCCAGGGGGCCACCACACGGCCCCATGAATCCCATGGGGGGGATGCCTCCAGGGATGAACATGATGGGTGGAATGGGTGGTGGCCCTGGAGGAAACATGGTGGGAGGGTTACCAGGTATGCCCCCTCAAGGACAGTTCCCACCCTCACAGGATGGCCCTTACCCTGGCCCCAGTCCACCAGGACCAGGGAACGAGGAGGGGAAAAACTTTGGTGGAGGAGGGCCTCAACCTGGGCCTCCCCAGCAGCAACAGCAGCAACAGCCTAACCTGAACCCCAATGGCCCACCTCCTAACAACACTACACCTGGGCCTCCTCCCAACTCTGGTCCACCCCAGCCTGGGGGAGGCTTCCCTGGCCACCCTGATGTCCAGCAGCCCAATGCCAACACGCCTGGCCAGCCTCCCTCGGTACCGCCCCAGTCTAATCCCAACTCCTCACCCACTGGTCCCCTGAATGGATCAGGCCAACCCCAGCATCCACCACCCAACCAGCTCCAGCCACCCAACAATGCCAATGCCCCGAACTCAAACAACTCTTCCCAGCAGCAGCAGCAGCCACAATCCACTCCACCTAATTCTGCTCCTGGCTCCACTCCTTACAACCAGCAGAACAACACCCCTGGTGCTGGTGGTCCCATGCCCAATGCGCCCCCCAATTCAGGCCAGAACAACATGACCAACAACAATGGAGGCAATACTCCAGGCAGTAACCCTAATCCTCCCTCTAACTCCACCTCCACCCCCAACACCCAGTCTCCCCTGCCACCTGGCCCAGCGGCCCCCTCCACCGGACCAGGCTCTGGCCCTGGGAAACTTGGTGGCTCTGGGATGGTGTTCCCTTGTGGCTTCTGCCTGGCAGAGGTGCACGATGACCAGGATGCCATCTTGTGTGAGGCATCGTGCCAACGCTGGTTCCACCGCGACTGCACAGGCCTGACAGAGCCAGCGTATGGGCTGCTGACCCGAGAGAGTGCTGCCGTTTGGGCCTGTGACTTCTGCCTCAAGACCAAGGAGATCCAGGCTGTGTACGTACGCCAGGGATTAGGCCAGCTGGTGGCAGCTAATGAGGGTTGAGGAATGAATAACAGAGGAGCAGCAGGGAGGTGCGACGTGTAGGGACAAGGAGAGGCAGAGAGACATTAATTGCTCTGATCTAACTGAATGACTTGTGTATCATGTCAGCTACTTGCCCAATTTTCTCTTGACTAGCCCTTTACTTGCTTGATATACAGAAAAACACTCATTCACATTCATGCTTATATATAGCACTTTTTAGTGACTCTAGGTAATTGATTTTTCCCCCCATTCCCCATCATGTGATGAATGTTAAACTCCACAGTCCTCCAGACATCTAGCCTGCCAACCAGCAAAGCACTGACACCAACACACTACCTCACACTTTGTGACTGACTGGCATGGAAGCTCCCGCACTGACTGACTGTGATTGACTCACCCCAGATAACCCAGATGACTGTGATGGCATTTCTCACACATACACGCATAAGGTGGGTGAATAAAATCAATGTAAATCAGCAAAATGTTGAACTATTTCCCCCACTATATGTATTGATGCATTGACACAAACTATCAATATTTGTATGTATGTGTCATGGCTATAAATGAAAACTCATAATGTTCTATCAGATGTTCAAAATGGGGAAAAAATGGTTATTGAAAGAGTGCCTGAAAATCCAAAAGGCCTTGAATTTTATCCAATAATTGATTCATGCCTTTTTCTTCATTTCATTGAAATTCTTTAATTGTAATACTACATTCTACTTTTGCCCTATGACATTATTGTATCCCTTTACTGCAGTCAGAATAGATAAATCACAGTATATTGCATAGTAAAATCTCAATACCAAGTGTATTGTAAAATATAAGTGACATTGCCTGCGCCTAGACACACACACTTTGACCCTCCCCTTATTTACCATCATTTTTACCCAATGCTGATTAATCCAAAGGCCAAGACTTGACCCCCGACAACTCCAAGAGAGGATATCACTTCAAAATAGTTGTAAATAATGAGGCAGAACATTTGTCTGGAACTCCGTCCGTTGTGAACATGCTGGAGAGTCAACCAATGAACAAAAAATGATGACTTGAACTTAGGTGTCTTGGTTGTATTCAATATGACATTTTGGTTTTTATACATTGAATCAACCTTCTTTTTTTTTAATTTCCACAGTACACATGAATTGTGAAACCAGTGCTTTTGGATGGTGTTGGCATAGCAAGTAGTGACATCATGTCATATCAGATGTGCATAGTCTTTTTTTTTGGGTTGCATGTGAACCAATGCAGTAACTTTGTCTGATCCGTTTTTGTTTGTATTCTGGCTTCTGCTGGAGGCCTTGAAGTAGACCAAATAACTAAAGAGCGAAAACGTTTTTCACATTTCTGTCACAGTATAAGGTGGTTATAACTTCTCTTCCTCCTCTCTCTCTCTTTTTCTTCATTCAATGTCCGAGATGCCTTTTTTTTTTTTTTTTCCAGTCGTTCCCTTTTTTGTACTGGTATTTGTGCTGTTCGATGTGCTCTGCTCTGGCGCCTTCTGGTGGAACCTAGAGGAACCAGTGAGCCCCACGCTGGGTGGGGAAGGGAAAGGTACTGAACTCTGAAGTAAAGAGAATTTTTTTTGTACTTGTCCATGTCTGTTTTATTAATTTTTTTATTTGTTGCTAATTGTTGTATTAAAATGGGGGTTGGTAAACCCAGTGAAACAGAGATGCTAATGTAATTTCTTTGTCATGATACTCCCAAGAGTTGCAGTCACAATGATAAACGTAAGCCAATTGTGTTTTACAATTGAGATTAATCATGACCTTGATCTAATTCATTGTTTAATTGTAGTCATTTGCTGATGGCTCAATGGAAGCTAATCATATTTGCTCACCATGATGGTTTGCGTATTATTTAAGGTTTAGTGTACAGCAAATGTGAAACACATTTGAAAAATAACCAGTTATAATGGCGCAACTTTAGAAATACCTTGTTAGTGCATTATCAGTGAAATGTGTGTTTATCTTGATGTCTATGAAAGGCCAATATCTGTTAATATTGTCGCACCAACATGTAGGTTGAGCCCTGAGTTATCTTTTATTTTACTTAGGCCTATGTATATATTTTTATGTGCAGTGCACAGAGAGCAATAGCTTATGACAGGTTATGAATTGTCTACAGTCCCAGGATGCCCAAATGAATAGAGGTCTAAGCTGGGAACACCCGTTTTATATTAATTGACAAGAGTTGTGCAAATGAAAGATAACTATCTTAGCAGTGGCATCACGTACATGCACATCTATCAGATATTCTTAAAGTTCACAAAGAACCCAAGTAACCTGACACAATATTCAAGCTGAAATATGGAAAGAGCTGAATCAAGCTGAAAATTGCAATTGCAATTAAATTCTGCACTGAACTGCACTGCAAATGAATACAGTAAATGTAAGCAATAGACAAAGTGTGCCAGTAATTGAAATAACATTTTTTTAAGGATAAAATGTAGGACATTTGAGCTGAAAGTTGTAAAATGTTGTTTAACATTAGAATACATTAAGCCTTATTTTTAAATGGGCATTATGTATAGCATAGAACATATCATCCAAATGCCATGATTCTTAATTTAAAACACTTTCTGTTTATAGTTTATAGTCTCACTACTAACCTTGTGTGAATTGTGTACCAGACTCAAGTTTATTGCGACTACTACTATTACTACCACTACTAGTACTAACTATCAGAATCAGTGATAGCATTAGTACTGTGTGAACAAGATGAACAATTTTCAAGTTGATCATAGAATGAATGTCCCATGAAATGCTGGTCTGGAAATAGGCCATACTCGCCCCTCTAGCATGGGATGAAAGAGCTCACAGCAGGCACCGCCTCTCAACGCCTCATCCACCAATGAAGTCGGTCCTGAGGCGGGACGACGGCTATCCGATGTACTGGCAACAGGTTGCACTAATAGCTGGGGAAATTTTCCCTGATGTCCTCAGGTCATTGAGGATCATATTTTTATTCTATCAACACTGTGAAGAGCTGCCACTGAAAGGACAATTACACGGGGAAAAATACACAGGATTTGGATCAACCTCGCAGGTGCAGTAGAATAACTCGTCTGCTTCTATTTACACCGCTGCTTTCTTACTCTATTTATTCTTGGTGTTAGATTTTTTTTTTTCTTTTGCTGTCCTGAGTCGAGAAGTGTCGGATCACTGGGGCTTTGTGAACAATTCTCGAGCCCGGATCGGCTTCTCTGCATTTCTCGCTGACTGCGTTTTGCTGAGCGGGCGTTTATTATATTTGGATAAGCAGAGGGGACACCTGTGGCTTTGTGGTGCGTTGGCAGCCGCCTTACCACGCTCAGCTTTTCCTGCTTACGATACCGACCAGAAACGTCCGATGGAAAAGCCTTTTATCCTTTTGGTTAAAGCCACGTTTCATGATTAGGATGCACTATTCGCCCAGTCGACTGTGGGCTCGGCTGTTGCCTATAATTGGATCCAACTACTGTGCGTAAAGAGGATGTGAGTGGGGACTTATAGCAGGTGGGCTACAAATAGGACGCGACGGCATCCTCTTGTGGGGCAGGTGAATGTGTTGTTCGTGTTCAAGCAGTGGTTGTCGCCCTGCTCATGGTCACGGTGGCTCATGTAAACAAGCCGGTTTCGACTCGCACCGATACTGACTTGACCGGATAGGTGGGTGTGACGCAATTAATTCAGGAGGAGGCGGCAGGTGCTCCTGGGTTAGTCTGCTCTAATGGCCTCCTCTGGCTCAAGTGTTTCATATGTTGACAACACATAGCTGTTTGGCTACGGTCAAGGGGAATGACCTCCATGTTTGTGTCATTTCATATATGAATCAAAACAATACAGGTATTTGTTGGCTTATCCATTGTAGACTGGCCTCCAACTGTCAAACCGACTGAAACTAAAATAAGCCTCGAGATAGTCCCTCATATATCCCGAGCAGCAATTCGCCTGTGGCTGATAAGACAGTGGTTAGGTAGGTTAGGAGCTGTTGGAAGGTTGTTCTGGTATCTTTTTCGGTTACATTTAAAACAAATTGGTCCACAAATAGACTTGACCTAAAAACAGTGCCTAGGGACACACATCAAGCTTATTTTGAAGAGTATGGGTAAACATGTCCTCCTAATGAGAGACTGTTAACATAGTGTTGGAGAGCCCATCCCTATCCTCATACCCGATACTGATAACTGAAAGACTCGGTGGCCCACCATAACTTTTTAGATACAGCACTTATACTATGCCCACACAAAGTCAGCGATAGGTATTGGTACAATGCCTTTTATTAAGAACTTGTTAAGTCTTGTTCAGATTGTGGGAGAAACCAGGGGATGGAAGAGGAGAGGGGGCAGACGAAACAAGAAGTGCACGTTGGGAGAAAGGGAAGAGTGACGGCACAGGCTCGTTTGGCGACATTCCCTTCTCTGTTGACACAGCCATTCCCTTGTGACAAAAGGGCTTGTTGGAGAGGAGGACTAGGTGAGCTAGTTGTCACAAAGTGGGACTCTGCTACTGGTTGCTCAAAGTGTACAACCAGGCTCTTACTAATGTTGTGTAAACCCTTTTTTAGGGGGTAATCACAAAGTGCACATTCACCCCAGGGAGCTTCCCAGTATGACCAGTCTTACTGGTCAGACCCACTGGAACAGTTGAGGGTTAAGCACCTTGGCAGCAGTTTAGAGACGGGAGAGCGTCATTCATTTCTCCAACACAGGGAATTTAACCAACAACGTTCCAGTCACATGCCCATCATTTCTTTAGATCATTGTGTTGATGTGCAGTGTGCCACATGGTCAGGCCCTGCTGCTTCAAAAACAAATAGAAATAGAAATGGAACGCACACCCTCTGGTAAGGTGCTGACTAACGGAAAATAAACTACGAAAAAGTAAATGAAAAACGTTTTACACTATTCTCTCTTTGCAGTGATTTAATGATAGGAAATGGCACCAACGTTGCAGCCCAAAGCCTTCATCAGGGTGTGGCAGATTGATGTTACATCACATGTATAAGACCTATGGGTGCTAAAAACCAAGTGCATATGGTTACAATAATCTTACACCATTTATCTAGTGCGTCTATTTGGTATGTTATATTTGATTGTATTATAACCTATCCTAGGTATTTATGTACTATTTCTATTTTGTATCTGCACACATCTTTTGATAGTGTGTGTCGATTGATATTGTGTTGTTGTTCATCATCATTCTTCAGCATCATTAGACGTTCACCTTCCCTCAGCTTAAACTTACAGACCTCAACCCCCCCTATTCATTCATTAGATGCTGCCCTAGTTCTCCAGTGGTACACTTTCCCTGTAATCCGTTCTCCTTAAACAAATGCAAAGCACGAGCAGTGCTTCGCGTAAAGAGAAATGTCTGGAATCCGGAGAATGTTTTTTAGGGAAGACAAAGGCTGACTTTGACTTGCTAATCCAACCTCATGGGGCGTCAAGGTGCTGAGCGTTATACTGTAACCAGTAGTCAGTTAGAGGTGGTTACTGTTTAATCACTTCATGTCAAGTTGCCGTTGTGCAATAATGTGACTGCAAACGTGTTTTAACATGAACACACATCACATAGTCACATTACGAGTCATTATTAAGTGGTGGTTGCTACATGGAGACAGGAGCTTTGATAATGTCATAGTTGTCATTGTGTCGCTTGAAGCAATAACCAAACAACACAGGAACATTAAGTATCAATGCTACTGCCTGATGGGGAGTGGAAAGCAGGTGTGTGCATGTGCACGTGAGTGCATGTGCTTGAGTGTGCTGCAAAGCTCAAAGTAAACAGACTACGCCTGAGTGAGTCTACTCTGAAGTCTGGAGACTAGGGAGATACTTTGGCACAGAGAGGGAGCGGGGGCCCATTCCTAGCATAGCCCCTTAGTGTTTCATGCTCCAAAGAGCCTGGACAATAAGAGAGTATTCACCTTCCATAGTGCTCATCACCAAGCCCTGTTTTTAGGAGATATAACTTGGACATGCTCAGGTTATGCTAGTCACAGTATGGCTGACTGTGCTGTGTAAATGCAAATAGGCAATAAAGATTTGGTGGCTGTTAACACAATAACATAAAGTCCATTTGTTTCTGCCAGTATCAGGGGTTCAAGTCACAACGTGGTCACCCGTAGTGAAAAGGGATCCACATGTGTTTTATTGTATCCACCTATATAGTCAAGTGGTGCAAGTCTGCACCCTGTAGAGCCACATGTCTGCCCCTGTAGGCCTAGGATCAAATCCTGGCGGATCATCTTTCTCCCGCTCTGTTTACCAGAGGTAAGTGGGTGGCCCTATATCAGTTTTTAAAAAGGATCCACTCATGGACCTGTAATGTAAATTGGATTAAAACATCCACCCAAAGTAAATGAGAAGCAACAAATTGATCATTTTTGTGTGTGGCGTCATGTGTGACCACTCCCAGTAACACACTGACACACATTATCAGCATGCTGTGTACTTCCTGCTCATATACAGATTTCCATTTCTTTCTCTCTCTATCTCTATCTCTCTCATGCACATACACACTCCTATTGTCTCTCTTATCTGCCCTCTCGACACCGCCTCAAAAAGTAGGCTTAAACCTGCACAAAGAGGGTGTTACGGCCCCAGTGGCATATTTGGCATGACATGAATACAGTTTGTCCTGTGAGAGAAGCAATTTTGCCTGTAGAGCAGCAAGAGCAGATGACAGAGTTTCATCAAGATATACCCCACCTGGGAAGAAGTAGGCCATGTGCACAAAAAGTTATAAACCAAGGAAAAAGGAAGGATAGGGGGATTCGGAGAGCGGCAGAAGTTAAAAGGAGCCAGTCTGAGTTATTAGTAAGTAATTTATTGAATGCAGTGAAGGTCATATGTAAAGCCTGGCAGCAGCAACAGAGAAAAAGTAAGACTCTTGAGTGAGAATTCCTTCTCTGCAGGTCTGTATTGTGGTTTGGTATTGAATGAGTAATTGGAGTGAATGAAAAAGACCCATGACTCACTGTATGTCATGGTCACCGCTTTGTAACTTGTTCCATTGAGTCAGCTGATTTGAATTTCTGGCCCTTTCTCTCCTCCCTGTCTGCCCAGGTCTCTCGTAGCGAAACCGGGAAGTGAACATGAGTGCTGTGCCCACAGACAAGAAGCCACTTGTGGACTATGGCGTTCAGATCCGCTTCATCAAGGATCTCCATGACACAGGTGGCGGCTACATTGAAAAGACCAGAGGGGGCAACAGTGCAACTCCTCCTTCCAATAAGTATGGGGTGGCAGTACGGGTTCAGGGAATCTCTGGGCAGCCCTATGTGGTCCTGAAAGACGGGGAGAAAGGCGATTCATATGGGGTTCAGCTGAAGACTCAGACCCCGCCTCCACAGCCCGGCTCAGCGCCCTCCTCACCCTACAACAGTCTGTCCAAAGGTCAGGAAGCAGCAGAATTCACAAACCCATATGCTCCTGTTGGAAATATGGCAAGCTCCCCTGTTTCTCCACCAGAGGATGAGGAGATTTTTGGGAGCCCTCTAAAGAGACCTCCTGGGGATGGGCAAGCAGGGAGCCAAGGGGAGGGGGAGGGTGGAGCTGGCAGAGAGGGACAGGTGGAGCGGATGAAGGCTGAATCTCAACCCAAAGCAGCGGCCAATGGAGTGGAGAAAAAGGAGAAGGAGTGGACTAACAGGGAGGAGTTTAATGAAGCGGGGCTGAAACCTGTCAGAGTAAACGGGGTCGGGCCCAGAGGGGTCAAGCAAAACGGTATTGGCTTCAGTGGGTCGCTGGGAAGATACAGTGGGAAGAAACTGAACCTGGATTCCTCTTTGGAGTCTTTCCCAGAGGCCCCTCCTCCAGTGTCAACCGAGGAAGAGCCTGTTCTGGCAATAGACACCAACTCACTGGCCCCCATCAACAAGCTCATCAACAAGTTTAACAGT
Source organism: Hoplostethus atlanticus (assembly GCA_034670405.1). Taxonomy (NCBI): domain Eukaryota; kingdom Metazoa; phylum Chordata; class Actinopteri; order Trachichthyiformes; family Trachichthyidae; genus Hoplostethus; species Hoplostethus atlanticus. The sequence continues at coordinate 6,758,243 of JAXDDX010000006.1, read as the reverse complement.
GGAACACCAGGCAGCGCCACACAGACCAGGGGCCGCTCGGGAGCGAGGCAGCGGCTCAGGTTTGATGAACGCAAGCGATCCAGAAGTCTTGATGCTCGAAAAGATGTTCAGGCTCAAGTTTCCCTTCCCTCTCCTAATTCTCCCACTCCAAGCCCCTACGCTACTCCTCTCGCTCCTCTTTCTGCCTCCTCCAATTTGTTGACGTCATCCACCCCGGCGAGAGGCAGCCTGGGAAGGAGCCCTGCTTCTGTTGCCAAGGTGACAGCACTTGCAGCCCCCAAGCCGAGCGTCAGGTCGCCAGGGAAGTTTGTTGCCAAGGACACCCCTCCAGTTATACCAAAAAAGCCTGTAAGTATCAGTGACAGGGAGCTTGTTATCTATCATTTGCGAGTATTAGTCACTATGTCATGTCTGTTTTCTTACTTTGCTTGTTCTCCCTCTTTGAAGGAGATACCCGCCCCTCTGAGGAACCAGGGTCAAAGTGCAGAGGTCATCAGTGGGGAGAAACAAGCTATTTACAACATCCTCAAAGATGGGTAAATAAGACCGCAAGCATGATAATGTGAATGGCAAGATACATTGCTGTATTGATACATGGATTTTCCTATCTAACCAGAAGCCCACTATGTAAGCCTAACCCTCTGATAATCCTTCCTCATCAGCACGAGTCAGAGTGACGCCTCCATCAAAAGAAAGGTCAACCTCATTCATGAGACGGCCAGCAGTTTTAAGGTATGAAGAGACATCAAACCCGATATATATGAAGTCTTTAAGAGTAACAGTGATCTGAATGAAGAGCTTTCCACTATACAGAAAGTTCAGCAAAACTATAAAGTGTTTTTCAGTTGATGAGCTTGTGTGGTGTGCAAGTTCAGCAGTTTTGTCAAATAAGAGATTGGGAGGTTTTGGTGTTTCTGGTATCTCCGAGTATTCTTCGGTTCTTGTGATGAGGGTAGCAGGTGGTTTGCAAGCTGTCTTCTTTTCCGACGATATGAAAAACTATTTCATCTACTTTGTCTCCAAGGATCCTCTTTTGGCAGGCCAAAAAATGGCCAAATTAAATTAAGGGGCATGCTGAGTATTTTGACGTCAATTTTGGCGCCATCCCTGCACTTTTGTGCTCCTCTGAAGTCTCATTAAAATAGATTCCTGGTTTTGAGAGAAATATTTGCACATTGTAGCCCAAGTCTTCATCCTTGTGCATAAATCTAATACAGAAGTTATCCCTTTGTGTCTTTACCTTCTCATAACACATGCTTATAACAGTGGCTTTGTATAGGCACTTGAGTATGTATGATCCCTTATTGAGTAATCCTCAGTGTGTTTGTGACCATGGCTGCCTATGAATCATTCGCGTGTCTCTTGGCAACGATGCACCTGCAGAGGAAAGCTGATTAGGGCCCAGTGTGTTAAGGGCGCAGCCATTGAGAGCCATCAATAATTGAGTTGGACTGGAACCCTGCACCAGCTGGGGGTTGGCTGGCTGGCCAGGACAGATCCTTCTCTGTGGGGTCCGGTTGTACCATGTGTTGCATGGCAACCACGCCATCTTAGCTGACTATATTCAGTGGTGGCTCATTTTTCTACGAGGGGTCATCTTAGGCTAGTGGATTTTAAGTAGTACAGTAGCCGAAGCAGATAACATAACAGCATGGTTACACTGTAGAATGGAGAGTTTTTCACTTTGGTTTTTGCCCAAGGCTATTTATTTCCAGCTCAGGACCAAAACCAAAACATTGCTCTTGTCTATATAAAACCAAAACACAAGAGCAGCATCAGATGAATGTATGTTATAATAAGGGCTCACTCAATGACTGCCTCTCGCCTATGGGGCCTTTGTGGTATGTCCAATGTCCACATTAATATATTGACACATGCTGAGCCTTTCACTAAAGGGTTTATCTGCCTTTGAAGCATCTTGGCTCACAAGTGTGATGTAAAGGGGGGGGTTCAAGTTCCCTCGGTATCGCTGATGTCTTTTGCTATCTCTGAGTGCTCGTGGTTTGTTATTGCTTTTGCTATTGGTTGTTGCTGGTTTACTCCAGTGTTGTGGTTACTGTATGTCAGGAGAGCTATGGAGTGGGTGGTTTCACTGGCAAGGTATTTTGTTTCCCATGGTTAACTGAAGAACCCATGCTGGTGTGTTGGGTTACCTAAGATCAAGGCAGTCGGTGTGTGTGTGTGTGTGTGTGTGTGTGTGTGTGTGTGTGTGTGTGTGTGTGTGTGTGTGTGTGTGTGTGTGTGTGTGTGTGTGTGTGTGTGTGTGTGTGTGTGTGTGTGTGTGTGTGTGTGTGTGTGTGTGTGTGTGTGTGTGTGTGTGTGTGTGTGTGTGTGTGTGGAGTGAACACCTGGCACTGCAAAACTCCCATTATCAGCCCAGGCATTTATTTAAAATGATAAAATGACTAGGGGGTTGTGAGAGACAGATGTTAGCTCTTGAAAACATCAGGACACAGGCATCTTCCTCAAGTACATCAGCTGAGCCGCCTTCTGCATTTACCAAGCCAGGAGTGTGTCTTTAATTGCAGATGATTAATACACATACAGCTGATGCAATTTACTTCAAAAGCAGTCTGATGAGCTTTTACGTCTGCTCTATTATGTTATCTTCAGTTCATTATCTCTTTTGTTAGAACAGAGAGGAACTGAAATATCCTATCCTATATAACTGAACTATCCATGCGCTCTCCTGTCAGGGGGAAGAAAATGAAACTAATCTGTACAAAATATATCTGTATAATCTATCACTGATGAGACTGGTAATAGAAATGTTAGTCCCCTGAGGGGTAAACCGTCCATGATCCTCTCTCCCTCTGTTTCTGTATGTCTCTCTAATGAGTGTGGAGGAGGATGAGAGATGTTTCATGGGCAGGCATTCCCTTTTTCAGGAGTAGAGAACCTTGACACACAGCGGAGCGGAGTGGGCGATGAGTGAGCCTCGCTCCGGCTCTGCACTGATACCCTCCAGCCCGTCAAAGAGAGTTGTTTACGTGAAGAGATGTCTGAACATATTGGCAAGGCCTGTTCTCCAAGATGTTCTGACTGTCAGAAAGTAGGGCCTGGCATCCATAGCACAGTTGTTGTTGTTTTTTAAAGTTTGAGGTAATATATGGTACACATCTGCAGTGGCAAAGTTGAGGGTGATAGTTTGCTCCAGTGTTTCCAGTTTTCATCTCTCTCTTTCTCTCTCTCTCACACACACTTTCTGTGTGTGTGTGTTTATGTGTATAGAAGGGAGGATCTGATGGGAACCCAAAAAAGGAGCTGGAGCACAGTCTGAATGAGAATATCCAGCTTCAGGAACAACTCAACCTCAACAAGAAGGAATTACAGCAGGCCCATGATGAGTAAGGATGTGTGTGTGTGTGTGTGTGTGTGTGTGTGTGTGTGTGTGTGTGTGTGTGTGTGTCATTTCTGTGACTGACATGTAACACTAAGTTATGTTGCTGCAGTAAACCCCACCTATCTAGCACGCCAAGCAGGTTAGAACAAATGCCAAATACTATTTAATGATTGCGTGTGTGTATGTGTGTGTGTGTGTGTGTGTGTGCAGACTGGCGGAGGTGCGGATGGCCAGGGAGGGGGCAGAGTCTCGTCTGCTGTCAACAGGAAGACCAGCTAGCTGAGCTTCAGGAGGAGCTGAGGAGGATGTCAGAGAACTCGCCTCACACAGACTCACTTCAGACGGTACCTGCACAACACACCACTGACAGACTCCCTGCTTAGCTGATACACAATCAGTATACACAAAAACCCTCTAGTTCTGTTAGTTATTTCTTTCACAATCCATCCATCCATCCATCCATCCATCCATCCCCTCTCTCTCTCTTCTCTCTGCAGGATGTGGTAATGCTGCAGGCGGAGCTGGCCGAGGCGGCCATGTTACGTCAGCGCCAGGAGGAGACGCTGCGCCAGCGCGAGCGCGAGCTGACAGCCCTGAAGGGGGCGCTGAAGGAGGAGGTGGAGTCCCATGACGGAGAGATAGAGGCCGTGAGGGAGCAGTACAGCCAGGACATGGAAAACCTGAGAAGAACCATGGAGCAGGTCTCACAGGTAGAGTAAGATGGAGGGATGTTTTAGTTTGATGGACTAAACGCATCTATCCATCCACGCATCAAACACTGGAAACAGAGATAAAAGGAATACAAACTAAATAAAGGCGCGTAGGCTACACCACTACCTGCATCGCTGTGACCATGACGGCCCTTAAAATGTTTCTATATTTCTGAAAGTTATTATTACATTACAGTCTGCTGATTCACAATTAAGAAATCAGGAATATCAGAGCATTTTCAGAGACTGGCTTCATACAGTTGCAGATGACATGGTGGGAGAATGGTCTGGTTATACCTGTCAGTCAGTTTCTGTGTATCCTGCACTGTGTCAATAAGGTGCTGTGCATGTTTGCCAAACTTGTAAAAAGAAGAAGAAGCTGCATTTAATTAAATTGTCCTTTCATGTTGCAGTAAGCTGGTATGTCTTAACATCCTGTCTTTGTCTTGTCTTATTCGGCAACATGGCATGCATTCAATAACATATGTGTTGAAACACTGTTCCAGGATATCGTAAAGTCAAGCTGGTAAACTGGGTAGCCCTATATGCACAGTTAGAAATGCACAGAACACGGGAAAGAGAAATAAAAGTCAGTACAAGTGTGAAACTTTTTTAGTTATATTTCTATGGTAGAGTTGCTGTTCCTACCAGAAGTCTATTTTTGGACTACTGTAGAATGTGATGTGGTGAAAATCTGAAGCATCTGTATACAGGAATAGATCCTTATGCACATTTTAGAAATGGTGACAGCAGTGTCAGGAAAAAGTACCGTGCAGAACGAGAGGAGAGAACAGGCAGGCAAGTTGGCAGCTCCACCCTGATTCATCTGGGTAGAGGTGGATCAAAGTGGTTGCGCTGTCAGTCTTGCTGGCTATAGCCTACTCCATCTTGTTTGATATTTATATCATGTCTTCTATAGAAGTCATAAAAATAGAGAGAGGAGGAGGGACCAACTCTGCAACACCCAACCTCCCTCTTCCCCTTGCAACTCCACCCACGCAGAGATTGTATCCCTCTGGCATCCTTGGTCAGTCGCTGCCATTTGATTACAGCCACGTCTGTTCTTTGGATACCCATATGGCCGTGTGTGTGTGTGTGTGTGTGTGTGTGTACCAGTCCCAAGAGCAGATAGAAGAAGAGAGGCAGAGGGTAAATGCTTCCGTGCTGTCCCTGGAGGAGGACTTGGAGAGTTACAGGGACCAAGGAGACCAGTGGAAGATGCAGCTGGAGGCCAGCGAACAGGAGCTCCACAACACCAAACAGGAGTTAGTATCTGTAGCACGTCGACTGTGAACACCATCTCGCCAAACATCAACATGCAGCACATTTGTGACCATGTTCTCACAGTGAACAACAATCATCCCATACTATTTTCAGACATAATGTCATCCTCCATTGCATTCTGTGACATTATATATAGTCACACCAGTAACCTGTGATTGAATCAATTGAACTGATTATATTACTGAGCAGTATCATACCATTGTCATCTTAATAAGGCAATGACAGGTTGTTTTAACGGAGTGGCAGACCAGCAACAAGGCCGGTGAAGGTATCTCTTGAAACAGACCTGTTAAAGCTACTCTCTATTGTTTTGACCCGGCAGCTGTAACATTGTGTAACCTCTTATCTAGCCTTGGTCAAGCAAACATACTCAGTCTGATTGTTAGATGTGAGATTGTTAGTATTAGTATGTCAGTATTTGCTTTCTGTTACTGGTGCATTCAAGAGAGTATGTGTTCAAAACAACCTGTACCTTTTATTGAAACCTTCAGTAGTCTGTAGTACTGGATATGAATACTGTAGATTGTACCTGTTGTGTTAACTGGTTTTGGTCCAGACCAATACTTTTTCTCTCCAGTTTGCCTCTTTTTAATGCATGCACTCTTTCTTCTTCACCTGACTTCTTATTGGGCAGGAACGGGAAGCACTGCAGCAGTAAAATGTGAGAGAGTCAATCAGTCTCACTGTGTTTGGTTTGAGTAGAATAGCCTAATCTCAAATGGCCAGCTCAGCTCAAGGTGTATTTTGCCGTACCGTACTAACAATGATCCAGTGATAATAAACCGATTGACGACAATCCTGCAAGCAAATCATCAAGATTCTTTAATTGACTTATTTGATTTTTGTCTTGATCAAATTGTCATAACCAATAATTTTCTTCATGTTCATGCTTTCTGATTTCTAATCAACAGAATTGATTTGAAATTTAAAAAAAGTAGTTTGTGTCTGATGTCAGATTAAGACACAATGCCATAATCAATCATGCAGCAAAATCTTTCTCAATGAACAAAAGACAAATTCTGGATGTCGTGTTGTTTTCATGGTTTAGAGCAACGTGTGAAGTCCCTTGTGCTTTGTTTGTCCTTTGTCGCTGGTGTCTTTGGAGTGACAGTCACTGAATCTGTGGTTTGTGCGTGTATGGAAGTGCATGTGTGTGACTGTTACCGCTACCTGTTGTTTACAATCTATTGTCTTTCACAGGCTCATGAAATCTCGTTTGGAAAAGGAGGAGTTTGAGGGTGAGCTGAAGGATCTTCAGGATTCACTGATGGCCATGAAGAAGCAAATGCCCGGGTTTGACGACGACCGCTCTTATGTAGAGGTAAATCTCATGTCAGTCACATGGCAGTGTAAATAGATTATGATTGCTACAGGGGATAAATGCAGGGGCTTATCTGCTCTATTTTTGGTGAGTGTATTGAGTGTTTCACACGTCAGTCTATTGTAATACACATTCATTCACTATTCATACCCTAATTCCCCTTTTCTCTCTCCATCTCTGTCAGTGCAGTAATACAGACATGTTTTTCTGTGGTTGAAGCTTAGTTCATCTCTCTCTCTCTCTCTCTCTCTCTCTCTCTCTCTCTCTCTCTCTCTCTCTCTCTCTCTCTCTCTCTCTCTCTCTCTCTCTCTCTCTCTCTCTCTCTCTCTCTCTCTCTCTCTCTCTCTCTCTCTCTCTCTCATTCATTTCTCTTACCCACATGCACACTCACACGCTTACTCACACTAACACACGGTTAATGCATTCTAGCACATTCCTCTCCTTACACGTGTTATTCGTCGTTCATTCATTTGATTACCCATCCCAAGGACCTTCAGCGTTGCCATGACAACCTGAAGCAGGCTCGTGCCGATCTGGACAAACAAAAGGCAGAGTTCGACAAGAAGAGCGAGGCGCTTCGAGCCCTGAAGAAAGCAAGCGAAGAGAGAGAGGCGGAGCTTCTGTCTGAGATTGACAGGTTGAAGGATCAGTCACAGAAGAACAAGGCTGAGCTGGAGACGGCGCTTCAGAAAGCAAAGGAGGTGAAGCATCATCTGGATCATTTCCTTTAGCACAGTGTCTTAATTGTCTCAAGGCTTAAGGGTCTTTCTTTACGCCTCCCCTTTACCTACATCTTCTTGCATGATTGAAATGGATTTAATGTGTAAAATCAATAAATGATTGTAGTTTCTGACTGGATTCATGCCATCAGTTTCAGTTGCTGGTTGTCCTAATATTGCATAAACACTCAATTCAAATGTGTGATGGGCGGCTTCACTCCCATCCCTCACTCTCTCCCTCACTCTTCCTCCTTTTTTTTAACTCTCTTACCCTTCCTCTTCTCTCTAGTCATTAGTTGGGTCCTCGCCCAGGACTGTGGTGGACCATGGGAACAACCAGGACCTTCAGGAAGCTAATGCTCGCCTCAGAGAGAGGCTGGCCCGCATGGTACTACACAAAAAACACATGCTGCAATACAGTGCATGGCTTCACACGCATGCAGGCATATGTACACAGACATACTGCACAGAGGAATTGATTTCCCACACAGGCCTTATTTAATCGAGAGATGTGAAGTAAACAAGGTAAATCAGGCAAAGAGAAAAACTCAAAAGCTCACAAGCTGTTTGATGTTTTGACTCCATGATGGTATCACTTTGGTGTGAAGCGATAATGACTGACGTTAAAGTGCAGGCTGTCTCTTTGTTGAGTGTATTTTCAGCAAGGGGTGTGTGAGGCCAAACACTAATGGGCTCACTGTATATGTGGTAAACTCACAGTATTGTTCCTTCACATCTATATAAGCACACGGCCCAACGAGATTCAAGCAGTGGATTATTTTCTGACTCTCCAGACAAGGCTGCACTCCACCAAGCCCCTGGGCTCAGAGGCCAACGAGGCCGCGGAGGTCCTGGAGGATGAGAACCGCTCCCTGAAGTCTCACCTGGAAGAGGCCAAGAGAGGAGCCGCCCGCCTGAGCAAGGAGAGGGACGAGCTGAACCGGCGGCTGGAGGAGAGGGACCTGGAGAGGGAGGCACTGCGGAGGGGCAAGCACGACCTGGAGGAGCAGAAGAGGCTGCTGGACCGAGCCCTGGAGAAGATCAACAAGGAGGTTGGTGTCTGTGTGTGTTCAGGTTAGACCGATATATTGAGCCGATATTGGCCTTTATTAAATATTTTCTCTCTCTCTCTCTCTCTCTCTCTCTCTCTCTCTCTCTCTCTCTCTCTCTCTCTCTCTCTCTCTCCCCCTCTCTCTCTCTCCCCCTCTCCCTCTCCCTCTCCCTCCCTCCCCTCCACCACCACACCACCCTCTCAGATGGAGTTGATGATGGGGGACTCCCGTCAGTCGGTGGCGGCCCTGCAAACGCAACTGGACGAGTACAGGGAGCGCTCGAGGAAGGACCTGCTGGACGCTCAGCGCAACAACAAGGACAGGCTGGCCGAGCTGCAGAGGGCCCAGGGCAACCTCAAGACACAGCAGGAAGAGGTGAGGAAGAGGGAGGAGTTTAAAGCTGCTCTGTGTAGTTTTAGAAAAACTCGGAGCCTTTGAAATGTCCAACAAATTGATTTTTCTTTGGTATTGAATAAATAAAGTGTTTTAAATGGAAAACTTAATCACAACTGTGGTTAATTTAAGAATCTTCTGGCTTTGCTGTTGGTTCACTTTGTTTCAAAAGGTTATTTTTTGGATATTTGGTGACATTTGAGATAAGTTCTGAGTATTTTCAAATTATTATTTTATACCACATTTCTTCTCGAAATTGTAGAAGAAGGAACTCACAGGAAAATGGAGATTGTTGAGTATTGATGAGTTCAAGTCTTTGTGTCTACAGTATATACATTCAATTACTGATATTGAATTATCATTCTATGTATTGGTGATGGTTTAGTGGTCAACACTACATGTGGAAACACAAAGACGGATTCCTGCCACTAGTGTCTCTCATGTCTTTCTATCCCTCTCAGCCCTCTTCTTGTCTCAGCAAACCGTCCTTGGATAGCCCAAGGTTGTTGAGATCTTTCAAAATGAATAAACTTACCATCCTCTGCTCCTTGTTTTCAGGTGTCTCGCCTGAAGAAGGAGCTACTGGTGTGCGGCGAGGAGAGAGACAGCGCCCAGTTGGAGAGAGACCTTCTCAGCAGCCGTCTCAAACACCTGGAGAACGAGCTGGATGCGGAGAAGAGCACCCACTCTGATCGCTCCAGGGACATCAGGAGCCTGGAGGTGAGGGGTCATGGGCTGAAGGAGGTCAAAGGTGATGGAGAGTGTAAAGGTCGTGGGAGTAAATTTAGGGATATGGTGATGTCTCAGGAGTTAAGGGTCAAATGGCCGTCTGAGGGAGCCATGCATACGGGGGTCAAGTAACTAACGGGCCAATTGACCTCATCACTGAAAACGGAGAGTGACGGTTACATGAGGGTACTTATTTGTGTGTGTGTGTGTGTGTGTGTGTGTGTGTGTGTGTGTGTGCGTGTGCGTGTGTGTTTCAGGATAAAATTAAGACACTGGAGATCGAGCTGGATGAGGAGAGGAGCAGTGTGGAGCTTCTGAATGACCGCACCACCCGTAGCAGAGATCAGGTACTGAGAACACGTGCACACATATTTGAATACACACACACACACACACATGCAAACAAGCAGGAAGTGTCTCAATGTAGATGGTGATCCTCAGAATAGTTGTGTAGCCTCCTTACACTACCTCCCGTATGTTCTCTTTCTTTTCTCTCTCTCTCTCTCTCTCTGTCTCTGTCTCGTCTCAGATTGACCAACTTCGTTCAGACTTGATGCAGGAGCGTTCTGCAAGACATGACCTGGAAATGGACAAGAGTTCACTTGAGAGACAGGTACAGTAATGCCCGCCTGCTCATTTAATGCATGGACACGTGTGCACACACATGCATACATACACAGTTGAAGCACCTTTAATTCAGTGTTTTAATTGACCTTTGATCCGTATTCCTCCCCTCCCAGGTGAAGGAGTTGAAGTCACGCATGGCAGACATGGAGGGACAGACCCGGCCCTCCGCTGGAATCACCCTGCTGGAAAACAAAATCCAGGAGTTGGAGGAGAGGCTGCGCAGTGAAGAGAGGTTTGATTGAACACACACACTCTGTCATAAGACAGTGACATGCTGATCTAATTCAATGAAAATATCTCTCCATCTAACTAACTGAGTTTGGAGGCTTACTTTTCAGTGTGGATTTTGAAGAAATCTCGCTCTTAAAATGTGAATTGTGAATTTCCCCACCCAGAGAGAAAACCAGCATCCAGGCGTCTCTGAGACGGATGGAGAGGAAACTGAAGGACCTAAACGCCACTCTGGACCTGGAGAGAAACCAGCACGCTGAGCAGAGAGACCAGGTAAACCCACGGGTGATCTTCAGATTGTAACCCGGTTATTAGATGGGCGGGGTTTACCACCTCAGGACAAATCAGATAGTGTCTTTGCTATGATCGTGTGAGCTTTCTGCCACTCAATGTTTCGTTCTATCAAATTGAACACACCTGACACTCCAAGCAAATACTGTTTGACTCAGATCTGCTGCTAACTCACAAATTCATTTCAGAAATACTTCTACTTTTGCATGAGACTAATCTTAGCTCTACCCTCCCTGACCCTAACCCAACCTTACTTTGTCACCAGATCTCTCCCTGACCTCGTATCCCCCTATCCTCTTTCTGCTGCCCTAACCTTTTTCCTACGGATAGACAACTTCACAACTTCACATCTTCCCCTTTCACCTTCGCTATTCCCATCCAGCCTCCTGTCTTCCCCTCTGCTCCCCCTCCTCTTCGTCCAGCCGACACCTTCTCCTGTATCCGCCCCCTTTCTTCTCCCAACCGCTGCTTCTCCCTCTGCCTCCCCCCCCTTCATCCAGCCCACACTTTTCTCCCATGACCTCCTCCATTCCCCTCCAACCTCCAGTCCCCCCCCCCCTCTAACCCCCTGCCTATCCCTCTGTTCCCAGCTGTCTCTGCGTGTGAAAGCCTTGAAGCGACAGGTGGATGAGAGCGAGGGAGAGGTGGAGCGCCTGGAGGGCGTCCGCCGGAAGGTTCTCAGAGACTTGGAGGAGCAACAGGAGCTACAGGAAGCTCTGCAAGCTAAAGCCACAGCGCTGGAGACGGAGCTAAAGTAGGACTTGACTTACTGTTCAAATACAATATGGAATTCATTTCAATCCCCATATTTCACACAGTATATTTAGGAATTGGTTTCTTTACTTACACTTCAGAGACACATGCATTTCACCAGAGGGGTTAGAGTGCAGCAGTAGCCGGGGGAGGTTCAGTGTCCTGCTCAAGTTCACTTCAACAAGGGTGGACATATTGTTTCACATTGCTTAATTTAACTCCACATATATGAGGACCTTATCCAATAGTACACCCCTACTTGCCACTAGGTGGCATCCTATAATCACTGAGACCAATTCTATGCATTGTAGTAGACACTTCCTGTACCAGGCTAGTCAGTGATTTGTGATGATGAATGATGATATCCTGTGTTCTCAGACGGAAGGTGCAGCAGACACAACACCGTACAGCTCTCGGCTCCTCCAACCTCAGCTCTGAGGATGAAGATGGTTTCTATGACACCAACAACATCACCACCATCCTGACAGAGAGCCATTTACAGACCACCAATTGCTAGAGGAGGGTGGAGGGGTATGAGCAGAAAAGGAAGGATAAAAAGAAAAACATAACATGTATTAAATAGACAGCTTTTCAGTACAAAAGCAGATTTCTAATAAAGATCATCAGAAAGGTACTCAGGGCTTGAAGGACTAAGGTGTATTGCCAAGCACTACAGAATTGCCTTGCAGTTGTTCTTGATTTTCTTTGTAGAACAACAGTTCTAGTGTCATATAGGTCCAAGAGACAGGTTGTCAGGATAATAACACTTTTCCTCCTTCTGCTGTGATTGCTTCACTGTCTACGTTTGTGTCTTAACTGTTTAAAATGTGAATCGTAGGATTGTAGTCTTTCTTGGCTCTTGTTGAGGACAGGCATTACAAGTACACTTGGAAATACAGGGTTTTGCTGTATGTGCTTCTCATAAAAGCTCTCATAAAAGCTTTTTACTGTATATTGTTATAAATACTGTGGTAGCACATGGATGTGGCATGGTTACTGTTCAAATGCTGTGAGGTGTCAAGATATTTTCCCATTTTTTTCCATTAAGGCATGACTTGCAGAATTATACTGCTATTAAACCAAACAACTGGCTTGCATATTTTTGTCTTATTGGTTTTGTTCCAAGGCATCACTTCTCTTTTTTTCAGCATTTTTGTGTTTGTGTCTGGGCATGATAAGTTGCATTTGGCAGTGTTTTGGCAGTTCTATGCTCCTTAGTGTTTCTTTGTATATCTAAAGTTATCTAATGATTTTCCTTTTTTTACCTTTGACTGTGACAATGATGCGGCATTTAAAATTGAGCCTCTATTTTTACACTATTCTAGCCATGCATACCTGTTGTTCAAGACAATCAGATATACCGTAGCACCGTGTATCCTCAGAGATGAACTTCCTTCCTATAAATGTTCCCCTTTAAAGACCTTATTTCTGAATATGGTCAGCTGTATCTCTTTCTATTTAGATTGGTCTGTGTGCATGTTTTCACTCAAATGCCTTAAAAAGTACTTATTGGTGTTCTGGTCACTGCTAGCGGTATCTTTGTATGCTGCTGTGATGATTTGAATTATATTTCATGTGCTTGCATATACATTCCTATTGGACGAATCGCTAGCTTAGACTAGGTGACTTGGTAAGTGTTGTACCTGCCTTTTGAATGTTATATAATCTCTAATTGACCCTTTGATGATGCTATTACCTTTTTAAATATGTCACTTTAAAATTTTGTTTTTGGGCAATTGCAAACAACAGTTAACATTTGATATGTGGTGCAAAGCTTTGTAAGCTTTTCCAAAATTTTTGACACAGATATTTCAAATAAATTTTGGACTCTGTGTATAACGAAAGAGGTATATTGTGTTTTTGTCTCAATATTTCTTACTTCCATAATCTATTAAAACTGTAATATGCTTTTATTTATGTTTATTTGTATTGTAATAATATCACCTTTACATAGTCAATGCTGTTTCTGCTCTCTGCTCTCTCCTGGGAGGTCAGAGGTCAGGGTCAGCTACAGAACAGCAGCCCTGGAACTGGCAGGGATTCAATGTCTTGCTCAAGGACACTTCAGCAGCTTGCTTGTCAACACTGGAGCTTGAACCCAGACAGCCACCCTGCTGCCCCCACATTTAGTTAGTTTTGTTATTATTATTGAATTATATAATGACCACTGTGATGGGCCCAGTACCTTTATATATAAAAGTCAAACCAACATGATATCAGGTGTATTTCACTTTGAAAATGACTCTGCATTACATATGGTAGCCACGTATACCACCATATGCCCTGGGCATGGCCCCTGAGGACAGCGTGGCATTACATCATACCTGTCTGCCTTTTTCTCCTCACCTCTTTGGGAGGGATGCCAGGTATAGCAGCAGCCTGAACCCTGTCTAGGAACATTGCTTGCCCTCTGGCTATACCAATGAAATCACCTCCTGGTCTTGACCCCGACATCCCCAACAACTACCGGCCCATCTCCAACCTCCCCTACCTGTCCAAAGTCCTTGAGAGAACTGTTGCTTCACAACTCAAGTCCCACCTAGATCTCCATAACCTCTACGAACCCTTCCAATCCGGCTTCCGTTCAAAACACAGCACAGAAACCGCCCTACTGAAAATCACAAATGACATACTTCTCTCTGCTGACTCTGGCTTCCTCACCATCCTCATCCTCCTTGACCTCAGCGCCGCCTTCGACACCATCAACCACTCCATCCTCCTCTCACGTCTCCAGCACTCCCTTGGCATAACTGACACCGCCCTCTCCTGGTTCACCTCATATCTCTCAGACCGACATCAATTCATCGCCATAAACAACTGTAAATCCTCCACCTCCTCAGTCACTCATGGTGTCCCCCAAGGTTCCGTGCTTGGTCCCCTCCTCTTCATCATTTACATCCTTCCCCTTGGACAAATCATTCGTCGACATGGCCTCCATTTTCACTGTTACGCTGATGACACCCAACTCTACCTCTCCTCCAAGACCATCACCTCAGCCACCCACTCCACTCTCACCACCTGTCTCACTGATATAAAATCATGGATGCAACAGAACTTTCTCAAACTCAACTGCAATAAATCAGAAATACATCGGCCCAAACTCCCTCACCCGCTCAGCTCAGACCTTCTCTCTCACCATCGATGGCTCCAACGTCACCCCCTCCACCCAGGTCCGTAACCTCGGAATCATCCTCGACCCCACCCTCTCTTTCCTACCCCACGCCAACCACATCACCAAAACTGCCTTCTTTCACCTCAGGAACATTGCACGCCTCCGGCCCTCCCTGTCCTTTGCCGCCACCGAAATTCTTATCCATGCCCTCATAACCTCCAGACTGGACTACTGCAACAGCATCTTCTACGGCTCACCCAACAAAATCCTCAATAAACTCCAATACGTCCAGAACTCTGCCGCTCGACTGCTCACCTCCACCCGTCGCTGTGACCACATCACCCCGGTCCTCCACAACCTCCACTGGCTCCCGGTCAAATACAGGATTGACTTCAAAATATTACTCACCACCTACAAAGCCCTAAATAACCTGGCCCCTCCCTACCTCTCAGACCTCCTCCCCCGCCACGCCCCAACCCGTTGCCTCAGGTCCGCCAATGCAAACACTCTCAAGACCATCAGGACCAAGCTCCGGACCTGGGGTGACAGGGCCTTTTCAGTTGCTGCACCCTCCCTCTGGAACGCCCTCCCCATCCACATCCGCCAGGCTCCCACCCTACCATTGTTCAAACAAGCCCTCAAAACCCACCTCTTCAAACTCGCTTTCACCTGCTAACCCCTGTTCCCTTTCTCTCCCTTCCCTCCATTCCATGACTTGTTCCGTACAGCTTCTCTAGTTTTCTTTTTTACTAAAATGTTCTGTTTGTTTTGTTTTGTTTGCTCTTTTTTGTTTTGTCTGTTCTCCCCTCCATGTAAAGCGTCTTTGGGTACTTATAAAAGCGCTATATAAGTCCAATGTATTATTATTATTATTATCATCTCCGTTTCACTCTATTAAACCTGCCTGTGTATTCAAACAGTCCCTGTAAGGAAATCAAAATGATCACAAGAGCCAAATGTCACAAAAGGGAACAAGTCAGACCTTACCGCTGAAGAAAGAGAGAGGAGATATCAAAAAACCTGAAGGTGAGCTGCTGTGAGGAGACGTTTATTATTGCAGATTCAATAACTATATATGGAAAGAAATTCAACATACCCTCTAAATCCAATTATTTGTCACAGCTGCTCCAGAAAGACTTGATATTAAGAATAAGTGGTATGAAGATTTCATTATATTCCAATATGTCCTCTAATATCCTCTTGTAAAATCGATATTCTCTGTCCCTGCTACTTGTCCGAGAAGAGATGCAGCGGTGTGTTATTTTAGCTCTGGCTGAGTTCCCCCCTTAGAGACTGAGAGTCCGTAATCCTTTGTTGGTTTACTGTAATTACTGAAGACATCAGGCTATTATCATGACTCATCCAGCCTCCTCTTTCTCCATAGCTCACCTCCTCTCCCATCCATCCAGGGTTGGCGCTTTACTTCTTGTCTTTTCCTTTTCCTGTTTCCCAAATTTGTCTGCAATAGTACAAAAAAAGAAGATTACAACTCGGTTCATCCATGAAGACGTTTTTTAATATGACAGCCAAAACTTGTTTGCCGTATTGTTCTCAGTATCAGTGTAAAGGGAATTTGGGCTCTTCTGTGTAAAATCCGCTTAAAGTAAAAGTTTGATTTGAACTTCCATAACCCTAAAAAGATGAATGTACGTTTAATTACATCCACATATTTAGTGCATGCAATCAAACACAGAGCTTTTCTTTGGATGACAAATGGTAATATACCTTATTGTAATGCATCATATAATTTGCTGTGCACTCAAAGGATTCTGGGAATGAAAACGTAAGATGCGTGAGAAAAAAAGTGGCAGCTTTTGAGAGTCCAACATGAGTCATCATCACTGTGCATTATGGTGGCAATGCTGTTTTCTGGACCAGCCCATGCATGTACACATAGTGCACAGCATAAAGGCTGTTCTTAAACTTACCCTCATTCAAGGACAGGAAGTCAGAGATCGTCAATTAAAACAAGAACACAAAACAGTATTAACATGTACATAATGTGTCAAAAGGTAGAATCATTCAGAAGATGACAACCATCGTTTCAACACCATGACCGGAGGATCACGTATTGTGTCATGTAACTGCCACAAGTTCATGACATTCAACCCTTACAATGGAAAACTTATTGCATTATATACAAAGGTGGCTACTGAGGTCATGACTGACACGTTAACAATGGAGAACCATCAATCTGCAGAACCAGTGCATGTTTACTTTGGGTAGGGCTTTTCACAGTCCATTGGCTTTTGAATTTGTGTCGTTGAGACGCCATACACACAAAGTAAAGGTGCTGTACTTGATACTGTCATTGTGTTTCAGCGATGTGTACGAAGTGATTACTTTAATTTTGGTGTCATAGAAAAAACAGCTCTCAGAATCTTCAAGACATGCAAGATACAATTACACATTAACAATCTGGAGAAGAAGACTTTCATGGTAAAATCTTAAAGTATGCTGCCAGGTAGGTTCATGGTTGAACCTGACTTGGGGATTCGCTTCTGGCCTTTCTCAGGTGACCCTCTCGTTTCATTTAAAGTAGCTACACCTCCTTGAAACTGCCATATGCAAAAAACAGCTTGCAGGAAATCGTGTTCTAACAACACTAAGTGGATGCTGTGGTATTTCTAATAGCTTTTTAGTGGAAAATGGGTGAGAGATCAAACAATCTTTGTTGAAATCAAGACAGAGAGGAAGACAGGTATGGGATCAATCTGGAAGATCAGGCAGACCAAATGCCCTGGTTTAAAACTTATTTATTTCTTGTTTATTATTATATTTTGGTATTATTTCATAATTATTATTATAAACATTATTTATAGAGCACTTACCACAACAGCTTTACAAAAAAAATGAACAATAAATACAGAAGCAAAAATATTAAAAGGCAAATGCGTAATTAAAACAAGAACACAAACAAAACACAGACCACGTTCAGGTGAAGGCAAGCTGTAAAAATACTTCCATTTATTATGTTTCCTACCTGCTTCATGTTCAGTGCATTCAGCCAGGTTTAATGGTAGAGACCATCTGCTCGTTAACATAGCTGAGTTACTACCTGGACAGACCGGCGAGCACCATGCTAGAGTCTCACGGTGTCTTTTTGTTCGAGGATGAGACGTTTAGACGCAGATAGACAGACAGACAGAGAGAACTGCAACACTTCTTTTCCCACGATAGGATGAGTGGCGGCGTTACGCGGACGGTGGAAAATGTTGGAGAAGAGGACAAACTAATCAAAACTAATGTGAGTGATGCATTTCAACTAAAGTCTCTCATTTCGCCAGTGGAAAACCACCATAATACTCCTATAGGATCTTACTGTCTGTGGTCTTCAACAGCGAGATTATAGTGACCTGAACGTACTCCGTATCTTCTAGTTTTGATGTGACATTTATATTATATTATAGTATAATTCTAAAATGTATTGTAGGATTTCATGTTACTATGCCAGTGTGATGGTAAGGACTATAATGTATACTGTGAATTTATGTAGATTTCTAATATCTTGACAAGGTGGTTGAATTCATATTTATTTACTTTACAAATACATTTTAAAAAAGGGAGTAAACTGAACTGGGTTTACTCGCCACTAGCTACCTGGTCCTCACAAACGGGTAAGTAGAAGTGAAAAAAATAGTAAAAAGTAGTAAAAACTCCCTAGAAATTCAATGGCTACTATTTATACACAATTTGACAACTGTTGCATATCATAAAACTATGATAAATACTCAAACTAGGTCACATAGAGCCAGTTATCAATCTTTAGATAATACTTGGTCATCTCACATTGCATAAGAGAATGCCACTCATGTTTATGTTACGGGTCCCAAAATTGGTACCGCAGCAACAATATGAAATTCCTGTAAAACAGGTAGAATCACCATGTAGACAATGAAGACACGTTTTCCAGTTTGTTGTCCAAATTGCATCTGAGGGGTGGGCGGAAGCTTCCCCCTGAGACAACCCGGGACGCAACTCTTCCGGTGTCACAGTTCCACCTGGGTGCTGCTTGCATTTACCCTTTTCCTTCACATTACATATGAAAAATAAAATAGCGTGACTGTCACCTACATTATTAGGGATAATATTAGGCCCTGGAAATAAAAAAAAAAGACTGTTCAACTAATTAAATTAAATAAACACAAAAGTGGTTGCACAGTTTTGGGGTGTACCACATTTATCATTAACTTAGTCTCAAACATGGCAATGACTGTGACTCAATAACTTTCACTGGAATTTCAACCCACCTGTAGAGGAATTAGATAGCGTGTAGCTCATATCAGATCATGTGAAATGTAACGCTTACACAGCAAAATAAAACCCACCAATAAGTCATTTAGGGGTGCAATGATTTCACAATAAAACACTATTTGAATCGAGTGAAATCATGAAACAAATGGGGAGTTCTGCCCTATTTCAACATGTTGTCACTTCAAACCTCACTTGACACAAGTTAATTAATCCCTTGAATCGACCTGTCATCTCGGAGTTTAGAATTGGCAGCAGGTTCCCCGCCAGGAGATCCAAACAGTTCAATAAAAAAGAGACAAAACCTGTTATGTTGACTGGCTTAAGGAGACAAACGTTTTTACTGAAGACCAGATGTACAGTATATACAGATAAACACAGTATAAAACATGTGCATGTGTCTGTAAGGTGAATGATACTCATCGTGTTGGTAAACAGTCTCTGTTTAGTGGAGCTGAAGAATGGTTTCCAGCCAGTATGTCTCATTTCAGTAGCATGTCAGGCTGAATCCTGGATGATGATGACCAGACAAAGACAGCAATATTTCCTTTTTCCTCTCATCATTTCAAGACAGATTGTGCAGAAGCTGGTCTTTTACATATTGTTGCATAGTCAGAAATTGATGGTTTAAATTGATCAAATCATATAGTTACTTAGTGTTGCTTCCTGTCACGTCACATACTGTGGAAATATGGTGCCATGAATGAACAAATCATTTGTTTCTGGCAGGGCCAGGAGAAAGACCAGGTCATGCCCACGCTAAGACTGTCAGAACGAATTAACAACTAGTAGAGTAGTACTCTTTTCAGTGGATATGACTGTCTACCCAGACACCCTCTTGAGGATGTCTGAGGGGTATTTGCTGTTACTAGTCATAGTATATAGTAGGAGTGTTTTGTTTCTTTACTGACAATGAGTGTGATCTCACAGTAAACATTGACTTTGGCTTCCTTTGCCTCCTGTTCTGGAAACCCCATGGCTTGATATATCTTCATGGGATTTAGAGGATTAAAGAAATTTAGGGGATTCATTGATTTTTCTTGATCGTGACAAGTGCCTTTTTAATTTGACGGGTGTGGTCTCATGTGGCGTGGGAAGGTATGGAGCAGAGCAAGAACGGTGCAGGCCAGCATATTATTAAAATAGCTTAGCTGTATTGTCACAGCTATGATGTGTTTTTGGCACATTATATACTTAAATGTGGCTAGCTAAGAGAAAGCCCCTTAAAGCCTGACGTGCATGTGACATTGGCATTGTGGTGAATGGTATGTATACACCATTCACACAAAAAAGGATAGTGAAATACAAAAAGACTCTGAGAAAAGCAGGCCTATTGTGTGCACACCTGCACACATGGGAGGCCTGCTCCAAGTGCTTCAAGTCTGAAACACACATACATAACATGTAAGTATAATGTCATACATTGGAAATATTAGATACATATATTTTGAATGAATGAATGAATGAATGAATCAAGACAATCTCAGTGACCAGGTTTTAGGTAGAAACACATGGGGGCACACACACACACACACACACACACACACACAAACAATATGCACACATTTGGACTGAGTGACATTTGACTTGTGTTTGCACAGTTGTGTTTACGATGCACACTTCACCGTGCCAGTGCCCGTTATATAAAGACGCTTCATTAATCACCCTTATATAACTCACACCACACATTCCTCACTGTGGCGCTACCAACCACGGTCGCTACGAGGGGAACAAATGAAACCTTCTCCATTCCAGAGATATATTTAGTGGTGAATCGTTGTCCCCAGTGAGGTAGTGGACAGTGCAAGCCGTTTAAGATGCACGCGAGAATTAAAGGTGAAATGGGGAAAACTGAGGGGAAACTTAGATTATTGTAAAACTACTGGAAACTGCTGTAAAATAGCAGAGTTTAACCAATTAACCTACTTACTGTGAGTGATGGAGACTGCTTGATTGCTGGATTCCCCATTAACAAACCTTTTTTTGTGTGTCATCTAATCAATGACTGTCCATTCCGTTGAAGTCCTTTTCTTCCTTGTGTACAAGGCCTTGCAGTCCTGCAGGGGAGGCTAGTCACTGTATGCCTCCTTGGACTGGGAGCTCTGACTGGAGAATAGCCTGGAGTAAAAAGGGTTGGGCAGCTGGTAAGGCAAGACAGCTTCTCACACACATACACTTAGTCACACCCACCCACACACACATTCACACACACACAGACAGACAGTCTCGATCACAACACCCTGATCATCATCGGGAACAGTCGCAGACAACTTCTCCTGCCCAGGTAAATGTCGATCCTCTGTGAGCTAATGGACAGGGCTAGTATTTGGAGTAGTCTGGAGAGTCTGCAGTGCGTGATGGTACTTGGTGGTTGTAGTTTTGTTTGATGCTTTGTCTCGTGAAGTACAGAGAATTGTTTACCGATGTGACTCAGTGTGTGGTTGTGTCTTCGTAGTGAAACAGCATCGCCGTGTTTTTGCATTAACATGCTTCATTTATTAGCTTTGAATGGGTTCATATTTTTGGCATCATTTTGTTCAATCGAAGTTCATCCTAATAATGTTTTATTGAGTCTACTAGCGCACTGGGACTAAAACATTGCCATTATGTTTGTCAAATAGAGAGCAGCCTTGAAAGTGATTTAGAGACGCCTCCCATTTGTCAGTTAAGTGATTAAAGTTGTTGTGGTCCCGGTGACACATGCTGTAGGTATTCATCAGAAGGGAAGAGCTTATTATTAACATTTCGGACTCAATGAGATTTCTGTTGATATCAAAACATATCTTGGTGTTTTATGACTTTATCATTTATATGGCTTCTGTAGTCTGTCAAATCGTTTTATACCTTATGGAGGACTATAACACTATTTCTTGGTTATAAAACTACTCTGTTTTGGCTGCCCCTCCGAAGATTGATGGAAGTCACACTTTGCTGTGAACCCTGTTGGTACTCTGTATGGGACTTGCTATGAACCTCGTAGGGGCACACAAGTTAAAATGCTCCTCAATAGTTACTACACATTTTTATTTCATTGTCACGCTGTAAGAAATGTTGTAGTCACATCAGCAGTTTTAACTTTCCCTTCTCAGTTCTCTTGTGTCCAGAGTCAGTTAGTTTGCAGCTTGATAACCAGGATTGCCTGTTGTGTTGTTCATTGTCGTTGCCTGCAGTATCAGTCAGGTCATGGAGGAGCTTACATCTCCATAACTTGGATTGGTTGTATTGGTATTGATTGTGGGTGGTGACATCCGGGATGAGAGCGCCGCGGTAGCCTGGATGTCGGTGGGGGGGAAAGGGGTGATGTCACCTGCTAATCGGTAAACACGAGTCATGGAGAAATGTACGGGTCTCTAACTGGGGTGGGTTGTTTTGATATTGACTGCAGGTAGTCACATATGGATGATGTGCTCTAGCTGAATGCACCTCTCTTGAAGATGTCATGAGTATTGAATGTTGATGATTTGTATTTTTACCTTTGTAACACAAATTGCCTGTCAGGGATATTCAACATCTCCACTCTATTCTTTTGTTCTACTCTGTTCTACTCCACTCTGCTCGAATGGGGATGCTACTTTATAAACAACAGTCATGGAGGATGAGAAATATTGACAGTAGCTATAGCACTGCTGTGTCTCCCTGCTGCCCGGGGCTCTGTTGTGTCATGTGAAGTGAGCGCGACACTCGAGACAGAAAACAGACACCCTCCCAGGGACTGCGACTGCCGCTGACCTGTGAAAAGAGAGCTGAATAGGTACCTCCAGTGGCGGATTATTTACCGGCCTGGTTTCTTTTTTTTTTTTAACACTACATCTGTGTCTCTGGGTCTTTCTTTTACAATAACACAGTGTGGTACCGATAGGTCTCGTGAAAATGAAGTCGGGAGATTTTGTTGCACCATACCAATCTGGAGACGCCTTCATTTTATGTATGAAGGCTAGATGTCGGGATCCAGTCGGTGACCTAGATGGAAATGGCAACACCAGTAGATCCTAAGATCACAGGTTGGATTGTTGTGACCCCCACGCCTAGTTGTTGATGTTAAACACAGATCATGCTGGTTACTGGACACTCAGCATGTGGAGGTTAAGATATGAACGACTCATCAAATATGGCAAAATAAACTATTTCTGATGAAATGTTGTTCTGCCATTAAAATTCACATTGTGTCAACACAGATATGGATTACATGCAGTGTCTATATAAATGATCAGCATGCTGTTGACCAATTGCGATTTTATAGCAATTACTGTCACATTTATACAACGGCAGCATAAGGACACACCATTACATTCATTAGATGTGGTTTGGTTCCCTCAGGAGAACGCTTTCGCTGTTGTGTTACGCATGACATGAGGAGCAATGACTGTAGGTTTGGCTTTTGATGTTATCAGAAAGATCCCTCAGGGGGAGAATCAATCAAATGAAATGGAACAACACACCTTAATTATTGTTGTTGTTACTGAAGAATTCTCATTAAATTCATAGAACGCGGAAGTTGGCCGACATCAAAGCTTCAGTGGCACCGCTTCACCTTGCAGTCTTTGTCTTCCCTCTGTTGAAAGTGAATTTGGGGGTCAGTCCTCCAAGATGGGAAACATAACAAAAATGGAAATGAAATCCAGTTCCCTGAGCTGCACAGGCAGGCCCAGTCCTCGGGCGTCTCTACCGCTCTTTCTCATCGCTGGAGCCAGATGTTTAGCGCTCTGTAAAAGCACATAATGGATTAAAGGATCACATTATACGCATTGTAGGAGTATGGGTTTACACATGCCCACGTGGCAGACCACAGATATGGACTTGAACAAATCTGAAGAAGGTAAAGTGAATTGAATTCTTGAGCCAGGCTACAATTATATAGGAAATTGGAGCAAAATGTTGTTGGAGAGGAGTTGGCAGCACAACCTGCTTACATTCAAAATGTGCTCATGTCTGTCATTTGAAGTATTTTTTTTACTTTAGTCTCTCATATTTTTCTAGCCCATGCATGAACTACAGGGTTTTCATTGGTAATACATGTCAAGATAAAACAGGCCATGACCACAAACGTATCCAGTGATTTACTGTGTAACTCCATCTTGGAACACAATCACAAATATCGGCCATTTGGGCTGTAATGATGCATAGTTAGCCACTTTCCTGGGAGTATTTATCAATCACCTTGCATGATCATGTCATGGGACTATTGTTAGGGTGCTGTGGCTTTGACCTTTGTACGCTGCAATGTGGGCAATCAAATAATTTAAGCTTATTCAACTGTTGCACTTTGGATAGAAGCATCAGCCAAATGCCTAAAATATAAATGGGTATATGGCACCGTGTGGTGAAGCCGGAGAACACTGTGTCTCTCTTTGAAGAGCCTGTCTGTGTATGCACCTCCCAGGGCGTGTCTCTCCCTCTATGAGCTCCATGGACGAGAGAAGCCCTCAGGCTGTCGCGCCCTCAGATCACAGAGAGAGATCGCGGGCTGCCTGCTGCAACCCTGGCGCTGATGGTTTTCAGGCCTTGCTGTTAACACACAAAGAACTGTCATTCAAGCAAAACCATTTAGCCTGAGCTTGACATGCAAAACCGAAAAAATGCTGTCTTAGACCCATATGTACGCATACCATACATATGTCACGTTCACACATACTCTTTAAAACCATAGCTATGTGAACTCCTTCATAGGAAAGTGTATTCTTCACGAAGACAGACACACACACACACACACACTAATCCATATGCACACACCCACAATGTCCTGGACCACATTCAGTACAGCTCCTTCCCCTCTGTCTTGACACTGCGGAGATCTTAGATGATTCTGGTGACCGTGTGCCAGGGAGTCTGCCCTGACATGGTGGGACTTGGAAGCAGGATGTAGTTTACGTCGTTCCCAGGAAAGAGAGGGCGTGGTTGACTGGCGTTTGTTGATTGGTGCTCCCAGTAATCAAGTGTTTTGACAAGATTTATAAGATGCTATTAAGCATAGCCGACAAATGTGCAATTCTGCACATCTGCTGTTATGATGCTTTGTACATTCCTACCCTAGTCTTTGTTCCAAACTTTCTTTACATATTCTGATGTACAATTTTTACAATCAATACTTCTCTTAAATAACATTAGTATTGGTGTGGGGCTTTTACGAGCAGCCTCCTCACTTATAGTTGAAAACAGGCTGTAACCACTGGTGTCATTCTCACGGAAAGCATTTATGGGTGTGTTTGTTTCTTATTTTAGGCGTACAGTTTGTACCTTGTGTGTGAGTAGTGTTCTTGTACTTTATGAGGAGGTGTTTCTGCAGAGTTTATATGAAGACATACATTACATTACATTACATTACAGGCATTTAGCAGACGCTTTTATCCAAAGCGACTTACAATAAGTGCATTCAACATAGGTAGGCAAGAAAACTACTAATCACCAGAAATTGTAAGTGCATTTCCTTCCTAAACAAGCAACTAAGAGCATAACTAGTGCTAAGGTAAAAGTGCAATAAGTTAGCTACCTACTTTTCTTAAACAAATGAGACAAATTGGAAAATCAAATGAGCAAGAGCTAAGACAAATAAGTGTATCAAATAAACAAGAGCCAATAAACAAGAGCTCATACAAATAATTGACGACAAATAGGCAAGGCTAAGAGGAAGGGTCAGGGTAGTGTTTCCTGAAGAGGTGGGTTTTTAGCCTGCAGCGAAAGATGGGCAGCGACTCAGCTGTCCTGACATCAGTGGGGAGTTCATTCCACCACTGCGGGGCCAGGACAGAGAAGAGCCGTGACCGTGTAGATCGGCCGCAGGGACCTCTGAGCGACGGGGCAACCAGTCGCCTCGAGGCAGCAGAGCGAAGTGGTCGGGCGGGGGTGTAAGGCTTGACCATAGCCTGGAGGTAAGAAGGAGCTGTTCCTTTCACTGCCCTATAGGCTAGCACCAGGGTCTTGAACTGGATGCGAGCTGCTACAGGGAGCCAGTGTAGAGAACGGAGAAGGGTAGTTGTGTGGGAGAACTTGGGGCGGTTGAACACCAGACGAGCTGCAGCTTTCTGAACAAGCTCCAGATGTCTGATGGCAGACGCTGGGGCACCAGCAAGGAGGGAGTTGCAGTAGTCCAGGCGGGAGATGACAAGAGCCTGGATGAGCACCTGCGCTGCCTTGTCAGTGAGGAAGGGACGAATCCTCCTGATGTTGTAGAGGAGGAATCTGCAGGAGCGTGTCACTGATGCGATGTTTGCCGAGAACGACAGTTGCTCGTCCAGGGTCACACCCAGATTCCTCGCAGTCCGAGTTGACGTCACCACAGCATTATCAATGGTGATGGCCAGGTCTCGGTGCGGACAGCCCTTCCCCGGGAGGAACACCAGCTCAGTCTTGTCCAAGTTGAGCTTCAGGTGGTGCATCGACATCCACTCCGAGATGTCAGCCAGGCATGCAGCAATGCGTGCCTCCACTTGTGTGTCAGAGGGGGGAAATGACAGGATCAGCTGGGTGTCATCTGCATAGCAGTGGTAGGAAAAGTCGTGGGAGTGGATAACAGAACCAAGAGATGTTGTGTAGAGGGAAAAAAAAAAGAGGACCCAGAACCGAGCCTTGCGGAACCCCAGTAGTGAGCCTGCGTGGTTCTGACACAGACCCTCTCAGCGTCACCTGGTAGGAGCGATCCGTCAGGTAGGATGCAAACATGGAGAGTGCAGAGCCTGAGACACCCATCCCCTCAAGGGTGGAGAGGAGGATCTGGTGGTTCACCGTGTCAAACGCTGCAGACAGGTCCAGGAGTATCAGGACGGAGGAGAGAGAGTTCGCTCTAGTGGCATGGAGCGACTCGTCACTGCCAGGAGGGCAGTCTTGGTCGAGTGACCCACTTTGAACCCAGACTGGTGGGGATCCAAGAGGTTGTTCTGGTGGAGGTACAAGGACAGTTGATTGAAGACAGCACGTTCAAGAGTTTTTGATAGGAAGGGTAGAAGGGAAACTGGTCTGTAGTTCTTGACCTCAGAGGGGTCAAGTGTTGTTCTTCAGAAGGGGGGTGACTCTGGCAGTCTTGAAAGCAGAGGGAAAGCATCCAGACATCAGAGATGTGTTGATGAGGTGGGTCAGGAAGGGAAGGAGTTCAGGTGCAGTAGACTGCAGCAGAGTGGATGGGACCGGGTCAAGGGAGCATGTGGTGGGGCGGCTAGATGTAACAAGGTGAAGGACCTCGTTTGGGGAGAGGGGAGAAAAATGGGATAGGGAGGGAGGTGGGGAGGGAAAAGGTGGAGAGGGTGGTAGAGAGGGATGGGTGGAAGGCCGACAGGTGTGGTTGGTGCGCAGGGCACTAGCCGCGGGGTGGGGGAAGGAGGATTGGATATCATTAACCTTCTTGTAAAAGAAGTTGGCGAAATCGTCAGGGCGGAGGGAGGAGGTGGGAGGAGGGGGTGGGGGTTGGAGGAGAGAAGAGAAAGTTTCAAAGAGTTTTTTTAGGGTTGGAAGCAGAAGTTTGAATTTTAGTGCAGAAGAAAGCAGCTTTAGCAGCAGATAGAGAGGAGGAAAAAGTGGAAAGGAGAGATTGGAAGGTAAGAAGGTCCTCCGGGAGTTTGCCATTTCTCCATTTGCGCTCAGCCACTCTCAGGCTCCGTCTCTCAGTACGCACTGAGTCAGACAACCAAGGGGCAGGTGGAGTTTGGCTTGCAAGACATTGACTTAAACACGGAAACAGAGTGACAAACGTTGTCTGGTTAACTACTATTATAACTAGAGATGAAGTTACTGGCTTAGGACAAGGGTATGAATCTTAAAATATCAACCAGGTAAAATGAATAAGACTGCCAAGTCTCAAGAAGTTCCTTCACATGATTTGAAACGTGGGAAAAACAAACGTTTCCATTGCATTTTATGTGCCGTGAAGGAGTCACACCTGCTTGAGAAACTTGTAAAAATACTCTGGGTAAAATAAAAAAGCCTGCCATGGAAAACACGTTTTTTTATGAGTGAAGTTCTAGTGAGGTGCTAATGCAGATAAGTAACTCTCAATTGTACTCAGTATTTGTCTACACTACAGTCATTTTCAATAGGAGAAAAAAAAACTATCAAGTATCAAGTCCATCAAAATGGGAAAAGAGTTCTTGAACCTTTAACCATTAAAAGTTTGAAAGGCTTTGAATTCCTTCCACTGTCTGAGTATGTTTGTTTTTGTTTTTATTGTGCTGTGACCCAGGTATCACAATAATCTCATGGCGTGCAAGTTCATGTGAGGATTTCTGTCTTGACAATGAAGCTGATCTGAGCATTTGGTTGCGTTTCCTGTTGCTTTTGGCTCTGAAATCACATGCCATGTGGCTTTTGGTGAATGTTGGCAGCTATCTGGTTATATAACAATGACGCCAAGTATAAGTTTAATCAAGGCCACCGAGCACCAGCTAAACCATATAAAAAGCTTTTTATCTGCACTTCCGTATTACTGAGTGATGCTTTCAATTCTGTCCTCACACAGGGTGAAGCCCTGCATGAGACTCTCCATGAAACTACCCTTTTAAAGAAAACACACTACAAACACAAGGTGTACTACATGCATGTACAGACACACACATACATACACACACACACACACAAACAACAGATAGAGACAGGGATTAAGTGTAATGCAGGCTTGGGATAAGATAACAAGATGGGAGTTGCAATGACAACAATGTTATGTAACATCACTAACCTGCCTGCACTGAGTTCCTTTATCTTCTGAAATGGATTAAATTTGTGGAAGGGCCATGATGACTTGTTTTATTTGCATATTGAGAAGAACAAACATTTGGCTAGAGCCAAACCACAGGTGCTTAAATGGATGTTGCCAAAGACAACATTTGTTTAAGGTCAAATACTTTTGTATGAAATATGAAAACATATTTAGAACATCCAGATGATCGGTTGAGTTTAAGGGAAGTCATCTTTTTATTGACATATTATCCTGTCTATGTAATTATACATTAGTTCCTCAGTTCTATTATTAAAAGATATTTCACTTACTTTATTTGAGACACAGCACATCGTAACATCTGCAACTGTAACGGTGGACTGGTCGGACCCAAACGCAAACTCGGACTCAGAGGTAGAATAAACAAAGAGTTTATTTAGGGGAGAAACCGGAGGGTAGAGTGGATGCAGAGCGAAGCAGGGAGACAGGCAGGAGACACGGCAGGCAGGGCAGGCAGGTGGTGGATAAACAGGTAGACAGGTAGCAGGCAGGTAGACGGGGATGAGCGGAATGACTGGAGACGAATATGATCCCGGGCAGAGGGAGAGCAGGGTTAACGTCAAGCAAAAGACAACAAGTAATCTTGAATCCAATTCAAGTGGCCGTGAACGAGAAGTACCACACTGGCTGAATCAACGATCTGGCGATGAATGACTGGAAAACCGGAGACGATATACTGGGTGTCTGATGAGTTGATGGGAATCAGCTGTGAAGCCAGGAGCCGGGAGGATGATTGGAAACCTACGCCCACACACACAGACAGGGACAGACAGGTAGAAACACAAAGGGAAACACAGGGGGCACGGCAGAGACCGTGACAGCAACAGAACCCCAGACATCCATTATCTACCTAGGAGGTAGGTAGTGCTGGAACAGGGACATGTCTATCATAATGACTCTATTGTGGCTATCCATACCTGTATGTGTGGTATGTAGGTAGTGTCAAGTTACACTGCCATTCAAGTGGTGTCAAATTATACAAGATTTGTATCTTTACTGTCCCATTTATTTATTTGTTTGTTTGTTTGTCTCATTGTAATTCGGATTGATTTGAAGGAAAATGGGGTTTAGAGTTTAAAATGAATGCGGTCTAAGCATACACAACTGGCAGTTCCCAGTTTATGTTGCTATGGGGACAAGATTAACCCTGCTGAGAGTGACTCATTGGATGTGGTAGTGGTGGTATTTCTGGCCCCACTGGACTGGACTGGTTTCACTTTTCCAGTCAGTAAACGTGCTGGTGGGTCATAATAACCACCAGACCTTTCCCAGGGACACCATGGAAACCTCCTCTCAGTGTCTGTTGCTCATAGAGACGGTTAAGTTTCAAAACATTTACAGCCTAACCATGTGACACAGACTGAAGAACTTTTCACTACCCGTCCCTTTGCTCCACTCGTGTGCTTCTCTTCTCCCTCGTGATTTTGACTTGTGCGTCTCTGCCACCAAGCCCACTCGCTGATCATTCAGTCCTCTCATTCCTCTTATCTTCTCGTCTTTTATTTCAGGACGGATGCTGGCGGCCAAGAGTCACTCTGCAAGACCAAGATCAGTCAGCACAGACCTCAGAACAGCACAGCAGTAAGGTACGTAGTCAAAGAGAATATAGATTATTGAATGAAAGAAAACGTTGTAAACAAATGGATCATCATTTACTCATCATCATCATTTACTCTTAACTTGTTCATAGAGTTGCATGTATTTTTCTTCATTTTATTTAATGTAGGAAAGCAGTATAGCAACAGCACTGCCTCAGCAGCCCAGTGAGGATCTCATCACACCCACAGGGGAAAAAGTAGAAATCATCAAGGTGTGTGTTTCAAGATTCAAGGATTCAAAGGTTTATTTGTCACATACACAATTATAACAGTATAAAAGTGCAGTGAAATGCGTGGTGTCATATTCTGAACACTGCTAGAGATAGAAAAGGAAAAAGGGACTAAACTAGGAGATACTACAATATAAGAAAACAATATAAAAATAAGCAATTGTTGGTTGGTTGTGTGTGTGTGTTTAATGTCCTAATGGCCTCAGGATAGAAGCTCCTCCTGAGCCTCTCTGTCTTGGCCAGTGTGTGTGTGCGTGTGTGTGTGTGTGTGTGTGTGTGTGTGTGAACAAGCCTACCTGCGTGCCTGGTATGCAGGTATGCAGGTGCTCACCTATGTTACCTGACATAATCCTCCCGTTGTGTTGTGTTGTTCAGATTTACCTCGAGGCACGTCAGCAGAAAGAGGTGAACCGCCAGGAGAGTTTCAAGATGCTGACGGACGAGGTGTCACAGATACAGGAGGTCAGTGACTTTCCCAGCTGAGTAACATTTCCAGCAACAGAAATTAGAGAGTGACTCAACGCTCCCTGCTGAAGTACATTAGGACATCCATGGGAATGAACTGGGTCAAAATGATCTGTGTGTGTTTGTGTGTTTGTGTGTAAGTGTGTGCATGCGCTCAGCATTTTTATGTTTTTAAAAATGTGTGTGCTTGTGTGTGTGCTTGTGTGTGTGAGGGGGAGAAGGGCTTTGTGACCCTTCTGAGTCACACACTGATAATGTATGGTGTGTTTTGTCTGCAGGTGAGGTACTGTCTGAAGACTCTGAGAGAGCAGATGGCAGCCAGGCAGAACAATAACAAGGTACACACCCTCTCTTCTAAAGTCAACAATATCATGCTGAGCTTATTCTGGTACCAAGAGTAAAAGAGCACTAACCTCACTAACCAGCCGCCACTCTCTTCTTCAGCATCCAGCCAATGGCTACAGAGTCACCGTGCCTAGCAACCAAGCAAATGTCACCAATGGCAACATTGTTCGAACTGACTCAGAGGCTCATGTAAGCTACCACTCACAAATCAGCATTTTCTAACTTGTTTGATGTGTTTTTAAATGAAAATAGTTTGATTATTCTTCAATTTCATATGAGTCCTTGGATCACGTGTCTACAAAGCCAATTTCAGTTGAAACTAGTTTTCACCAAATAACATAACATTCATAATGGAAAAAATGGCCACTCATGCCAGTCAACTGTGTTGTTCTGTAAAATGGTGCCAGATCATCAGATGCTGAAAACAAAACTCATCTCACGCAGCATACACTTTCACTTGCATGCTGACACGCTCAGACATACTGCATAAATGCACGCACGCACATAGAGCAAGATATTTCCCACACTTTATTTGAGACACAGCATATCATAATATCTGCAACAGAACACCAGACATCCATTATCTACCTAGGAGGTAGTGCGGGAACAGGGACACATCTATTATATTGTGTGTATGTCCATACTCAGTGTGTATGTGTGGTATGTAGGTAATTAGTGTCAAGTTACACCGCCCTCCTCTAAGTGGTGTCAAATTATATAAGAATGCAACGTCCACTGTTTAGGGGGAAAAGCAATTATTGAGTCCATCCAAAAGAGAATTGAACAGATGTCTACCTTCTTGACTAACTACTTAAATGCTTCAGTTACATGCTTGGGTCTTTCAAATACATCAAATACATTAGCAAATGGCCTAGCAGCAGCCCTCTGTTTGTGTCGGTTCTGCCTTTCCCTCAGGTTCATGTAGTTTGCCATCTTAATCTTAACTGGCATGTCACTTTCTGTCTGTCTGCCCCCCCCCCCCCCCCCCACCCTGCCACCTCAGGTCGGGGATAATCAGGAGGAGACTCTCAAGCTCAGAGAGGCGACAAAGCGTCTGCATGCGCAGCTGAAGGAGTTGGAGAAGAGGCACCAAGAAGAAAGGAACAGACTGCAGGTCTGCCTTATGAGACGGATAACATTACTAAGAGATTTCCTGTCTCCGGTTATGAATCACTCTTTCATCACCCTCCTGTTCCCCTTTCATTCTTGAGAACCTCAGACAATTATCTATCCATTATTATGTCTGGATTTCTGTGATCCTCCACTGTCGAGGTCTGTGCTCCGCATTCGTCTATGTCAGGTCATCTAAGGACATGTGAAGTCGTTTGTGCCAGTGGCAAGATGACAGAACTGCATTGTGTAACAGATTGACCTCTCACATTCTACACTAGAGGACTACTACAGCACTCTCACTATTGTGTTAGTGGCCTAGAGTGACAAGTTAGATTGATGTGACTGGCCTAAGTATAGAACTATTTAATTTGGTCATTTTATTTGAATTACTTGTCATCAGAAAGACAACTTATATCATGATTTACAACAAGACGACATAATTCAATGCTTTTGGACATCATAACCCAAGCAAATATTACAAAGAGATCACAGTTTCCAACTAGTATGCAGTAAAAGCTGATGAGAGAAAAAAACTGTATGTCCCTAATCATCAACTAGAAAGCATGTATCACTACCTAATGTCTAAGGAAACCCCAGAGCATTCCTTACTCGGTGGCTCCCCACGCAGGCGGAGAGCAGCAAGTACCGTCGCCGTCTGGACGAGCACACTGAGCGGCTGCAGAAGGCAGAGGGGCAGACGGACGAGAGAGGTCAGCAGGTGGAGGAGCTGCAGAGGCTCCTGGGAAACATGGAGATTGAGAGTGCCATTCTCAAAGACAAGATGGCCGCAGGAGAGGCAGAGCTGCTGCAGCTTAAAGCAGAGATGGAGGAAAGGCGGGAGAAGGAGCAGAGGTGAGAGGAGGAGACCCACTCTGATGACCCAAAGTTCAATTATTGGCTCAAATAAAACTCAGATTGTGAGAGCTTAGTTTTTGTTTTTGACAAGCCAAATAAGGCAATTGAGGCAATGTGTGTGTGTGTGTTGGCAGGAGTAAAGAGCTGGAGAAGGAGGTGGCCCTCCTGAAGGAGAAGATTCATCACTTTGACGACATGTTAAAAAGTCAGCAGAGGAAGGTCCGCCACATGATTGAACAGGTATAAACACATGCATGAACACATGCAGGTTGTCTAATACAAAGGTACAGACACACACACACGTACACACACACACACACACACACACAATGCACATAAACACAAAGGAAGCCAGTAATGGAGAAATTCGATTTTGAGGAGGTGGACACATAAAGCTTAATTGATTTGAGGGAGTGGAGCCAAGCGGAAACGTGCGGTGACACTCAAAACTCAATTGCATGAATAAGTGATGATGTTGGGCAAGTGAGATGTTTTTTACTGTGTATTTCACTGTAATGTGGTGTGTGTGTGTGTGTGTGTGTGTGTGTGTGTGTGTGTGTGTGTGTGTGTGTGTGTGTGTGTGTGTGTGTGTGTGTGTGTGTGTGTGTGTTTTGTCTGAATACAGCTGCAAAACTCCCGGACTATCCTCCAAGAGAGGGATCGAGTCATCGGGGATCTAGAGGAGAGGGTGGCTTTCCTGGAGGCTGAGGTCAGAGTTTAGACCTCATATCACTGCAGTTTAGTGTGTGTGTGTGTGTGTGTGTCTATCTCCCACTGGACTTGGACTGGAGCTTTTTTTTAATCTATTTTCAAAAAATACCAAGTTGAAAACATTTAATTTTTTTTCCTTTTTGAGAAATTTCAACCAAACCCTGTTTCATAACCTACCACTACAGTGGCCCAGTAAAGGACACACATTCTAACACTGTAACCTCTTCCTGTCTGCAGAACAGAGAAATGCATGACCACATGGAGTACTTCCTGGGAGGGCAGAACCCTCCACCATTGACATCCACTGAGAACAAGCCTCAGGTCATTTACAGGTGACGGTACACATCTTGATTTCCATTTCTCCTCACATTTCTATACAAATGCCTGTAAGATATTATTCTCATCTCAGACTTGTGTATGTATACGTGTCATGCTAGAACCACATACTCAAGTAAACCTCATAACCTCAATTTTTCTATTTTCATTTCCTCCCCACAGCAAACCACTCACACCATCAACACACACCAACAAGACCCTTCCTTTCATCAAAGTCATTGAGATCAAGTCCTGAACAGAGAGCAAAAGGAGGGACAAGTGAGAATACACCAAAGACCAAATCTGTTCAAACCTTTCTGTGATACAAGTAAAATACTGTGTAAATATATATTTAATCTCCTAACAGTATATAAGGTTTGTTGTGATTTGAAAAGCCTGGCTTAACAGACCTGATGGTCTTCTGTTAGTGCCTCTAGCTGCTTCTGAGGCTGCTTCTGCATACCTTTATCTCCCTCTCAACAAGGAAACGTTGGAGCAAATTCTAACTGGGTACCAATAGAAACAAGCAGTACACTGCCAAGAATTCTACTTTACTTTCATGATATACATAGAAGCAAATCCACACCATACATACAGCAAGTCTTCTTCAGGCAGCATGTAGTAGCAGGAGTTCAGAAAGGTTTCCTGTATTGCACTTTTTGCCTCTTCCACTCCCTTCCTATGCAGAATCAGAAATAAATCCTTTTAAAGGGACACGGCAAAAAGTAGGTTAGGAGATAGAAATGTAAGTGTCACCATTTTAGCTCCAGTCAAAATAGTGTCGTCTTCATTTTCTATGTTCCTTTTGTGATGAACAGGCAAGATATTCAACACTGCTCTGTTATCATTGTAAATGTCTGTCTTATACACACAGTGCGTCGAGTGGTTCAGCACTTACTTCGGCCCACAGCCTACTCAACCAGAATCCTGAGCATCGGGGGTTCAAAGGTCAAATTCCTCAGCCCGTTGCGCCTCATTGCCAATGGCATGCATGCCGTTGGCTATGTCAACGCTGTAAACATGTTTTATGTTTAACCTAAAGATATTTCAGACATTAAATTAGGTTGATACATGAGAGTTAAGAGTGGTGATGCCATGTTGTATACTGGAATTTTGACCTCCTCTATTTTAGTTCTGCTGGAAAATAGAAGTTATAGATGTATGACGGCAGCTAGTTGATGCTTTATTAGTAGGTTTATAGTTTAGATGCTTATTTAACCAGCCAAGTGCTGCCTAAACACAAGTATCAAGAATCCTCTAAAAGGTTGCACATCTAATAATGATAACAAACCATGTTGAACACTTTCATAGTTTCATGAGTAACTATTTACTGTGAACCGTTGATGGATCTGTAGTGGGCAACTGAAGTGCAGTCTGTTGTTTTTGTTGTTGTCTTTGTCCAAATTAATTTTATTTAAACGTGTTAAACAAACTGGCTTGTTGTCCTCATTTGTTCTATTTGTAAAGTGTTAGAGACCTAAATATTTCATTACCTGAATGTCCACTCTTCTCAAGTGTTCTCTCCATCGCGCCGACATTACATTGCTCCTTAACCAACTACTGCCACCTAGTGGAGGTATTAAACACACTGATAACGAAGTATAAGGTTCTCAAATAACTTCACACACAGACAAATCTCTTGATATCAATGAAATACGTTAGTATATCCTATATAAATAATATCTTATAATTGAATGGATGGATTAAAAGGTACGTTTACATTTTCACATTTGAGTTGAGTAAGAAAACTGAACAAGACTAGGCTACCTGCCATCTAATTGGTTAGCTTTAGAATAAACAGCAATGCTTAATGAAAAACAGACTGGCCAGGAGGAGCTACAATCACATCTTTGTCTTCAGAACAACTCATCAGGTCCAAGATAAGAATAAAAGCTGTGGTGTAAACCATGTGCACTTTAGGCCTGCATAGTACTGAGATAAAAACCAAATGTGACTGCAATATGAATTCCTCTAAAATTGAACAGGACTTTTGCTACACATTCTGCACAACAGAAGAACACCTTGTTTAAAGAGGCCCTCTGGAACCCCTTTCCTCTTAAAAAGAAAGTTGCATCCTCTTTCAATTCTTTGTTTCCCAACTGATTGTGCAACCCTTGTTCACATATAACATTTTTTGCCATTGTCTCAGCTCATGTTTGCAGTCGTTACCCTCGCTGCATTTGACAGTGTCCAGGGCAGAATGTCATTGTGGTTTGTGACAGTCAGTCCTTGTGGCAGTCTCTCACAGGGTGCTCTCCAGTGTGTTATAGTTGTCCTTGAAGCTCTTGAGCTCCAGAAAGTGTTTGGGCCTCTTGCTGCGCTGGCCAGTGGAGGGCAGGTAGGTGACCTGGATGGTGGAGGGGGTGCTGCGGACAGGAGAACCTGTCAGGTCCTTGGCTGCAGACTGGTGGTGCTGGTCCAGGCTGGTGGTGCTGGAGTAGGCCTTCACCCTGAGAGGAGAGGAGAGCGATTACTATGGAGGCCCTAGAAGGCACTAAATTATTAGTAGTACTATTAGGAATAATAGTTGTGGTAATTGCAATAAAAATAGTAGCAGCAACATAAACATGTATAGTAATATAGAAATGTCCAACAAGAACAAATTCTTATTTTAAATGATGGGCTGTTGAACGTTCATCTTCAGAACAAGCTCATTAGGTCAAAAATAAGAATAAAAGCAGTGGTGTAAACCATGTGCACATTAGGGCTGCATAGTACTGACCAAAACAAATCTTGTGAAAAACTGGACATGACTTTTCCTGCACAATTTTTGTTTTTAGTACTTGTGTGACCATCCACAACTAAAACTGACCAGCATTTGGCTGGTATAACGTTCAAGTGCAGATAGTAATAGTAATAGTAATAGTAATATTTATTCAGCCATCACACATAATACAATAAATATAAACAGTATAAACAAAACAGTATAAACAAAATCAACAGTCTATGTATTAAGCAGTGACTGAACAGGCTAAGGCAGAAGCAAAATGCTTATCTATGCCTATCCTATATACTTCTCAATTTAAGTTACACATTCACACTTTTAACCCTCAAAATAGCTTTATAAACCATTGTCTTGAAAAAAAACAAAAGTGAATTACTTGTTCTTAGATTTAAATCAGCAATAAAAGATCATTCACACTTATAACTCTCAAAAATAGCTTTGTACACCATTCTTTTGAAAACCAAAAGCGAATTATACATTCTTAAATTTACATTTGCATTGTTCCATAATTTAACCCCAACAATAGAAATACATCTCCTTTTAATCCCTTTTTTAGCTTTTTGTACGGTAAACTTACAAATACCTCTCATCTCATATTTGCTCTCCCGTATTGAAAAAAACCTTTGTACACAGTCTGGAAGTGACTTTGATTTTGCTCTGAACATTATTTGCATTATTTTATAATATACCAAATCATGAAATTTCATAGCATGGGAATTTATAAACAATGGATTAGTGTTATCATAGTAACCAGCCTTATTAATAATACGTATGGCTCGTTTTTGTAGTAAAACTATTGCATTTATAGTCGTTTTAAAGGTCGATCCCCACAATTCCACACAGTACGATATGTAAGGAAGTATAAGTGAGCAATAAATTATATACAAGATCATAGTATAAAAGCACTTACACATCAGCTAGTTCATTAAGAGCCTGCTGGTACTCAAGAAACTCAGCTTCCCCAAATACCTGAAACAAAGCATGAAACTCAAGTCATCAACAAATTAACACAACCAATGACAGAGCTTTTATTTCCAATTATAATCTTTTCTTTTCATAAGCCGTCACCGTCACACACACACACACACTTTTACCCACCCCAGTCCCGTGGCGAGCGCTGTCGTAGCCCTCCAGCAGGCTGTCGATGAGTGCACTGCGGCTGCTCTTGATCAGAGAGTGGGAGTTCCGCAGCTCCAACAGCCAGTTCCTGAAGTTGCGTCCAGTAAATGCACTGGCACTCCGGCTTATCTCCTGCAGAGGAATCCCTGGGGTTAAAACAGGCAGGGAGAAAAAGTGAAGATTAGATTAGATGAAACTTTAATGATCCCCAAGGGGTTAATTGGATCATTACAAAAACAAAGAATAGGATATAAGACTTTTGCATGACCTGCAGGCACCCTGGAGCAATGGTTTTCATTGCGTGCTGCTGTAATGACGAAAAGAATAATATACACAACTGCGGAGTCCGGGATTCAAGATATATCTCACCTGAGTCACGAATGGCATCCAGGGCCTTCATTCTGTACAGGTAGTTATAGCAACCTATGGATTACAAACGCACAATATGTCATATTACAGAATGTCAGACAATGTTCACCTCAAAGAGATTCAGATGACCACAGAAGGATCTTAGATAGTGACTCACTAATCTGTGATCCATGTTTTAACCTGTCGTCTTCTTCTGATAGGAGACGAGGTTCGAAACGGATGTCCTGAACCTTGGACAGCCGTGAGTCAATCTCCTCCTTCAAACCCTGTAGACCATCAACAACACAGACCTATGAACTCTCGCGCTTTCTGCGACCAAGTTTAATTAATGTAATTACACGGGAGATGGAGACTGTTTCATGAAAAAGTTGTGACAATGCATCACCTTGGGTGCATTATGCCCAATAGGAGCGTGCGGTCCTCGGCGGGACCTCATCGCGAAACGCATAATCTGCCTCTTGACGAAGATGAACAGCAACACAAACACCTGCACACAAAACGTGACGGACAGGGGCATCAACTTAAACTTCCCTCTGGAAAAAGCATTTTAAGTTCCAACAGATGAGTGATTAACATCTAACTACAAAGATATATACTTACCAAGATCCCATATGCCATGACCAGAACAACATTAACCCCAGATGACTCAGCCATTGTCTCTCTATTAAGTGCTTTAGTTTATGCTTGGGTTTGTCCCCAACTAGTAACGTTAGCTGATGTAGACTAGGTTAGCTACCAGTGTCAATAGCTAGCGTCAACTGACTAATTTTAAAAGAAGGGATGACTACGGCGCTAACCTATTGGCTATTTTGCTGCTAAAAGTTGTAAATTATTTTGTAGCCTCGCGATGACATTGCTAGAAGAAATTCTGCACTGATTAGACACTTCTTCATTTTCAATAACAAGATGAAATGCGCAGTTAAACCACCTAGTTGTAGTAGTGAAGTAAGGATGACAGCGCTGCCCGTTTTGCGACACTCCAAATTACCGTAATAACTGTGTAAGAGGGCCTAGTAAAAACAAACTGGACATGTTTAGAAGGCGCAGAATGTAGCTAGGTAAACTACTCAATAATGTTATAACACATAGCTTTATTTGTGTTTAAGCACAACGCAGCAGACCAGAAAAATAGGACATACATGATTTTCTTCTGCACCGTATGACCAGCATAATGGGCCAAGCTGCGCTCTTTATTGTACGCAGTCAAGCACTATTTTGTCAAGTGCATAAAGAATTCATGTCTCTGGTCCAGTGTGCTTCAATTTAAGTGCACACTAGAATCGATGTATCAAATAAATATTTATCAAAAAATCAAGCGCATGGCTTTGACTTCAAGGATGTAAATATAGGCCTATTGTTGTTGTTTTGGGTTTTTTTTTTTTTTTTTTTACCAGAGAGGAAGCACTCTTGTGTCATACGCTTCTGTTTGCCAAAAGTCTATTATATGTGTCGTGCATCTGTGCCATTGAAAACGTTCATATTACAGCTATAAGTGTGTGATCACATGTTGTGGGTCCAGTTTCCTTGAAGCGCTCTGTCAACCACGTGACGCAGCTATCCGTGGTGTCAGAGTGGAAAAGAAACAGGTAAAGTCAGAGTCTCTCGCTTATTGTGTGAGCGAGTCGGTTCGTTATATTTTCTCAACATAGTTGTATCAACTTGAGGTTCAGGGACTATATCCAGTCCTAAATCCGACTAGGAGGTCGACAACGAGACCACTTGGTCGGTTGTATTGCAGAATATCTAACATTGAACCGGGTTTCTGGTCAGTATCGCCTGTTATTTATTTTCATTTTAGGGGCCTACAGGCCTGCCTTGAGCCTCGCTGTCTTGTATTTCGAGAGCCCAGCCATCTGATTTAATCGGGGTCACAGTGGTGGCGGATGTTGCAGAGTGGTGGTGCAGTTTGCAAAGCTGCTACTCGGCTAACGCAGCTAACGTTACCTAGCTACGGGAAACGACGTTAGTACATTATGTTAGCATAGCTAACACGTTAGCTAACAACCAGCGGCATCCGACTGGCATGGGCGTTTTTGGTCTGTCTCGCCTAACATGAAAGCAGTATTAGCCGTGTTGGTTGGTAGTAGCTGGTTAGCTAATTGACTAGACTGGTGGGTTAACTGTGAAGTGAGCTATCCTCGTTACCCACATACAACGCGTTAGCCAGCTGTCGGCACCTAGCTGATTAGCTAGTGGTAACGTTAGTTAACTTAGCCTCGCTGTCGCCATGAGGCGAGGCTGTGAGAAGCGGAAGCCCACCGAGACTTAAAGGCTGGACGTTTTACCCTCAAGTGTTAGCTAGTTAGCTAGCATTATGGCCATGTGGCTGGCTACTGGTCTTGGTTATATTCGACGGGCCTTGGCTGGTTGATATTGGGCCAGTCTTAATGGGGCTTTACGTAACGTTTGCAAGATTAACCATGCGCCAATGTTAGCTAGGTTACCATTTTTGTTATCAAGCAGATAACTAGCTGTCCGTCTAACTAAGCATACGCTATGTTTATGTCCTGCCTCCGTCATTTTAAGTTATCTGATTAAATGCAAA
Source organism: Hoplostethus atlanticus (assembly GCA_034670405.1). NCBI lineage: Eukaryota > Metazoa > Chordata > Actinopteri > Trachichthyiformes > Trachichthyidae > Hoplostethus > Hoplostethus atlanticus. The sequence goes on along the minus strand of JAXDDX010000006.1, from coordinate 6,717,340 downwards.
TTTGTCTTTCACTGCCTTGACGATCATGCAGTGTCGTTTGACAACATATTTTATGGCGATGAAGCCGATTTGATGTACAAACGATTCCCTCATGCTGTGAAAGCCTAAAGGTAGCTAAATTATCAATCAGTAAATCTGGTTTGTAGCACCCAATCCTACCGTCCCACACTCTAACGTTACTCACTTCCCGGGTGAGACCCCGCGTTTAGCTTTGGCTTTTAGCAACACGTTGGAAAAGGTGCAATAAAACACAATTTGCCACTGTTTACAGTTAATCTTTGGCTGTGATGCCGCTGATGTCTTTTTGATGGCAGTTTTTTTTTTTTTTCCACACTAGGCCATAAACTGCATGTATGGGGGGAACTGGCATGTCAAGTGTATCAGGCATGCATTTGACATAATGTAAGTCATCGTCATCTGTAACCTCTATCAATCATTTTCTCCTCAGGTGTTATTCCTTTGTAAATACTGTTATTTGTATATACTGTAAATGATGACGTCCATGGGTGGAAACCGAGCTCGGGGCAGCTGGGAGCAGACACAGGGCCAGACACAGAGCCAGACACAGCACAAGCAGAGGCCTCAGGTACCCTAACTTTAACCACCTGTCACAGGGGTAGATGCACAGAGATGCCAATCCTTGAGGAGACGCAGTGATTTGCACTGATTTTTATTAGGGCTCACTATTACAATGCATGTTCCTTAAAGTAGGCTACGGTCGCACGCTTAACAAATTGTAGTTGTTGAATTACGTGAGTTGATATTGCTGTTGGCATCAGTTGTAACTACAGATCTATAAATGGCTAAAAGCAAGCCTGTCATTGCTATTTCCACAAGAAAACATGATTACTGCTTCTTTGTTTTTAACTCGATGTTGGATGTTCAACTTGTCTCTTATAAGGCCACCGCAGAGCAGATCCGACTCGCGCAGATGATTTCAGACCACAACGATGCTGACTTTGAAGAGAAGGTCAAACAGGTGAGAATATACAAATCCTAACGGTTTCAATTACCAACACACAGCTTCCCTATGTAGTGTCTGGATCGAGAAATTGGTAAAGCATGAGTACTTGAACTAGTATTATAATATTTATGTGGCGTCCTCAAATTGTGGCATCTCAATCCTTCTGACTGCATATTGCCACCATTGGGTGAGCATTTGCTTCAGGTGAGTGCTCAGAAGCAAACAAAGCCAGTGGCAATGCCTTCTTTGTTTTTTATTAAGTCTACTTTTTCTCAGATGCACTTAATTGTCTGTGCACACCCAAGCCTAAAAGTTCCTATTTACACTGGGAAAAACTAGGAATTTTCCATCTGGCTTAATTGCCAAAAGGAGAATTTTTTTTTTCCATGTAAACATGCAGAATCTGTCTTCAAATCTCCTTCTGGTCTCTTCACCTTGGAATTAGTGGGCTCAGTCTGAAAAATACTCTCCAAGGCTAGCGCTAAAAAAGACAGGTCATGTTTTTTTTATTTCTGTAAACAGGTCACTAGGACCTTAATGCGTTTGTTGATTTTGTCCTAGATTACAGTATGCAATAATTTCAAAGAATGATTTAAAAAATATCCTTTAGGGATGGCAGGGTGGCATAGTGTTTAGAGAAACTATACTTCAACCGGATGACCTGGGTTCAAGGCCCTGTCTCAGCAAGCATCTGCCCTGTTGGAGTGTCTTTGAGCAAGACACCTGATTCCCTACTAGCTGCAGAGGCACTGCTCTGTAGCTGACCCTGACCTTCCTTGAAGGGGCGGGGGTGGTGGTGTAATCATACCATACATTATTTTGTATATTAACTGGGCATTGATATAAATTAGATTTACCTTTTTGATATTGCACAGACAATTGAAGAGTAAATCAATGTAAGTCACCGATTTTGCCATGAAGAACATATTAAGATTAAGTTTTAACCCTGCTTGTGCATAATAACCATAATCAGACCCCAAAGTCTGTCAGCCAGGGTTCACAGGGCCAGTCGCTTATCAGCCCACTCTTCCTTTTCCAGCTGATTGACATCACAGGCAAGGACCAGGATGAGTCTATGATCGCGTTGCACGACTGCAATGGGGATGTCAACAGAGCCATCAATGTGCTGCTGGAGGGAAGCCCAGATACTGTGAGTATGGGCTTTGTGTGAGGGCTTAGTGGTGCAAGGGCCAAATCCTGGAGTAAACGGTGTTAGACTGGGTTGGATAACTATGACGAGACTAACAATGAGCACTGTAGGAGTTTTGCTCCTGTAAAGACTGATTGATAGAGCATTGCATGAACACTGTCAGGGTTCGGGGTTACCAACTTTTGACACCCATTCTGCATGCTCTTTGTTTTCACTGGTGCAACAGGCAAAAATAACCCCCTTTTTTACATTTGACATAATTTTTTTTAACAAATCTGTACAATTCCAAAGTATAAATTGGCCCTTGTTGCACTTATCGTATTGATAAATGAGCCCTCATAACTAAATGCAGAAGCTCTTCTGTAAATATACCCAGTAACATGGAAAACAACAAACCAAATTCATGAGGTTGGTAAGCCTCTCCATTCATCCGTCTTGCCAATACATTAATCAGACCTGATAAGGGGTTTGTCAGGTAGTTATTTTGCCAAGATACAGCCTCTGTGCTGCTGGCTGTTTTCGTGTTCATTGAGTGTGGTGGTTTTTCAAAAAGCCAGCTCGATGTGCTGTGCTCGGTCAGTGGCCCAATGAACTGACTGACCAATCAACTGGCCATGTCACCAGGGATGCAACAGTATGAGATTTTGATGGTACAATTATAGTCTGAAGAAAAATCATGGTTTTATGAGTATTATGCCGCAATTTATTTTTACAACTCTCTTTTTATAATTAACAGTATTGTTGTTTTTTTTCACTTTTTTTCCCCAACATTTATTTTGGTCCTGCAAAGAAATCATACACTCTATATTTAAACTACATTTAAATACAGTGGAAAAAAGAATGTAATTGCCTTGTTGGAATTGTAGCTGCCTTTTTGGAAGAGAAATGATAGATGCACTTAGTGTAATAGTTTAGTCTTTTGCACCTAGCCTATACTTAGAAACCGTTTAATCAATACAGATGGGAATAAGTCAACGACTTCTCACAACTCACACAGACAGCCTCGTAACATTTGGAAGACATCTTGATGAGAAGAAATGTTGGAAATAAGTTTAACTTCGCCATTTTGGTGAGCTTTTTAAAACACAGTAATTGGTGGACACTGAAATACTCCCTTTCCTGCTCTTTGACATTTCTGTACGATATTGAAAGCCCTTAACTCACCGTTACTTTGTCCATAGTGACAATTTTATATTTAATCCCTTACCAGTTGAATGTTTCATTTAGCAACTTGCCACCAAGCTAAACATGTTTCAACTTAACTTATCTTATCTTTTATTACCTTGACTTGAGCATGCACAGATGGATGATTATCTCGAAGATGCTGTAGCAAGTTGGATGTGTTTGACACTATTTTTGCAACACCCCATGGCTGGAGTGTCGTCTCCTCTGTTGACAAAAAATGTAATTCATTCTTCTGAAACATTTTGACAGGTGCAATATTGTGCGAACGGAAGGCTGCATACAAAGAGCATAGAGCTGTAGGCATAGATATCGTAGCTGGCCCTTCTTAAATCCCCCCACGCCGCCTTTATTTGTATTTTTTTCTTTTTTTTTGTGGTCAAGGAAAAACTCATTTGGCCCAGTAGAGCTTGGCCTTGTATAGGAGAAGCACTCTGACTGTCTTACTTCTTCCTCAGGACTCTTGGGAGATGGTGGGGAAGAAGAAAGGGGTGTCAGGCCAGAAGGAGACTGGCCAGGCAGAGACTGGAGAGGACGGAAAGGAGAACAGGGAGAAAGGAGGAGAGAGGGATGTGGCACGTCGTCGAGGTGGGGCTCCACGCAGGGGCCGTGGGGCCAGCAGGGGACGAGAGTGTAAGGGCTTTTTGTTTTTAATAGGCCCATGTCTTCCCTTTGGCCAGCAGCTTTCAGCAAGTGGCTCTCTTTATTTATTGGTTTCTGATTTGTTTTGGCTCATAAAGCATCAAGAATCGACGTGCACAGGATGCACTGTTTTAGACTGTTCTATTTTAATTCCACAGTGGCTGCATTTTTGCCTGGAATCAGTTTTGGCTTTCCGTTATCATCACATCACATTTTCTGTTGCAGCTCCACCCTCTTCCCAAACAAGTAGAGGCTGTCGTTCTGAAGAATTTGATATTGTTCATTATGCTACCGCTAATGTTTTCTTCTAGTCTAGTGTCACAGAACATGTCAGGCAGCACACCAGTAGACCCTTCTTAGCCCCAACTGTGGTCCTGAAGGGGGGACAGTGTGTGCCACAGCAAAATGAAAGCCAGTGAGATCCCTCATTCACCTTCATTTTGAAAGAGGCGATACACTGGGCTCTCACATAATATTAGTATCATATATTTTTTAATACAGTTTTGTGTTTAACTGCAACATGTCGATTGTTTTCAAACCATTCTTCTGGCCTCTGCATACAGTTGCGCGATAGTGCTCATGTCTGACTCCCTCCTCTCTCTCCATCTCCGAAGTCCGTGGTCAGGAGAATGGCTTGGATGGTGCCAAGGCTGGAATAGCCGGAAGAGGCACAGAGCGAGGCCGAAGGGGAAGAGGCAGAGGGAGGGGCACCATTGGTAAGTGACATCCCCATTAGTGGGCATCTTGTATAAGAAAGGTATCTAATCAAAATGTGGCGGGGAATCTTTTCTTTTAAATTTATACAATTCTTGTCCCACTAAGAATCTAAAATGAGTTCTCGTCTCCCCAGGAGTATCTGGACGGCGGGGAGGCAGGTTTTCAGCACAGGGCATGGGGTAAGGGAACACCTGTGTTGCTTAAAACCAGAGGGCCTTTTGTTCCTCTTTTACCTGTTGCCATGGTCACCAGAGAGCAGGACCCCAGCCTATTGTTTAGCCTTAATCCAAAGGAGGCAGGACATACATCAGCCAATGGAATCGAACAGTGTGGGCCGAATCCAGTATTTATGTAACGCAACTCTTAAGAGAGTGCATGATGTCTGAACAATTAATTTAAAGTGAAATTTGGATAGATCCACCCAACAACCCAATTGGTTAACGTGCACCATTTCTGCTCTCTGGCCCTGGCGTATGGTTTTATTCAGTTTGTGTTTTGCCTATATTGGGCATCAGTTTGTGTGTGTGTGTGTGTGTGTGTGTGTGTGTGTGTGTGTGTGTGTATGTGTGTGCAGTGAGTAACACGTTTATTTATGTGATGGTATCAGCCCTTTTCGAGTATGTGTCATGACGGAGGAAGTGGGTGTGCCTTCAGCTGTGATGACATTCTTAATTGATTTCACATTTTTAAATGGACAACTTCACAGCAGGCCTTAAGTCATGTCATGCTAAGAAATTCCTTCCCTTTTTGACGATACGTAAGGAGCGATGAGGTGTGATGTGCTGCTTTGCTGTGATAATGGATCTTAAAACTTCTTGTGGGGTTTTGCTGAAGGAGAAGGTGTGACATTGTGTGACTTCCTCTAGTGAGGCAACAGGTTGAGTGGCTTCCCCCCAAGACAAACCTGATTGTCATTTTCATCTTGACTAAAACAGAAAGTAGAGATTATGTAGATCCAAGCTAACGGTGTAATAAATATATAAAAGGAGGCTCAGAAGGTAGCCAAAATGAAACGAAGGGAGCGTCCTTGTAATATGCAATAGGATATTTGCTGAAGCGGTGGTGCACACGATAAGGGATCTTTGTAGAGCGTCAAGAGTTTCTGATCGCAATTGTAAGCTTATTCTTATTGTGTGTACCAATACTTCAGGAAATATCCTATTGCATATCACAGGGAATAATCTAGTATTCTTTGTTTCATGCTGGTTCCAAACTAAGCAGCTTGTTTGGGTGACCTGGGACTCTTTCTTCCCCCCCCCCCCCCCCTTACAATAGCATGCAGTGCTAGCCAATAAGTTTTCATGTCACCTAATCCCTCCCCAACACCAAACAATATATCTGTTATTGCCTTAACCAATGGTTGCAAGCAGAGACAATTTATCAGCTCGGCTTTCGTGCCAATTAAACATAGCGGCTTCCATCTTGCATCGTAAACATTTCGAGCTGGCCTTGTTTCTAGTGAGCCCCACGTAGCCTCGCTGCAGAAAAGTACATGATATCAACCAAGAATACAAAGGAACGCTGCTTTCCTCAAGCACCGGCTGCTGGCCAGATAGCTGATTAGTCTCCAGTGGTTCTCAAACCTGGTCTTGGAGTACCACCGCCCTGCTGGTTTTCTATGCTAGTAGGTATTTAATTGCAGTCACCTGGCGTGCCAGGTGTAAACCAGTCCCTGATTAGATCGCTAGAATGAAAACCACCAGTGCCTGGGTGGTACTCCAGGACCAGGATTGAGAACCACTGACTGTCTCCTTTCTAAACAGTTACTTTTTTTTTAACAGTATGTTTTTGTTTTTAGTGTGGGAAATTCCCCCAATCTCATCAACATAGTAATGTTGGGAGCCTTGAAGTCACACATCAGCCACACTTCATTTTCGCGCTCCCGTTGCATTGCATCCAATCCGAAATCTTTTTTTATCTATGCCTGGCTACACAATGGGCTTGTGGAAAACACAGGAGAAACAATCCATAACTAATGAGTTAATTTTAACACAATTTAATTGACGTTAAATAGAAAGCAGCACTGCAAAGAAACATTTACGCTAGTGTTGACAATTTTAAAATGGTGGGGAAAATCTGCCAGTGAGGGTGAAATAATTCCACTTGTTTCTAGGTATTTTCTTGATATTAATGATGTGGTCTGCCTTTCAAGATTATTCATGAAACTCACCGACAACTTGAAGGGTCTGCCATCTTATAAAAGTCTGTTTTAACCTATTTCAGTGGCACAATTACGCCTAAAAGGTATAGAATGAGAGCCTCAGTTCCTGTAGTCCATGTAGGCCTATGCAAGATGACTTATATACAAGGCCACTGAAAAGGTTTTTTAAAATGAATATGGCAAGTAATTGGTGCCTTGAAGTAAGTGTAGCTGCATTGGAAAGTGGAATTATTTCACTCCATTGGAAGAACGGAGGGGGTTGGGCTACCTGTCAGGAAATCTCAGGGATTTTTTTTGCTTATGCTGCTGCTCTGGATTGTGTGGCTTTTAGAGTTTAGAATCTGCATGAGTGTTTGTCTCCTGTCAATCAGTTGCTGTATGATAAAGGAAAGTAGTTGGGTTTTACTAGCATAATAGTCCTATTGCCCTCTGTTTCCAACTATCTAACACGCTTGTAGAGAAATGGCACTGGTCTCACCGTGCAATGTTCACTGATGTTGTGTATTTTGGACGTGAACCGTACTGTAGAGTGACTATGCATGTGATTTCCTTAAATTCATTTGTTTCACCAGTAGTTGTCTGAAAAGCACATGCTTTGTCTTCTACTTTCCCTTTGTTGTGCTGCTTGTAATCGTTGCTGTTATTTTTCCTCTAAAGCCAGATTGATAAGGGGCCCAGATATGATTTTTCAGGAGATGAGAGGTGAGTGCACCGCCACTGGTGTGTCAGTGTGCCAGTCTTGCTTTCTGCGGGGGATTAAAGTACCATGAAACAGGATATAATGAAAGACTCTATCACATGACATGCTAGAAAATGGCAATGATCAATCTAGTAACAGGATATGATTTAGATCTGTTCACACAAGCCCCAAATGCTTTTTATGCACATAAGGAATAAGCCATATTCTAAACTCGATAATGAAAGCTGCTGAAGGGAAGTGTTGTACTTTCCTAGGCTGCTGGTGAAGCACAGCATACTCTCTTGATGGTAGCCTGAAAGCAAGAAGAGTTGATGGTTGTTTCATCTGTAATTTTCTCAAATTTATGCCGAGTACATAAGAACGTTAAAACAGAGTGCTTTCCTTTTCCTGGTTTTACAAGTCTTCCATTGCACACACCCTCACTGACGGTGACCACATCACCTCAATCTCCTATCACTTCCTCTACCTGTCTTCCTGCCTACAACCTCACTTCCTCCTATAGTGACTCTGTAGTTCAATGAAAAGCCACTGACCATAACAATGCCAGGGTTGGGGATTTAGTCATACTGTACTCATGCACTTGGATAAAACCAACCATCAAACCAGATGGTTCGATACCCTTAAGAATCTGTTACCCTTTCCTAACTTGGACCACTAGTGGGGAAGTTGCAAAATCAGATCTGTGTGTGCACTGTGCTCTGGCTGATGCAGGCGGTAGCATTGATGTCTGTTTGGTGCTCTAGTCCATTGATAGTTATGAAGTCAACTCTTGTATCGCCGGCTTTTCTAGAACATTCAACCCTGCTGACTATGCTGAGCCAGCGCAGACAGAGGAAAATTATGGAGGCGGCAGCACCTGGAACAACACAGGAAGCATGGAGCCAGAGGAAGGCGCTAGTAAGCTAATTTATTGACAAATGTTACCCTCCAATATACTTCCCCAATAAAGCTCCTTCAGTAAAGATGAAAAGAAGGTTGACTTGCATGCTAAACGAGACTTGCTTTTTGATGTTAGGTGTAGAAGCTTTCTTTATCGATTGGCACACTGTTTGGACCTTCGCGACTCCCAGACATATTGTATTCCTACTAATTCTTTGAGCCATTGTTTGTGTGCCCAGGTGACTAGAAGGTAACCATCTTGTTCCATTACACCCATCTCTGATATCCTTATCTTTATATCCAGGGCTGGAATACTCTGCAGGAGAGGGAACAAATTACCAGCCGAAGTTTGACTCCGCTCCTGGTAAGCCTGTCTCTCTTGTTTATACACATCCCTTATTCTGTTTGAAGCTCTGTTTGCCCATTTCGATAGTATTGAACTTCATCTCTTTCATGCTCAGGTGCCTGGAGGACTCCTACAGAGGAGTGGGGCACTGAGGACTGGAATGAGGATGTGAGTATCTCTGAGAAACTGTTGGAGCTTCAAAACTAAACATTTAATTGAGCACTTCAAAGTCAAGACTCTGATGCAGACTGGATTGTTTTTTAAATGAAGATTCGTTTGTGGTGATCCTTTTTTTTTTTTTTTTTTTTTTACTTCCCACTATAACGATCTCTTCTTCCTCTGTAGCTGTCAGAGACAAAGATATTCACAGCTTCCAGTGTGGCCTCTGTGCCTCTGCCTCAAGAGAGTGTTACCATCACTAAAGGACAAAGGTGGGTCTGATACACTAATAAGACTGACACAGGCTCCCCAGCAAAGTCATTGGCTGAAAGAAAAATAACAATGTTCCCTTGGTTCAACTTGAGTGACTTTACAAGTGGAGACTTTTGCAATCACACATGTTCCATTACTGTGAACCATAGTTCAGGACCAGACTGGTGCTTATACAGCTGAATTGCCTCACGTACATGTGGAAAGTGGTCACTGGCAACAATGAGGAACATTTTAAAGAGGGAACGCGAAGTAGGAACCATTTCCCCCTGAACAAACAACTTATGCATTGATTGATTAAAGCATTAATTCCTCATTAGTAACATACAGCTAACCTTTTATAGTCATTGAACTTGTGCAATTCATGCGTGCAAGAATATTGGCTTTTGACACTTACCTGCATAAAACAATCCATATCCTCATATGGAGTTGTATGCCTGTCTATACCTGTTGCATCAGATATTTTAAAGGTGATTTACAGTACACGTTGTAGCCCATGTGATTTGATGATTCATGGAAACCAAAACAAAAGAGTGAAAGCATGGGCAATCCAAAGCATACAACATATGATTTTACTTGTTTGGAATGCACCATGGCCCCAAGGGTTTGCACTTGTTTGAGGGAGAATGACATTAAAGTTTCATTTAATTGAAAATAGATTTGTCAGTGATATTGCTCCCTGAATAATTGTTATATGCAACTTGAGCTGTGTGTGACTGAATTCATGCCACCTAGAAAATTAAAAAAGGACACTCAAAGTAGGGATCACAGCTTCAACTGACATTGATCGTGTTCCTAAATGTCTTCCTGTGCTTCTAAATATTTCTGCCTTGCTGTAGGATTGATCTTGCGGTGCTCCTGGGGAAGACTCCTCCATCCTCCTCCTCAGAGACGGAGAACCCCCCCATGGAGGCCACCCAGCCCCCCTCCCTATCCCAGTCACTGGTCTTCAGCAACTCCAAGCAAGGGGTGCCACTGTCCCAAACGTCCTCCAGCACTCCTTACACCCAGCACAGCATGGTGAGACCCACTAAACAACTTGAATACAAGGGTTTCTGACATCATAGTGTACCTCTTTAGGGAACTGGGTTCATGCAGCCCGGCTTTGACTCTGTACACTATTGGTCTGTTGTATTCCTTGTAGTTTTCTGCAACAATAATATGAAACATGTTCTAATTAAAATGTTTTAATAACAGTATGTTATCCTATGTATTATGTTCTGTCATCGTAGGTCAGCATCCTGAGCAAGGGTTTCGGGGATGTGGGGGACCCTAAAGGTGGTAGCACAGGGACCACCACTGGTTCCCAGTTCCTGGAGCAGTATAAAACGGCCCAGGCATTGGCCCAGCTTGCTGCTCAGCATTCCCAGACAGGACCTCCCAACACAACACCTTCTTCCTGGGACACTAGTGCCACCGCACTTGGGCAATATGGTGAGACGAGACCCTGCTGTGGCCGCTCTACGAAACCTGAGAATTTAGTGGCGCTGTAGTTGGCTACCTAGTTAAAGTCCCAGTCAGTGATTGCACGATGCTTCCACTTGTTGAAACGCGTCATCCCCTCTATTGTTTTTTTTAGTTGTTTTTTTTATCCCCTCATAGTCATTTATTGCTGATTTTTTTTTTCTGCTCTGAAATGTATTTACTGATCTTTTGATACCAGGCCTTGACAGAATGTGACAGCAACAAATGCGTTGAACGTGTATTTTGAGGCCATAAATGATTGGTTTACACTGGTAATGAAATTTATGTTGGTAGTGTAGGAGAGCAACATACTTGTATTGTGTCATGATGATCCAAAAATATACTTTCCATCGACAAGTCAAAGTCTTCATTCACATATGTGAAAATTTAGATGGTCAAATTGGTGATTCTAACTTCAGATGAGGGTTCACATGAAGATGATTTAGTTTGATTACACATTAAGTGTAAGAGACTGTATACCTTTTTAATTGGATGAAAGAACTAGTTTAAGTTTCTTTTCTAATTTCCGCCTCTTTTTTTCCTCCATTGTCCAGATATGAAGACTCAGCCAGAGTCTACAGTGCACACACCCTTCACCAAGCGCCAGCCCTACCAGGCCACCACTTCAACCTCATCCATGCTGGATGTGTTCCTGCAGGACAAAGGCCTGCCTCCTTCCTCCTTGCCCCAACAGACAACACCCCACGTGGTGCCTCCGCCTGCCTCCTCTCTCCCCAAAATGGTGACGGTCCCTTCTCTGGGTCAGCAGGTTTCTCCAGGTTCCTCAGATGCCCAGGGCTCCAGTCCACTGCCACTGCAGCAGCATAAACTCAAACAGCAGAAGAAGAGGACCTCCATTACCACCAAGGTAGCCTTAACTGCATTTTGGTGATTATTAAAATACTGGTTCCCATTTCCTCGGAGCAGGTCTTGAAATATTTGGGACTTGCACAAAATCTGTAGCAGTATGGAAAAAAATATTGTTGATCAGTCCCATTACACACATGTAGTTGGCCCAGTGTCATTTCACATTTTGTATTTGTTGTAGGGCTGCAGGCGATGGGAGAGGAATTGTGATGACTTCATTTAATATTGAATTGTAATACCATAAACATTAACCGTATTTCTGTGTTGCAATGGCACAGAATTGGTGGTCTACCATAAAAGGATCATTGAGTGAGCATGCCGGTCTCATAGTAACTAAAACCATTGAGGCTATTGAGTTTGTTTTCTATAACTGGCTGAAGCACTCTACGACTACTACTGCTACTACTACTACTACTACTAAAAACACAGCTATCTCATGACCTATAAAATAAAATCACAAAATAACCTTTTTAATAGTTATTAATATAGCACATTTCAAAATGGTTACATGCTTTTAAACAAGGCATTATCAGGTGTTAAATCTAAGCTTGGCTTACGCATTCTTTATACAATATTTTATGGCGTTGTTTGAAGTGCTGTCGCTACAACTGTGACATGTTTTGCGTTCTACCTGCCAAACGACGGACCAAATCATCCTCATTTACTCTAACACCGGCTTACTGTAACTTCTCCACTCTTCTCACTATCCAGCTGTTCTCTCACTCTGCTGTTAGACACTGAGTGGTTAACACCTGGTAAGGAGGCCTCTAATTAGCCAACGTCAGCTCTGCATGTGCATAGTGCATGCACACTGCAGAGTGAGATTTTCCAACAGATGAGGATTAGTTTAAGCACTAACTAATTAACTGGTATTGTGTAAAATAAAATTGCTCACTATCAGCATAAATCCTATTTAAGACTAACTATCTGCGGGCGGGGGGTGCAGTCATAAGGAATGTGTGGTGGCATAAACTGTAGTCTTGAGCTAAGATGTACATTTATTCTTAGACAAAGCTGCTGTAGCTACACATGGAAGAACAGGGGGAAAAGGGAATTCATGAGCCTTGGGAATGTTTGTTGTGCGGTTTGTAGTGAACACCTGCACATAACTATGGTCCTTTGGCTTGATGTCTAGGCCAAAGAATTCCATTATAATGTGTAGATGTAACTTGCATCCCCACGTAGAATTGTTAAATGAATCCACCCCTTGCTGTCATTATTGTCTAACAGCCTACTTGATGTTCCCCCAGATTCCGGCAATGGCAGTGGAGATGCCTGGCTCGGCAGACATTTCTGGCCTTAATCTTCAGTTTGGAGCACTGCAGTTTGGGTCAGAACCAGTACTGCAAGAATATGACTCCACCACCACCACACCGGCCAACCAAGTTCAGAACAGCCTCTACACTAGCTCCAGCAGGTTGGTACATCGCTCTACTACAAGACACTGTAATGGTGTCCCCACAATTGGGCAAATGTGATGTGAGTAGTTTGGTAGAGGAGCAACCTCAAAAAAAGCTAAAGAATAAGTTGCAGTGAAAAGATAACCCTGTTCTCTCTAACCTGTCTGTGCTGTTCAATCTCCAGTGAGTCGGCTCCAGCTCTTCCAAATCCCAGCCAAATGGACCTGTATGATCAGAGAGCATCTCAGACACGGCGCTATCCTCCTTCAGTCTCCTCCTCCCCTCAGAAGGATATGCAGCCCAAGGTGAGGCACGATCTCCCTCCTCTTTACTTGAACTGATAAACACTCAATATGGCATGGGGGCGGTAGAATAGAGGTTAGAGAAGTGGGCTCGTGGAGTTTCAAACCCCTGGATCAGCTGGGAAATCTGGGCAGGGTAAAGTGGATGAGTAACACTGTCCTTGCCCTCAATAACTGCCCATGTGTCTTCGAATGACGTGCTTAACCCCTGACTGCTCCTGTGGAACTACTCAGTGGCCAGCAGTAGACTATGACTTGGCAGCTCCCAGGTGTGAATGTGTGTGAGTGAATATGAAGATAATAAAGTAAGGATGTGGAAACTACATAACATAATTCATCATATCAGTCAAGGTCAGACATCCTAATACGTGAACTAGCCAATCATGTGACTTAATACCCTTAGTGTATCTTGTAGTAGAGTATATACGTAGGGCGGTCCATTCTGAGTGTAAAATATTATGAACACCCTCCTAATATCGAGTTGAACCCCCTTTTTGTACAATCCATGTTTCAGTTCAAATCTACCTTTTACCCGTCTCCTCCCCATCTACATCTCCTTTTCATGACTGAAGTGTTTAGTAGGTCAGATCAATAAGCGATTGTTGCTTTTACCTGGATAAAAGTGCTCATTCATGTTCATGGAGGGAGCATGTGTTTGTGAGAATATCTACACTGAGCATACAACTTCTTACGATTTTCATCCCTCACCGTTGAGGTGTTTTTTTGGTCGTTATAATGCACCAGTCGTTTCTAACCTGACCTATTGTTAGAATGCTCTGCATATCAAACAAGCTTCTTGGTGATTCTGCTGCCAAGAGCCCCATGCCCCTTCGGCTACTTAGAAATGGACCGTTTCCATAGCAACGTGTGATCTCACCTGCATTGTTGTTTTTCCAGAATGGCTTCAGTTCGATACAGACAACGCAATCCATGGAAGGTGAGTCTGATGTTTGTCATTGGTAAACTAGACAGACATGTTCTTTGTTTTCTGCTCTCTCCATTCTGGATTAGACTTTATTCCAGAAACCTCCTCTTTCTCTCCCCAGCTGCAGCAGGCTCTGCAGTATCAGTGAAGCCAACCTCTGATTCGGTCACACCGGCGTCAGTCTCTAACATGGGCACTTTGACGGACAGTGGCTCAGGTCCCTCCTTATTGACTACATCCAATCAGACGTCCCTTAGTGCTTTGGGGCACAGTGAAGACCTGCCCCCAAGCACCATACCCCCACCGCAGCACAACAAGTAAGATACACCTGAATTTACACACATAAATAACCGGAGAATGAATTTGCATCCAATATGTTTTGTCTCTGGGGGGACTTGAGTATTAGGAGTTGTAATATGAAGAGTCTTATTTTAGTGGTGGTGCTTGGCTGCATAGCTCAAGTGTTCATAGCCTACCTTTCCCTCCACAGCTCTCTCCCATCACAACAGAACAGCCTTGCTCCTTCTTCAGTCCGTACATCCAACTCAAGCTTACTGGTGAGCAGTTTGTGTGTATCTGTACCAGAGCTTTTCCCATGGTCCTTGAAAGGTTAAGGAAGAATTTCTTCAGGGCACAATTAGTGTGTTGTCTTTGCATTGAGTTCAATGAAAGAGCAGGGGGTCTTTTACTAGACAGTCAGAGAAAGCGTGTGTGTGTGTGTGTGTGTGTGTGTGTGTGTGTGTGTGTGTGTGTGTGTGTGTGTGTGTGTGTGTGTGTGTGTGTGTGTGTGTGTGTGTGTGTGTGTGTGTGTGTGTGTGTGTGTGTGTGTGTGTGTGTGTGTGTGTGTGTGTGTGTGTTCCAAAGCTGCGTTTCCTGTGATGGCGGATACATTAGATACTTATCCATTCACTCTAATGGAAGTGTAATCTCATTTATCCTAACCACATCCTTCCTTCTGTCTTCCCTCCCATCTCAACAGCACCCCAGTGTAGACGGTGACTCAAGCCTGCACTCCTCCTTCCCTCCCTCCGTCTCAGCTGTGGCCGCTTCATCAGTCCCCTCCTCTTCCTCAGTGGCTGCTGCAGCGCAGGTGTCCTTAGGGGCCCCTCAGGCCTCCTCAATGGGGTCCTCCACGGTGTTAGCCCCCTCTGGCCTTGGCCCTGTGAGCAGCCTGGCCATGGGCCTCCACACTGTCTCCATGGGTGCCCCAGCTGCCATTGCTGCTGCTTTAGTCTCCACAGCAGCTTCGGCCATTCCCTCTTCAGCCGCCTCCTCATTGTCACGCAGCTCAGCAGCATCCTCAGGTCAGACATAAGACTTGGACTTTTTTTAGAGATGCAAATGGAGAAGCAAGAAAAAATGCACCAGCCATGTTGATCTACACTTTGTGTTCTGAACTGGCATTTGAGTGGATATTTTTTCACAATTCTGTTACCGTGTGATGTTCAGAGCAAATGGCGATGGGATTTTATAGCCTTGGCTTGTAGAGGAAATGGATACATTTATTTATTATCTTTTACATGGTCTTTCTGTATACAGGGAAAGCACCTCCAAACCTGCCCCCTGGAGTGCCCCCTCTGCTGCCCAACCCATACATCATGGCCCCTGGACTACTGCACGCCTACCCTGTAAGTTCCTGATACCACATTATGCTTGGTGACATTTTCCTCAAACTCACTCTAATCTGATGTATATCTCGTGATCTCTTGAATTATACAATAATACTATTTTCTAACATTTCCCTTTGTCTCTCTCAGCCTCAGATGTATGGCTATGATGACCTACAGATGCTTCAGACCAGAATACCGCTGGTGAGTTTTGATTTGTGAACAGTTGAGCAGTTTATGCAGAAGTCCTATATTTAATGATTCATACCATAATATTTATTCCATGAAAGTCATCATCATTTTCTCTCTCTGCATTTTCGTGCCATCAGGATTATTACAGCATCCCTTTTGCGACCCCTACAACGGCACTGACTGGCAGAGAGGGCAGCCTGACCAACAACCCTTATTCTGGTGAGCCGTCCTCTGGGAGCTGGGTCTGACAGCTTACTTTTACTTTCTCTGTTGGGAAGTTAATTGCATGTTGTAAAAGCTTTATTGCTTACTATTTCCCTGCCTCACTTTCAAGGTTGATTGAGACTATACATTGAATGTTATGGACACCTTATTACTGTTGAGTTGCACCCCATTCTGCATAATCCATGTCCGTGATAGTCAAGAGGACACAGAACCCTCTTTAACAGTTGATTTAATGGGTCAGATCAACCAGGAATCACAGCCTTCACCTGGATTCACCCGCCCAGCAAATTTCATGGAAAGAGCAGGTCACCCCTGATGGTGCAGTGCACACCCGTTGACCCTGTCCTGCATCTCCATAGCGATCCAGGGGGTCAGTGTGTGCTAGAACAACTATGACAGTGACCACCAGATATAGTCTGACTTAAACTATTGTAGCTGACTGTTTCATTGAATTTTCATTTTCCTGATTTTATTGATTTATTTCCTCACTAAAGTGCATAGTTGGAAATGCCAAATAAAGTCATAATAGTCACAGTAGAGTATGCTTCTAATGCATGCTGTATTCTTGATGAGAGCTGTGCATGATGGCAATGCCCCCATCAGTGGTCACGCTATAGTTTTTTTACAGCAAGATCATTTTGGCAAATGCCTTCGTAAACTCAATAACCAGATATAATACCAACAGATCATTTATGGGACATTCTTGCTCTCACAACTTGTCTTTGCTCGATCGTATTAAAGTACTATCTACTCTAGGAGGTGACTGCAGCAGCACCATGATCTATATGACAACCAACACCATTACAGAAGCATTAGTGAGGGAAGTCTTTCTGCTGGTGTTTTCTTTATTTTTGCTTATGGCCCGTGTTTATCAGGCATGTGGGGTTTTTAGAGACCCACATGACTGAGACCCATGTGTCATTGATTTACATTGGCTGATGTTTTTGTTGTTGTTGTTGTTGGTGCTCTCTTTTTCTATTCCTGATCTATATTCTCTTCGTCACTTCTAATCAGTCCCGCTCTGTTCCTTCCTCCCCTTCCCCCATCTGCAGGTGACTTATCAAAGTTTGGGCGAGGTGATGCATCATCCCCGGCTCCAGCCACCACATTAGCCCAGACACAGCAGAACCAGACCCAGACACATCACACCACACAGCAGCCCTTCCTCAACCCTGCGCTGCCACCTGGCTACAGCTACACTAGCCTCCCATACTACACTGGCATGCCAGGCCTGCCCAATACCTTCCAGTACGGACCTGCTGTGTTCCCGGTGAGGAATCTTCATAGTTTTCATCGCAGACTGTCACTGAATCTGCAAGGAGGGGAACCATATTTTTTCAACACTACAGCAGCTGTACTCACACGCGATATCTCAGACACCACTGAGGTTTGACAAAACTTGAATTTCACCACTGCAGTACTTAATTACACTGATTTGCCCAAAGGGGAGACACTACAATGACTGGTCAAAACAAGGTCATTTGTCCTTGATTGGCTGCGAAGGGGACTCCATCATTTGTGATGGGCAACATCAACTGTTGCTTAGTTTTGTTCACTATATGCTACAACTGTACAGTATGTAGTTGTCTTTATTTTTGATTATATTTGAGAAATATATAGCCGTTTTTCAGAAATAGTGTTTAAGACTAAACCCCTTTTTTGCTTGTCCCCCTTTACAGTTTGAATTGTTTATTGTAGTTATTTTTAGATTGTTGAAGTGAAATGATGTCATTTTAACCAAGCTAGTTTATCTGTAGTATAACCTCTAACCACTTTTCTTGTGCAGGTGGCTCCTACCTCGTCAAAGCAACACGGTGTGAACGTTGGCGTCAACGCCTCAGCCACGCCCTTCCAGCAAGCCAGTGGCTACGGTTCCCATGGATACAGCACTGGTGAGGCACCAAACAATACTCTCCAGCACAGTCCATGGAAACGGCATGTTTTGAGTGGTCATGCAGGTCCAGCTCCATGTACTTGATTCCTATAGCCAACGGTTGATTCTCATAACCAAGCCATTGATGTGTGATGTTGTGTCAAGGCATTTATTCATGACTCGTAAAACAATCTTGTCTGCTGATTTTCACACAAACTGCTGGTCTCAAAGAAGTCGAATTGCTTTCAAATGAACAATGAACGTGACTAATGTTGGGTTTTACCGTGTCCAATCATGCTGAGCGAACATGGCTTACTCATTCGCATTCTGAAAAGTAATTGTCATTGCCCGTGCACACCAGGAAGTACTCTGCACAAGGAATGTAGGCAATAAAGTTTTGTGTTTCAACAACTCATCTGTTTGTAATGACAAGAAAATATCTAGCATCCCTTTTTTTCAAATGGATTCTTGTGATGAAAGTGGAAAGAGGGTTTCAAGCAGTGGCGCCTGGCTTTATCAATTTAGAAATAACAGAGGGGTTAAGGTTGTCGGTCTCCTGTTGCTACTTCCATGGCTTGCTTTGCTCATTTCAGAAAGTGGAGTTTCCCCCAGGGCTTCACCATCTAGCCCACCTCCATCACATACATTCATCATAAATGCTCCCTTCCACCACCAAATGCAGCACCCATCATCCTCCTTTTCTTTGTGCCCATTTTCTTTCTTTCCTTCTTTCATCAATTGAGCAATATACTTTATCATTTTCATAGCTGTTTTGGTTTTTTTTTTTCTACATTATTCCCATTCATACTTAAATTCATCACTGATATCCAATGTCCACCTTTGATCACACCACACAGCACCTGTTACTTGTTCCAAGCTGCACCATCCGCTGCTTTCTGCAATCACCCAACCCATGCGCACTTTCCACCCCCCACCCCCCTCCACACACATACACCCTGCCTGCCCCTTACCTCCCCCTCCCCTCTCCTGAGACTTGGGTCAAATAGTACTTGCAAATGATTCTCAGCGTTGGTTCTAACCTGCTTGTTGTAGCAGACTGGTGGGCCTTACCATAAAGGACAATGCAGTTGGTGCCAGAAAGTTTAGACACACAGCAAAAAATCAGATGTCAGCATGGTTTAGTTGTCTTGGCTTGCCAACTTACCTGACACTATCTGTATTGTCCAAATGACGTAAAACCCACCCATCTGGTACTTCTAGTAAAACAAACGCTATGAATCATTTGCACATACTATCTGAGCCAGGTCTGCCTCCCCCGCCTGGTGTGTCTAACGCTGTGGGCTGCGGCTGTGTGTCTGACTGTTGCAGGCTATGAGGATGTGGGCCAGGCTTCAGGGAGTGGGGATTTCTGTAAGGGCGGATACGGCACTGCCGTGGCCGCTGCCGCTTCTGCACAAAACAAGCCAGCCAGCTCTGTCACCGGGCCTGGAGTCGGTGAGTGCCGCCACACGCCAAATGAAACCAAAAAGCCTCTCCCCTCCCGTCTTCCTCCTTGTGTCACTCACCATCCTTCTCCCCTCTTTGCTCACGTTTCTTTGCCTCATCGCTGATGAGCTGCGCCTGCAGGAAGACCCCATCACTTTATGTTCGCTGTTACAGTCCAATGCAGCCTGCCTCTTACAAGCCTAGTCTGCCATTCTGTCTGTTACCTATACCCCTCCAGGGCAACTCATCACCAAGGTCCAATCTGTCTCAGGCTGTTCTATTCTCAGACAGCTATGCTGTCATGTTGGATTTTGATTGTGTGTTGAGTTTTTTTTTTTTTTTGGGGTGTGGGAGGGCTAAAATATGAGCACTCAATAGAAGGGCTGTGGTTGCCATAAACAGGTGATGAGTAGCCGTGGTTGATACTGTCCCATTTTCCCTCTGTGTTGCTTGCTTTCTGCTCATGGTGTCATTGCTGGTGTGTGCATTTCCCAGAGAAACCTGCCTGCTGTGCTGTGGGTGAAGTAGATTACAACTCAGGAGTAAAAAAGCCAACGAACTGTCTACAGTACTTAACTACGCCACAGTGATGCTGTGTTCCACAATGATGCTTGGTTTTAAGATTGCTTCCCATTGACAGATGTGGTTTGCAAAAACAGCTCATCCACTGAACCACCAATTCATGATGGTATCGTGACAGAATGAAAACAAAGTTGCGTAGTACAGGTGTGCACAAGGGTTTGATCATCTGTATGTGTCCTCTTAGTCTCTGGTCCGCACACCAGTTGACCGTGTTCTGCTTCTCCATGGTGATACGGGGGGTCAGTGTGTGCTAAAACAACTGACTGACCACCAGATGCAGTCAGACTGAAACTACTGTGGCTGACTGGAACTGATAAGCTGCTACACCATTTCTCTCTCCCCCTTCTTTCTCTTCATCGCCTTACCTTCTGTCTACTATCTTTTTAAAAAGGGGAATTCTACTGAAATAATCGATGAAGTTACGCTGCAAAGGGAGAGGTTTACCTAAAAATATCCAGATTCTTTTTTTTTTAATATTATCAGACAAAAATGCAGACCTGTTACACTCTCAAATTGCATTACCCGAGATGGGTGAAAGAGTTTGTGGACAGTCCTGTTCCCATAACTATTTTAGGCATGTGCATTTTTTCTTAATTGTCGATATTTGATTTGATGAACAGGAAAGTGACCATAACATTTTACTTAAACCATCTCAGGCAATGCAGTTTGATGTCATAAGATTTAATTTTCCTTAATCTAGTAAAGTTAAACATATAAAACCTAAAGAATATTTTTGAAAATATCTACTTCGGCAGAATAAATCCCTGAACTTGAATTTCGTTGGACTTTCCCTTGAACCCTTATTTTTTTTTTTATAGACTCCATAGCAATTATGCTAGTTGGAATCAGAAAATAACCTTGGACAATCATCATGTAGCTCTGGCTCATTTAATGGATGTTCACAGGGATTTCCTTGTCTCCTGCAAGTGCTTGCTTTTCCTGTTTTTGGAGTAAGTTTGTCTGCTCTTTTCTGTTTCCTCTGCAGGAGTCTCTGTGACGTCAAGCAACACGGGGGTACCAGATATTTCAGGGTCTGTTTACACAAAGACACAGGTATGCCAAGATATTGAGCCGAATACACTCAGCACTGACTTGCTCATCCTTTACTAGTGAATATTTTACTAAATGAATGGGAATGCATTTCAAAATAAGAATAAAAAAAATTAAGCTCTGATTGATGGTGACCAGATTTAACAATTTGAACCGATACAATGGTTATGTCTCTTTCTTTCATTGATTGATATTGACCAAATATTGTTTTGAACCAAACAAAAAGGTGTCTGTCTGTTTTCACTTCGTCCTGCAGTCGTTTGAGAAGCAGGGTTTCCATGCTGGCACGCCGGCAGCTTCGTTCAGCCTGCCCTCGGCCCTGGGGAGCGGGGGACCCATCAACCCGCCGGCCGCCGCTGGCTACGCCCCGGCCCCCTTCATGCACATCCTGGCGCCCCACCAACAACCCCACTCTCAAATCCTGCACCACCACCTGCAGCAGGATGGCACAGGTAGTGTATATGTCTTTGTCTCAGTCTGTTTGCTACGATACACATTGACAATACCATAAACAACTGTGTACATGCAGCACAGGTTTCTGGTATTGTCAGTCTGGCAAATCTGTGGTGGGCCTGCCTGATGATGTGATGGCGCAGCGTTTACAGTGTTCAAATGATACAGCAGCATCACTTTACAGCAAAGGATTGAACTCTCTCCTCTCTCAACAGAGTGGCACTGGACAGCGCAGCCAGAACGCCTCCATTCAACAGAAGTCTCAGATCAACAAGTCGGCATACAACAGCTACAACTGGGGGGCGAACTAACATCTACCTTCGGGGCCCCCTGTTGTTCCAAAGTTTTGACAAACTGTGAGGGGGGGGGGTGGTCATCGCTCCTCCGCAAACATTTACCATATAACTTCCCCCTTTCTCACGCAGAGATTCCCTCCCCACTCTCTTGGCCCAGCACTCTTCCCAGTTCTGACGCCTGTCAGAGGTGGTGCTGTGCTGAGAGAACAAGCACCGTAGTGTGGCATGGATGTGTAGGAGGGAGAGGAGGGGCTTAAGAGAGGGATTGGAGCTAAATGGTTATAGTAACACACCCTTAAGAGGCAAAATATTGAGTGTTGGGAATTTGTATCGTGTTCATCCCCACCCCACCCCCTTTCTTTCAGTTGTATGTAACATAGAACTGTTTTCTAAAAGAATGAATGTTTGGTCTTTGTTTCCTTTTCCCTTATTTTTTACTAATGGGGAGGAATGAAGTAATATCTGAAGGTGGGGGGGACAGGCTGGTTTTGTATTTCTCACCCTCAATTCCCCACTTCTTTATCTTGGTGGAAAATTTGCCCCTCCCACACATAATATCCAAACAGATTAATTGCTTAAATTTTTTTTTTTCTTCTTCAATTTTTATGTCATTTTAAGTTTCAAGAAACGATTCTCTAAATTGGCAGAGTTGTGAAGTTTATTTTTTACCAAATATAGATATATTATATATAAAGATGTATAAACGAGCGCACTGGCTTGGACTGTGAGGAAAGTGTGTTTGTTTTTCATGTGACTGTGCCCATGTTCGTACACATGGAGGCCGTGGGTGTGTACTGCGCTTTCTGTTTCAGCCTAGCACAGGATTTGTCATAGTGTATAAAATTATTTTCCATTATGCAACACTTGTACAGTAACTGTTCCCATGGATTATAAATATGTTGCATAAAATCCCACCTATTCTGCGAGAGATGTTGAGAGTGAATGCCAAGGCCAATACACACCCAGTTTGCCTTCCAATGTGTTTGTTTTTGTTTCTTAATCTCCCCGCCACCCTCCCTTGTCCACCACCTGTCCCCTGACATATTGTAAGGAAACGTGCAGCATTGAATACTGATGGACAGAATTGTACTATGGGGTTTTTTGTCAGTGATTTATTTTTCTTTTTGTACTGTGCGTTTTAAAAATTTAAATGGATAAACTTGTCTTGTACATATATAAAAAAAACACAAGTACTGTAGTCCTTGTTTGTTCGATGGCTTTCTCCCTTCCCTTCTCAAATCCTTGCAGACTTGTTAGCTTTTTTTTGTTTCATATGTTTTTTATTTTGTAAAAAATATATAAATATTAAGTAAATAAACAGGAAAAAGACATTTTCATCATTTTGGATGTGAATGTCTTTTTTTAAGAAACTTTATTTTTGTATCTCATGTGGCTTGTAAATACAGCAGCATCTTTTCAAAGTTGGTTTGATAGTGATGCCCAGCATTCGATCTGTGGACTGTCATTCTGCATGTTTGCCTTGAATCATCTGACAATTTGAAATGCATAATTCAATTTTAGTAGTATTCCAATTTGTTGGCTCAGTGGATTTACAAGAACACAAGTGCTACCAAGTGTTCGGCATCACTGAGACCATCCAAGGTAGAGGGTATAGGGTGGATTATAGGGCCATGTTATCTAATAGTTGACTCTGGAGGACCAGCAGTATCAAATAAAACTCCAAACACAGCGCTTCTCCATACATTTGCTTTTTGTTTGTTCTTATTTTTGCACTACAAAATTTTGGATGTAGTATTTGTTTCAAGGTAACCTGTTTGATGAATGTGATTGACAGGGAGATGGATACTGCTCTAACAGGGCCATATCAGTCAGGCTAGATCTTCAGACTGTCACCAAAAAAACAAATCCAGTGAGCACACTAAACTTGCCAGACATAAAGGCTAAAGGGTTTACCTTTTTGTACATGTCATTTTCAGAAGCCATATCCATGAGCAACAGTGCTGCTGGTCCTCTTGCTGGGAGTGGTTTAACTATAAGAAATGTCCCGATTGCCGAGTTATTGATATAAATTCACTATAACTGTAGCTTTAGGATGTAATTTCACTATTTTTCCTAGCGTGACTGGTATATTTAAGAGGGCAACATCAGCAGCCAAGAAAACAAACTATTTTGAAGAGAGAAACATGAGTCTTCATGCATAAAGAAACAATGACATGTTTTGTTTTTTTAACAATCAGCAGCAAAATACCCGCTCAATTGTTATTCCACAATCATCACAAAACAGTATTTACTAAAATCTAGTTTATTGTACTGAGTTTTAAACCGTGATTATCCACGACATCCCTGCTATACTCAATGGCTGGTAAAGTAAGAAAGGTCGTGTCTACCTTCAAAGCACGTGTTTGTACTTCACAAAGATTGTACTGCCTACATGCCTTTAAGACATGTAGAATGGCACGTATTGTGGGTGGGACGCATCTAGAATGAATGGCGAGTGAAAACACAGACATGCTCTCTTTCAGGGTGCGCATTGTTTCTGTTAGTTAGGGTAAAGTATAGTTACGACTGATTGCGTCATTCTCTGACATCGAAAGCACTTTACGGCATTGTTTACAACTGCGACTGTCCGTCTGGTGCAAAGTTGTTGGTCTTGTCTGCTGGAGTTCTTCGTGATGATTTAAAGTTTCTCCAGAAGTTGACATTAAATGAGTGTTTTTGATTTATTTCGCGGATTCTTCGGGGTTCCTGGAAGCCACTTCCATGGAGAAGGCCGAAGGTAAATTTTAGTTTTAGAGTTTATAGCCAAGCACACAACGTAACCGCTGACGTTAGCTAGCTACCTGCATTCAGTTGCTTTAGGTGCTCTAATAAGTTTAGGTAATGTTGGCCCTGTCCAGGACAAGATTAGCTTCTTTGTGTCCAGGCTGACGGCAGGGGTCCCCCAGCTACCCTCAAAACTAGCTAGGTAGTTTGTCTGATTTTTAAATCTAGGTAGGCATATGACTGAATCAGGATTAAAAATATATAGTATTTGCTCTGGTCCTGTGTGGATTAGATACATTCGGATGCTGGTACATAGCTGTAGTAATATTTGACAATTGATGCGTACGTTTCATGGATATCCATCCATCCTTACATCATACCAGGGACCCCTTCTTCGATGGCATGACCCATGATGATGATGATGATGACGACGATGAAGATGAGGATGGATTCTACTATGATGGCTACCAGGGAGATCAGCAGGACCCCTTTAATAATGCCTGGAGGTTTGGTTTCAGCTTTGGCCCCGATGGAGTGAGGGTCCAAGAACCTGCAGTCTTTGGCCAGGTCTTCAGGGAGATGGAGGAGATATTCTCCCAGCTGGGCCGATGGGAGGGACAGCCTGGGACTGGCCACGTTGGTATGGCAGTTGAAGTCAAGAAATTGCACTTCATATTTTTGTGTCTGATATATCTATGAGATCTGTTTTCTGTCAATTATACTTATCTTTTATAGATACACATGGGCCTCAGGGTATGTGTCTATATCTCCTGGGTCTGTCTCAGCTTTCACTCTGTCATATGCCAGGTGTTCCCAGTATCATGCCACCACCACAGGACAGACCAGAGAGGGGTGGGGGAGGATCCAGTGGGAACACCCTTAGGGACTTCATGCTGAAGTCCCCAGATCAGCCCCGACAAGAACCTCAAGCAGGACCATCTGGAGAGCCCAGAAATGATGGCACCCCTCCTTTTGGGTCACCAAACCTTCCCGGCTCTCCGTTCCATGGGTGGACTCCTTTTTCTAAGGTAAATGAGACATTAACCCCTACTTCCCTTTTTCCCTCGAATGTAATTGTGTTGCTATCGCAACATGAAGAGATGCTATTGGTTGATCCTTCTACAGATTGTTTCTCTGTGTCTTTCATTAGCTAAGTGTTGGACTTTCATTTATTTTTTTATTAGTTCCATGATATTTGGAGACAGAGAGGTCTAGAGGAAGAGCGTAGAGAAGACCGAGGTAGTTGATAATTTCCACCTTGCAATAAAAAATGGCAGTAAATTGCACAACTTTGGCCTTTGTTGCAACTGATTTCCTCTCCTGTCCAGATCTGGATTCTGCAGTGTCCTCTACAGGCCTGGATCAGATTCTGACTCCCCCTCCCACTCAGCCACCCAGCCAACCCAGGACCCGGTCATTCTTCCACTCAGTCACTGTCACTAAGGTGGTGAAACCTGACGGGGTGAGAGGCACAATTCCCCTTATTTTAATAATAATAATTATATTAACAATAATAGTAAGAAGAAGAATATTTTAATGCACTTTTCATTGAGAGTGAATTTCAAAGTGTTATGAGGACAATTAAAATGGTAGTGTGCAGCTCAAAGAGAGCATGGACCTAACACTGCCAGGGTCAGTGGTGCGATTCCCACCCATGTTAAAATGTATGCATTTATGGTACCGTAAGGCACTTTAAATACAAGCATCCATCAAATGGCAAATGTTAAAAACATATATAGATTTTCCTATAACATAATACCAGTGCACAAAATGTATCTATATCCATTATTCTAACCTTATTTTACATGACCATTTGAAAATAACATAGAAATCAGTGAGAAGTCATGTGATGATTGTTTATTTTGGTGCATGTGTGTCAGAGTGTAGAGGAGAGGCGTACAGTTAGAGACGGCAAGGGGAACGAGGAGACCACAGTAACACGTTCAGGAGGTCCTGGGAGCCTGGAGGGACAAGACGGTCAAAGTGGATCGGTCATACCAGGTTAGTTTATTGAACGCTTCATCCTACAGGTTTTTCCAGAGTATTTTCTGAATATTTTGACCAACGTAATCTAGGAGCATTTGGCAGTGCTGGTCTCTTAACACAGTTTGAGCAACATAAACACAATTCTAACACAATTCTTCTTGTTTTTTTTATTCCAGGTGTTCAGCACCCTTTTTGTGACATGCGGGATGATGAGTCATTATTCTCCAAGTTCTTCGGGGGCTTCAAATAACTTGTAAAATGATGACTAAAGTGAATTGTATTCTCCAGACTGGATAGATTTTTTTTCAGACACTATTTCAGTGTTGGATTGTTATTTTTGAAATCTTTATTTTGCGTTGCCCCTGTCTATATAAGGACAGATTGTTTCACCTTTGATTTCCAAAACAAATGCTTTTCATTAAAGTTAGTGGCCTGTTTCAAGATGGCACTGGGGTTTCCAGTGGACCGCAGGCTGCCAATCCCATTGGCTGGTGACACATCAGACACTTAACACTTCACTTTACATACTTTATTTTTGTATTGTCCTGAAGACGGGCCCATATGAATGTGACTGTTTAATTGGCAAAATAAAGTCTTAATATATTTACGTAGTGGTTGTTTGCCAATTATTTATGGTTTAACTATTCATTTCTTCGTCTACAGTATATGAGCAACGATTGTGGTATATGGGACAAGTAACTCCTCTATCAACTGTTGAATGTTGCAAGTAAACATTGAAACATTGACTCTGAAACTGAACTTTTGTGTTTCTCGTTCACCTGCATTCTGTATTCCTACATACTGTTGTATTGTGTTTTCAAATTTTACCATTTTTCCTTCTGGAACAACTCAAATGGCCGAGACTAGTTGTTCAAATTCAGAACAACTCCAGTATACATCAGCATTGATTCATCTTTTTTCCAGCCAAAATGGTGTTGATGAAGCTTGGGTATTATTGGCTAAAACTAGCTCGAGAAACAATCTTGAAAGATACATTTTGCTATTGTGCCCTCACTGTCTGATTGCATACAAGTGTCATTTCTCCACCTGGAGGTTTGTCTAACAGAACTTTGATGGATGTTTCCCAGTGACGTTCTTATCCTGGATGTTAAATGCACTTGAGGCAGGCAAACTCAAAATACACGGAGACAAAGTATGTGCTCCATGTGTTAGACAGAGGCCATTGCAATGGATGAACAGTGGTACATGCTACCAGGTCAATATATACTGAAGACATACACATGATCAGATGGTAACGGATGGGCCAGCTTGAGGTACAGAGAGCTGAACCAGAGAGAGACGTGGACAGACGGCAACAGCAAGAATGGAAAGAATGAAGGGTGAAGATGAGGAATGTGTTGGTTTGTGAGTGTATGAGGGAAGTTTTAGGCTCATCCTGATAGTGAGACTTTTTAAATCCAACCTTTGTTTTCAAGAGGAGTCCACAATTAGATGACAGTGAACTGAATAGAAATATCAGCATTGCAGTATTAAAACACTAATCTCTTCCCGGCTGTCTGTACTTTCTGTTGAAGCTTTCTCTCTCCAACACAAGTCTCTGCATGCCATTCTGCTTCCACCAAGTTTAACACGTTCTTAGTTATCATCCAATCAGATTCCTTATCGGTTTATGGCTTGTTTTTCAAGGTGTGGTCTGGATGTAACAGAACAGAATAGATCCTTAAGAGCCCTGAAGGAAATCCACCCATCCACCACTCCTCACCTCATTTGTCTCTTTCACCTTCTACCTCCTCCTCCCCTTTTCTACCATCCTTCCTCCTCCCTCCCTCTTTCTCCTCCTCCAGATGTTTGGTTGTCAGTATGACCTCAGCTGGGGTCACGGTTGCCATGCACCTCGGCAGAGACATCTCGGATGAGCACGACGACTGTTCAATTAAAATAAAGAACCTAACGTGCACTTTCATGTGCACGACTCAATCTGCTTTATCGCTATGGCTACCCCCTCATGTTTGCCTTCAAACAGGATCTGCCCTTGACTTCGGTGAAGACCTTTCTTGCAAATCTTCATGAACATACTGGAGTTATATAGCAAGGTACACACTGTGGTATCCTCTCTCAATTACTTATTACAAGGTTCATGTTCCTGTCTGGTCTTAAAAGCAGTGACAGGAGTTCTGTGTGGGTTATTAAGTAAATCAGTGGAAACTATCTAGCATTACTAACACAAGCCAAAGAAAGCACATTTCTGTTCTGTGAGTCTGGCACAAGAGACGAGCTTCAGCATTACAATAGGCAGTATGAAACATTGAATCTGATCTGTCCTCTGTTGAACTTCCAGGCGCTACAAATACAGCTACAACTAGCATAATCCTCATTCAGTGGCGAGGCCCTGACCCTGAGCAGGATGAGCCAAACAACGACCTCATCCCAGCAACTGGTTCCAAGTTTCTGTCTCCATCTAGAGAAACTAGCAACCGCTCTGCAGAATGGACTGGAGCTGGGAAGCAAACCACCTTTTTTCAGAGTACAAGGACGATACAAGATACATTTTACTTGGTGAATGTGTATTCCCTTGAGGGCGTTGCATTAGTAGCAAATTAATGTTATTATATAAGGAGCAGTATTTGCTCTTTTGTTGGCATTTGTGCTGTATGACCTTCAATAATGTGCTCCAATTGCCAAGTCCAACAAACTAATGGTGTTGTACCAAATACTCATCCTATGATAATGTCTGTAAATAAACCTGGAAACTATAAACTCTTATCTCCCGTCTCTTGACTGTCAAAGTGAGTATTCAGTATTATTACAGAATGAATGGCAGCTTATTGAGAGCACATTGCCAGATAGCTTTCCATATCTTATCAGCTTTATTATACCGTGGTAGTTTATATAGATGTAATGGAGAAATGATAAGAGGAGTCAAAGAGCAGTTCAGAATAAATACATGGAAATACACAACATTGTTGTGATACAAGCAGACCGAAACAAATTACTGGGCACACCATTTACACCATTTGCAATATGTGAGTTGTTTATTTTATCACCCAGGAGTAAGATGAGGAGACAGATTTCTGACTTGGAGTTTCCTGTAGAGGTGACATCCTATTCACCTGTAGAGGAAAAGAAACACATCAGTGAGGAAATTTAATAACCAATCAAATGAGAGGAACAATCAGGGGCAACTCTGAGCAGGTGAGGGTCACAGCCAACCAGCCCAGCAAGCCAATTTTCAGCCTCTTTGGAGGAGTCTAGTTGTGTACAATGGGGTCCTTGTGAATTAGATGCCAGGATGTCCTACAAAGCCAACTACTCTCCTCTTATGCGTGCAGGCACACCGCTGCCTCAGCCGAGCCATAAAGGGTGTGACGTAATTCATAATTCCAGTATGAAAGGGCAAACCCTGCTCAGTCAGCCAGAGAGTGAAGTGCTGTCCAGGTTAGACGTCCCTGATGAGGCTGTCACAGGTCTGAAAACACCTCTGGGGTCAGACGGTCCAGCAGAAACCTGGGGGATGGAGGGGCTTCTGAGGAAGTGTCGAATCAGACAGCAACTGGTCAGGGAGTGCATGGCTGAGTGCCTCGGCGTGTACATCATGATTGTGAGTGCCTTTCTCTTTTTTTTTTGGAAGTCATTGTATGAATTCAGTCTTCGTTAAATTGGTGTTAAGGTAAGAGAGCAGCAGTTTGTCAAAGAACAGCAAAGGATTCAGTGGAGGAGACAAAACTAGACAAAACTTCTTATTATTTCTGATTCCATTGCAGAAACTTGCTGAGGCAACCTGAGGACCGTTCCTCGTCATCTTTGTGCCTTAAATCCAGTATTCTGCATTTGTTGCTTGAATGAGTGGTAAACTATAGGATTCTATAAATTCATGCTAAGCTAATCCATCCAAATCCTCAATTGATTTCATAACATGAAGTGATTCGTTTTTCATTCTTTGGGCTCCGGACAGAAATACAGAAGGCTTACTCTCTTGTTCTGGTTCAATTAGTGGATCCTCTCAATGGATAACCAAGGACTTTGGCCCGAGAGAGTGTGTGGAGGCGGGGGTCCCTCCTTCAGCGAACCTTAAAGAGAGAAGGCGGTGTAGGAGTTCCCTAATAGTACATGGGTGATGGTAATTTGGAATGAAGAATGATGTTGTTTTTTTTCCCATTTCTGTTTGCAATGTTTTGGTGGTTTTGTTCTTCCTGAAGAGTTGGCTGCCTCATCGGCCAGGGCCATTAACAATTACAACACGAATCATAAAGCAGTGTATTTCGTTGGGGTCCATAAACAACGTGAAATGACAGTGAGGCAATCCTCTGGCACAGTCACCTTCACTGCTCAATGTGAATATGAAGACTAAGGGTTTCTCTTTATTCTGTATCTGGAATACAACAGTTTTCAAATACGTTGCAAAGTCATGTCGATTGTTTTCAGATGCTCCAACTTTCTATAATATTTTATCTTTTTGGCGCTCAGTATGTTTTATTGTGCTGATACAGCTCTTGTACGCCTCATGCAATTGCAGCTCTTTGGATGTGGCTCCGTTGCCCAGGTGACGACAACTCAGGATAAGAAAGGTCACTACCTGTCAATCAACCTGGGGTTTGCTCTGGGGACAACCTTCGGGGTCTTTGTGTCCCGTGGAGTGTCAGGTAAGATCCACCTTAGATGCCCTTAAATGTGGCTGAGGGTTACGACCAGAATAGATCTTTACAAAGAGGGAATAAACTGTATACAAGCATATAAAGAGAGAGGAGAGTTCCTTTCCAAAATACAATATATTTCCATTTTTCATTACCTGAAATTTGCTAAATAGAAAAAAGAAAATGGAGGATCCAGTCTGTAAATGTTTTGTTTTTTCTTGCCAACCAAGGACTTAAATTTACATTACAATGTGAAAGTGCCACTCATATTGAAAATCTCATTTTGGACCGAGACTCTATTTGTCCTTCTCTAAGGTGCTCATCTGAACCCTGCTGTGTCTCTGAGCATGTGCGTTTTGGGCAGACATCCTTGGATGAAGCTGCCTTTCTATGTCTTCTTCCAAGTCCTTGGAGCCTTTCTGGCTGCAGCCACCGTTGGCCTGCAATACTATGGTGAGGCAACGAGCCCTTAAGTCAGAGTCACTGAATTTGCCAAGTACACTCGACGCACAAGAATTTGTCTCGGTGGCCTTGGGGCAGAAGCATCCAGGTACAACAGGGCCACAGTACAAGAGGAGCTTGCATACATACAGTCACTAAGAGTGTGTGTGTGTGTGTGTGTGTGGTGGGATGCTTGCAGATGCCATCCGGTCGTACAGTGGAGGTGAGCTGACGGTGACGGGTCCCACGGCCACAGCGGGTATATTCTCCACCTATCCTGCTGACTACCTTAGCCTGTGGGGGGGCGTCATGGACCAGGTCAGAACCAAGACTGTCTGGGTGGTATGCTCAGAATTGATCATTTAAACTTGAGTCCGGTTTGGATGTGTGTGTGTGTGTGTGTGGTCACCAAACCCGTGTTATCCAGGTGATAGGCACAGCAGGCACTGCTGGTGTGTGTCCTGGCTCTCGGGGACCGCAACAACTGCTGCCTTCCTGGTCTGGAGCCGGTCCTCGTGGGAGCAGTGGTGCTGGTCATCGGCGTGTCCATGGGATCCAACAGCGGCTACGCCCTCAACCCAGCGAGGGACTTTGGGCCTCGCCTGTTCACGTACATTGCTGGCTGGGGAGTCGATGTTTTCAAGTCAGTGATTTCACTCTGTTACATAATATGATCTGATTTATTTGACTAAAACTGTTACAGGGAGGGCAATGTTGTGTGTTTTTATATTCATATCAATCTTGCTTTTAACCCCCCCCAAACTAATTTGCCCTTTTTGTTCCATCTTAGCTGTTCCAGATTAATGACTACTTTATTGTATTTTGACCCTACCCATTTTTCTATTCCTGTCTTCCCAGGGCTGGAGGTGGTTGGTGGTGGGTGCCCTTAGTGGCCACCTGTGTAGGGGCGCTGCTGGGGACACTGGTCTATGAGCTGCTGATTGAAGTCCACCATCCCTCGGAGCTCCAAACCCTGGGCCAGGAGGCCATCGAGGGCAGGGCGGGGCTGGAGCTGGATGGGGTGCAGCCAGACTCTGAGAAACCCAAGCTGGGGCAAAATGAGACTATGTAAAAAAAAAAAAACTCCAAGGGTTGGAATAGTTTGTCATTCTCTATTATGATATAAAACAAATTATATTTATCTGTGCAGACTAAATAAATGTATGCTACTTGATGTATGATGATGTAAAGTTGTGTACAGAGAAACTACCTGAGTAATTGGTTGTCAGTCAGTGGCTTCAGGTATTAAAACAAGTAGGAAATTGGTTCTGATGGCAGAAAACTTTTGTAATGTATGTTTTACATGCAGTCAAAACAGTCTTTACTGCTCAGACATCTTGTGATCAGTAGATCCTCTTTCACTCGCCCAATACTTTCTAAATTGTAAACTGAAGTAATCCTCACATATCTCACTTTCCTTATTTTCCCTTCTGCAAGTTGTAAAAGCTGCTCTGACCCTGGACGTGGAGATGAATCTGCTGCATGAGGCAATCTTCTCTCTTTCACACATTTATTTTGAAACAGCACAAAAGTGTATGGCATTTCAGCAAGCAGACCACAACCAGGGAAAAGAAAATGACATGAATTTCCACTATTTCGCTATATAAATATGATGACATATAAAAAGATACAAACAAAAGAGATTCACCCATAGGCCTCCTTCACGAGACTGCGAAGGTTGAAACATACAAAAGAAAAAGTGAGTACAGCAAGCACTGATCCTGTAGATAAAAAAGAACCGTCTCAAAGAGATAAACATTTGTAGTCATACACGTTAAGACAACACAACCCCCACGCTTGCTTTTTAATTACAATGTATAGCTACCTCTGGGGGGAAATTCTTTTTTTAAACTTCAAATCGTTTGGGAAAAAAAGGGAACAGTACAAGTACAAATACTATACGTATTCACATTATCATAGCAATTAACTAAAACCAGAACGTTTCTTTTAGTGTAATTATATGTATTTACATGGCAAAACTCGTACACATATACTACTGGCAGGAAGCCTCTCTTGTTCTAGCTTAACGATTAATAACATCACATCATTCACACTACTCAGGTTACAGTAATACGGTAACCTCATTTCCTAATGAAATGCCTTCAGAGATTCACATCTCACCTCTCATGTTGCCTGTAAATCACACTACTTCTACTGTTGCATCCAGTAGTTTGATGCAACTGACAAATACCAACAGCAGTAATGTGTTTTGTATAAATAAATATTACAATATCGTTGCAACATAAAAAAATAATAATCAGTGTCTAAAATTCTCCCCTTAATGCTTCAGATGTCTATGATCAATTGGACACTGACTTGAGAACGGTACTAATCAGCCTTTCTTACAGAACTAGCTGATAATACTGATCTAAGGCCAGCAAGAAGTGCTTCTTCATACGGTGGGTCTGAGAATGAGTTGGACAAATCAAAGCAGGGACTTGAGACAAACAATGAGTGTGAACAATGTGAAACACAAAAATATCGGCACTACAATTATCAGAGTACAGTGGGGGGATGTATTAAGGAAGTATGTGTTACATGAAGAGACAGGCACGTAGCTACAGTCAGTGCAGAGTGAGAGTGATTGTAATGGAAGGACAGGACATAAACAGACAGTATGGCTGATGCAATGCTTTACTCAGGGGATTGTTCAAGAGCCTTCCACTCACAAGTCTATCACAGGTGTGTTCAGTTATGTGACCAGTAAAATGATCGAACATGCAATTACAATCGCACAGAGAGGTGCCATAGATAGAGTAAAACATAGTTTTTATGGTGGCTAAAAAACTGCACAAAAGGTCCGAAGCAGCTCTTAACATTCATCCTTCTCAGGGATATTCTACAGCCTCTCTTCTCGGTCAAGCATGTGACCCTTGACTCCTTGTCTAGCTGATGTGTCCGTCTCAGAGGTCCCGCCCCCTCTACTGGGGCTTGTCTGTCTTGTGGGCGGTGATGAAGGCCATGCCGTGGGTCCTGAAGTGGGTGTTGAGGTCCGAGGCCTTGTCAAATCGCCTGCCGCACACCTTACAGCTCAGATTCCCCTCTCCATCCTCTCCCTGGCCCTGAGGGGAGGGCGCGGGTGACCCGTCGGGAGAGCCTGGGGCACGCGGGGCGCCGCGGTCTGCGTCGCCCTGGGGGTCCCGTACGCGGTGAGTGATGAAACGGTGCCTGCCGAGAGACCCGGCCGACGCGAAGCAGACGCCACACTGCAGGCACTGGAAGGAGGCGGTGTCTGCCCGATGCTGTGGGATGTGACGCTGAAACTCCGCCCCGTCCTCAGTGGAGAAGCCGCAGGGGACGCAACGGAAAACATTGTCTTCCTCCTCTGGCTCAGGGGCCGCCGCTGTTGTTGTTGGCACTATGGCCCCCCGGGTTCTTTTTGCGGGACCGCCACCATCCTCGCCATCCTCCATGGCGTTCTCTTCCTCATCTCCTGCCCTGCCTCCGGGAGGACCACCACCCTCCCCATCTTGCTCTGAGGAGCTGCCTGGACCATCTCCTCCTGTGGCTGCTCGCTTCCTGGTCTGGGGGAGACCCTTGGGGAGACAAGGAGGGAGAGAGTGAGAGAGAAAGGAGTGGGTGGGTTGCAGGAGAGAAGACAAAGACACAGATAGAGAGGGGAGATCTATACTATTGTCTTGACTGACCTGTCCATCTGTGGTTCTGTGATGGAGCCGAATATGCTTGTCCAATAAGAACCGACTGCCGAAGGTGCGCTTGCCTTCCGTACAATATCTGCAAAACAATCATTCACACAAACACGCATCAAGTCATCTCATCATTAAGCCAGATTGGAAATATTATTTTATATTATTATTATATAATATTATTATAGGCCTGTTAACATAACAGGATGGTTCAAGGCTAAAAACCTCTTTTTAGACAAGGCTCAGTTTATGTCTAACAAACAACAAAAAAAGAAACTTGTTTAGTGAGAACCAAAGTGACTCACTGGCAATGGAAGACTCTTTTGTTGCCCTCATGTATGACACGCTCATGGCGCCTCAGGCTGGACGAAGTGCTGAACGTGCCTCCGCAAATACGGCAAGGGAACTTTGGGAGAAGAGAGAAAAGACGGTTAGATGTAATGTCTATAGTAAGGGTGGACATCAACTCTACCAGCCACTTTGGTAGGAAACCAACTTCAAAATTTAGGATCTTGGAAACAAACAGCCAATGTGGCTAATCAGTGGATGAAAAAGTCCATTTAAATGAATAAGATAAGATGAAACTGGGTGACTGAAACGGGTAAATGTGTGTGTAAGAGAGGATGTAGCACCTTGCCATGCTCCATTTTCACGTGAGTCAGATAATCTTCGTTGTCAGTGAAGGTGGTCTGACACTGCGGACAGGTCCACTCTGAAGGTGCGCTAGGATGACTGCTACCCCCCAGGGAGGTAGAGAGACTCCCCGGAGCCTCGTAGTCCTCATCCGCATCATCGTCGTCTTCCTCTTCCTCCTCTTCCTCCTCCTCCTCGTGATCCCGTCCCCAGTCCTCTCCGTCGGAGTTGTCCGTTTTTCCAGATTTCAACTTGGGGCCAGAGGGAGCGGATGGGTTGACCGGGATCGAGGCAGGGGCAGCGGTGTCCGACTGAACCTCCGGTTTAACTGACAGGCCTCTGTGAGCAGTCTGAGCCGGACGACAGAGAAGCGAAATGAGCAAACATGTCACAGTCATTGAAAATGTGAATGAAAATGTAAAGGGCAAGTACTCAAATTGGCACATAAATAGATTGATTTTGGCCCTTTTTGCTACTAAAATGGATTATTTTGACTAAACATCAATCCTAGTCTATTTTTGACAGTGTGCAGAATATTCCTTCCTCTTTTTAAAACATTCAGACTCTCAAAAACACTTCTCTCACTTCAGTTACCGAAATAACTATTGTACTTGGCATAGAACTCAGGACAAGGAAATCAGAGAGACCTTGCTAAGGCTGACCAGAGCATTGTTGTATGCCTTTGCTGACACCACATTCATTGTAGAAAGCATTGAATAGGCAACACATAAAGGCAAAGGGCTCATTTATGATTGGCAGTATACAATATGTTCTGTCTACAGCTTAATATGTAAAGATCTCTCTATATATTCATTTATTGTCAGAAAACAAACCTTAATATGCTCCATCATGGAGCCTTTCTGAGCATAGAGCTTAGTGCAATCAGGACACTTGAACACATGCACTTTTTGCTTGGCCAAGTGAGTGTCAAAGTGCATGTACAGCAAGGGTTTTTGGGTAAAAACCGTATCGCACATTACACACTTGTAGATCATCCTGCAAAGGGAGAAAGACATATTATTCAGAAATATTTCAGAAACTATGAGAATACGTTTAAGATATCGTCCATATGCATGGACAGAAAACTTCTGTGTGAACCGACGACGTGTCATCACACATATGGGACGTACTTGGCCTGTCCTCCGGTGAGGGTGGGGTGCTGGGTGCTGATGTGGCCTTGCGCACTGGGGGAAGACTTAAAGGCCATGGGGCAGCTGGGGCACTTGTGGAAGACCTCGCAGTGGGCAGTCTGAATGTGGGACTTAATGGAGTTCAACCCTCCGAACACGACCTGGCAGCTCGAGCATCTGGAGAGAGGACATTGTGTTATGTTATGTTATGTTAGAGCTAACATTCAGTGACATACACATTTCCAAAACTGCCAGTGAAGACCAGGTCTCAAATTGTGGCTGGATCTCTACAAACACCACAAAATATATTACCCTGTACACTGTACAGTACTGTAAAACACTGTACACTGTACAGTGTTGCCATGGATACGGGTAGTGTCGTGAAAGCCTTGAAATTCATTAGGCAAACATAATTCTGCTGATAGGATCACTATACAGCATTGTTCCTTGATTTGGTTTGGATGCATTGATGCTTTCTTTGCAAGACTGAGGACCAGTGTGTCAGCCTACTGGTATGTTACCAATAATAAATCACGTTTTTTATGAAGTAGTTAATTGTTTTGCATGATTATTTCAGACAGAGATTCATTATTAGTAGTAGTAGTAGTAATATCTGACATTGGTTTTCTATACCAGGCCTAAAAAGGCAATTGTATAAATTTGAGAACTATAATTCTTTACAAAATACCAGTCAATTCTATCACCTTTAGGCATACCAGGTACTGTGGACCTGCCAAAAGAAATGGTGGCCTGCCTCTAATCAAGGCCTAATGCTCTCTTTTGGTGAGGTAAATAAAGACCCCAGCCATCAGTGGATAGTCGACGGTATGCTTGATCTTCTAACCACTAACCGTATTTTGACTGTTTGTGCACTCAGCCATCATGTGATATAATGACAAGTTTTGTTATGTTTTTTTATAGGCCTTTCCAAACCTGTAGCCAATGCGTCTGGCAAAGTGCAGACAGGCCTCCTCCAGATGGGTCTGGAAGCTGGCCTGCCGGGCAATACCCCCACACTCAGGACAGACATGGGGCGCTCGGTGTTTATGGATCCTCTGGTGGGCAGACACAGCGCACGAGTTGGGCAGCATCATGGGAGGAGAGCACTGAGTACATGTCTGAAACAGAGAAGACCAGGAAAGTCAAACAACACAAAATACATGGAATCAAACGGCATATAATACATTTGATGCAATAACATTTTGACGGCTAGAATGGATGTTATTCAAACTGAGTTTAAAATGCAATCAATGTGACCACTAGCATCTCATCATCAAGACTCACTGAGTTGGGGGCAGCTCTGATCTGCTGGAAGTGGGTGACCAGCTCGGCCTTGCTAGAGAACTGTGCTTGACACTCTGGACATTTGAAATTGTTGTACTGCAACAAATCGGCCTTCTTGCAAGGCAGAGGCATCAGTGCTTGGGGGCCCTGAGGTGTGCGGCGGACTGGTCTGGGCTGTGTTGCTGCTGGAGAGGTGGTATCCTTCATTGGACTGGAGTTGGCAGAAATGGCAGCAGCCCCAGATGTAGTAGAGGAGGAGGAGACTGGAGGAGAGGAGGATGAAGAAGAGAGAATACCTGGTCAGCCAGGATGGAAACCAGAAAAGGCAAATGGGAGGCGGTCAATGGAGATGAATGACAAATGGATGGTCGACTGTACATTGAGGTTTTTTCATTAAATATCGACAGACAGAAAACTTTGGTTCTTCTATTATAAACCCACATTCCACACATCTAAAATGTATGATGTAA
The DNA here is from genome assembly GCA_034670405.1 of Hoplostethus atlanticus. NCBI lineage: Eukaryota > Metazoa > Chordata > Actinopteri > Trachichthyiformes > Trachichthyidae > Hoplostethus > Hoplostethus atlanticus. Next base: position 6,678,581 of record JAXDDX010000006.1, on the reverse strand, counting down.
ACGTGATTCATCTTTCAACTCGGTAAACATCAAACACACTTTCTTACCGCCAATGGGTGTGGTGTCCTGTTGTCCAATCATCTGCTCTACAGTGACAGGTCTCATGACCAGGTGGGAGCACTGCATGACCAGCCCGCGCTCCTTATGCTCCCTGGCATGCAGCAGCAGGCTGCACTTATTGAAGAAGGCCAGCCTCTTAGCACAATGGTTGCAGGTCACCTCAATGCGGAGCGATCGTCGGTCATAGTGGCGAGCCAGGCTGCGTTCCAGAGCAAAAGCGTCTCCACACTCCAGGCAGCGGTACCCTGTGGCCGGGAGTGGGAGTCCCCACTCTGGGGGTGGAAGTGCTGAGAGGTCAGGCTTGTAGCTGGGCAACAGGTTCTTACTGTTAAGAATTTTATTGAAAGCCTCCACCAGGCTAGACTGACTGCGGGAGATGACGGCACCTGTACTGTTTACTATGGAAGCAGGCTTGTTTGGCTGAAGGGTGCTGGTTATGATGGTACCGCTACCTCCGTTAGCTGTCTTAGTGGTGGCAGTACGTACACTGATCCCACCAGCAGCTACTGAAAACTTGGGAGAGGAAGCCACAGCGGGAGTTGCGGGCAGGGCAGCAGATTTAGTGATGCTGACAGCAGTAGCAGAAACCTTGGCCTTGTCAGATGCAGCCATTTTGTTTTGGACCTTAGTGGCAGCGGCTAGCATGACGCTGCTGGCTGCGAGTGTGGACACTGGTAGAGCATTGAGAGCTTTAACTTTTTGTTGCTGAGATGTTGCCGTCATGTGACCAGGGGAAACCTCAAGTTTTTGGGTCTTGTTTGCTACGACTTTCCGTCCCCCAGTTTGAGCTTTAGGGTCCAAACCTTTCCCAGCAGCAGCACCACCTTTAGGCGCCACCCTTGTGACAGTTCTGGTGATTCCACCCGTGGAGGTTTTGATTGTCTTTATTCTGACTTTTAGCGGTCGGGATGGGGCCCCAGAAGTAGCAGTTGCTGGGGTGCTTGCTCCTCCTTCTTCAGTGGATGGGGGTTTAGGCTTGCCGTCATCTCCATCCATCTTCTCCTCACCTGTTCTTGAGCTTTCTCCCTTTCCTATGTCTGCTTTGCCATCAACTACCCTATCAATCCCATTTCCCACTTCCATTTCTTCTTCCTCCTCCTTGGGTTCCCGTAGGTCTGAAGGAGGTGGTGTGGAGGCCACTGCAGGGCTGGAGCACCTCTTGGCTGCGACTTGAGCAGTTGATTTCGGCAGCTCTGGTTCAGGACTCTCTGGTGAGTCTCTCTCTTCTATTACATGTTCTGGATGCCTGTCCTCCAGCAGAGGATTCTCTGTGGATCCAGACTGGGGGGTTGATGAAGTCAGACTGGCACCTGAGGGAGTATCCCCAGGTTTGGGGTGAGATGCAGTAGAGGATGGGGGTGGGGTGGAGACAGAGTCGGCGCTGACAGACTTGTAACGGCGGCTCAGCTGAGGAGGAGTGCGGGTGGGGGAGTCAGGGCTCTCCTGGATCACCAGCGGACCCCCCAAATCTGGGTCAGAATCATCCTCCTCTGATTCCCGGGGTTGAAATTCATCAGGACCACGTTTGGGAGCTCCGTTAAAAGGCTGAGAAGAATGCAATGGGTGTGATGAGAGGGCAGAGGGTGGATTAGGAAGTAGAGGCTTGGAAGGTGGAAAGAAAGGAGAGGCCAGTCCAACAGACCCACCGGCAGCCAGAGGAGAAGACACAGCTAATAAAGAGGAAGATGAAGGTGAGGCTTTGACCCCATCTGTCCTCTCTTGGCCTGTATCCTGCTGTTGCTGGTGTTGCTGCTGTAGAAGCTGCATCTTCCTGGCCCGGCCCACAGGGTCTCCTGACCCCTGTGCCATGAGAGGTTTAAGTCTGTTGAAAATATTACCACCCTGCTTGTGAGACTTAGTTGCTCCAGCTACTCCACCTTCTGAAGACGCTTTAGGAGTGTTCACCGACCATGGTGTTCCATTGGACTGGACCTGGCTCAGGGGTAGGAGTGTGGAGACACCAGACGCCCCAAAACCATTGTGGTTGAGAGCCTCAGATTCAGCCATGCCAGGGGCACATGCACCAAGCCGAGGCCCCACATCCACTCCTGCAATAACATCAATAGGGTCCTGGTCTGTATCCCCATCCCCTCCATCTACAGTCTCAAGACATACTTTATTCTTCACAATAACACTAACAATAGAAGTGTCAGCCTGGGGATCGGAGGGGCTCGGTGGTCTCAAAGATGACCCTACACCCACCACACTATCTGGCTTCCCCAGAGGTGCACCAGTAGGTCCATGGGGTCCCTCTGCCTCATCCGGGGCTGACTGAATGGCCTCTTTGGCATCGATGTCAGGAATGTCAAATGCTGCCAATAGGTCATCAAAATCTGGGGTCTTCATGTCCCCCATACCGGGATTAAATCCTGCAGAAATATAAAATCATACAAGATAGAGTATCAGAAAAGAGTAAAATATACTAGCAAGAATCCCTCCCCATTGTTGTGCATCAGTCATTGCCCTGCTCTGCCTTGCTAGAAATTTAGCTTGTAAACAGTAACATTACAAAATCTCAAGACCCAAAATGTGCATAAAATCAGTTATGGTTGCTAAAATGTTAATAACAATATTTCCAAGGTACGTGCAGTTCTTTCATTAACCCTGGCTATGCAAGCACTGACTAGATACAGCGGGTTAGCTTGTTATCTGGGCACCTAGCTAAGCTATACAGCCTGTCATAGCAATTATGGCAACAACTAACGTTAGCTAGCTAGCGCGCTAGCGACGTGATAGCGTTCCTGCAAGCAAAACCTTTCTCTGGGAGCAGGTTCAGCACCAATTTGTCATGGATGGTTAAAAAAAACATTTCATAGATGCTTTCATTGCACACTAATGATATTGCAGCGGTGACCACCCGTTTAATACTTCAACTGGGATAGCGTTTCGCAGCAGCGAATTTGGTCTATTTATTCCTTCCCGACTGAGGCTGGCTAGCTGGCCGTTGAGCTCCAGCCAAGACAGAGGGGTCATTTAGCTAAGTAGCTAGCGCACGCCATTAAATACAATCAGAGCGATTTGCTGAGGTATGGCTTCACAGCAATATCAGTCAAATGACCATAGGATCGACGATGTCACAGAATGGTAGAGTTGGGATGGGGATTTCTGTTTAATGTTGCATGTATTTTGATTGTTTACCTGGATATGCGATTCCCGACTATCCTAGCTCGTTTTCAGCCGAAAATGCTGTGCTTCCCGTCACATGACCACAGGAGATCCTATCAGATTATTATAGCACTAGGACAATCTATCAAAGGTGCTACAAAATAACACATATGTTTACCTTCTCTTGGGAATCACATAAAACATTTGTGAATTTGGTTTAGGAATTTCTTACCCAGATTTGTACAAGGATATACAGTAAGGTTATATTGGCAAATTTGCCATCACACCTTTCATACTTCCCAGTCTCCCCCATTCTTTCCCAGTCTGTATAGCACACTGAAAACTATGTAGTCCTGAGGGCAATGAATTACTCAAGAACACCACATTTCCACATATCTTTTATTGCAAAAGAAAACAAACATGACAGGAGTATGGCTAACTGTTTGGTTTGGGAACCTGTCATCACAATACAAACCAATTTTAAGTCTGTCAGGTCAATCCGTACTTAAAACTATTTATGAAACTGTTGGGTAAAGACAGCAAAAGGCAGTTTGAGAATAGGCCCGTGAAAAGAAATCAGCTTGAATATGCAGAGAAATGAGAAAGGTTTACCTTAAAGTAATAAAATCCATTAATGTTATTGGGCAGTCACAATTTGACACTCTTAATAGTCGTTCAATACTATAAGCATTTGGATTTATCTTATGTTGGTGCTTTTGAGTGTCTGAAAAAAGGACAGTATTAAATGTCAGTCTATGAGTGCCGTCATGCAGGGGAGTCAGATGATGCATCTATGATCTTTTCTTATATTAAGGTAATCCTGCATTAGTTTGCAATTGTTCATGTTTGTCTGGGCAATGTCTGTTGTCCAAGTCTGTCCATCTAGTGTGTCCCTCTCCGCTTCCTCATTTCTTCTTCTCTTCATCCTTTTTGCCGTCCGGCTTGTTCCCTGTCTGGGAGGCCAGGGAGCCCATGGCATTGCGGATGGCCTCGTTGTTTGGGTCCACACCCGGCAGGTTCTCCAAGACACTCTGAAGGAACTCTGGGTCTTGCATCACATCATAGTCATCTTCCTCCTGTCCAATAATCAGAGGACAAAATGGATTAGGGCATTCATGAAGACAACACAAGGCAAACTGCTGTTGTACTGTGCTAGACAAGGGGGGGGGAAAGTGTAGTGTTCAATTATACTGCCTTTGTTTACAACTTGATTTCAAAGATCATGTGGATGGACTCACCTTGGCTGATTCTGCGGTGTCCATGGGGACTCCTGTGTCCATGTCTCCATACTCTAATCACAGATTATAAAATGGAAAAAACATTTAGATTAGACATTCATGTCTAAACATTCACACAGGAGTTGACAGCGTAAGGCTGAACATGAAAGATAATTTGTATGGTGGCCAACTATAGCTCACCTCCTCCTGCAAGAGACATCTGCATGGCGTAGGCTATCTGCTCCTCCTCTGTCATGCTACTGAAGTCAGGAAGCACTGCTGCACCTGTCTCAGGCTGAGACACTGACATCTTCAACAAGGCCTCCTCTGATTCTGTTAGAAAAGCCAATCAAAAATAAATAATAGACCAAAAATAATGTTATGTGCATATGTGGGTGTAAATAAATCCTAAAGCTCAATATAATCTGCATTTGCTTCACAAGTGATGTCACCCATTCTTGTCCACTCCATTCTTACCATCAGCAGTGGGTGTGGGCATGCCTGCCTCGGCTGCAGAGGCAGCAGCCGCTCTGCGGGCCTCTTCCTCCTGCCTCTGTCGCTGCTCCTCCATGGACACACGCAGGGCCTGGGGGACCGCAGAAAAACAACACAGTGAGCAGTAAAGCCAAAGGGCAACACAGGTTATAAGTCTGATTGACGTTTTCAATATTGACAAAGGCCCTGAGTACCAAAGAATGTTTATTTTTTCTACATGTAGGAGCGTAGGGAAAGAGTGTGACTGCCTTTCCTTTGTTTGCAGTATTAATGACAAGAGCCCAATTGATGTAAGATTATCGGATACAGATATCTGATATGTTTCTAACAGCAACTTTTTTAGAGTGATAATGATGGATTACGATATGGACATCACCTGGAAAATGTCCTTTGGATTTATCGCTCAAATCAATACATCTATATCAATATATCTGTTGGGTCTTAATACTTATTTTCAGTTAGCTGACACCTCAAACATTATTATCTCCATTTCTATATTATCTTACCAGGGCCAGCTCTGGATCAGCACTAGGATCCACACCAAACTCAAAGTCACTGGCACCCAGACCCATCATGGAGCCTCCCTCACCGGCCAGGATGGGAGAGGAGAGCAGGGCATCAGCAAGACTGGGTCCTGGAGGGACAGTGACCAGGCGGGAGCCTGACCCCTCCTTTCCATTTAGAGTGTTAATGAAGACAGTCAGCTTCTCTGTGTTCAACTCCTTAATACGAGTATGGGAGGGGAGGATGGAGACAGAGGGAGGGGGTAAGTGAAGATTACATTTTTTGTTGAGAAGATTTAAATATGAAAATGACCGGAAATTACAACATCGACAAGAAAGCACCCTGATGTTATGCTTCAATTTACTGTACTCTATTATAGTACAATGGACGATGAACCTAGAATTTCTCACCTCTTCTCCAAAGTTGATAATATCCACATTCACTTTCTCTTTTTTCAAGCGCTTTGCAAGTTTAACGAGCTGTAGGGGTGGCAGGTTGGGACAGAAGCAGGGAGAGAGGGATAAACAGAGGTAGAGAGATTGACAGAGAGAGACAGTCAAACCCATGGTCCCATGTGTAACATACTTGAGTATAATATGTACAACTTCAAAGAAATGTCAGATAAATATGAAGCAAAGTCACATCTTTCTCGTTGTCCTCCACAGGGCTTCCCACAAAAGCAATGATCCTCATCTTGTGGTTTTTTCCTTGTCTGTGTTTTAGGGCCAGCTACACAGGAAAAAACAAAACACAAACTCTGATCCAACAAACAAGTAACTCAGTATAGTCTTTGCTTTAAGTGTGTTATTGTGGATTAAAATAAGCAGTCATGTTACTCACATGAGCCACTCTGATGCCCGTACAGAAGCAGATCTTGCCGATGGGCTGGACAGCATGAAGTTTGGACAGGATGCGGCCAGTATCCGGGGTCAATGTGGTCAGGACCTCACAGTTACTGCAGTAAAACATTCCAACAAAGTCCACCAAAGCAGCATTAAAATATGCATGTCATCTATAATAAGCAACACAATAAAAATGACCTCTACTTGTGCTTTCAGATAAACTACTATTATATCGACCCCCACTTAGTCCGAATATCATAGTATGAGTAACACAGACAAGCTTACTTTGCCATAGTGATGAGGCCCACGTTGTTCTCTGGATTGCTGCGTGTTTTGGAGTGGCAAACAATGTTGACAGCATCTTGCTGAGCCTGTAGCCTTGTGGGTAGAAAGTCTCCATTTCGCATATACTCGCTGTTGTCGACACTGAGGGCAAAAATAGGTCTGAGTGGTTCTGATGGATCACTTTGCTCAGCAGCCGGTCTAATTAAGGTCTAATTTTCATTTGGGGCAAGACTTGGTTACGCCTGACAGTTTTAACTGACAATAATTCAGTTAAATCTGTAATGGCCAGGCAGTGTTTTTAATAGACAAGAGAAAAAATCAGTTGCAATCTGTTTTTAATTCAAACCAATGTAACGTCATGTTATCCTGATCAATGATTCAACAAAAAAAACGTATAGTTAAAGGAATCCCAACTTCGACCCTCAATTCTCTCACTTCAGGGATAGGAGGAAATCCTCTTTCTCCACCCCGGCAGTCAATGAAGCCTTTACCGAGAACAGCGTTAGTAACGATTGCTAACGCTAACACTAGCTAGTGTCATGTCAAGTAATGTGTCGCTAGTCAAAACAGTTAAATCAGCGTGATTGTCAACTGAAGATTTCGATAGTTACTAATGTGTTGCAGATAAAGGCCCTAATGAATGTTACCCTACATGCTTTAGCTAAACATAACTAAGCTAGCCGATCTAACCTAGCTACAATGACTCAGCCAGTCGAAAGAGCCAAGGGTGATGCTGCTAAACGTTAGCAGGCTAACCTTAGATAGTGCGATATTGTTTTTTCACGTAATTCAGGCTTATTAACCATATGTCGACATAGTTATTTCTTGTCCGTTAGTATGAGACAATTTACTTTTCAACAAATATGAGAATAAGAGGTATTTTTAGCATTCTTACCAGACCATAGTACTTTCAAGCCCCATTTTGAAAACTTCTTGTTGCTCTCTGTCGTAATCCTAAAAACTCACTGTCTATTGGACAAAAGAAGCGTCATGGGTGAACAAAACGAGACATGATTGGCTAGAATTTGTAACCCAGAAGGCATGGGCTAAATTAAATTAAAACCTTTTGATTTACTGTGGTGTGTATATATGTATATGTATATGTATATATATATATATATATACATATACATATATACACACATACACACACACACACACACACACACTCTAACTATAATAAAATAGAAAAGTTGAAAATATATGTTAATATCATGCAAAATAACACAAAATTTACCTTTTTGTCTTTTCTCTTTAATAACTTCAGGTACAATGGTATGAACATATTATAGTCCGCAAACAACATGAGGCAGAAAAATGGGAAATTCATATCCTGTGAAAAGGCACTGATGGGATTCCTATATACAGATATAGACAGATTCATACAGTTCAAAGAGTGAACAATACCGCAAAGCAGTGGATAGAAAAATATACAGGAAGATTTTACAGATGTTATAATTGAAAACAAACCCATCACTGGAAAATAACAAGTAAAGTTTTAATTATTAACAGGTCCAGGTATTAGTTACAGGTCTGTCTTTCTAGAGGAGAGCCCATTCCCAATCTTAGTTATTTCATACCATCATCACAATCACCATACATTTATGAAGACAGAGGAAGAGATAATAAATAGAATAAATGACCAATAAATATGACTATTTACATACTTGGTTCATAGGCAGAGTGTGTCTTAGTTGCTTCAGAGTTTATACAATATAGAACATGTTTTCTATTCAATATTGGGACAGAGCATTGTCTGGCAGTCTGATATAAAACCAACAGTATAAAATAACTACATACCATTTACAGTGTATAAAAATGGCCAATTAAGTTTTGTTTTTAACTGTTGGTTCTAAATATTTTATCCAAACCAACTGATACATGAAACTTAAGGCTTTCTTAGACCCCATTTCCCCATGGGGTCAATAAAGTTTCAACTTATCTTAGATAGTTGTCACAACCATTAATATAATCTATTGCACAGTCCATTAATTAATGCATACGTGTGGTGCAAACAAATAATTATATTGCATAAATAAACAGCCTATCAATGTGATTCAAATGCCCCAAGGTCTGACTCCCTTTATGCCATTTGGCAATGGCTTGGAGAACCTTTCTGTATTTTCAAATATCAAATCACATAGTAACACTTATGCGAGTGAAAATGACCCAATTTATAAGAATATCAAGTTTAAACACTGCACACCCATTTGAGTGCTATAACCAACTTGAATGGCATTGGATCTTAAACCTAAAAACGCCACACCTACGTCTACCAGTTTGAGTTTAGGCTACAAGTAGGCACACTGTATCTTTTATACTTTTACACACCAGGCAGCCATCACCATTTTTTTGCTAATGAAAGAGAAGGCAAGAAGATCGAGAGTAAACAGCTGTCACCTTCCATTGTAGTCCTTTCTCCACAGTCATCTGAGTATCAGTTCTTTGGTCACACTTAATTATAAGCCAGTCTAACTCTAAACACTAAGGCTGAAACTCAGATCATACAGTATATAAACATGAACAATAGCCTCCATTCAAGACCACATGTGGGGATCATCCATCTTAAAATATACAGTACATTCCTGTCTTTCCAGCATATTTGTCATTCACAGTGAGCTTACAAAGAGGAAAGCCTACTATGCCTGACTGTAGTAAAATACAATTTCTCAAAAAACACAAAAAGTGTTCCCAATATTGTGGTATTGTGTTAAAGTATTGAATTTTGAATACCAACAAAACATAAGGTTGCAGTAATAACAGTATCGGTCTCTGGATGATAGTACAGACAAGTGACATGACACTTGTACAGCCAAGTGTGAAGGAAGATCTCCAGTGATTCGATTCAAACAAAACAGGATCGTGTCACAAAAAGGGCAGTCTATGGTCACCTACATCTATACCTACCGTTTGCTTGCTTGAGTACATCAGTACTAGGAGCAGTCTTTGGTTGTGTAGTTCCTGACACAGTCATACCTCTGAGATGAAGAACAGTGTCCTGTAACCACAGCATTACTGTACTGTATTATGTCTACTACTAGTCAATTTGAAAATTTCTAATCAAAGTGGACATATCACTGCAACTTGGAAGTATGGTCGTGAAAAACCAGGGACAGAGACATTTCATATCTCACTTTGTGTCTCAGATACAGTATGTTTTAGTTATTTGAATCCATTTGAGTATCTCTACACCTGAAAATCAAAAGCAATAAAGTTCATTAGATAATAATCCAGCAAGAAAGTCTGCTATAGAAATTCAAGATCCTCTAACAACTTACAGAACATTTGTTTGTGTGAGGAACTATGTCACTGAGTGAGATTACATCCTCAGCACCGATACTTTCTTCAAGAGCCCCAAATTCAACTCTGCAAACAATATAGGGGAATTGTGTGAGTGACCTGAAGTAGCATACAGTTTTGAAAACTATATATGTGCATGTGAAAACATATTTCCACAACACTAAATATACTTTTTGAAAAGAAAAAAAAACAGTACCTCAAGTTTACCATTAAGTATTTCATCATTAAGAGTCAGTCACTAAATCATTGATAATTATTTTGTCAACAAAGGTCTTAAGTACATGCTACAAAGGTACAAATAAAAAACAAAAAGGTACAAATAATTTGGATTAAATTTGTGCCATCCATCAATTTGTAAGAGTAGGCCTCACATTTTTTGAAAGTGGTGGATAGGTCATTTTAGATTATTACTTTTTATGTGTACTTTTCCCTCTTACCTCTTGGGGGAGCTGGGCTCCTGGTCTGTGCTGGATGAGTTGTGCACTTCCACTCCCACTGACGTGCAGGTATACATAGAGAGAGAAGAAGTCTGATTTATGGGAGCAAACCCAGAATCTTCCAAGGAGGAGGTGGAGGAGGTGGTTTCAGCAGCGCTAACAGTGACTTCACTGTGTGTTGAGGTCTTTGGGAGTAGGTCAGGGCGACTTGACTGCATGACTGAGTGGAAAGGAGGGTGAAAACTGTGACTAATGTGTTTTGAAAAGGGCACATCACATGCTGGTACATGCTTAACAAGTGAATCCCTCTGTGATATCAATCAACATAACTTGTTCTCAGCACTCAGTTTATAACCTCCCCTTCTCCTTCCAGTTCTCCCCACCTTCAGAGTCTGTTTTGGTCTCAGTGCTGATGGAATGTGGAACTACAGGCTGCTGGCTGTTGCTGCCGGCTTGGGCCAGTGAAGGAGGCCCAGAGCCCGCGATATTGGCCTTTCTCAGAGCACCATGGGCCACCACACGGCTCTTCTTAGATGGGGAGGTCTTCACTGGAAACAAGAAGAAAAAGTCCTGACTAAGAGGCCACAGACAGAGGCTGATATTACGCATTCATGTTCATGCATACATACATCTATCCTTACATGAGAGCTTCCTGAAGACTGTGTTGCACATGAACTTCTGAAACCGGTCTGCGTAGAAACCCGGTCTGTGTACTGATACAGTATCCTTGAAAGGAAAGGGATGATTCTAAGTTTACACAGATTTCTTTCCATTTAAAACAAGACTGATGCAGACAGGTGGAGGAAACTTACCCCATCATGGACCAGAGCTTTCCAAGAGTGTTCAAGCCTCTTGACAAATCTAAAACACAAAAAAATGGAGCCTGGGTTACTTATAGAAGTTAGTTTTGTGGGTCAAAGTATTTGGTTTCACATAATAACTCATACATTTGCAACAGCAACATTATACAGACATACACGTTGCAGTTTTTCACTATGGCTTTTACAGAACAACTAAGAAATAGAGATCCAAAAATGTGCAAGTAATGTTTACCTATAGGACTGCAGAATGTCAATGATGCCAGTGTATACCAGCAGTTTCTCGCCTTTAGAGTTTCGTGCTGGGATTCCTCCCGTTCTGCAGGATCAATACAGGGGGAAAAAATAGTTTAGTGCTCTGACATTCCTCTTATAACGTGCAAACACTTCAGCAGCCATCAAAAGAATTAACATCTAATAAAACCCACATCCACAGTAGTGATAAGAATTCTTATTAGTGTGTCCAGTGAACTTGTCCCTTACATGACCATTTAATGATCACAGGAATACTGTCACTCACTGATCTTCTGTATCCAGGGATCCGTTGCCACTCGCCTCTCCCTGGATGGCCTCTATGGCAGTACTGTACAAGGACTTCTGGCCTTGTGGCCTCCTTTGGTCCAGAGCCCCTGCCACTGCCTCTTCACTGGCTTGCTCTCGACAGGCCTGTTTTACATTGTGGATTCCCATCAGAAGGCTGTAGTCCATAATCTTAAAGCTCTGCAACAGCTGAAGGGAGACAGAAGTACACAAATACTGTGAATAAAGAATGAATGTAACACTCAAAGATAAATTTGAGAAAAATATGGGAGTCTTCATTTTGTTTGTGTCAATAGGATATTGTGTGTTAATGTCTTCTCAGCTAGGTATATCTAAACTGAAGTATGCAATTCGTGTTTGTATTCTTATGTTTAGACAGACAGACAAGACATTTCTCTGTGGTTCTCACCAGGCAGTCTCTCTGTATGGTCTTGCTGAAGGCATTGTACTTGTCAGCCTCCAGTAGCAGGCCATCAGGCATGTCCTGCATGAAATCCAGGTCCTTGTATGTGGGCCTGGCCTTGTCCCTCTCCTTGGCTGAGGCTCGTCGCTTACAGGTGGAGCCCTTTAGATCATACTTGAGGTGCATTTGTACGGCACAGGGGATCAGATTGTTCATGACTACAATACGGATGTTCTTTCCTCCTGCCTGGACACAGTAGAGTCCATAGAACTTTGGTAATAAGGTCCTCTTGTTCTGGTTCAGGTTCTAGAGCAGGGTGGAGAGGAGGGAGGTGATTCACGGTCTAGCCAAGGGCATCAGAACAAAACAATTCAGTGTAATTGGGTGGAAATTAAATTAAAATGATTGGGTGACCAAAGAAAGAAAGCAAGAAAACATCCCAAAAGATGCACACCCCCACTAGTCCAAACAGTAACAAATATGTCACCTTGTATTGACATGCAACTGACATGTTATTTTTACTTGTATGTTATTTTATGGTGAGGTGCATCATGTCCCCATTTTTTGTCAGTGTCATGTCTGTTGTCCATTAGTGTCTTAGATATTGTGCATGACACATGGACAAACTAAGAAACAATGTAGTGCCCTGCTTGAGCTAATCAGTGAGAGGAATCATTCTCCCCAGGTTGGTCAAGACCCAATTAGTGGTGTTTGAGTGCATGTGATGACAGACAGCTGTTTAAGACTTTAATTGTGGGGGTTAATCATGTACAATTTATCCTGTCGATAACATTCTGTACAGCCACTCATCACGTCTTACCATGAAGTAACCAGGAAGCAATTTCTGCAGAAACTCCGCTTCTTTGTGCTGCACTGTCTTAATGATGAACTCGTCATCACTGGAAACGTAGAACAGAGATCCACTGGCTCCAGAGTTTGACAGCTCAATCAGCGACTCATTACACAGAGAGTACTGCAACCAATTAAGATCACACCAAAGAGGTTAGACATAAGGAATAACAAAACCAAGCCAGAGACTAGTATAACACAATTGGCTTGCATAACTAAAAACAATACATTTTCATTAAACTTTCATTAAAAGTTCCTTAGCACAATTACAGATCACCAATTTCTTCTCTGTTTTACTGTTCTATCTTTGAATCTTTGCATTGTTTTCGTTCTACAACAGATGCAGGGAAAGTGGAGGAAATACCAGATAGTCATCAGGCCGGATGCCATACATCTCCCTGAAGTAGCGAAAGGCGATTGGAGCGTACGTTTTGAATCTGAAGTCACTATAGTGGTGGGCTGGGGTCAGGTTGCTGCCCTCACTGACAGACAGGACAGAGAAGAGACAGAGGAAATGGGCCACATACAGGGGTGTTTAAACAAAGTCATTTTTGGTGTAGTACAGAAGAAACATTGAGGCATAGAAAATCAAACATCACATAGGTCATCTTTACAACTGATGTTTACCGTATTATTAAATACCCACCTGGGGAAGAAGATGCTTTCCACAACTTCAAAGTCCTGCATTAGCACATCTCTCTCAGGTTTCTGAGTTAGGCTGCCCACTGTGTGGGTGATGCCTAACTGGATAGCACCTTTCAGAGCTGAAGAGGTTGTCTTGAAGAGAGAAAACAGAAAAATAAAAATAACCATGGTATCCTCAGGGGAAGGATGGAAAACAAAAAAGGGGAAAATATCGCATAGCTTGAAAATATTTAATAATCCTTTAGCACTACCCAGCCTTTGGCAGGTGAGCCAAAAAGTTAATTTCGCTGGCACTACTGGTCCAACAACTTCTAATAAGCTAACAAACTACAAGCAATCCCAATAAGTTTTATCACAGGACTCTGACCTTTTACACACAGCTGATCATGCTCAGCACAAATACAAGAAAGAAATAAAACAATTACTGACAGTAGCAGTAGTCATAAACATAAGATCTCTGAGTGTAAATGTGTTTCAGCCACTGATGACTGATCAGTGGTCTCCCACCTTTTTGTATGTGGTCTCCCCAGTGGGAGCAACAATTCCACGATGGCCAATCGTTTTTTTCATGGTCTGAGATGAACTAGTGCCTGGGCCCTGTTTGCAGAAGTATGGCAAGAGAGAGAATTACTAGGAGAAATAACTCAGATCATGGCTACAGCAATGAATCATGGCACAAAGAGGAAGGAATAGAGGATGTGTGTCAACGTATGTGTCAATTCCTAAAAAAAAATGCAAGAAAAATGCAAAGTGTAATTCCTAACTGAAAACAGAACTAGATTACACACATCCTCCAAACTATTACGTTATTTCTGACCTCTGTAGAAGCAGTTTTCCGGGTTTCAGTGGAATCTGTGGAATGAGAATGAGATGTAGAAGAAACATACATGTTATACAGGGAATATACAGGAAGGCAAATCACACATTGCATGCATTAATATACGCTAAATGTTCATTTCATCTGCATATTCTCACAATACATCTTGAAAAGAGATGGCTTCCATCATTCACTAATGCTGAAAACAGAGAGTGCAGCTGAGCTTTTATACAAGCATGCAGACACACCTCATTCAGTACCTCTGTGAGAAGAGAGTCTCCTCCAGAACTGACTCTGCAGATCTTTATGGTAGCATGGGAGGGATTAGATAAACATGCTATTACTATTACCAATGAGTTCATACAAGGCCAATGATGTCCTAATTACTATGAAGTTCACCATAACTATTAGTGACCCAGCAGCCCCAAGTCATGAGACCTAAAAAGGTTCTTCTGAGTCCAGTTTGATAAGTTCAATAGTTCAAGTTATCTCTCTTAAAGACAAGAGTGAACCATCTCTTTATGAAAGTGAGATGATGGAACAGTGTGTGATAAGCTTTACAGTTAGCGTTCATACTGGTGTAATTTAAGTGCACAGTGGTGTGTTTACTTACTATCAATGGAGCCCGGTGGCCCTGGCGGCTCTGCTCCAGCTGTGGCCATTCTGAGGCTACACTCAGACCGGTTAAATGATAGGGGGGTCTATCCAGGCCCTGGCTGACTCCTGGACATCAAACGTTATCAACTTTGCCGGTGTGAGCAACAAAAGTTAATGGACGGCCTGTGTAAACAAAAAGTGGCTTATGATCAGCAATCAGTCTAGACGAGTTCACGGCACAAATGTTGACAACAGCCACGTTGACTCGCTGCTCTCTGTTACTGATACAGGAGCTGGTAAAGTTAGCGTAACTCTTTGGAAGGCTAGCGTTATTAGCTTCCACTATATTATACTATCGGCTGAAGAAAGGGTAACTTATGTCTAGACCACGCATGCTTTAAACAAGCCTCGGTAAAATACGCTAGGCCGATACCGAGCTAGCACAGCTGCGACATTTACCAAAACAAAGCCTAGCTAGCTCTGCCTTAACTTACAGTAGCTAAATAGCTAGTTAGCCGCCTAACCTGACGCTAACTAACAACACAAACAAAGAAAAACAGTCGACTCACTAGCAGGACATTTTCTCATACTGCCGATGTTATGTGGTAACGCGAGTTAGTTTCCCCCAGTGTTGTGGAGGTGGTATCCCCGCATTCAGAGTAAGTTAAACTCCAGGGCCAACAACAAAAATGTTGCTCTCTCTCCCACTGAACCAACAAACAGGGAAGCAGCTAACGTTAACAGTACAGACGAGTCTCATCCTCATGCAGTTGGTGGTGCTAAAGGGTTAGGGTTGTAAAAACTCCTGTCTCTTTGACTGTACCTAAATCTCTAAATAATAACTTACTCTAAATAACAGCGTTAAGGTTGTTATTTTCTTATCGTTGTTACTTTAGCGGTTGGGTTCTATGATGCACTTACTGCCATCAAGACCAGAAACAGAAACAGTCAATATTAATCCCAGAACACCCAATTGTTGAACTAAACAGCCCCACCTGGTGGAGACATGTATACATGCATGTGTGCGAGAAAAAAAAGGAGGCAAGTGAGATCTCTTTTTTTCCAAAACATCTTTATTTTTCTGAGACATGTAACATGAAAAAAATGTTACATGTGGTGACAAAGTTGAGTTAAAATAAAGAGTTGTCTATATCAAAATTGACTTGTCTGTTGTCCTTACGCAGCATACTAGTCCAAACCAGCATGTCCCTCTCTTCATCAGAGCAACCAGGACAAAGACCTGCAGATACAATTTATAACATCATTAGTTCATCATTATTTTATCTCTAGGTGTATTTGTTTCTTTGCCTAACAGGGGCGCTTTTTTTTTTTTTTTTTACTGAATTCTGATTCACCTCTCACAAGCACGTGGGTTGAAGGTAAATCCTGCCTCCGCAGGGAGTGGTGGGGCTGTGTAGCCTGGTGTCGGGTTATAGAAGGGGTTTGGGAGCTCACTGTTGAAGCAGGTCCACCGTCCTACTCCTCTTTCTCCACAGCACTCATATGCAGTAGTCATGGTGGAATATTCCTCCACACAGAACTGAGAAAGGGCTTGTTTCCACTGTGAGAAGACAATACACAAAGCTGGAAAGTTGTATTTATTCTCGCCCCCCCCCTCTCTCTCTCTCTCACACACACACACACACACACACACACATATATCCAAAGACTCACAGCTTGTTGGGCACAGCAGAGGATCTGGTCGCTCTCTTGTTCACTGCAGCACACATTGTACCACGACTCCAAACGGTTGATGGCTTTTCCACGTCGACGGAAGTGGCTGGAACCAGAGGAGGGGAAGAAGCTGGGTGGGTATCTGGGGCGACCATGACCATGATGGCATATGGCAGCACGATTCTGGGCAGTGGGGCACGCAGGGGGGAAAGGGACATCAGGCTCATTGAGAGAGTTCTTCTGGGTTTCTGTGAGAATAGGACAAAGAGTAACACAGAGGGTAGTTGCATTAAAATAAGAAGAAATTCAACAGTTTGATGAGCATACATAATTGTTCAAAGATGTCAAAATGTGGGATAATACCTCCAAATTTTGCACCATCAAGAATCAGCAGTGAAAGTATCCAAAAGCCTGCAATGCCTCCTGTCATAATCATAGCTGTATGGTGGTGTGGCCAGAACTGAAATAAAAAAAGACAGATTTCTCTCCAACAAGTCTAATAAAGATATTTACACTGATTCCCCTGCTTATATTGAACAAGGCTAGGGGAGTGAGGCTGTGGGCGTGCAATTCCCGGAGGTGAGCGGGGTATCGGGGAGTGGGGGGGGGGCCAACATAAATGTCAAGATGAACTGTATTTGTGCTTCGGTGATATGCACTTATTGGACTCTTTGGCACTCGTTGTGTTGTCAGTGAGGCTTTGCTGACTGGATGAAGTGGGGGAGGAACATGGCACAGAATGGCATGTTCAGCAATCTCCCCCCCCCCCTTCCCAAAACTGGCCACAGCTTACACTCCCTTGATCCTTGTTTCCAAAAATTGGCTGAGTTGCGCTGTTGTTATCTAAGGATGGTTTACACTCACCAAAACACTGATCATGTGACTATTTTTTAATGGTCTATCGGAGTTTCCATATGGTCGCTCTACTCTGAGTGGCCACACTCTATATATTTAACATCTGACAAGGGCAACCAGGTCCTGTTTGAGTTCAACAGGGGTCCTGAGTATACAGAGCAGTGTTTTGATGACCATCCTCCCACAAATCAGTTCAGCACTTCCTACTCCCTGGATGGGCAGGGCGACTTCACCAACGCGATCGTACTTGTGGCTCAGGAGCAACGACCTGGATGGTTTAAAGTTAGACATGAATCCCCTGCCTGCTAACACTCAATGGCAGAAAATGGGAGTGACTAAAGCAGGAAATGATAGGGGAGATGAGTGCTCTAGGGTGAGTTTGTGAGTGTGCTAGTGTTGAATAAATTCAGTTCTAGACAGAAGTCTTTCAATCATGAATTACATGAGCAACATTTATTAACACAGAATACAATACAATACAATACAATACTATACTATACTGAGCTCAGGAGAGATACACACACATGGGTATGGTATGCGGATCTCTGTCAGAGAAGCCTCTGAACAGAGATTATAAAGCTAAGGAAAACAAAGAAAGGGGGGTAGCTTCTAACACACTAACACAGTAGTTTCTAAACAAGGGGGCTACTTCTACAAGGGGGGTTGCCTCTACACATCTACAAGGTCGTTCTAATAGTTTGGTCTGAACAATGTGTGCTGTGTCAAGACGTTCTGGGCAAAGGCTCTCCGGTGCCTCCTAGAGGGACCGGCCTTCTAGTATGGTTTATACGAATCCCAACCTTTGGCCTACAGGGCCCTAAGACAGTTGACGTCAAACAGAACGGCCCTCACACACGCACACCTAAAGCTCCTAGACGCTACACTAAGGATGCAGAGTCAGCACAAAGATACAGAATAGACACATGATACATAAATTCTTCCACAGTTCCCCCCTTTGATACCGTAGGTATCACATACATCTGTTCAGCTAATCTGTTACTTTAGCTGGAGCTAACTACCATTACCCAGGGCTTGGAACTCTTTCTATGATTAAGAAATCACATTATACAATGATTACAATGATTAATGTAACAATAAAATGTAAAATTAAGGAAAATTAAGGCGACCTGCAAATCAAAAGTGGTTATACACATTTCCATGTGATCAATACTTATGAAAATGTTTGTTACACTCAAAATTAAACATCTTCAATTAGTTGTGGAAACAGGTGATAAACTAGTGATTAAGTCGAGTATGAATTTGAGTCAAAATCCGAATCGCAACATGTGCATGGTTGTTTGGGTGTCCAGTCCATTGGAATCTGCACGTTGGCGGACTCAGGGGCACGTACTTGGTACATAGCGAGATTGTCGGTTGCTTTAGTGACGCAAGATTTAATCAATGCTGATGTGCATACGCAAACTAGGAGGAAAACCACTACGACAGTGACTAGTCCTACCATGAATTTCGCAAAGGACGCTCCCCAGGTACCAAACAGGCCGGACAGTCCGGCAAAGGGATCAAACCCATGCTCCTCGTGCAGTCGTTTGATACCTTCCGCGGTCTCATGAGCCAAGTCTGCGACATGGGAAGTTGAGTCCGAGATGTAGGTGCAACATTCAGTGCCTATAACTTTACAAGTACCACCCTGAGAGGCTAGGAGCATGTCAAGAGCCATTCTATTTTGGAGTGTCATAGTACGGATTTCAGATAGTTTAGTGGACATAGCAGTTATTGTGACGGTTGAAACATTCATGTATTTCTCCAAAACTTCCGAGAGGGCCGTGATTTCAGCATGGGAGGAATACACCCCATACCCCGGGATTAGTACGCCGATCACTCTCTGAAAAGTGGATAGAGTTCTTTTCCCGCGGTGTAAGGGAGTATACAAAGCAGCAATTTCAGTTGAGGTAGCTGGTCTAACCAAGGGAGCTAAATAGGCTAGATAACATGTGCCATAAGCTTGCTTCGGTACGCAACTATAGGCTTGTGGGCCGCAAACGAAATAGACTTGTTCAGGGAGGAGAGACGCGCTAGTAAAGTTAAATGTAAGAGAGATGTGGCATTTACGCCAGTCGGCAGGTAGTTTCTATTTAGCTGAGTTATCACATATGTCACTATGTGTCGGCGCGGTTCAGTCTGGTCATAAATAACAGAGGTGGGGGTGTAACAGTCTGCATCTGTATCGGGAATAGTTGACACTAGTCCGCTCCAATTTAGTTGTTGCCAATCAGCGTAGGTGAACGGAATTGGTTTCACCATAGGTGCATGAGTGGATGGCGGCATATGTTGGCAAACCCAACATGAATTTAGCTTCTGATTTTGCGCGTAGTCATACATTATTTGTAAGGCCAAGTTACTCACGCCATGAGTTGATCGCTGTACACGAAGTATAGTACTTGATTTAGAGCGACGAGGTGCAGGTGGCATAGTTGGCGACAATTGGGGAATCTTTTGCGTAAAGGAGTTACACGGTTCGGCGCCTAAGGGAGAGTAATCTGGTGGATGCTCATGACAGTCAGGATTTGTCTCTAGCTGTGATTTGGTGAAACACCAGTAACTCGGAGCTAACAGATCGCTTGCATAGTGCTCTTTAATTAAAATCTCCTGATGTGATGTGATTCCGACCCTTAAATTGTACATGTCTCTGGTTAATTAATGACCATGGACCAATGATTAATGACCGCATCCATATGCCTGCTGGTTCTATGGGATTGTAAGCCCATCTAGGACTGCCTACTATCCTGCAATCATCAATGTTACATCTGTCAACAGGACAAAACATGGTTATGTGTGTGGTGTATCTTTGTTGGCGGCGTCGAACATGCCGCGATGAGTCCTCGTCAGGGGCGTTGATCTCGTCCCTCGGTGGTGCCGTTGGCTGGGCACTGACATCTGTGTGTGTGCAATTATCAGTGTAAGTGTGTGCAGAGACAGTAAGTGAGCGTGTGTGCTCGTTGATGCGGCTGTTGTTTACGACTGCTCCTCCCTCTACAGCCCAGATGACGAGGGCTGTGCCGATCATGAAGAGGGAGGCGATGATGATGATGCCTTTGAGGATGCTGTCCTTGCATCCGTGTCGGTTGGCGCGCCCCCGTCGTGGGGCGCTAGTCGGCATCTGGTTGCATGGATCCATTCGGATTTGCCTTCGACCTTTACTGCAGTTCTGGTTGTCAGCAACACCTGGAACGGGCCTTTCCACCTAGGAGAGAGAGAAACCTTTTCTAGTGATTTTATCAACACAAAATCTCCTGGTTTAAACTCATGGGTGGGGTCAGAACCGGGGACTGGTAGGCTACTGGCTACTCTGAGGTGGTTTTCCCTTAAAGTATGGCCTAAACCCAGTACAAAGTCTGAGGTGCTCACTAGTCCAAATTAGAGTAGCTCTGTGTGGTGGTAATGGCGGGCTGGCTCCTGTGGACATTGGTCTGCCCATTAGCACCTCATGTGGGCTGAGACCTGTTGTTCTGTTTGGGGACGATCTGATTGCATAAAGCACCTCTGGCCATTTCAGCCCTGTCTGTTGGACTGTCTTGGTCAGTTTTTCTTTGATCGTCCCATTCATCCTTTCAACCTGACCTGATGGGATGCCTGTTCGTCCTTTGTTGTTTTGCGCGCAAATGAGACATGTTTTGACAAGCGACTCTGCTGCGGCTGTGATTCCAGGGGCAAACCATTGTGTTCTTATCATATGGGTTATCCCCCCTTTTCCTACATGTGCAGGACCGTGCGCGGCACGTGCCAACACATGAAGGAGAGATTTAGGACAAACCGGTCTCGTTCCATCAGGGTGGAGCCACAAGCCTGACTCCGATTTTAAACAGCCTTTGCGTGACCACAAAGCCTTCTCATTGGGCTCAGCGCACTCTTGAAGGACTGCGACATCATTAAGAGAAGGGTGTGGCTGCGTGGCAAGAGGCTGTTTCGCGAGGCCTTGGAGGACCATAGAGGAAGAGGTAAGTGCAGCTTGTTTGGCAGCGGTGTCTGCCATTGCATTACCTTTTGACACGGGATCAGTAGCACCAGTGTGAGCTGCACATTTGACAATGGCCAACTCAGAAGGGAGTAGAATAGCCTCAAGAAGATTGTTTATGAGCAAGTGATGTTGTATGGGTTTACCAGAGGACGTGACAAAACCACAGAGTTTCCACAACACTCCGAAATCATGTGTGACTCCGAATGCATATCTGGAATCTGTAAAGATTGTGGCAGTTTTACCTCTAGCAAGGATGCAGGCTCTGGTTAAAGCATACAACTCTGCGGCCTGAGCAGATGTGCCCGGTGGGAGGGCATGAGCCTCAATCACCTCAGAATCCGAAACTATAGCATAACCAGCACGGTAATCGCTGTCGGAAAGACGAAAAGAGGATCCATCTGTGTACAGAACAAAGTCAGAATTTGAGATCAGTGTTTGTTTGAGATCAGGGCGAGGTGATGTAGTTACATCTATCACCATTTCACAGTCATGCATTTCAGCATCTGCAGATTCATCAGGGTGAATCGGAAGAAGTGTGGCTGGGTTAAGGGGAGGCGCTCTTTTAACAGTTATGTGAGGTGCAGAGAGGATGATGGCTTCGTACCCAGAACGTCTGGAGGCAGTGAAATGCTGAGTGGCTGCAGATTGCAACAAATGTACCACCGAATGTGGGGCAAAGACAACACAGTCATGAGCCAGAACAATAGGGGCTGACTTTTCAATCATTTCAGCGACAGCAGCAATAGATCTGAGACACGCTGGCATACCACAGACTACCGGAGAGAGCTTTGAAGAATAATAGGCAACCGGCCTGTAATGAGAACCATGTTTTTGGACAAGGATGGCATTGACAAACCCTTTGGTTTCGTGCACGTAGAGATGGAACGGCTGGGTGTAGTCTGGTAACCCAAGGGTAGGTGCTGATAGCAAAGCCTGTTTGAGCTGTGTGAATGCGTCATGCATTTCAGGAGACCACACAATGTCTTTGGGGGCATCAGCCTTGGTCGAAGCACGTAGGACAGCGTCCATTGTTCTGTAGTCATAGATCCAATGTCTACAGTAGTTAGTCATTCCCAGAAAAGACAACATCTCAGTCTTTTTGCGAGGAGGGGCGGCTGCACAGATAGCCTTGACTCTGTCTGGAGAGAGTAGTCTGGAGCCTTGGGATAAACGATATCCCAAGTAAGCAACAGTGGGAAGACAAAACTGCAACTTCGCCAAAGAGGCTTTGTGTCCCTTCTCTGCAAGATGATTAAGCAGAGCGATGGAGTCAGTCTCACAGGCTTCCTTGGAGGGTGAAGCGATCAACAGATCATCAGCGTATTGCAGCAACGTGCTTCCGCCTGGGAGGGTCAATGCATCCAAGTCACGCTTAACAGCGATAGAATAGACTGTGGGGCTCTCTGTGTAGCCTTGGGGTAGGCGTGTCCAGGTGTATTGCTTACCGTTGTATGTGAAGGCAAAGAGGTATCTACTGTCTTCATCCAACGGGATGGAAAAGAATGCAGCACACAGATCAACAACAGTGTAATGCAGGGAATCTGCAGGCAAGCTAGCCAGAATAGAATTGGTATCTGCCACAAGAGGGGTCATAGGGACCACGATTTCATTCACTGCCCTCAGATCCTGAACAAAGCGCCATTCATCTGCACGACCTGGTTTAGGGACGGGGAGAATAGGAGTGTTGCATGGACTATTGGTTTCAACCAGAACTCCTTGTTTCAGCAATGACTCAATGACCGGTTTGATACCTGCAATGGCAGCAGCAGATAAGGAATATTGCCGAATGCATGGAAGCGCTGCTGACTTTTTAAGTGTCACCACGTGTGGTGGTGCTGAGGCAACAAAACCTACATGATTTTTGTGAAGCGCCCACAAATTGGGAGGAACCTTTGATAAGGCAAGAGGGGGTGAGTAATGGGGAATGGGGGAGGGGGTTTGGAAGGAAAAGGAAGTTGGAATGGGAGGAAGTGTAGGGAGGGTTAATTTGAAACAGTCGCCAGGTAGTAACCCAAGGATCCCACAAGGGGTCGACATTTCTTGAAGAGGAGTCAACTGTGAAAGCGCAACACACATGGGGCCCAAATCTTGAGGCTGATAGCCAGAGGCGACAGCCAAGGACACATGGGGAAGTGAATTAGGCATTTGAAAAAATGCAAGTTGTTCTGTAGACAGTGGAAGTACAGCTGCACAACCTTCAACGCCTATGAAGATTGTAGATGGAGCGCTTAAAGTGTCTGGTTGTGTCAAACGCGGGTCAGCCAATTCAGCATATGAAGATGATACAGGTACAGTGCCATACAATGCGGTACAATGCAGTGAGGTGAGATGAGACATTGATAGCAGTTTAGTAGTTAGACTAGGTGACTGTTTGGACAATGCAATGATGTTTGTTTCTGAAAAAAAATCAGAAAAGTATGGGTAGCTTCCCACAGACCAGGAATAAAGAAAATCAGGGGTTAACATGTTGGCAGCCTGAAAAACATTTTCCTCTGGTAAATCCATAAACAGTCCATCAGGGGTGCAATAAATCACGGCATTCAATTTACACAAAGCATCTCTGCCCAATAAGGAAATTGGGGTTGTGTTAGACATTATGAACCTGTGCTGCAATTCATTCCCTTCTACTGTAACAATTGTAGGTTTAGACAGTGGCTCAGTCATAGGAATGCCCATGACCCCCACCGTCGTGACTGTCTGTCTACTCCGTTTCAAAATATTTTCATCTGCTTGGGTTGATGACAGTGTGGCACCGCTATCGACTAGCATAGTTATCCTCTTTCCTGCTACACATACATTCACAGTGGGGTCTTCTTTTGGGGTTTTTGAAAGCCGAATTCGTGTGAACTGGTGAAACTGATCGTGTTCTTCCTCTTGGCCTCCCTATTGCTGGGGGTGACTCATTGTATGAGCGGGAGGGGCTGAAGGCGGTGGAGGAGGAGGGAACTGTCCACATCCACCACACTGTGCAAACTGTGTTTGCTGTTGAGTGTTATTATTTCCTTTTTTATTCTTGTTTTTCTTTTTGCTTCTACACTCCCTGGCCCAATGTCCCTTTTTCTCACAGTTGTGACATTTATCATTAGATTTATCTCGGGGGTTTTTCCCTTCACCTTGAGCCATGTTTAGAGCATGTTTTCGGGATCTACTGAAAACACCTTGTTGATCTAAATTGATCAACAATGTGGTGACTGTTGAAAACGGCTGTACTCCCCAAGTTGGTGTGGTCAGTCTGACCGCACCGGAGATGTGAGGCAGGAGGCCATTCATAAGGGTTTGTACGGCCAATTTGTCATTTTCTGAAAGTGGCATTCCTGCAGTGTCCCAAGTTAGGCGAAATCTGCTGATGTAATCTGTCAGGGACTCATCTTTGCCTTGCACACAGCTTGTTACTTCACCGAAATCTCCTACACTTCTTGCACTATTGAATATAGCTGTTTAACAGGCCCCATTTAACCATGTGACTCTGGTGGGATTTTGGTCTATGTCATTATTTGGAGCCCAGTCCCCATCCACACCAATTGGAACATGAAAATGAGTCTGTATAGTCGGCCATGTTGCGCCATAGGAATGCTTCAATAGCAACAACATGTCTGAGGGAAGCACATCATATATGTTAGAGTTTTGGTATAGCCAATTATGAAAAGCGGCAGCTGCACCACCCACTGCCCCTTCTCCTGTCTCTCCTCCCCCTGCCTGTGTTATTGCTGCTGCTATGGCCAACGTGTCTATGGGATTATCTTCAATCTCAGGCAGAGGGGGATACAATTTTTCTACCGTTTTCTTGGGAAACATTCTGACCCCCCTGTCATTTGCATTTGTTGTAAACAACCCTTTCATTTCCAAACCACCACGTCTCAACATTTCACATAGTTTGGGAACCGTTAAACCAGATTGTGTTTTAGCCCAAGCATATATCAGTGCTCGGGCCTGTGAGGATGGGGAGACAAGGTCATCCAACGCCAAGCAGGCCACGGCCTTATCTGTCAGGCCTACAGCTGCAATGACTTGGGGTATTGTACAGAATGAGCAGTTGTAGGCGATTCTTTCTATCGCCATAGGCACCTCAGGGGACCAGTTTCGTGACGTATGCAATGTTTTACCTTTAGGAGGTTGGGTGGTCTCAGGGATTTTAGCCTCTGATTCATCTCCCTGCTTTGGGGATTTATTGCGTTGCTTTGGGGGCGGGTGTCGTTTTGCGACATCTCGCCAAACTTCCAAACATTTTTTCATATAATCATAATCCCATTTCGGCATCTCCCTGACCACCCTCGATATTGTCTGTCAGAATTTGCATTCTCTTTGGGGCAAATGATCCGCCAATTGACCACTTCCCTTCAGTCCAGTCATACATATCATGTGTGAATGGCACTGCATAAACAAGATCTTTTTCTTTGATTATTATCTCGGCCGCAGAGCCTTCGGGTACAATGGTTTTGCCAAAACATTTTTGTATGTCTTGGATCTTGCCGCTCATGGCCTTACTACATTTAAATGGAGGTTTCTGGTCCCCAGGTTGAGTTTTTGACAATGCGCAGCACTTTTTGCGAGATAGTGGCTTATACTTACACTTTAGGAAAAGGAAAACAACTCCTTACCTTGGCGCTGCTGCGGTAGTCTTAAAAGTGTGTCTTATCTTTCCTTCCTTTTGGCCTCCGCTGTCTGCTGTCTGCAGGGACCGGCCAGGCTCTGACCCTCGTCTCCGCAACTCACTTTCCGCTCACAGAGAGGTATCTGTTATCTGGAGGGATCGGTCAGGCCCTGGAAAAGACACTCACTACTTTTCACTTACCTTCGAGTTAGGTTAGACACTTATGCACTCATAACAACGTTTCAGACAATTTTGCTTAAACAAATGTGCTCAATACATGATAATCAAAACTTTTGACTTCCAGCGGTGACACTGGGCGTGTGGTCACACCACACATACACTACTATTATATAGTGCTTGATTGCGTCTAGAACTCATCCAGTCAAGGAATCTTGCCTACTAAACGTCTTAACAGCAGCTACTTCATAAATCAGACAGTAATCACCAATCACGATTGGGTTTTTTACTCTCAACGGCCTAACGGTCACCGAGTGCTATTTCAACTCCGATATCTTTGTTAGGGCTTAACCAATGCACCGCTCTCAGTCCTAAATTTTGTTTTACACCCGTTATGCTTTTGGAATGCTTCCGTTGTGATATCAGCCAGGTAGCGTGTATGAGCCGCGTACCCTTAGAGGCAGTTCTCCACCTCAGACACTGATTATCACTCAGAAATGCATTTTGATTTGGTTTCTGTTCAAAATGAATTTTAATCAAATTTGTTCGTTTTGGATCTCGTCAAGACACACTTACGTGGGAGGTCACAATAAAATTATGTACTCACCCCGTTAGTAGTCTGTATTGAGATCCTGTTCGTGACGCCAGTTTGTTGAATAAATTCAGTTCTAGACAGAAGTCTTTCAATCATGAATTACATGAGCAACATTTATTAACACACATACATACACACACCCTAATTTGTGTGTTGAGTTACTTGGACAATACAGACAGGTCCTGAGTGTCGAGTTGTAGGTTGATTGGCAATGTGGATGTCAGTATTGCACAGCTGAGATGGAGGACACTGTAATATAATTTAGGATTTATTGTCTGAATTACAGCTAGCAAGACATTGTAAATCTAATCTAATCTAATCCGATAGTTTAGTACAGTATAGTATAGTATACGTTACGAGGGCCCCTTCTGCAAATGCCACGCCGTTGTGGACCCTAGCAGCAGCTTTAATTTTATGATGTGTGCCTTAACAACGGCACAGGCACACACTTGTCTCCACTGAGTATGAACTTGTTATTGCACACCCATCCTTCCTGGCAGGACTTCTTGCAGCCACTGGGGGCTGACCTGGAGTCACAGGTGGCATGGCAAACATTGGCACAATGTTCACAGTGACTGTTGCTAGGGTGCATGAACTCCTCCTCCAGTCGTAGACTTCGACCCCTGCCTGTTGGCATGCTATAGTGTAGGTGTGGAGGCTGTTACACCAGGAGCCATTGTTTTAATCTGATCTGGTGATTTACAGGTGCAATGTACAAACTATAAATTTAATTATTATATTTGCTTTACGCTCTTCCACAGATTGGTGAGTCTGTGCTATCTGACAACTGTCAGGAGCTCTGCAGCTGCACTGCATCTGGTCATGTCCAGTGTGAGGACTATGCATGCAAGAGCACAGAGAGCTGCCAGGTCAGGAAAGGTTCCTCTGGCTGCTATCCCAAACAGTGTCTGATGAAGACTGGAGGCTCCATTACTCTTTTCAGTGGGAGAGACGGCACCATCACTGCCATGGGGGCCTATGAGATCATCACACATTGTGACCAATCAGCAGTTGAGTGGTTCAGTGTGGTGGCGAGGCTCCAGGAATGCAGTCTAACTGGTTTGAAGAGTGTTGTCGCTGTTTAGGTGTACTTCAATAATCTCACCATCACTGTCTCAAACAGGAGACTTGGGTAGGTATTTTCAAGCATACACACATTCTTGAAAATCAGGTCCCTTTGGTATCTTGACTGAACACAACCTCTAACATCATTCAATAAATTCTGATGCTGTTTACAGATCAATAGTAAAAAAAAAAGTGACCCTCCCCAGCGGGCCGGAAAATGATATCTCTGTGAAAGTCAATGAGAAAGCCATAGTTATTGAGACGAAGTCGGGCTTCCAGCTGTCTTATAGCCACACTGAGGAGGTCACAGTAACCGTGAGTGGCAGCATGGCACTCATGGATTATTGGGATCAATTATATTGCTCAAACTTTAAATTAAATGGTTTGAAACTATTTGAACAATAAAGTTCAAGTGCAAGGATGGTTGGAGTTGCCTCTTCATTGATATTCAGTTTTACACTCGTCACATCGTCCCCCTGATTCACAGGAGAAGCAACTGAGCATCCTGATTTCTGACAGTAAGAGAGGATGCAACCACCAATTTACAGAAACGTAATGTGACAAGTAGTGTAATGAATTACTGCTCACAGGGAGTAATAAGCAGTAGCAACATTTCTTTGGAAATGAGTATTATATTTATTTTTTGAGTAACAAGGTAACAAAGTGAGTGGAAAACATCGCCTAATGCATGTAGAGTTATTGTCCGTACCGCTAAGTAAAAAGGGATGCTAGTGTGGCTGGGCACTGGAAAAACTTGGATGTGGTCTTGAATGCAGTAGGAAGTACTTTATACATACATTTTATAAAATCCACAATGAGAAAACAAGATTGTAAATGCTTTTATATCAGTCAATTAAATTGCACCTTGCACAACGATACAGAAATGTACGTTTTATTGCACTTTTACAAGACATAAATTGTTTGTTGCACATTTTTTTTGCTGGCATTTGGGTTATTGATGTTATTGATGTATGTTCCTCAACTGAAACGTAGTGTTGGAATTTACGAACCACTGAAAAAAGAAACAGACATCATTATACGTCAGGTTGTCAAATTGAATTAAATGCTTGTTTTTCGCAACCTTTCTGCTGCCGTCACTGTTACTGCATCAAGGAAAACAATTCCATAATCTCTATATAGTCCAGAAAAATCATAAAAAACACAAAAATAAATATCCAGGTACAGTTCGATGCCCTGAACGTTTTCAAAATTGGAGGCATTGGACAAATTGGAGCGATTGGCCATGGCAGCTATATTTCTTTCTCCCAATGGGTTTTCTTGTATAACTCTTAAAATTGCAATTTCATTGTATTTGCACAGTATCATTTAAAATTTGTGAAAGGATGATCTGAACAGATTATGGTGTTTTCCTTAGGACTATTGTATTCCTCAAAACAGTTTAGTAGGTATAGAGGAAAATAAATTTGCCCTTAGTGGAAAGAGCCACCGCTGATCGGTACAATTTTTATGATGACTCAAATTCTGATAATGTTCATGAACAAATAACTGGACACGTATACTAATTTTGGAGCTTTTACATAAATCTGAACGATGTGGCCTGTGTCTGTCCTGGACTAATAGTCATTATTTGGTGGTATTGATTATGACTCACCACTGAGGAAAATCAGGAGCCTTCCATTTCCCCATGTTCAGTGATGCAACTTGAAGAGCGACCAGTAGCCTCTGTCTCAGAGCCGGCAGTGTAGTGTCAGCAGTTGGGCTGAGTCTCCCACATGCCCCACATACCTGGTCAGCTACTTTGTCACTGACAGTCATGGTGAGTGCATTGGAGCGACTGAAGGACAACTGAAGGCTGGAAACGCTGTTAATTGTCACTGTATTATCAGAGACTGTCACTGTTACGTTTTTCTGTGAGAAGATGGGCTGACCCATCATCTTTCCATTTACCTGTGAATCAAGATCCAATGCTTTAGAATAAAAAATCAGCTTCTTTTTCAGTTGGATTCATGTTATATTTTTGGGTAAGCAGGAGTCAAACTGAAGACAACTATCTTTATCAAAATACTCACCCAAATGTCATGTTTGTTGGTAATTGTGATTATCAGTTCATTGAAGAACACATACACAGCCATGATTGTGCTGACTCCAGGAGTGCACATTTCCAACTTCACCACCACCCTAAACCACTCTGAAGGCAGAGTTTGGTCACAGACTTGAATAATCTCATAGCTTCCTGGGTCTGTGATTGTGCCAGCTTCACCGCTAAATGGAGTGAGTGTACCATTAACTCCCAAAAAGCACTGTTTAAAGTAGCAGCCCATCGCGCCGTTCTTGACCTGGCAGTGCTCGTCACTTTTGCATGTCATGTTCTGGGACAGGACAACTCCAGAGGCTTGGCAGGTGTGGATCCTGTGACAGTCATCTGATATAATGGAGTCTCCGATCTGCAAATAACAGAAAACACACTGGAAGTAAAGAAAAAAACATGTCCCACAAAGAAAAGTGCTGCTCTTGTTGAAAATTAATACTTTCGAACACATCCATGAGTGTAGTTTGGAACAACATGTTTTACTTCAATCAAAATATACATCAAAATATGTTATGAATATCATGTTGCCAAAATGTCATGTTGAAAAGTATGACAAGATGTGTTAGCTGGACACACAAATGTGTTTCAGTGCTTTGAGACTGGAGGCAGATTTCATTAGAAACATTCCAATAGTTTAGTTTTTAATAGTAACTGTTGCTTACAAATTAACTTACAAGTTAACTTCTGCTCATAATTCATCAGTAAACAAAACACTGTTGCAGGTGATGTATGGGGGGACTGTTAGGACTCTGGGTTTCATGATAAACTGATAGTCTTAAAACCTGAACTATCCTCTTTCCAAACTATTGTCATATTATTCTCTCACCTTGTAAGTGTGTCCATTTTTATAACAGCTGCACTGGTCAAAGCTAACACAGCCAGTTCCATTGTAGTAGTAGCCTTTATTGCAGGTGCAGCCCTCAGCGCAGGTAGTAGCGCACGGGATGGTGTCGGAGAGACCAGGACACGGAGTAGCACAAGACTGTGTACAGGTTTCATAGTGACTGTTTGCAGGGCAGTTTAGAGCTGTGGACAAATAGGAGTTGTTATTCTTTGCCAGGATTTGAATGTATGTGAAAGTGTAACTGATGTGCACTGAGAGATTATGAGGGTATACAGAGAGGAATAACAATGTGCGGAAACCCACGACAAAAAGAAGGACTTCTCCAGTTCTGAATCTTCACACCAAAGTCTTGGCAATCTAACATGTATGCAGCAATACTGTGGCAGAGCATGTTGCGATCTCCCTCGGCCATGCAAATATCATAAACACAGTCTCTGTGGTACGAGGCGGGATCTATTACATCATGGCAGCCAGCAAAGGGTCCCTTGGGATTGGTGATGATTGCACAGTCCGCCTCTAACATAGCTTTCTTGGAGTTGTCACATTTGGGGCAGAGGTCCCCACTGCAGCCATCTTCACAAACCACTCCAGGCACAGACACTTTCCAAGCCGCCCCAAAGGCCAGGACGTCTTTGGTTACTTTTCCATTAGGCAGCTGCAACTCATCGGTTTTGTTGCCATTAAAATTTCCACATAGACCACAAGTCTTGCTCCTGTAGTTCCCGGTGACAGTGACAGTGACATGGTAGACCAGGTCATAGGTCACCCTCAGACCGAAGTCAGTTGTAATGACATCATTTGTGCCCTCCTGGTAAACCTTCACTGCACCTTTGTGGAGGCTCAGTGGAAGCTGAGATAGGACCCCATTCACCTGGAGAGGAGATGTTGAAGTAATTTGATTAGATTCTCTTTAAACATCTCAATCATTTTCTCTGATCTGACATGTTTCTATCATTCATTTGTATGTCATAATTATGAATACTCGTCTCACATTGTCATTTTCATTTGCTTATCTTCTTAAATGCATCTGAGCTCAGTGTTCATGTGTTTAAACAATGACAATATTGGTAACATACCATGACCATTCCGGGTTGGTTCCTGCGTAGGATCAAGATGGTTCCATAAACTTCTACAGCCACAAGCTTGGCAACAGAGACCTTTGAATTTGACAAAGCATACCACTTATCATTCTCCACCACCACAGAGAAGGGGTGGAGTCGTGTGCTGCTCAGATGGCAGGCTTCAGCTGCAGTATAAGTACAAGTGCCTTGGAAGTCATAGGCTCTGTTGTCAAAGGTGTGGTAATGTGGGTCCCCAGAGATGGAACAGACGCCCTTTCCCAAAGGCTGACATGACCGAACCCCATTCTTCACATCACACTTCTCATGTGGTCCACAAGAAAACGTCTTACACTGCACCTAAAATGAAAGGCATACTTTCTTGATTCTCATTGAGGGTGCAAAGTCTCTCTTTCAAGAGAGACTTGACCAAGATGGCATCATGCCAACTATATGCATTAGCCCACAGGATCATGGGCCAAGTCTAAATAGATCTTGGCCAAACAAAGCATAGGTAGCTCCTTTACACATGTTCAAGAATCTCTCTAAATTCTCTTCGTCCTTACTGTGCCGTTACAGGTGCATTCTTGCTTGCAAAGTGCATCAGGGTAGAAGATCTGTCCATGCTGATAGTATTTGCCTTCATACATACAGCCACACTGGGTGAAAGGTATGCATTCATCTCCTCTTAGAACAAAGCCCTCATTACAGGCACATCCTTCCATGCACTGAGCTCCACAGCCAGACGGTACAGACAGTTTCTGACATGATCCTGGACAGCCAGTGATACAAAGCTCATAGTGGCCATTTGATGGACACTGGGCATCTAGGAACGAAGCAGAAGCAGAGTAATTTTAATTGTACAATAGCACAATAAATGTGTGAGAATTAGAGAACATTGGTGCAGAAACATATTGAGTTACACAGTACATATTGACACAACATAGTACAGGGACAACAGGGCCTCACATACAGTATGGAGAGACAGTGCAAGACATATGATAGACTATACATTGTGCTAAGTTGAGCTTTGAAGTAACAACTCTGCAATAGGCCTACAGTAGGAGTGATTACAACACCAATCACTATCACGTAAACAAGGAAGTGGATGTCATTTCCTACTAATAAATCACTTATTGATGTGTAATTATGCTGTGGTCCCATTAAGTCTTGAATAGGCATTTGTTTAATGAAAATAATTTTATATTTCTGCTTTACTGAGCGGTACAGAGGGACAGGACCACAGAACCACTTACCACAGAACTCAGCTGACCTCCAGGTGTACACTTTAGCACCTTTCAGCTGGCAGGCAGCTGTGTAGGCAGTCAAGGTCTTGCACTGCATGTTCTTGCTGCCCTGGTAAAGACAGACATCATACAGGCAGTCCTTCAGGAAACCTGCGGGGTCAACCTTGGAGTGGCAGTCATGGAACGGGCCTGTGGGGTCGCTGATGAGGCCACAGTAATTGTTGGCCTTATACAGGGCTTTCTGAGTGACGTTACAGCCAGGGCAGGGGCCTCTGCAGCCATCGACACAGCCGGGCATTGTAGCGACCTTCCAGCTTTGACCGAGCTCCTCAGCAGTGGCAGCCTGTTTCCCATCTCTCATCTGCATGTCGTCTTTGGGGTTGAGGTTGTAGTTGCCACACAGACCACGCATGTCGCCAGTGTATGTTCTGGGGATGATGACAAATGCTACACTGTTCCAGTCGTAGTACACCTTTACTCCAAAGTCTGTCTCAATTACAGCGAACCAACCACTCGAATAAAGCTGGAGTTTATTGCTGTCCAGTGTCATAGGGAGATTGGAGAGCTCACCATTGACCTTTAAGAGATGAGAATGAAATTGAAGATGGTCCATACTGTATGTTGCCAGTTTTATCATGAATAAATAGAAATATACATGCACATTATTTTTGGAAAAAGCAACATGTTACCATCACAAAGCCGGTGTGCTCTTTGCTGATGACAATGGTGTACCCATAGACCTTGAACTCTACCAGCTTGACAATGGACCCTATTTTCTTGTCTTGGCCATCGTTTTGCAACACAACACTAAAATGTTCCAGGCTGCTTTGATTGGAAGAAACAACAGCCATCTGATATGCGCAAGTGCCCTGGAAATTGTATCGCTGCCCGTTAAAGGTCACAAAGTGTGGGTCACCAGATACCATGCACGTAGCGTAGGTCATAGGATAGCAATCTCTGATACCCTCCACCACCTGGCACTGCTGCCCAAGGGGACATCTAGTCTCCTGGGTTGACAAACTTCCACCAGCTGAACATTTATAGCGTTTGGTGCAGCTCTCACCACCCCAGAAAGAGGCTCCAGTCTCCACATAGCGGCCTTTGTACGTGCAGCCACACTGGGCCTTGGAGACACACTTGTTGCCACTGAGCAGGAAGCCATCATCACAGGCGCAGGTCTCCACACAGCGCTCTTTGCATGTGTAGGGAGCGTCTGGGTTTTCACATGTGGCAGGACAGCCGGTCCCACAGAACTCATAGTGGCTGTTCTCTGGGCACTTGGGTGCAGCTGTATGGACACACATGCAACAACCAACAGACAATCAGTCTGATTTTGATTTATTCAGTGTATTAACATAGTTAGAAGTAATGTTTGCCTTTGGGTTACTCACGGCATTTGTTAGGACTCCTCCACTTCTGACCTTTGACCCCAGCCCGCTGGCATATGTCAGCGTAGACCTGCAGGGTGTTACAATAGTACGTCTTCATAGTTTCACCTCTACAGAGGTCAAACATGCAGTTGCTTTGCAGGACTTTGGAGTCAATGAGAGATTGGCAGTCTTTGAAATATTGATCCATCACTTGTGAAAGGGTTATGCAGAGGATTTGGTTTTCTAATTGCTGAACCTGGCTGCCTGTACAGTTTTCACAAACGCCAGTGCATTTATCTCGACAATAAGCATTGTCTGCCATACCAAGAACCCTCCAGCTCTTGCCCAGGGCCACCACATTGCTGACCAATGAACCAGTGGGAGTTGTGAGATCATCTTCCTGTCTGTTGTTGAAGTTGCCACACAGGCCACACACCCTGCCAGCAAAACTGTCTGGCACTGTGATAACAAGATACTGCTTCCAGTCATACTGCACAGTCAGACCGAAGTCTGTCTCCACGATGACAGACAGTCCACTCTGGGATAGCTTCACCTTGCCGTTGTCCAGGCTGATGGGGAGAATCCATAGCTGATAGTTCACCTGAAAATAATTGGATGTATGTAGAACAAAGTCACACAGTCATGGAATTGCAATGAAATGAGAATGAGAATTTACAGGTAGGTAGACATTCATTTTAACACTGATTGACTTACCCGGACAAGACCAAACTCAAGGTGGACAATATCAATGGTGGTCCCGTAAACACTGACAGTGACCATTTCCACTGCTGGGACCTGTGAGTTGACACGGTTCATATTCTTGACCTCCACCTCAAAGGCTGGGTGGGTCCTATCGACGTGGCAGTTTTTGGCCATGGTGTAGGTGCAGTTGCCCATGAAGTTGTAGTAGTGGCTATCAAACGTGCGGTAGTGGAGACTTCCTATGACCCAGCAGGTGCCTGTCTCGGGTGGAAGAATGCCTGGTCCTCCTGCACAGAATCCTAAAAACAGTCCCCCAAAAAATCAAATCTTATCGCAGTGTAACATTTCTTTTTAATCTTAATGCCAGCTTTGTGTTTCTTTTGCCGCAAAGGTAATCATAGGTGCACACATTCTTTGAGTCACTGTATTGATTAGAATAATATACCTCTTGCACACAGTTCCACAGAATATCAGTGCGAGCATAAATGTTCACATTTAAACATCACATTATTTCACATTATTTCCATTTTATGATATTACTGTTGTTTAATTGATCATATAACCTCTACCTCTCCACTTAGTATACTATTTCGCTATTTGCACTTTGTATTTCAAATGTGAGCAGGATACATTTCAATGATTTTAACCTTTATGGGATCATTTTCATAGTCTGGCCATGGTCAGTAGTTATTGTTTTGTGGATATACAGTGGCTATAAAAAGTATTCACCTCCCTTGGACTTTTTCCACATTTTATTGTTTTATAACAAGGAATCAAAATGGATCTAATTTAGGTTTTGTGTCACTGGTGAACATAAAGTGAAAAAAAATCTACATATTTATAAATTAATTACAAATAAAAAACAAAGTGATTCCATAAATATTCACCCCAGAGAGTTAATACTTGGTAGTAAAACACCTTTGGCTGCAATTACAGCTGTGAGTCTCGAGCAACTTTGCACATCTGGACACATCAATTGCCATCAATGATATAGAATAAATGTTCAGAGAATGTTTTAATATATTTAAGTCTTTTCACTCTATCGTGATCTAGATCCATCCATAACATACTAAATTAGGGCCGATAACATGCTATCATTTATAAGATAAATGATAATAATGTTTTATGCAATGGCTTGATTACTTACCACTCAGCAGAAGAACTGAAAAGATTGCCACAAACATCCCCATGGTTGACAATGGAGAGTACCTAATAGAGCAAAACAACATATGAAAACAGGTGAAAAATACAAACGGGGAACCTTGGCAAGACGTTTTATTGGATAGTTAGAAAATGGATGTAGCTGATATCTTTTTAGACCAACTGAAAAAATAATTTCAGATATATGGAAGAATGTCCTCACCTGAGCTGGACAACAGGCATGCAGGGGTTCTGGTAGCTGAAGCTTAAATCCTTTTGATTCTCTACCAAAGAACTAATCCGCTTAGAGCTGGCATAGCATGGCTTTTCCCAGAGGTGAGCAAATACATTGACACGTGACACAGCAAGAAAAGTCTTTGCTGATTAGTGACTGAGAGTGAAGGTATGGGATGGATTGAATCAAATTTATTATATATTGCTTTTTACTGAGTGACAACAGGGTACAAGCAATTGAATCACAGTTGTAAAACAAAGTAAATGTGTGTCTGTAAGTGTATGAGCATACAAGGTCAGAATATAGAGGTTGATGGTACCATATCAGCTGTGACGTGCAAAATTGAAGACTTCACCAAACCAGACCAGAAGAACAGTCCAAGAGTAAGTTTAGTATGTAGGTTTAGTATTAAAGTAGATAGATAGATAGAGTTACTGATCAGACCTATGACCATAGCTACTTCTTTCATTTTAAACCTTACATGGGACTGGTCCAAGTTTTTGGCTCTACTCTGGGATTGCTGTAAAACAGTCAACAACTATGATTAAAGTGTTAAAGTGCATTTTGGTCATGGGGTCACCGCCCAGAAGAAACAAGAAATAGGTGTGGGTGCTTTGAATGCAGAATGATTAATGGCTATCACAACGCTAATCAAAAGGTTAAAGCGGAGTGCTTTTCTGCTGGCTTGATGCTGGTAGAGGTATTGTGCTGAACAATTGAGTTGTTTCTTAATTGTGGCACTGTGTGATGAATTAGATGTTATCTGATCGTTTTTATTTAATCAGACTTTGAAAACCACAATATACAATTGGCAATAAAGTCTATGTTTGCACATGTTGTATAATTCAGTTACAGCTGTAACTCATATTCACGCTCAATGATTTCACAGCTATGTGTGATAAGTGTATAGTGTTTATTTTTCTAGTGTACACCCTCTGTGTAAAGTTAGAGAGCTGAGAAAGCTTATTTGACCCATTAAAATGAAGTTCTTGGAAACAGTTCACAAATGTACATGTATCTCAAAGACAAAAGCAGAAGTAATTTACAGTATCTGCACTACTGATACTAAACATTCAAGAAAAGTATAACAATCTTATGAAATCTGATTTTTTTTTCTGATGCACCCATTGTAAATCACTCACTGTGAGCCTAAAAAGCAAATGTAAATGTTCTTCTCTTACAATTTTTTAATGCACACTTTTAGTATTGTTTGTTATTAAATATTTCATAATCTGTCAGATGGCGACTGTTGATAATTCACATATAGACAGGTAGGTATGATAAGTTTAAGTCAACAAACACCACAATGCTATTGTAACGAGCAGCGAAACCGCACAGACCAATTCTACCCATGCTGTCATTCCTACAGAACGTACACTCAAGGGAAACTGCTGCAAGGGGTGGAAAAAAACGTTTCTATCTGTTGGGAGGAGAGTACCCATGCAGAGATTATACAGCATGCAAACCAGTGGTTCTTTAGTTTTTTTTGTCTTGGGAGAATAGAAATGTCTCTCAAATGTTACGTAATCCTTGTAGTTTAGAACACAGTGCAATAGTATGCTCAACAGAAAGCATGCAGTGCAGCAACAGCTTAGTAGTGCTGCTGCTGTAGTCATGATCATGTATCGTGTGTTATGTATCGGCATAGACAAAAACACAGAAAAACATTTACATCATATATACAGGATAGGGTACAATCATATTATTTCCACATATGTAGAGACAAAGTACATTTAATCATTTAATTTAACACTTCCCTATCACCACAACAACTAATTTGAATCCCGAGTGAGTTGCTCAACCTGTTGTGTACAGTGAAACTGGTTATGCACGAAACAGCCAACCACCTGTTTCGTGACAGAGGGAGGAGGCAAAGGACAGGCGGATGTGCTGGTGGCAAAGGACAGGAGGATGTGCTGGTGGTAAGTCCGGTGATACACTTTGGTTTGGTAGAAAGAAATTCACTGTTACAATTTTCTTTTCTTTTTTTTTTCCTATTTGGACTCTCATGGATTAAATTTACCATAAACCTGGAGGCAAATCACTAAAAGGAACACAATAAAGTAGGAATTAAGTTTGAGTTGTCTTGCTGCATTAAGAAGTGAGAAGAGTTCAGTTAGCATTGTCAGTGACTGAAGGAAAGAAGTGAGAAAAGTGAAAAATCTGAAGAGCAGGGAGGAAGTGATAGAAATACGAAAAACACCACAGAAGCAATCGAAGCTGTTTGGAATTCACTCAAACCGCATCAATGAAAATTTACTGGGTGCTCGGCAGCATGTCTGTCTTAGTGTCCATGGGAGTGGCGATTATTGTTTTTGGCCAACGTAAATTGATTGACTCGATGTCCAAGCATATCATGCTGCAATTCAACAAGGCTGAGAATCTTCGTGTTTCACTGGAGGACAAAAAATTTGTGATGGGCATAATGCAAAAGAACCTGGAGCAGACGAAGACGACAGTGGAGGATCTGAAGACCGAGATGTCAAGGCTGACTCCAGAGGAACAGAAGAGCAAAACTGAGCGTGAAGCCTGCCGAACAGAAATGGTGACATTATGACATTATATGCTTTGATACTGACCTTTTCTGACAATATTCCATAGCCAGAAAGGAGTGCCTTAATTGCTTTGCGCTCCTCCCCTCTTCTGCTTGTTTCTTTCACATTGCATCCATCTTTTTTCAACATACTAATGCCTGCCTAGCACAGGCATAATATTCAGAGCATTCAAATTCCTGCATACAAAGGTAAAGTTGAGAGAAACAGATCTTCATTGATAGTTTATTGATTCAACCCTTGTTGCATGGGGTGGTGCACAACTCCCGAGTTTTATTAGATTTACTGTGACAGTGTGGGGCCCAAAGTTGGCCCTTAGCATATTGGAATATTTGTGCTGACCTATAATCTGTTTTGTCATCTCAATGATTATGAATAAGAAGTTCATAAAGACTTGATCACTGATAAATCAGTTCACCAAGAGCCTTGCTATGTGCAGCCCTAATAACATGTTTGTGTCCACGCTAAACTAGAGTATGACTGAGAAATCGTACTTGAAATACACTGCTATGGAATAAAAGTAAATGCATTTTTAGTATCAGGCTATTCTGTGTGTACAGCCACAGGCTTATAACACAATATATTTCCTTTTGACTAATCTTCTCCCTCCCTTTGTCAGACAAAAATGAAGGAAGAGCTGGCAGGCACCAATAAGGAACAGGTGGACACTGAAGGTATTAGACACAATCACTTCATAGATACGTCATGGTCAGTTACCAGTGCCATCATGTGGTGAAATGCAAGAACTAGTGAGTGCAATAGGTTTGAATCTTTCTCTCTTTCACTCCCCGTCTCTCTCTCACACACATAGCTAACTTAAAGACAGAGATTGAGGCTTGGACAGAGGAGATTTCCACTTTATCACAGCAGATGCAGCAGCGCAGTAAAGTGTGTGATTTTGTGAAGAACAACAAAACGATACAGTAAGTCACAACAACAAAAAAACGTTTTATCACAAAAAATCTAACGTTTTCAGAAATGTCAGATTAGGGCTTACATAATAATAATAAATTATGATTTAATTTTTTTTAGGAACTTATGTGATACCTACAAAACAACAGCTGCTGCAGACAAACCAATTTGAGGAACACACTGCTGCCGGCAATTGTCAATATATTGTTACATGTTATGTTAAGGGATTTGGTGGTTAAGTTATCATGTTCTCATTATAGTTTTTATTGTGTATTGAGTTATTGGTATGTGTATTAGTGTTGGTATTTGTTTTTTACATTTCTGTCCCTGCTCACTTAAATAAAAAACAAATAAAAAGCACAGTGATTTAAGTGGTGTTGGAGTATGGGCTGCTACTGAAAGGTTTCTGAAATTATGATGTCAATGCCACAAATGATGTATGAAATAAAGTAATATTTCATCTACACTAAGAGTGAATAGTAGTCATTCTTTGAGGCCTGATGAACTGGAAACATTGGACTCTAGCTATCTATGCCATTGCAGCACCAAGTTGTAATAGTATGATCAAAGAAGAGTAGGGGGCAGTATACTTGCAGCGGAAACACGTTTTGGAAGCACTTGGAAGTACTGCATATAATAAGATAAATGATAATAATGTTTTATGCAATGGCTTGATTACTTACCACTCAGCAGAAGAACTGAAAAGATTGCCACAAACATCCCCATGGTTGACAATGGAGAGTACCTAATAGAGCAACTGAAAAAATAATTTCAGATATATGGAAGAATGTCCTCACCTGAGCTGGACAACAGGCATGCAGGGGTTCTGGTAGCTGAAGCTTAAATCCTTTTGATTCTCTACCAAAGAACTAATCCGCTTAGAGCTGGCATAGCATGGCTTTTCCCAGAGGTGAGCAAATACATTGACACGTGACACAGCAAGAAAAGTCTTTGCTGATTAGTGACTGAGAGTGAAGGTATGGGATGGATTGAATAAAATGTATTATATATTGCTTTTTACTGAGTGACAACAGGGTACAAGCAATTGAATCACAGTTGTAAAACAAAGTAAATGTGTGTCTGTAAGTGTATGAGCATACAAGGTCAGAATATAGAGGTTGATGGTACCATATCAGCTGTGACGTGCAAAATTGAAGACTTCACCAAACCAGACCAGAAGAACAGTCCAAGAGTAAGTTTAGTATGTAGGTTTAGTATTAAAGTAGATAGATAGATAGAGTTACTGATCAGACCTATGACCATAGCTACTTCTTTCATTTTAAACCTTACATGGGACTGGTCCAAGTTTTTGGCTCTACTCTGGGATTGCTGTAAAACAGTCAACAACTATGATTAAAGTGTTAAAGTGCATTTTGGTCATGGGGTCACCGCCCAGAAGAAACAAGAAATAGGTGTGGGTGCTTTGAATGCAGAATGATTAATGGCTATCACAACGCTAATCAAAAGGTTAAAGTGGAGTGCTTTTCTGCTGGCTTGATGCTGGTAGAGGTATTGTGCTGAACAATTGAGTTGTTTCTTAATTGTGGCACTGTGTGATGAATTAGATGTTATCTGATCGTTTTTATTTAGTCAGACTTTGAAAACCACAATATACAATTGGCAATAAAGTCTATGTTTGCACATTTGTTTGCTCAATTACAGCTGTAACTCATATTCACGCTCAATGATTTCACAGCTATGTGTGATAAGTGTATAGTGTTTATTTTTCTAGTGTACACCCTCTGTGTAAAGTTAGAGAGCTGAGAAAGCTTATTTGACCCATTAAAATGAAGTTCTTGGAAACAGTTCACAAATGTACATGTATCTCAAAGACAAAAGCAGAAGTAATTTACAGTATCTGCACTACTGATACTAAACATTCAAGAAAAGTATAACAATCTTATGAAATCTGATTTTTTTTTCTGATGCACCCATTGTAAATCACTCACTGTGAGCCTAAAAAGCAAATGTAAATGTTCTTCTCTTACAATTTTTTAATGCACACTTTTAGTATTGTTTGTTATTAAATATTTCATAATCTGTCAGATGGCGACTGTTGATAATTCACATATAGACAGGTAGGTATGATAAGTTTAAGTCAACAAACACCACAATGCTATTGTAACGAGCAGCGAAACCACACAGACCAATTCTACCCATGCTGTCATTCCTACAGAACGTACACTCAAGGGAAACTGCTGCAAGGGGTGGAAAAAACGTTTCTATCTGTTGGGAGGAGAGTACCCATGCAGAGATTATACAGCATGCAAACCAGTGGTTCTTTAGTTTTTTTTGTCTTGGGAGAATAGAAATGTCTCTCAAATGTTACGTAATCCTTGTAGTTTAGAACACAGTGCAATAGTATGCTCAACAGAAAGCATGCAGTGCAGCAACAGCTTAGTAGTGCTGCTGCTGTAGTCATGATCATGTATCGTGTGTTATGTATCGGCATAGACAAAAACACAGAAAAACATTTACATCATATATACAGGATAGGGTACAATCATATTATTTCCACATATGTAGAGACAAAGTACATTTAATCATTTAATTTGACGCTTCCCTATCACCACAACAACTAAATTGAATCCCGAGTGAGTTGCTCAACCTGTTGTGTACAGTGAAACTGGTTATGCAGGAAACAGCCAACCACCTGTTTCGTGACAGAGGGAGGAGGCAAAGGACAGGCGGATGTGCTGGTGGCAAAGGACAGGAGGATGTGCTGGTGGTAAGTCCGGTGATACACTTTGGTTTGGTAGAAAGAAATTCACTGTTACAATTTTCTATTTTTTTTTTCCTATTTGGACTCTCATGGATTAAATTTACCATAAACCTGGAGGCAAATCACTAAAAGGAACACAAGAAAGTAGGAATTAAGTTTGAGTTGTCTTGCTGCATTAAGAAGTGAGAAGAGTTCAGTTAGCATTGTCAGTGACTGAAGGAAAGAAGTGAAAAATTTGAAGAGTGAGCAGGGAGGAAGTGATAGAAATACAACACCACAGAAGCAATCGAAGCTGTTTGGAATTCACTCAAACCGCATCAATGAAAATTTACTGGGTGCTCGGCAGCATGTCAGTCTTAGTGTCCATGGGAGTGGCGATTATTGTTTTTGGCCAACGTAAATTGTTTGACTCGATGTCCAAGCATATCAGGTCGCAATTCAACAAGGCTGAGAATCTTCTTGTTTTCCTGGAGGACAAAACATTTTTGATGGGCATAATGCAAAAGGTCCTGGAGCAGACGAAGACGACAGTGGAGGATCTGAAGACCGAGATGTCAAAGCTGACTCCAGAGGAACAGAAGAGCAAAACTGAGTGTGAAGCCTGCCGAACAGAAATGGTGACATTATGACATTATATGCTTTGATACTGACCTTTTCTGACAATATTCCATAGCCAGAAAGGAGTGCATTAATTGCTTTGCGCTCCTCCCCTCTTCTGCTTGTTTCTTTCACATTGCATCCATCTTTTTTCAACATACTAATGCCTGCCTAGCACAGGCATAATATTCAGAGCATTCAAATGCCTGCATACAAAGGTAAAGTTGAGAGAAACAGATCTTCATTGATAGTTTATTGATTCAACCCTTGTTGCATGGGGTGGTGCACAACTCCCGAGTTTTATTAGATTTACTGTGACAGTGTGGGGCCCAAAGTTGGCCCTTAGCATATTGGAATATTTGTGCTGACCTATAATCTGTTTTGTCATCTCAATGATTATGAATAAGAAGTTCATAAAGACTTGATCACTGATAAATCAGTTCACCAAGAGCCTTGCTATGTGCAGCCCTAATAACATGTTTGTGTCCACGCTAAACTAGAGTATGACTGAGAAATCGTACTTGAAATACACTGCTATGGAATAAAAGTAAATGCATTTTTAGTAT
This sequence comes from Hoplostethus atlanticus, assembly GCA_034670405.1. Classification (NCBI taxonomy): domain Eukaryota; kingdom Metazoa; phylum Chordata; class Actinopteri; order Trachichthyiformes; family Trachichthyidae; genus Hoplostethus; species Hoplostethus atlanticus. The sequence goes on along the minus strand of JAXDDX010000006.1, from coordinate 6,634,739 downwards.
CAGGCTATTCTGTGTGTACAGCCACAGGCTTATAACACAATATATTTCCTTTTGACTAATCTTCTCCCTCCCTTTGTCAGACAAAAATGAAGGAAGAGCTGGCAGGCACCAATAAGGAACAGGTGGACACTGAAGGTATTAGACACAATCACTTCATAGATACGTCATGGTCAGTTACCAGTGCCATCATGTGGTGAAATGCAAGAACTAGTGAGTGCAATAGGTTTGAATCTTTCTCTCTTTCACTCCCCGTCTCTCTCTCACACACATAGCTAACTTAAAGACAGAGATTGAGGCTTGGACAGAGGAGATTTCCACTTTATCACAGCAGATGCAGCAGCGCAGTAAAGTGTGTGATTTTGTGAAGAACAACAAAACGATACAGTAAGTCACAACAACAAAAAAACGTTTTATCACAAAAAATCTAACATTTTCAGAAATGTCAGATTAGGGTTTACATAATAATAAATTATGATTTAATTTTTTTTAGGAACTTATGTGATACCTACAAAACAGCTGCTGCAGACAAACCAATCTGAGGGACACACTGCTGCCGGCAATTGTCAATATATTGTTACGTGTTATGTTAAGGGATTTGGTGGTTAAGTTATCATGTTCTCATTATAGTTTTTATTGTGTATTGAGTTATTGGTATGTGTATTAGTGTTGGTATTTGTTTTTTACATTTCTGTCCCTGCTCACTTAAATAAAAAACAAATAAAAAGCACTGAGTGATTTAAGTGGTGTTGGAGTATGGGCTGCTACTGAAAGGTTTCTGAAATTATGATGTCAATGCCACAAATGATGTATGAAATAAAGTAATATTTCATCCACACTAAGAGTGAATAGTAGTCATTCTTTGAGGCCTGATGAACTGGAAACATTGGACTCTAGCTATCTATGCCATTGCAGCACCAAGTTGTAATAGTATGATCAAAGAAGAGTAGGGGGCAGTATACTTGAAGCGGAAACACGTTTTGGAAGCACTTGGAAGTACTGCATTTGTAACGGTGGACTGGTCGGACCCAAACGCAAACTCGGACTCAGAGGTAGAATGAACAAAGATAATTTATTAATGGGGAGACCGGAGGGTAGAGTGGATGCAGGACGAAGCAGGGAGACAGGCAGGAGACACGGCAGGCAGGGAAGGCAGGTGGTGGATGAACGGGTAGTCAGGTTAGCAGGCAGGTAGACGGGGATGCGCGGAATGGCTGGAGAAGGTAATGATCCTGGGCAGAGGGAGAGCAGGGTTAACGAAAGCGAGCAAACAAATAGTCAAGGCTTGAATCCAAATACAAGAGGCCGGGAACGAGATGTACCACACTGGCTGAATCAACGATCTGGCGATGAATGACTGGAAAACCGGAGAAGATATACAGGAGGTCTGATGAGTTGATGGGGTTCAGGTGTGTAGCCAGGAAACGGGAGGAGGATGGGAAGCCACGCCCACCACACGAACACACACAGACAGGGACAGACAGGTAGAGACACATAGGGAAACACAGGGGGCAGGGCAGGGACCGTGACAGCATTGGCTTCAGGAGTGTAAATAAACAATAAGAAGCTGCAGTATACACAAATCTGTATGCGGCAGTGTGTTCAACTGTATTTCTAAGGCTTGTTCCACTTCATTGCAAGTATACCAACAGCTTAAGAGTAGAGCAAACTGGGGTTATATACTGTACACAGTGACAATTCCAACACACACATTAAGTCAGCGGTGCGCAATCCTGCTTTGGAGGGCCAAGAGTATGCATGTTTTCATTCCAACCAAAGAATAGACCTGGGGCCTGTTCCAAGAAGCAGGTTCAGCAAACTCTGAGTCTAACCCTGCACTCTGAGTTGATTCATTCCGAGATGGCCAAGTCTGAGTTTTCGGTTCCAGAACGGCTGATTTGAGTTAGTTCAATCAATTTTGAGTATGTTCACCTTGAGTTAAGCGCGTGCGCGACGACAATAAAAAGCCATCATCAATGGAGGTCCGATACTACGATTCACCATGGCAACCAGCAAGCAGAAGGGTCGTAAAGGAGAGGGAATTGGCGTGGGAGAGAATCGCTGCCCGAGTCAATGCGTACGTTTGAATGCAGCAGTGTATTCATTTAACATTTAACCACACTTTCTTATAATATTACCTACATGTGAGAAAGTGGTGGAATGGTATTGGAAAAAAAATATTTTCATTTAGGTGCAATCCCACGGGCGCAAAGCGCTCTTGGCAGCAGCTGAAAATGAAATATAAAAACATTAGAGTCATTTAGCAGACGCTTATACCCAAAGCGATTTATAAAGGTGATAGTTAACACTATGTGAGGATCGAACCCACAACCCTAAGACTGAAAGTCTAATGCCCTACCAACTGAGCTGTCTGGGCCAGACATACTTCAAATGGTGTACTTGGGGTAACAAATTAGAAATGCAGATCTAGAAATTTAATTACTGGAACATAAGTTAGAGGTGGGTGCATGGTCACAGGTGAAATGTGTTGTTGGAACAATATAAAATACTAACTGTTGCTTTTGTATTTGTAGGAAATAAAGGAGACCAAATGAAAGGTGTCTTTATTTGACTGCTCGGGGTGGTGGTAGCTTAATCCGTGAAGTGTAAACGGCATATTATATCTCGGACAGCTCTTCCATCCTGGACAGAGAACATCTAATCGGGGTCTCAAAATCCTCTCCCGACATAAGGCTATGCGAATTACTTCCGCTTGAATATCGATCGGGTTACCGAGGAAAGGACACGCCATGTCCGACAGCTGCTTCAGGTTCAGCAGAGGGAGGAGACAGGGAGAAAGTCAGGGTTTGTTCAAGAAAACCTGCCAGCGAGCAGGTTAGGTTCACAGAGTCAGTTACCATGGTAACTGAATCAGAGTTTGAGTTACCTCTCTTTCTGGAACGGAAAACCCAGAGTTTCCCTCATCTCAGGGTTAACAAACTCAGAGTTTTCACTAAACCCGCTTCTTGGAACAGGCCCCAGGTAATGTCACCCGTCACACTGTTGAATTCATGTCCTTCAGCATCAAAACCCAGTCTTTGTTGGGGATACGGGGGTTCAGTTTCACCAGACTATGGAAAAGCTGCAAACCTGTTTTTTCCGTCATCGTCTTGCTTGTCTCTAAAGAGAAAAACTATTTTGTCACCTTTTCCTCCTCTTGACAATGTGCATGTTGCAGATATGGCCTCGGGGGAATCCTGCATCATGTTTCCATCATTCTTGTCCTGTCCTTGTTAGATATTGCCATGTTTATGTTGAGACTTTATCCAGCTTGGAGTTTTCACATTTTGTATATTGTGTATTCTGTTTGTGTTTTATCAATGATTTGTTCATTTCTTAGAAATAATCAATCAAACTCTTCAGTCTTACTTCCCTGTCAGCACGGCACTTCCACACAGACCTGCCACAGACCTACCCAAAACTGGAGGCTTCCAGAACAGCACCACCTAGAGTTTCCAGCCTCATGAGTAGTAAACTCAAAGAAGGAGTCTGTTGAGAAAGTATAGTGTCAAAAATGATTAATTGCTCAAGGGACACAATTATTTTTCATGTTTTTTAGGATTTCAGGCTTGTTGGACAATCAACTCCAATTCTAATCTTCTAATGGAAGATTACCATTTTCCTTCTTTCCTGACATGTATGTGGTCCTAACCCAATTCATGTCTGGTCTGGGACTGTGGATTGGTATATAGCAAATCTTGGACAAATAGTATCTGAAAATAATCCTCAGCACTTTATTTACGTGGCGTATCAGATCAATGGGGTTGCCACAAAGTAAAATACAATCAGTGCCTAAAATATCAGGCAACTGCAGAAAAGTATCTAAAAGTTCACAGTTCAAGTCTCAGTGTGTGTGTAATATTCTAGTCTGTGTGTGTGTGTGTGTGTGTGTGTGTGTGTGTGTGTGTGTGTGCGCGCCCTTCCCACTGCGCAGAATGCAACTCACGCTGCACAGTGCAGGTCAATTACAATCTGGGATAATCTCTCTACAGGTCACAACCAAACACTGCTCAGTTCCAAACGTTAGTGCTTAGTCAGGCTGTAACTCATGAAATCGCTGTTGTCTCTGCAATATGACTTCATGAACATGTCTCCCTTTACAGTCTGATCACTCTTAATTACTGCATGTAATGATGGCACATTACAGCTAGTGGCAGGATTTGGTGCACTGGAGGGTGCTAGTTTTTTAGCTTAAATCAACATGTCTGTCCAAGGATAAACTTAGCACTTTTTTTACAACAACAAGAAATGTCTCGTTCTGACTGATGAGACCTGGGAGATATTTCTGAAACAAGAATGCTATTGCTCCATTTAGCAAGTTATGCAAGAGTCCGCAAAGCTCCAGAAACTGTCTGTTTTTCGTCACTTACGTAAAGGTTAACTTTATAACAGATAAGGCTAAAAAAACATTTTTTTTATGTATTTGCACTAGCCATCTACCATCTTCTCAGCTCTTTCCTGCAGGTCCTTCTGACATGCATATCTCAACTACTACAGTACTCTCTGATAGACTATAGCAAATAGACAATATGAATTCTGATAGGATAATACTTCTGTCCACATCCATCTCTGAAATACACAACAACAAGTAGTAACGTCTCAGTAAGGTGTACACATTAACGTAACATTTCTTTACATAACATTTAACAATACTTCTTACAGAGCATCAACATTTGAGTATTAAGGTAGGGTGCTTCATCTAACTGTTGTCCTGTTTCTTCAACCTCATCCTGAGCCCTGTTCTCTTTTTGTACGACCTTATCTACTTACCTATATCCCTCTCTTGTGTCTGTCTCAGGTATATGTGTGGTAGCTGGAACGTAGATAGAGCCTGTGCAGTCAATGTTGGATACAAACTGTTCTTTATGTCTGTGCCTGCACTACAGTGGCACAATTGATCTCTGTAAACTTCTGAAGGATTTCACTTTTCAGGTCAGATGGTAAATACAGATACGTCTGGGTGGTTCTGTTTAACTACAGCATACATTATAGGTTCCCATTTGTCCTGTATTTTGTTTCCTACCCCTTGGTTTGTGGTTACATAGTAACACCAGGTGGCAACATCTTTAACATGTCATGCATCATTTCTCACAGAGTTGAGATAAGGACTTTTTGCTATGCCACAGACTTCACACCGCTCCTTGAGTACACTGGCTTCAAAGATCCGTCCCTGGTTTGAGTGCAAACAAACTGAACACCTGTAATAGAGAAAACAGTGTTTCATGGGGAGCTTTCACTGAACAACTTGGTAACCATGTCAGCACATTCTCATATCCTGAGGATATTTCTAGCATTGTGAAGAACCTCCAATGCAATAGTGACATTAGTGCATGTCATGGGAGCACAGATCATGGGGGAACATACCTTTAGCTAGTGTGCAACGTTTGCACTGCTTAATCCAGCCATGGACATCTTTGATTGTGGGCCAATAATACCTCATTCTCCGCTCGCTGAAATTACCATCGTGCTCATGCTGACTCTGTCTCTGGGATCACAAATAGATCGTATCAAGATGCCTTGATGTAGTTTGAGATTTGAGCTGTGGCTCCATGGTGCGTCGTTCAGCAGGACTCAGCATGGTGTTTTTGATCACGGTTGTACAGATGGGCCCTGAAGGATATCTTCAGATGAACAATATCTTCATATCTATAAACTAAACTATAAACTTACTTGCTAAAACAATTCTCTATACATAACAACATAATTTTCCATAATTATCTTTGAGTTAGCCATTCTGAGTCATCTAAAAAGTTGCCTATTGACAGCCATCAACATTAGCTAGATAATGATGAATGCATACACTGCTATATTTTAACGGACCCAAACTGAGGCAGGATCAGTCTCACCCTCAGATGACATAGCATGACACATGACATAGCATTACATTACAGTCATTTAGCAGACACTTTTATCCAAAGCGACTTACAATAAGTGAGCATTATTATTGTTAGAGGGTTTTGCACCATGACACATCACCTCTTCACTAGATGTCTCTCTTGGAGTTCTACTCTAACTTACACGTCTACCGGCCACCATCCCCCGGAGACAAGAGGGGTGGGGTAGGGGCTGTGCCAGAGACCAGTTAATGTTGTTGCACTTCCTACTGGTCACCTATAGAGGTCGATAAAAGTCCTAGATTACTTAGTGCACCTTTATGATTTCGTGTTATTTTCAGATCATAAGTCTCTCACTTATGACAGTGAGTATTTTAAACACATCCATAAAAGTTTTACTGATGAACTCTTACTATGACATCAGTAACACTAAACTTGGATATTTAAGCGAAGAGTGTGCACCAGGATTGACCCAGGAAGGCAAGGGCCTCATTGTCATTGCAGCCTCTCAAGTGTGCCTGTTAGAGTATCTGAGTCATTGGTGTAAATGTGAACATGACACCTGCCACTTTAGAAAATACGTGACTGGTGATGCTGAAACGTGATCTTTAGCCTATAGACTGACCTGGTCACTTAGCAAAATAAGGGGAGAGCACTGTCCTGGGCAGCTTGTACATGTTTCTGTACAACTTTTTACAAGCCTGTAAGATAACAAATGAGTGCATATGCCTGACACGCGCAGGCGCACGCACACACGCGCACGCAAACGACCTATAATGGTCTACAATGGTCTTCATTACGTATTATTCACAAATTATCTTTACTTGTATCTTTTCTGTCTTTCACAACAATTTTAGCATGTGTAAAGAAAGGTGTTTAAAAAATAATGACCATACAGAATTATACAGGGCACAGAATAGTAGTAATGCTTTACTTTTCCCAGTAACGCGTTATTTTTATTTCAACTTAAGTAAATATTTAGTTACCAATCAGAAAAACAAGTCATTACTTTTATTATCACCCCCTCTAAATAGACTTAGGATGAAGTAGCCAAAAAGCAGAAGAAAAAATATTTCTCGCTCCATCTCTTCGTTTTCGGTATGATCATCTTCCTCTCACACTTCTAGATGAGAAAGGGCAGAAAAGTCTGTCTGAGTGGTTACAGCAAGGCAGCCGCTTATTTTATCTAACGGAAAAAGTAATATCAAGGAATAATGTAACGAATTCGCCTCGGAACAGCGGGGCGAGTTATGTTTTTACTTTTCAAACGAGTACAGCTAACGAGTAATGAGTAATCCCTTACTTTTTCGAGTAACGAGCCTAACACCGCTGACCTGGAGGCTCCCAGTTTTCTCTGCCAAGCGGACTGCGCAACTTGACCTGGCTCAACTCCGGGACGCGTCTCGGTTTAAGGGGAGGGCATTTCCACCGAGGAAGAGGAGAGAGGTGAGTGGACGCAGTTATGCCAACAAGCCGATTATTGTAGGCTACTGAGCCCTCTTCGTCCATTTATTTCCCCACTCTCGTGGGTCGCGCGGTCAAGCGGGAGGCACAAAAGACACATCGCAAAAGTGTCTATTTTTCCACGGGAGCAGCCTGTGTTCATCGCAGAAGGCATACCTTACTGTTTTTATTGGACGCAGGAACTTTTTAATGGATTAACTTCCTATAGTATTCCTATAGTGACTTATAATGTGTCTGTGCTACTCAGTAGTGAGTTAGTTTATAGTGATCTCAATGTAATTGGTGGTATTTTTTAATCTTCTGTGGTATTTCTTGGCTGTAGGATATTCTGTGATACAATTTTGTGACCTATTGTAGCTGCATGATATTTTACTGTTTTTCTGTTTTTCGCAAAGTATCCAAAATTTGTAATAGGAGTACTAGTTATTTTTTTGTAAAGGAAGTTACCAGGAAGTTTGGAATATTAGAAGTAGGCATCAAATGGGAGATGGCATCTGAAGTAATCCTTATTAGTAAGTAAACCTAATAGGTAACAAAGCGCAAATCAAGCCAAATTATAAGGACACTAGGACCCTCATCGTTTTGCTCTGTTTAAGGTGCAGGGTGTGAAAATGTCCAGCCCATCTAGGAGTATGGACGGGCAGAAAGGCCTCACGGACAGCCCTGCGCAAAAAGCCGAGACGTCCAGACATCGCAGCTGGAGCAGCCTCCGCTTCACAGGATGGAGAACTGGTTCCCAGTCCTCCCCGAAGACAGAACGGGGCAGTGAAGTGACCAAGACACTCTTCTCCCTGGTCCAGACTCATAATGACGACTTCACAGCAGACCCCGATGGCCTAGTGGTGTCTGAGGACCCAGACATAGCCATCACCAATGCAGAATCCATAAGAGGAGAAGCTACCCCTGCAGGATCTCAGTCAGCAAGGATGGAGGATACCCAACATATGGACCAGTTCTCATACTTCCACAAGCAGTTGGATTCCATGCTGCAGCCAGGAGTCAACAAGTTCTCCTTGCGCATGTTTGGCAGTCATAAGGGTGTAGCTGCCGAGCAGGACAGGCTTAGGTCCTTTGGAGTGTGCATCATCCACCCCTACAGTGACTTCAGGTAACAGAGAGGAGCGATTATCTCCCTTATTTCCTAACCTCAGCTTCCTCTTCATTTCAGTTGTGTGCGTGAACTTTTTGGCAGTATTATTTTAACATGGATAAGGATGGACAAAAATTCAGAGGGGGTTAGTAAGACTAGTCAATGATGTAGTGGTCCTAGTGCCAGTGCCAACCCCATATCCAAGGGCGGACTGTGGTACGGCAGCTGGTGTCATGGCCCCTAGCACATGATAAGGCGATGAAGGGATTTGATTAGTGATACAGTACATAGGACTAGATCATCTGGATTAGCAATACCCTTGGTGCCTGTCTTTCACCCTGTTTGTAAGGAGGCAGAAAATTATTTTGATCCTGATGATTTCATGTTACAGCCAAACTATCCAAGAATTGTAGTTTGCTTCACTTTTGAAGCATTTGCCTGATGATTCAGCTTTTGGGCCAAGTGACTTGTTATGGAAGATTTTTTTAGCAGTAATTCCAGGCAATCTGTTGGCCCAGCCTCTAATAATAGCTGCCATCAAATTTAAATATTTTTAAACATCAGGCCCATGACAGACAGAGAGGATAAATCCATGTGGAGGGATTATTGCCCATAAGAATCCCCATAATTCCAATCTTCCTCTATTATGTAATAATACAGAGACAGCTGAGGGGGATTACTGAAGGCCTGCTTTCTTTACACCAAACAGCGTTTTAGGTAGTCTCCATTAAATGGGGTACTATTGTGTTCCACACCCAAACATTGTTGTTATGGTTTATAAGAATGCATAAGGTTTTGACAGAACACAACTCTTTTTCTTTCTCTCTCTCACACACACACACATACGCACATTTCATATTAACAGTGGCAATGCTGCCTAGAGTCTTTGGTGGAGGTATTTGCAGTAAGCAACCATTAATCTAGAGGTGCAAGAGATTGGGGGAAGGATAGGAGTGAAAGAGAAAGAGGAACTATTACTTCCTCTATCTGGGCTCTGATTGGCTAAAGAAGAAGGTTTTTTTCTCATAGGGCTCAAATGGCAGCCACTGAAGGGTGGAGGTAATTAAAGCTGGTTCATAGAGAGAGAATCCCAAAGTGATCGACACTTCACAGGAAAGACTGACTCTGTAAGGAAACCCTAACCGTGTGCCTATGGTGTAAACCCAGATACTGGAGACCCATTGGACAATGGGGCTTTTATAACATGAGGCAGACAATGATCACTGCAGCTATGTACAGTACAGACAGTCTGGGGTCAATGCTCTGCATCATGAAGCAGCAGACAGCCCTGATATTACCAGTGACAGTGATGTGCTCTTCTACTTTACATTCCCTTTTAATTAGAGGGGTTCCTCCTATGACAGGGGGTAAGGGTTACTCTGAAATGGGTCATTCACTGGACTGCACTGTCCTCCTGATTGGATGGGTTCATCTGACCTTGGTAGATGTTACAAGTGTTACAAATGTTCAGCGGTAGTGTAACAGTTGCTCTGTTTTACACTTAAATGAGTGGGCAGTGTTTCACTATCAAGTGGATCAATTACAGAGATATACAATGGAGTTGTCACAACAAAACAATTTGTTGTAACTGGATGCTAAGCTGTTCTGTATAGCAGTAAGTTCAGAGAGTTGCGTTGTACAAGGAAACAATAAAATGCTCACACTTTTAAATGATCAATGCCTTACTCAACCTCTACCCTCACTCTGAGCCCACCTCTGTTCTTTCTAGGTTTTACTGGGACATAGTGATGCTCCTCTTGATGATGAGCAATCTGATTATCTTGCCCTGGGGAATCACCTTCTTTGAGGACCAGAACACCACACCCTGGATCACCTTTAATGTTATTTCTGACACACTCTTCCTAATGGACCTGGTCTTCAACTTCCGCACGGGCGTCCTAGAAGAGGACAGCCACATCATCCTGGACCCCAAGGAGATCCGCATGTCCTACCTCCGTTCCTGGTTCATGGTGGACTTCATCTCCTCCATCCCCGTTGACTACATCTTTCTCATCGTGGACCTGGAGTCCCGGATGGAGTCATCTGACGTGTACCGCACGGCCCGCGCCCTCCGCATTGTCCGCTTCACGAAGATCCTCAGTCTGCTGCGCCTTCTCCGACTCTCTCGCCTCATCCGCTACATCCACCAGTGGGAAGAGGTAAGTGAAGAGGGCATGCATTCACGTGTGCACACATACACACACATGCACAGAGAGGTTTGATTAGTTAATATATACACAGACAAAATAATTCATCCCTTGGTGTAGTTCTGAGTCATGTTGTGTTTTCCGGTCTCTGCCAGATTTTCCATATGACCTATGACCTGGCCAGTGCTGTGGTGCGTATAGTCAACTTGATCGGCATGATGCTGCTGTTGTGCCACTGGGACGGCTGCATGACCTTCATGGTGCCTATGCTGCAAGACTTCCCCCCAGATTGCTGGGTGTCCAAGAATAACATGGTGGTGAGTGCAGGTTCAATAACATACAGTATGCTCACACTCTTTCTCTATTTTGTTGTTTACATTTAATGTGTAGTAATCCTCGGTCAGTAGGAATCCTGTACACTATTGCAAAAACGAGGATGATAAGTTGTGAAAAGACTCACTCCCACTGTTACTTTATACCCTTTTACCCTTTTATCTCAGTCATATTGTATCGTTTTGAATGACAAGATTGTCTCTCCTTTTTTGCACTGTTTCTCAGAATGCCACATGGCACATACAGTACTCCTATTCCCTATTCATGGCCATGAGTCACATGCTGTGTATAGGATATGGTGCCCACCCTCCAGAAGGCATGAGTGACGTTTGGCTCACTATAACCAGTATGATTGTGGGAGCCACCTGCTATGCCATGTTCCTGGGTCATGCTACTACCCTGGTCCAGTCCTTGGATTCATCACGCCGCCAGTATCAGGATAAGGTAATCATTTCTGCTCTAACTTCAAGAGATTACATAAAACATACGTAAAACATTCATAGTTTTGAGGACAGTACATCCCAGGGGTCTCGTGGATGGTAATGTGATCCAGGTTTTATAGTTTTATAATAGGCTTACTTGTTTTTACATCTTGTGCAGAAATCGGGCCAAATGCCTGGAAAATATATGTATTATCTAATGGATTTTTGTGCCCTTCCTTTGACCCTTTTCAGGGGATTTTCACAAGATAAAGCAGGACAGATAGACAAATGGCCACACCTTTGTTTTGGCTCACTGTTTGCTAATGCCCATTACAAATGAATTATGTAATCTACTTAAAATTAAAGTGCTTGTGAAGCAAATAGAATGAATGTACAATTCACCAAACACATGGCACAGAATGTGACCGAATTTGACATTGATTTTATCCGGAACTTGAAAAACATCAACTTACCATGTATTCTGCACAAATGTTTTCAGTACAAGCAGGTGGAACAGTACATGTCATTCCATAAACTGCCAGCGGATATGAGACAAAGGATTCATGATTATTACGAGCAGCGATTCCAAGGCAAGATGTTTGATGAGGACAGCATCCTTGGAGAGCTCAGTGATCCACTCAAGGAGGTGTGTTTTCCTTCAAACCAACTATTATAATGACCTCTTTCTTACTTTATCTATTTCACTTACAAATATACTCAAACAGACAGACACACACACACACACACACACACACACACGCATACACACTCATCTCTTCTCTTTCTCACCACCAGGAGATTGTCAGCTTTAACTGCCGTGGGCTAGTGGCCAACATGCCACTGTTTGCCAATACTGACCCTCATTTTGTGACAGTGATCTTGACTAAGCTGCATTTTGAAGTCTTCCAACCTGGGGATTTAGTTATACGGGAAGGAACGCTAGGTCGGAAAATGTACTTCATCCAACATGGCTGTCTCACTGTGTTTCCACGCGGTAGTAAGCAGGTAAAACTCAGCGACGGGTCGTATTTTGGGGGTAAGTCATTTACCAGTTCAGTCTTCAAACATTCCCTCCTGTCCATCAAATTCACAAGTAAACTATTAGTTTGCCCTACTTTTGTACGAGGCCCCATGATTCGCTTTCCCTTTGTTGCTGCCCTCCTAAAGTCTCTGAAAGTCCCCATTTTACCCCTTTTCACTTCACTGGAGTTCACTTGTAAATCTCACAATCTATACACCCATAGAGTTTATTCAGTAAACGGAGTATCTCTCTCTCTCTCTCCCTGGTTCAGAGATCTGCCTGCTAACACAAGGACGACGCACAGCCAGTGTGAAGGCTGATACCTACTGTCGTCTTTACTCCCTAAGTGTGGACAGTTTCAATGAGGTCCTGGAGGAGCATCCTCTGATAAGGAGGGCCTTCGAGAGTGTGGCTGTGGCCCGCTTGGACCGATTTGTACGCAGACCCAGTCAGGAGCCCCTACCCCAATGATGATGAGGTGATTTCAATTGAGAACAGTGGAGGACACCTCATTTGTCAAACTATCACTCAACTTGACTGTATAACAAAGAAGCCACTGAATGGAATTTCACAGATTGCTGTTGAATTTTATGGTTTGAAGTCGGTCAACTTGGTGAAGACCCCCATTGTTAATTATCAATATGTTATTGTATTGATAAAACGTATACAACCTGGGGTTTCAACCATGTATCTCCAACTTTGTATCTCCAATTGCTTTGCTTTTTGCTTTATTACTAAAATGTCTATGGTCATATTTGTTGCGTTAGAAAAGTTTCATGACCCTTTACCCCTTTGGCCCATGAAAACAGTGAAAGACCGTTTGTAAACTAGATGAGAAAATAAGCGTTCTCTACTTATTTCTTGAATAACTTACATTTAGGAGTTATATGTTTTTTGTTGAACAGCAGCACTAGGTTGTCCAGATGTCCAAATGCTGCTAAGTTTAAGAATCTTATTACAGTGGAGATTATTATTTATCACATCATTCTTACAGGACAGCGGAGGGACACGGGCACCAGCTGGACCATGATTTATCAGACAGCACTATATAGCATGGATTCAAATGATAGTTCAGGTCTCTAGTTTGCAATAAGTCAGGTTGTAATCGATGTACACGGAAGATAAGCTGCAGTGATGTAATGGCTCCAAAGCCAAGTTAAGCTAACTGTACAAAGACAGGTTTTATACAGTTCCATTTAGTGATGCCCTGATTTGGTGTTGTTTATTGATAGAAATAACTAAATGAAGAGTTCATTTGAAAAAGCAATATGTTCATCTCTAAAATATAAAAGATCCAGTCTAACCAAGTATGAACCTTTTTTTTTCACAAGGGGACTTAAGTTACTCACTGGCCTTTAAGAAGTAACCTGTTTTAATTTTGTGCCGTCAGTAATTTTATGAGAGGGTTTGGCTTTTTTTCAAAATACATTTTTGATCAGCACTCTTATCAGAAAAGGTCAATTAGTAGATACAAGTCAGCTGCTGATTTATTAATGTCACATGCGCTATTTTTTCTGCAAAAATCATTTTGCAATCATTAGTTTGAATTGGTTGTTGGCTAACCAAATAAAACTATGCACTGACAGATGGCGGTGCATGTGAGGATATTTGCTTGTGGCAGATGGAAAGCCACAGTGCTTGTTCATTACTATTTTTTTCTTCAGACAGGAGATTGGACTATCTCAATAGGCTTATCACCAATAGGTTGATAATCATCTGTAGAATATCAGGAAATATTGATACCGACCAGCAGCAAAACAATCAGAACATCTCTAGTCACCTTTTCTTATACTTTTGTGTATTACTATTAAAATATATTTCCAGAGTTATTTATTTAAATTTAGATTGCTAGAGTGTACAATTTAAGGTATTTAAGGCTCTCAGGTAAATTTGATGCAGAGAAAGAAATCCCTCAATCATGCTAACCTATACAAAATGTCATTCATCTTGGAAGAGATTGAATTCTGATCTGTATGAATGGCTGCACAATAATGCAATATCTCATCAGTTTGTCAAGGATTAAATTTTATCCTAAGTACACACCAAATGCTCATATCTGTTCATCTTCTGTTTTATTACTTTCATCCACTTAACTTCACTTTTTGATATCCTTGTGATAATGTATGGAATATGTAATGTAAATATAATTCTTTCTACCCTTTTGAATTGAAATATAAAAATATATATTTGTCCGTGTTTACTTGGCTTCAACTTTATTTCAAAGAGGTTATTGATAACTGCTTATGGTGACACACACACAAAATTAGGTCTAGTTATAAAATCTCCTTCGCTTTAGTTTTTCCACACACAAACCTTTCTTATGGCATGACTATCAATTAGTAGAAGAAGTAAGGGTGGTCCACAGAATATTGTTTGTGTAACCAAAACTTTTACATAACAGTGCGCGCCGCTGTTTGTTGTTGAGTGTATCCGGAGCGTGCTGTCATTTACTTCCGCTCTACGTTCAGAAAAAAAAAATCGGGACAGAGCCAAGGTAAGGAGCAGAAACATTTGGCAAATCAAACCATTTGGCATTGGTGGTTTCGAATGTAATAATACTGGCCAGATCATGCAAAACATGTCGATTTTGGATTTGGAGGCTACGTTTGTGTCAGCTGCTTGTATTTTACAAGCCACCTTAGGTTAACCGCAAGCTAGCTAAGCTAGGTTAGCATTAAGTGAGCATGGAGGTCACATATTGGACCAGTGTGTATTGACATTACACTGTTAGTGAAAGGTCAAGATTTGGCTGTTATTACATTTATTATAAGTGTATTGATTTACAATGTCAAAGGTCGAACTGGCAGGTTTGCTAACTTTGCTTTCTTGGTGGCGGTACGTCAACTATCTGACATAACAGCTGATACATAACATCACGTTAAGTTACACAAGATTTCAACTTGTCAACACTACTCCAGTGTCAAATCATAATTTTTTCTTTAAATATTTAATGACCACCTACAACGAAGTTTTCAACACATATAGCGTTGGTTTTATTTATAATATTGAAATACGAGGCGAATGCTGCTGACACTGAATCAGTCTCAGGTTGCACACATTTAACTGCTCTTGTTTTGGTGATGGTTGATGGGGTTAGGAATAGGAATAACGTACTTTATGAAGCTATTAGGCTGTTATTTGACAAACAGACGTGTTTCGAAATGCACTGTTACTACTACTCTGTTGACTAACTAAGAAGTCAACAATTGATATCGCATGTTGTCTTCTGTGCAGTAAGGAATGCTGTCCCTGTCTCGAGCGGTAGTAAGCGGGGTGGCGCGCACTCCAGCTGCTATCAGTCAAGGTGGAGTGACTGCAATCATCCGATTCAACAGCACAGCACAGGTATACAGCCAAGATGTATATAGCCATATCTTCTGTTTTACCCAAATCGTGACAACACTTGAAGTTATGATTGTGTATTTCACTGTTGTCTTTCTAGGGCACAGCCAAGAAAACGTATGGACCCCTGGCTGATGAGGACAGAATTTTCACAAACCTCTACGGCCGCCACGATTGGAGGTAATACCACTGATGAATTTTTATATGCCACGTATAATCTAAAGCACATTATCAATATTGGACTCATCTTTTTACACAATTCAAGTTGAGGTGCTGAGCTGTAAAAGTGGAGAAGAGTAAAGGCTGCAAATGTGGAACTCCAGTTGTACACACTTTTGACCTGACAAGAATCCTCATTGGATTGAAACTTTGTTAGTAAAAGGTCCATGAATGGAGTTCCAAGTGTGTTGGTGTTTCACTTTTCTACATTACATGTATGACACATTATGCAATTATATTACATAATTTACATTATATCCATTTTACTCAAATGACAAATGCAAGTAAGCACCCACGTACACTAGTTGTAACCGAGGAATTGATTTTTAGACACAGAACACGCCCCTCACCTACTCATGATGATGTTTCAGGCTGAAGGGGTCGTTGAAGCGTGGAGACTGGTACAAGACAAAGGAGATCCTGCTGAAGGGAGTCGACTGGATCCTCAATGAGATTAAGGTTTCTGGCCTGCGTGGGAGAGGTGGAGCTGGGTTCCCTACTGGCATGAAGTGGAGCTTCATGAACAAGCCCAGTGATGGCAGGTCAGTGACGAAACACAGATGCACATACGTTTCCTCTCATTTCCTTTGATGGCCTCATTTCATTCAACCAGGGTGAGAAATTAACACCATCCACCAGCCAAATGATGGTTAATTTTACCTGTAGGCTGATTCATTTGTCAATTCAACCAGCCACCATGTGTTTTTGAAGATCTCTTGTAGTCAGTAAAAATTCAGATTGAAAGGTGAAGTGCTAGGATTCACCTGTTACTGTGGCAGCTGTAGCAAAAACTTGGTTTTCTCTCCCCTATTTAATGCTTTCATTTCTCAGGCCTAAGTATCTGGTGGTGAATGCTGATGAGGGAGAGCCTGGCACCTGTAAGGACAGGGAGATCATGCGGCATGACCCACACAAGCTGGTGGAAGGCTGCCTGGTGGCTGGGAGAGCCATGGGGGCCCGTGCTGCCTACATCTACATCAGAGGGGAGTTCTACAATGAGTCATCCAACTTGCAGGTGAAATGTTTCAAATTCAATTAATTTTATTGTGCATTTCACACAGATGTTGCAACTCACTTGAGTAAGGTAGTTAAGAATGGTACAAAAGAGAACAAATGTTACCAATATTTACAGTAAAGCACTACATACAACCATGAAAGGGAAGGGGTTATTGGAACGATAGGAGATGAGTTGAGTCAGTAATCTTATGAATGTGTTTTGTACAGTGCTATATAATGTATGATTGTTCAGCAAATTAATCCAGGTTAGTCCAGCATCATTTTTTGAAACCCTTGTGCTTCTTCTGTTCTTAGGTGGCTATTAATGAGGCCTACGCTGCTGGGCTCATTGGGAGGAACGCCTGTGGCTCTGGTTATGACTTTGACGTGTTTGTGATGCGTGGTGCTGGAGCCTACATCTGTGGAGAGGAGACCGCTCTTATTGAGTCCTTGGAGGGCAAACAGGGGAAGCCCCGCCTCAAGCCCCCATTTCCTGCTGATGTGGGTGAGTTACAATGTACAGAAGGGAAGTATTTTTCCACTTGAAGATGTCCATAAAACATTTGAAAATCTGTGTGTTGTAACTCACAGACAGGAGAGAATTATTTTGTGTTGCCATCTTTTCATCTCGTGATAATTTCATGCTCATATACCTCACCACATTGTCACACTGGTCATATTCTGTTCAACCTACTAATGATTGTAATCCTATAGTACACTGGTTTACTGCACTACTGGACACCCACGATACCCCTTCCTAATATTACCAGTTATGCTACAGCCAGTTATGCTGTTACACTGGGCCAATTCTTTGGATTTGACTGTATACTTAATGATTATAGTGGTTTTGTTTGGCGAGGTCCCATAAGTTGTGTCCTGGACCTAGTGTGTCAATCCTGTATTGTGTAACTGTCTTGAAATGTGTCAGCAACATTTTGACGGGTCATATTGTGCTCCTGTTCTTGGAATATAAAAGCAATTCTTACTCTGATATTTATAATTCACTTATGGAATACTGCTGCTGTCTTAAAGGTGTCTTTGGTTGTCCAACAACTGTTGCCAATGTGGAAACCGTATCCGTGGCACCCACCATTTGTCGTCGTGGAGGCTCGTGGTTCCTGGGCTTTGGCAGAGAAAGGAACTCAGGCACTAAGCTCTTCAACATCTCTGGCCATGTTAACACCCCCTGCACAGTGGAGGAGGAAATGTCTATCCCCCTGAAAGACCTCATCGAGAGGCACGCAGGTACGTAAGGCACTGAAGATTGTGTTGTGTCTAATGCAGCTGAGACTGAGATACAGTTTTATTAGCATGTGTTTAATCATTGGAATGAATGTTTGTTTTTGTTTTTTCTTGTGAATTAATGAAATTCTAATAATTATTATAATAATTAATCAAGCTAAATAGCCTGAAAGGGGAAAATGAACATCATCATTTGGTGTCAGAGTTAACCATTCTGCATGTTTACTCCTGTACGCGGGGGTCATGCACTGAAAAGGTTGAGAACGACTGCTTTGCATAATCACAGCTCAAGTGAATTGTGGTCTGCAGATTTTTTTTAACTGGTTGAACTGGATATCTATCTCGCAGGTGGAGTGCGCGGTGGTTGGGATAACCTACTGGCTGTAATCCCTGGTGGCTCCTCAACACCCCTCATTCCTAAGAAAGTGTGTGAAGAGGTGCTGATGGACTTTGATGGCCTCATCCAAGCTCAAACTGGCCTGGGCACAGCTGCTCTCATTGTCATGGACAAATCTGTAAGTTTATCAGCTGCATAAAATGCATGAAATTACCCTTTAAAGAAGACACCAACATCTGACACGTTCAATGGATTCATTGTTATTGCAGACGGACATTATCAGAGCCATTGCCCGCCTGATTGAGTTCTACAAACATGAGAGCTGTGGCCAGTGTACACCTTGCAGAGAGGGTAAGGGGTGCTTCAGTGTTTTCTTTGTAATTTTAGCCTTAGTTCCATATTCTGTACATGTTGGTCCCAGTTATGATAGTAGTGCAGTTTGCAGTGCTGAAAATGTTTATTCTAAACATTATTGCTACATTTCTTTGTGTCTTGGAGGGGACTTAAGCTATTATGTTTGTATAGTTATCCATTTTTTCTAGCAGTGCTGATAGTGTTGTTGCTGTGGTGGTGCACCACCTTTTTCTGATTTCTGTAGGAGTGGACTGGATGAACAATATGATGTGGCGCTTTGTGCGTGGTGATGCACGGCCAGCAGAGATCGACATGATTTGGGAGATCAGTAAGCAGATTGAGGGACACACGATCTGTGCCCTGGGCGATGGTGCTGCTTGGCCAGTGCAGGTAAACGCATGCACATGCATGTCATAATGCCCATGTGTACTAAAAGCCTCAGTGTTGTGACTTTTAACATTTCAACTTGGTAATATTGGCAACCTTGGGGGCAAGGAATTTGACATGTATATCTCAGACATCTGCACGCATCTATATTGTGTCAGACGGGTTGGCTGGATGTGGGAGAGAATCAGTGCATCATTCAATGTTGTAGCTACAGTCAGCTATAAATAGTACTTTGATTAACATATCAGTCTTGTTGGCTGAGCCGAGGAAAGATATGGATGCAATGTGGCTGACTGTATGTAAATCAACTTGATACTCTACTTTATAGTAGACTACATTGTACACAAATAAGATTCATCTTATTGCAATGTGGATGCCATGCACATCACGATTCACCCCCTTTTTGAAACTACAATCATGGATAGGCATAAGCAAGTTGCCTTGGCCCTTTTTTGTCATTTGTGTGATGTTATCACCTTAGCCTCGATGTTTGAAAGTATTGGAAATCGTGAATGTACAATTGATATAATTTTTAAAAGTTTGTCAGGGACACTAGAAGTAAGCATTGTACAAGGTTATCAACAAGCATGGTGCAAGTTAAAAACAAGAACAGATGCACTGTATAAAAGGTTTCTAGCCTAAGGCTAATTTGACCCTGGTTAGGCTTTTAAGGTAAAAGTAAAGCATAAAAATTACATGAAATATATGAAATACAATAGAAATATAATCAAATAGAAATATAATTATATAATTGGGTTTTGATCCCTTTAGCTGTTATATTAGCAATAAGTTTGATTAATATTAACTGTTTTAATTGATTTTACTCTGGAATTTATACTAGGCTACTGAACTGCTGACACTAACACTTGTACACACACCATACACACATACTACAGTAACACAATGGCATACACATACCACAATGATTGGACCCTTACCCCACACACTTGGCCACTTTAAGGAAAACTACTGTTTACATTGTTTACCACTAGTCACTTTACTTTATATCAGTATTGCATTGCTTACCTGTTTTGTCTTACCTTTTAGTATTACATTGCGGTGTTTGTCTTGCAAATATCTCTATTATTATTCTTTTTATTATATTTTATTTTTACTATTTGAATACTGTTTTATTTTATTTTTCTTTAATCACTTATTTGTCTTATTTTACTTACTATGTAAAGTTGAGTTGGCTCTGAGACTAAGAATGTCATTACTGGTAATGATGTTTGCATTGCTATCAAGTATATGACAATAAACTTGAAACTTGAAACTGAAACTAAGCCATCTGCAGTTGGGTAACCTCCTCTGTATTCTCTTTTCAGGGATTGATCAGGCATTTCAGACCTGTGATGGAAAGCCGAATTACTGAGTTCCAGCAGCAGCAGCAGGCCAGGGCTTAAGTGGTTCCTTCGACTCCCTTGCCTTATTCTTTTGCCTCATATGCCCTTTCCTTGTTCCTCATTCACAAATTGGTATTTAAAACAATAATATGCTGTTCATCACCTCATCATGAACTTTTGCTTCATGTGTCTGCTTTGTCTGAAGTGGTCAATAAAGTTCAATGAACCTTAAATTAGTTTTAGATTTCTGCTGTTGTACATACTGTATCCTTGTTGTATTATTACACTTAAACTGGAGGAGAATTAAACTTATTTGTTCCCTGATGGGGAGAATATTGAAAAGCACACCTACAAATTCTTTGTCCTTTTTTCATTATTTATGTTTTGGAGTGGTTAACTTCGCATTTTCTAGACTTTTACTAAGATACCTTGGATGGGCTTCTGAGAATGAAGCACACCTGCAGGCCAGGATAGTACAGTACTATGGGGGACAGAATTGGCCAGAATTAGAAATAATTTTATTAATACAAGAATAAATGTATAAAAATAGACAAATCTGTAAAAAAAACAATTAGAACAATGCATAAAGAAGAATTGTATTCATTTATTTTCCTACTCATTTGTTTCAGTATTTATAAGGGGCTCAAGCCTGTAGGGAGATAATAATAATAAAATCCAAGTTGTAAATTGCTTGATTTGTCAGCTATAGAATTACATTTAATGCACATTTAAAAGCTAAAATTTTTGCTGTTTCCCTCGACCCAAAAGGCTCTGAATCTGTGCATTGGGGAAATCAAAATGTGTTTTTTACTGTGATGGTGTTGACAAACCAAAATGGTTAATCAGGAGGTTGCACTGAAACATTGCTTGATAGCTGAGAATTCATATTCAAATATATGATTAGATTTCATATGTTCAATTTGATTTAAGATTTAAGACCTGGTTTGTTCCATTTTTCAAGAATCAGCGTCTGTCTGTCATCCAGTCTGTCCCTCTCTCGACTCCCTCCCCTGACCATCTTGTGACCTGAGATTGTCTGTCTGTCATCCCAGCTGTGTTTCCATCTGCCTGTGGGTCATAGCAAATCCCCACTACTACAAAGAACCATCAGAGATCTGGATGTATTACTCTACATTGTCAAATCAAATCAAGGTTTGTCACGTGTGATCAGCTTTGACACTGACTTCTTAGACTGTGCTGATAAAAAAAATAAGTGTGAGAGGATAGCATAACAATAATATATAGAAACTAAAATATCAGTACAGGTTAAGAATTTGATTTTTGACTTAGTTTAGTCCGCCTTAGTTTAAGTTGAATTGTTCGATTTTTCTCTGCTAATTTTTTCCCTTTTTCTCTAGTTATTCGTTTTGTGTGCTCAGTTTTCACCTGTGATTCTTACTTTAATACCATGCTTTATTGTTTTATATTTTTTCCATTAAAAAAGACCCAGTGCCCCCTCTAATGGCGGCACAGTGGGACTAGTCATCAAGCGTTCCTGTATCACGTGACGTGGGTAAAACACTCACTACGGCTTCATTTTAGTGGATGCCTCAAAAGGTAAGAAACGGCTGCGTTTTTGAATTGTTTACAAATAATTCAATCGCGTTTCTTTTCAGATATAAACTGTGCGGCGATTTACATAGCCATAAGACGAAAAAGAGCACCAGATAACAGTTTCTGTGTTTTTGCTATTGGCGCTCACAATCAGATCACGTTTTCACTTATAATGCATGTCACTCCATCTCCGTTGTCTCCATCCTCTGGGAGATGTTTTGTCTGTATTTCCTGTTCTCCTTTTCAAACTTTCCTCCACTCTTGTGAATTTCGTTATTTAATGCATGTATCGTTATCTTAGATGAACGTATGCTTAAATAATGATCTCGCGATTCACTCGCGCGAAATATCACGATGCCATCGGACGCGGGCTAATTTAGTTACGTCAGTCACTGCAGTTTCTTCCTCTGTAACCTTAGTCGGTTCCGGTTTTCCGACTACATGTATAATCTATGTACTAGCAACGTTTTAAACCCATAACGTTACTCATCGCCTGTATTATTTTCCAATGTTACAGCTTTGCTCGGTTGGGTCGTATCTGATATCAACAATATGGAGTTGTTGAAGATAGAGCAAGTCATTGTTGGGAGTGAAATGATGGCCACGCCAGCAGAGACCAAGTCTGAACCCGTGAATGCACCTTCTCTGCAGCCCTTGTAAGCACTCGCATAACATTTGATTCACAGTGTAGAGATATTATGAACCTTTGTGTCTCTCAGAGTTAATTAATTCCAGCTGTCAAATATTCACTGTACAATCTAGGGAGACAGACTTAGGGGAAGTGAAATCTTACTTTTATTAACCCCAATCAGCTTTTATGCTTTTATTTTATTTAGTGTGTATCCAATCATCAGCTGTATAACAGAGTGTGGTCTCCTTGTGATGCAGATCAGCATGACAGTCTGCAGTGTTTCCAGTGCTTCATCACCTTCTGTAACTCCAAGTCAAAGGAGAGGCACATGAGAAAGAGTCATCGGGAGGAGTACAAGCAGCAACTGCAGCAGGTGTGGAAAATAAAATGATCAGGTTTGAAGTAGAAAAACAAACATGGCAACAGATGTGTAACTTCAGCTGCACAATATTGACAAAATATGATTATTTTGGTGTGTATTGCAGCTGCAAGAGAAAAATAAAATTATTATGCTTACGATTTATTTGGTTTGAAATGGAACCAAGAAGAAGAATTGCTATAAGAAAAATTGTATCCAAGGGGCTGTTTAAAATACCTTTCCTTGCAGTTAAACTTGCAGTTTCTTGTACTTTAGTCCAGGAGTCAATATTATATATTTTTTAATTAATTGTGCAGCCATGTCTGAAACCATTGATTTGCTTTAACGCTCACCTTTCTTTTTTCCCCCCCATTATCATGCTATTCAGCAAACGGATACAGTGTTCACTTGCTATGTGTGTGACCAGAGCTTCTCATCTTCTGAGGAACTGACCCAGCACCAGGCCTCCCACAGTACAGAGGACAAGCCCTTCCGCTGCACCTACTGCCAGGGAAACTTCCGCACCTTCTCTGAGGTGAGAGCACAATACGCCACAAGATAGCCTGTCATTTTGTGCTGTAGATACACAGTATATTTCCATTATATGTGTTTGGAAAATACAAAAAACATCAAAGCCACCTGCTTCTTGTTTTATTTCATTCTCATGTTTGTTTATTGTTTATGTCTTACACAGCTGACTGTGCATCGGCGACAGGAGTGCACAGAGCGACAGTATGTCTGTAAAGATTGCCGCATGGTGTTCCGCAGTTCGGCACGACTCCGCACCCATCGCATCTTAATGCACCCCCAACGCCTGGAAGCGGCTGATGACACCAAGACCTACCGTTGCGGCAAGTGCAGTCGTGGGTTCCAGACAGAAGAAGAGCTCATGCAGCACCAGGAGAGCTTTGCTGACGACCAGAACTGCGATGTTAGGCCCCCGGCCAAAAAACGTGGCCGTCCACCCAAGAAAGCGACTGAAAGAGAGACGATCACCAACAAGAACAGCAAGGAAGCCCAAGAAGGGGGTGAAGAAGAGGAGGAGGAAGGAAACAAGGAATCGCCGAAAAATGGAACAAAGCAACGGGGACGCCCCCCAAAGCAGCAGCAGCCGCAAACGGAGCTCAAGATCCCTTGTCCCGAAGCTAATTGTGACCTCATATTTCCTTCTGTTGCAGCCCTCCGGGCCCACAAGCGTGACCACCATGGGCCTCCTCTGCACCCTCGCAAGGCTCACCCATGCACCGAGTGTGAGGAGAGCTATGCCCGGTCTGAGCAGCTCAAAGCCCACATGGCCAGGGCTCACAGCTCCAACCGACACAACTGTACCACCTGTGGAAAGAGCTTCGGTCGGGAGAGCAACCTAAAGGCCCATCAGAAGACCCATACTGAGGGAGAAGAGGCAACAGATAAAGATAAAAGATAATATGTGGGGAAAGGACTGCTATTTCAACATAGATCATTCAGTAAAATAATTGTCAAAGTATTGATTACTGTATTCTATTCAATAACGTAGGTGGGATTTTTTAATGTGGATATTTTGGCTTGAGAGCTTTTGAAATAAGGATATGCAATGCCCCGAATTGTTTGTTTCTGGAAGGTTATTTTTAAATTGCTTTCAGAAAGACATCCTACACTTGTAAATAACTATACTAATCTGTACATAATTACGATTCGTAATGGAAGAACTTCATGTCACAGGGCCCTTTTTGCTTTCCATATTACCTCTATTATACCTTTTTTTTTTAAAATATTAATTGTAGAGTAACTAGCTACTTTTCCCTTAAGTGTGGGAATATTTTGTATTTAACTGTACTATATCATTTAGGAAAAGGAAAATAGTGGAATAAATTTGACGTTCTTTGATAATAACTTTGAAATAATTGGGCCATTGCACAGGATTGTGTACTACATGACTTCAATGCTGTAATCTGGGGATCTTATTTTTCTCTTTCCAATAGTAAACTATAGTTCCATTAAAGTAAACATGTCATTTTATTGTCTTTGCAGTCAATTTGGGCAACAGCCCTGTATCCTGTGGAAGTGTCCTTGAGCAAGACACTGAAACCCTACCTGCTCATTGTAAGTCGCTCTGGATAAGTGTCAGCTGTGTGCCTCAACCGGAATTTGCAATGAAGTATATCTTGCCCAACGATGTGAACAGTAAACCTGAGCACTCTATGCATATTATCATATTATCAAAATGTGCGTCTGTATAGTTTCAAGTTAAAAAGCATGAAAGCTGTTATATGAAATATGCCTAGACAAAATGGGCGCACTCGTTTAAAGTTCCCGGTCGGTCAGTGACGCACAGGGCGGGCGGGGTTTACGTTCGATATAAAAGACCTCCCGGCTCTGAATCAGCGTCGACAAACGGCCGCATTAATCGAAGCAATAGGCAAAGGAAAACAACCTGACTGGTTTGGTTTGATGCCTCCAAGGGTGTATTTATACACTCGATTTTACTACACGCTCCGCTCGTCATGTGACATGGGGTACTGGGTGTCCTTAAACGACTGCACCCAATGAATTCAGGCGAAGTCCTCCAATAAACAGTAGCACTGGCTAGCTCGTTTTCCCATGATGCAATGGTGTTTCCTTCCTATCGCGCGCCTTTCCATTAGCGCTTTCCATCTTGCCTCCTAGCGCTACAGTCAGTCTCAGCCAACGCACTGTCGTCGTCGTCGTTGTTGTTGTGGTGAGTAATGGCGGCATCGGGAGGCGGATTATCATCTCCCGCTAATGTCGCGGGCTCCAACAATCAGTCACAGGCCCGGGCTCGTTTCCCAGGCCGGCCGGGGACAGGTCGTAGCCGGTTGCGGTTGGAGAAACGTCCTCAACGCGGAAGGTTGAGCTTAGACGGCGTAGAGCTGGTCACTGGAGGGCCGAGGCCCGTAAACATCGGACTGGCGTTGAGCGAGGATCCGTCTCTGCTGCGCCTACTCGGGGTGACTGAGAAGCACAGGCGCCAGAAAGATGCTGGATTCGACTCAAGCGGGAGTGAAGAGGTGACTAAACTAACCTAATCTTGTCAGAATGGCAGTTCAATTTCCCCCGTTTTTTGCATAAGGTAGTTAAGCTCTAGTTAACGTTAGCTTGCAAACCATTCCGCACGAAACAAGCATTGTAGCTAGCTATCTGTCAGCAGGGTTTGCTCACTGTTGTTTTGTCGATAAATAACCATGCAGTCTATACCTCTGAACAACTTCAAGTTATTCAGACCAGCCTCACCAGTGCTACAGCTGTACGTTGCAACAGCCATACACTGAGTGATCGACTGTCCAGAGTTTGTTTGCATGAAAATTTGGCGGTAGTTTAACTATCATGGATGCGAGTTTGTTGTGTGTAAACAGTTTTCCGGCAATTTCTGCAAGGGTCCCGTACCGACCTCGAAGGGCTGTTAAGCGTAGCGTAGTTAAAACGTTGCCACCACTTCGGTAACGTTAAAATCCACATTGCACCTGTCAGCTGACTACTCAATGTTTTGAACGTCAGCCGAACGTGAGATTATAGAAGAGACACAGAAACATCGTCCAGACATTACACTCGGAAAGCTTTATATGTACGACATAGTGAACTGTCTTGTCCAGTACCTTCCTAACATTGAGTTTTACACAGTCCATATTTTCAAATCCTATTAAGATTTAGAAACCTTGCTTTAACGTTCCCCCCTTTTCTTCACCTACACCTCCGCTTCATGACTGAAGAGGATCTAAAGGTGAAACCAACAAGAAATTGTAGCTTTTAGCTGGATTTACTGGTCAGTCTATATCAAGGAAAGGGCAGGTGTTCTTCCCTCTATGTTGCCAGGAATAGGCCCTTTTACACTCGGCATGCTGTTATAGAAACGTTTTTTTTTTCATGCTTATTTAATTTCCATAATGCCATCATAACGGTAGTTCTGAAAGCGAAGTCATGTTGTTTGAATTTGCAAATTCACAAATTATGATTGGCTGTAAAGTATACCCGCAGTTGTCAAGTATATCCATATGCATTTAAAAATACACAGGATATAAAGTAACAAGCCCTTGTGCCACACTCCAGGGAGAACATTTACAGAACTCCAATTCATACCTAAAGAATGATGTCCTACCCTACCGATGTTTGTCATAGAGGACATCAGGCTATGCCGTCATAAGTCTACTAGCCCATGGCACCGTTCACTAACCCTTAGGACTCTAGATGTTGCAGGGTTGAGTGTGCAAGAGAGGATATGTCATTGGGGTTATCAAGTGGGCACCTTCATACACTGATGTTTCGTTGAGTTGGGCCCACAACACCTTAAGAAGGCTCAACAGTGTATTCCAGCGTCCTGGAACCACCCCTCTATACCAAGTCTCATCAGACTGAACCCATCTTTACTCCTGCTATCTAATTCCTGCGTGCCTAACATAATACTAATACCTCCCTACAATATACCTAGTGTTAACATCAGTATAACAATACCACCTGTCTGTATGATACAACTACATTGCCAGAATAGAGAAGAGTGTGTGAGTGCAGGGGTGGGGTCATCGTTAGTCCAGGGAAGAATTTAAAGACATGCACCGCCCAGGAATCGAACCCAGGTCACAAGACTGGGAATCTTGTATGATACCACTACACCAGCGGTGGTGCTTAATGAGTGAATGAGTCTGGAAGTATGGAAAAATATTGTTCAGTCCTGAAACACACATCACAACATATTTTATGTTGCTGTAGACCCGTGGTCATTTGTGGCTCTGTAGAATCTTCAGAGTAATATCTGTAAAGTGATGTGGCATAATTTACATAATGTCCTGCTACTTTCAGTTTACATCATTACAACACTTACCAGAAAATGTTTCTTCAAAGCTGCCAGTACATTGGGGATCATTCACTTTTAATTTGAGTACCCTATTAACCTCTGCTAGTATGATGATAATCACGATGACCTAAATAGGATGACATCAAATTGTTTAATTCAGTTCAATCTCCACAAGAGGGGTTTTAGTGCCTGACATCAGTGGGACTGCCCTGATGCAATCCTTTAGAGTGGACTGTAACAGAGTCACAAAGCTCATGCTAAGCCTGTGGGTATTGGTATACCAAGCATCAGTTGGTGCCACACACTTACCTGCTCTGGAATGCAATAGTGTTGCTTTTATGAGAGGACTTGCATTGCTCTTAAATTTGCTCAGTCTTTTTGAGTGTGAAGATGGATGTGTGTAATTTGAGCTGTTGTCGTGTGCACCATCTTTGCATTTGAGGCAGACTAGTGCCTGAATTAAGGGGGTGTGGGAAACATTGATTTTGATGCAGTGTTTCCCCAGTATCTTTATATATCAGTGGAGTGAATGGGTTTAATTTTGTTACTTTACCATAATAAAAATGTTAGTTTTTTTGTTTTTGAGGAAACTTGAGCTAAGTTAGACTTTTTAAATTCACATTTTGGTCCTGATTATTTACAGAGAAAATACACTGTTGTATTCTACTAAAAACTAAGAGACACTAGCCGAGAGACAATGAACAAGTTATTATTCATTATTCATTCATTATTATTCATATTCATATTTATTATTCATAGTTGACTCTTCGATCTAGAACTAATTCTCAACTCTATTTGGTGCAAGCCTTCAGTTGTGTACTGATGTAACACTGTAGTAAGAGGTGAGATAGGTACAGTACCATAGTTCCTCAGAGCAGTGGGCCAATACTTAATTATCTATGATGAACTCAGACAGATGTAGAATTTTATTAAAAAGCATAAGATGATGTTGTTTCTGTTTTTCTTTGCTTTTGATGGAGGGGGTGTTGCAGAATACCTGCAGAGGCTTGCCTGAGTTTGAAATATAAGATTAACTGCACAAACATCACTTATGCTTCAACATGTAATTAGTAGAGCAAATAGGTGACAGTTTTGTGGTAATGTTTATCTCTCCCACACCCATGGAAACCTGAGTACCCTCTTGACACGTTTATTATCAACATTTGTAACCAGATATTGACTGGGCAGGCAAAGCAGTGAAGGGTTTCATGATCCTATAGCATCACATTGATACCAACACTAGTCTCTCAATTGTGGAAATGCTGATTATTCTATATGTGCTGACTGATTGTTATTGTGTCCAATCATGTATTATTATACAAAGCTCTCTTCTAGGTTCATGGTACGTATAACATGCATTCATGGTATGTAATAAGACACACTTTTAAGATTTTCATTTTGACTGGGGCTTCATAATGTGTAGAGCAGGCCTGTTTTTTTTGTCTCAGTCCTTTCAAATCTTGTATGATAACCACTGAAAAACTATTTGTGTCTTCTTTTTTTTTCTCTAGGAGGAAGATTTCACTGGATTTGGGACCGCAACAGTTCGTCCACAGCAAATTCCTGGCAGTCCTCCTCAGTCGTCATTACTCAGCCAAGCAAAGCCTCCTCCAGCTCCAGACCTTTCTACAGGAGCGAAGCCTTTGATTGGAAAAATTGTACCGAAGTCCCCTAAACCAGTTTTAATTGGGAAAATTGTACAGAGGATCCCTAAAGAGGCCCAGGGTGTCAATGAGGGTTCAGGAAAAGACATACCCAAGATAGCTATTAAACTGTGTGGGAATCAGATAGCTCCCAGTCCAAGGACCAAACGTGCAGGTCAGCAGGCCTCACTTGCACAGAGCAATACAAGATCAGAGGACTCTGTCATGATGAAAGAAGAAGTGGTGGACTCAACTTTAGCAACTAGCACGGGCAGCATGCAGAACCAAACAGCCAATACCTCAGCTGGTGGCACAAAGCAAGATAAGCTGGTGTGTACCCTGACAGTGGTCAAGGGCAGAGAAAAAGCCTCCAGGGTCAAAGAACCAGGTGAGGTGTCAGAGGACTCGGAGGCAGATCAAGCCCAGCCGCAGAGATCTATGAAAACCATGAAGAGGTCTCAACATAAGGATACCAAAGGTACCTGTAGCGCATCTCAAGCAGTTGCTCTGTCCGCCAAACCAGTTAACAAGCAGCGGAGGAGGAGAATGGTCAAGCATGTGGGTGCCTCCCCTGAGGCTGGAGCTGAGGCCGGGGCTCAGAGTGTACCGGAGGCATCAATGCCCCTAAAGTGCAAGGCTGGAGATTCCTCTAAGAAAAAAGTACCGCCCAAAAAACATCAACGCAAGTCTATATTTGGGTACAGGAGGAAGCCACCTAAAAATGTTCCAAAACTGGGTCATATTCGTGTCAAGCGCGTCTTTTACACCTATGTACCAGAGGTCATTACAGCCACGCCGAAGCAAGACAGCGAGGAGCAGTCACAGGGTCAAAATATCGCTCAATCGGACGGTCAGCCTAGCTCGTCTTCTGAACGGGTCCTGCAGAACTCCAACAACTCCCCTACACCTGTAGTGAGTGCCAGGTCCTCCCGGGTCATCAAGGCCCCCAAGAGGTTCCTGGATGACGAAATCATAGCCTTTCCAAAGGGCTCCCCGTTGAAATGGCTCAAGAGTCAAGTTAAAGAAGAGTGCAAACCGAATATATCATGTCTTGAGTCAAGTTATGATGGTAGCTCATTGCAGTCAGTCGATGAGTCTGTATCTGTAGTTGGCAGCCCATCTGCTGTGAGGAAGACCTCGTCAAAGCTCAGCCCTGGCTCTAGTCACCTGGAGGTCTACAAGAACCTCAAAAGGCTGACCTCCAAATTGGCAGAGAAGAAGAAAGGCCAGTCCGATCCTCAGGGTAATTACACAGGTCATGGCCCCAGCTTGACCTCTCCAATCAGGAAGAGGCGGAGGTCCAAGCTAATGATGGAGGAGATGGACTCTCCTGGTGTTGTGAGGAAACTAGCCGTGTTGGTGAACAGCGACGCTGTAGCGTCCTGCCATATGCCATCAAGCATAACAAAAGAGCAAGGAGCACACAATATGGAAAATAATAGTAAGGACATTTCCTTTTCACATAATGAATTTTGTCTTTGTACCCAATTGAATGTGATTTTGATTGTATTTCTGCCAATACACATTGTTTGTCTACAGCTGTTATCCACATCTGTACCAGGTCTCTAGGAAAAAATATGTTTTTAATCTTAATGGAAAACATAGGGGTTTTGATTCATGGGGCTATGATTTCATTATATAATGATCATGATGCATGATACTTTTTATTTGATCAGATTCAATCCATGGCATAACATAAAAGGCTTTTACAGGTTTGAAAAAGTTACATTGAAAAAAGCTAATGAATGTTGCTTGATTCATGTCCTGTGTGCAGATGGAGGTGAACCCATAGCTGAGGGCAGTAGAGAAGTGTTGGAAGTCAGCGGCCCGAGCCAACGAATCGGCCTCACCGGAGCCAATAAGAGGATGCTCCACCTGCTGAAGAAAGCCAAAGTCCAGCTCATAAAGATTGACCAGCAGAAACAGCTCAAGTTGTCACAAGTGAGAATATGTCTCCAAATCCAGTAAAGAAATAAATGTCTGGGGAAAAACATGGGGTTTTGAAATGGAAAATGTGTATCAACCCTGAAAAGCATCATATCTTGCAACAGATTCACCTGATATTTCAGGTATTTTTGCTAATTACTTTGTAACATATAGTAAAATCATGACACGGTAGTATCTCTTATTCCTAGCCTTGTCTTTTTTCCCCTGTCTGGACCAAAAGTTGGGGTCCAGAGAATTAGGTGTGGCAGCAAGTGGAAGTAGGAGGAGAAGGAGAGTCGGGGTATCTCTCAAAGATGCCAGTCCTCAGGTAATACTTGTGATTTCAAAATATCTTTGTGTTTAATTCTATCTGTGTGTATACCACTGTCGTGGCCAGAAATTAGTACGTAGGTGGGCCTGGCATGACCGCTACCAATCGCTTTAGTTCATAACCATCATTTAAGACTCAAGTTCAAGTATGTACGAATATTCAAGAATAACAAAAGTTAAGGAAGATAAAGTTTTAAAAAAATCATTCTACAGCTGGGTTTACAGTCAGAGTATATGCAAAATGTAATAGACATTGCATGTGATGTGCTCTGAAATTCACATATGTTATCTATAGGTCTATTATAATATGTTGTCATACCCAAAAAAGTAAATATACTTTGAATCATGAGATTTCACGCTTTTAGGTGGTGCATTGCATGGTCATTTTGATTTAAAATTTCGTGTACAAACCTAAGTGCTCATTGGCTGTATAGAATCTTTTCAAGCTTCTCAATACCTTTTTTGAATCAATGTGGATACCAAAAATTAGTTTTTTCATTATAATCGCAACAAATTTTACAATAATATAATACGATATCCTATGCACAGCTTCTTGATTTCTGTATCGAAATGTTTCTGTTTTCACCCTCTTTTTCTTGTGTGTTTGTGTAGGAACAACCGTTGGGTGGTCCAAGGATCAAACATGTATGTCGAGCGGCAGCAGTGGCTTTGGGGCAACCCCGCGCTATGGTGCCAGATGACATTCCTAGGCTCAGTGCTCTGCCACTACATGAAAGAGAGGGTATCACCCCTTCTCCTGCAGTAGAAGGTACACTCCATCGGCATGTATTTTCTGGGCTGGGCCATAAGCACATGCATGGGGGCGTGGCCTCCAGCCACAGCCTGGAAACAGAAAGGAGACACACCCTCTTACTCACACAGACAGACATGACCCGCATTAGTGGACAGAAACGTATAGACCGGGAGAACAGGACATGCAAGCTAAGTGCTCATTGGCAGCTAGTGTAAGCTAACTGGTCTAATCTTACTCTAAGAAGAAACTGAGCCACTCCCTAAAAGTGCAAAGCTAAGTTTAACCAAATGATAGAGAAAATAAATAGGGATGTCAATAGAGCCTGCCTTTCTGATTGCAGCAGGCAGACTATTCAGAGATAGGGAGCACGGTAAGAAAAGGTTCTGTTACCTGCAGTTTTCATTTTGACTGCTGGGATAGACAGGTAGCCAGCATCCTGTGATCGAAGGACATGCGCTGGTATACATGGTGCGACGAGATCTGCTAAGTACGACGATGCCAGCCCGTGTAATGATTTATGTTAGTAGAAGGAATTGGGAGCCAGTGTAGTGAGAACAGGATAGGCGTTAGGTGGTTAAACAGAGTCTCTCACAATGAGTGCAAGAGTATAATAAGCTTAAATTCCAAACTTTTCAACATTTTAAGCAACCGATAGTAAGGAGTGCAAGGGTGAAAGCCATAGCTGTAGAACTCAGACTTGGACGTAGGAGGAAAGGCTGGTAAACAAGTGCTGATATATCATTGGGATTATCAAGTGAGCACCTCCGATCTGTTTCAATGAATTAGGTCTGTGATATCTCCATCAAATGAACAGCGAATACAATGGTACCATAGTGTACAGTACTGACTCAACATATGAAGAGCATATATATGATGTTGATAATGTTTTGAACTTCTGTTGTAGCTCTTTCTCACGACCTTTTTCCTCTTATGCTTGCAGATGTTGCAGATGATGACGATGATGTCCCTGATCAGGGCAGGGCTCAGTGGGTGGTCCCTCAGGAACACATCCGGAGGAGGAGGCGGAGGAAGGGCCACAAATTTAAGAAAAGGAAGTTACTAAGTCGGTTT
The DNA here is from genome assembly GCA_034670405.1 of Hoplostethus atlanticus. Lineage (NCBI taxonomy): Eukaryota > Metazoa > Chordata > Actinopteri > Trachichthyiformes > Trachichthyidae > Hoplostethus > Hoplostethus atlanticus. The sequence goes on along the minus strand of JAXDDX010000006.1, from coordinate 6,601,158 downwards.
GCACCCGGGGGTGTCCGGTCCCGGCGCTGTGGAGTCTGCAAGGGCTGCCTCATAGAGGAAGACTGTGGCAAGTGTATAAACTGCCGTGATAAGCCCAAGTTCGGAGGGCCTAACACCAAACGACAGTGTTGCATGTAAGTTGTCCATTAAAACCGAGCACAAATCCTGATTGTTGTAGCTGTTGGGACACACTGGTGAATTATAAATTAACTTGCTGGTCAACTTTGCTTTGTTTTGTAGGCTATCAACACCATCTTTGTTGTTATTCTATAGATGGTATTCTATAACCTCACTAGTCCTCTCTCCACTGTAGGCCAAAAGCCCTAGAAGTTAAGCCCAGGAGCCCAAGCCTTGAGCTAAACAACTAGGGCTAAGTTTCTTCGCAGCGCTACAGCTGTGCTTCTACCAAGAAACACTGGCCCAAGGCTTATCGCCATAGTTACCAAGCTACCCAGCCGGATTCAGCTTGCCATTTACAGGGTTTGCTGTGGAGGGCTATGGCTAAGGCTATGGCTATGGTCTTTGTCTGTCTATTTGTCCGTCCGCCTGTCACACACCATATCTCAGACCCCATTAATGCATTGGCAAGAGGGCTGAATGGAGAGACTTACGAGCCTCGGGAATTTCCCCTCTGTTTATTGTTTTATTTTTTCCATGTTACTGCTGGTTACATTTACAGAAAGGCTTCTAACAGTGGTTAGTTATGATGGTTCATCCATGAATATAATAAGTGCAATAATCATTTACATTTTTGTTTGCTGCTGTATATTATAAACTGTCAGTATCATACATTTTATTGTAATAAATCACTTTAATTTATGAAAAAGTGGTTATTTTCATTTTTCCTGCTGGGCCAGTGAAAATGTACTAGGGGCAGGCAGAACTCTTACCTACTGGCAAGTGGAAAAATTCTTAACTTTGAAACCTATAATTAGCTAACTAGCTGTCATGCCAAACATTTGTGCATTGTGCACATAGCTAGCTAAATTATATTACCATTTGTTTAAGGACAGCCAATACAAAATAGCTGGCGAGTCTGCTAGGAAAAAATTATGAAAGCTCCCTTGGCTAGCGATACCAGAACGTACCATTTGCAGAGCCAAGTTGAGTTTTAGGTTTGAGTTTCTGGGTACGCTCTGTTGTAGTCTTGCTCAGTACAGTGCAAATAGGGCAGAATCCGTAGAACTAGGTTAAAACATTAGGACCGAATTTGTGGTTTTGTTTTGGTATTTTTTTTTTCTAGGCTAAGCATTTTGTGTATAATTATGAAATGCAAATACCTTTTATTTCTTTCCAGTAAAACATATTAATCAATCCAGTTAATGAAGGTAAATCAACTTTTCTGAAGGATGCAACCCTCCTACAATTTAACACATTCAAAGATGGGTATACAGGCAATTTATCATAGAGGCATGTGTTAAATTGTTCTTTTCTTTCTCCTACCACCAGATATAAGAAGTGTGAGCGGATTGAGAAGGGGAAAGTTGATCGCTTCATCAAACCACTAAAACGTATGTCTCTGATTGGCTGGTGATTTAAGATTTGTGTTATCATCTTGTTTTTATACCTCAAAGCAAGCTACTTGTGCAGTTTGACCAACCTGATTTATCCTAATACATTATCACTCTTTAAAAAAAAGAAAAAAAAGAAATGGCAATTCGGTACAAGATATCCAAGTATTTAGTTTCTGTCCCTAATTAATCATGAGACTTTCTCAGTCCAGGCAAGGCGGTTGTCGAGTGGCATGTCAAGCGATGACGATGGTGAGTGGAGGGTAGGAAGGGCAGAGGAGGGATCATCCATGGTGACGCCTGGGGACAGGAGACACTCGCGGCGGAACATCACACCACGCTCCTACAGCAGCTTGCTCAAATCTGACTCTGAAGACGAGGATACCACCCAAGAGTCCACAGTCAAGGCAACTGCTGCTGCCCCCGGCAACCAAGGTAACCAGGGCTTTGCTTTTGTTTTGTGCCCCACCCCTCTGTGTGTCTGTACTGTCGTTCTCCCAGCCCCTAAGAGAAATGTGGTTTACAGACAGGGTTTGGAATAAAAACTTTTAATACATTAAAAACACATAACTAATGTCCACAACATATACCATACGGACAAACTTCAGTCTGGAGACAAACATCAGCTCCTATTACGCTCTATTCCAGTGTACTAATAGATCTCTCTCTGGCCTATTCATTTTAACATTTTGTCATGCTGTCACCTTTTATTGTATCTTTCTGTGCCCTACAATCCTGTTATCAAGTATTCACATATCGAAAAGCCCTGTTAGTTATGGTATATGGCTGCTGTCTCTGCTGCATCTTCAGGATGTCAGGAATTAAGGAGAAAAGCCTTATTTTTAGTATTTTGAAATCATAAAAGTTCAAACCCTTTCAGTTTTGAAAGGGGTTTGTAAGCCCAATGGTCATTCATTAGACAATCATTCATGCAGCGCATCATCCGATCAGCAGCCGCCACTTCAGGTCCTGTACGCCTCTAGGATCAGGAAGCGAGTTTCCTCCAAATACCAGGGGTATTTTTGTGGAAATACTTAAGTAGGCTTCAGAATTCCGTTTCTTACATCTCTTTACCTTCTTTTGGAGATGTTGCCCCTCAAGACGGCGGATCAGTTCCAGGCGACGTTCCCAGTGAGACAGTGAAGCCTCGTCGGCCCTGCCCCAGAGGGGGCAGATATAAAGCTTTCAAGGTAATATCAGCCAGCAGATTTCCCTGCTCACCTGCGTTGTATCACCTAAACAAGCCTGGATCAAGTAATTTTCTTGAAAATAGTTGTTATTGTTTGTTTTCAGTCTCCTTAGTTTCCAGATAGGTGGGGGTATAATGTATAATAATATCTTTTATAATATAATGTATAATACATATACTAATACTTAGTATAATACAATCAGAGCAATGTTTTTAGACAGTTTATTCTGCTTTACTGTGCTTGCCAGCTTGCATGATATTATCTCAATAGTGCAACAAACACCCACCCATCTGGTTCTCCAGGTAGATTAAAACAAATCTTAAGAATTATTTCCAATTAGTAATTTTTCCAGTTCTGTTCCTCACCTTAACTTTAACTTAACTTTTTCTCATTTTTTATTTACTCTTCTGTGTGTAGTGAGCAATTCCAATTACATTGTTTATCTTCTAATGGAGCCTCTAATCATCTAGTTCTAACTTTGGTTCATCACCATAAAAACCTTGCATATACAATACAAGCTTACCTTAATGCTTTTTTCATATTAACCCTCACGCATGAATTAAGCTGTGTTCATGGTAAAATGCAGGCTGGTTCTTCTGAAAAAACACAACATGCAACTGTTCACCGCTTACATTTGTTTGGGTCAATATGTCACTTTCATGGTGTCTCATGCTCAAAGTTTTTTGACTAGCTTGTTCTGTTTGTCGTGAGGATCACTACAGCATTTGTTGCTGGTGACTGATCAAATGTGTGAATGCTCTCGAATGAAGGCGCTTACTGCGATAAATGGAATGATAACACTTAAAAATTAACCTGCAATGATTTTTGCTGCAGTAGATTTGTGAATGGAATCAGCCTATTTATTTTGTCTGCAGTGCCCATTGAAAGCAGGCTTTATTATTTTTTTCTTTCATTGCCTTATTAGTTTCAAAAAGGGTCTTCCGTTGACAAATAGTTTGAATTATTAATTTTTTTTTTTTTTTAATTTTTAATTTGTTTTTACCTAATTACCTAATCTTTTTCTAGAAATATTTGACACAAAACAAAAGAGTTCTTGGTAGTGGACTCAGCCCTTTGGACCCCACTGGACCCCACTGTATCTCCTCAAATAAAGAAGCCAGTTTCACACAAACAGGCAAGAACAGAGATCATTGATGGTCTTATAACACAGAGCTCAATATGCAAGCTTGCAGGATGTAAAAGTAAAGGGACAACTCACACAAACTCTATTCACAACAGAGTTTGTGTGAGTTGTAAGTCGCTTTGGATAAAAGCGTCTGCTAAATGACTGTAATGTAATGTGTATATTGAACAGCAGAAGTGTACAACCCTCTTCGCAAACAGAGAACAAAATTGTGCAACTTACCATGAACTCAGTCTCAGAGTGGATAACATAACCACCTGTTTGAATGTTTTAGAACTATATTACCAAAAACCTTTTTTCTTGTCTCTAGTGACACAGTAATATTGATCTATAATTTATGATAATTCCAATATTAACCATTAGGTAGATGAAAAATTGATAGATACACACAAGCCATCTGGGTATTTGCAGGGTACAGCTTACTCACAAGAGATGCTACCTTACTAAATGACTGTAAAGATTGCAAAGATATTAATTCAACATCAACGTGGCCAACATCATGAAAAACTAGTTAAGATGTAGTTCACAGCTGATCTAAAATGTCTTCCTTTGGTAGCAGTCTATGAACTGGAGACAAAATGTGTACATTACTCATTACACCTCGCCACACCTCTCTGTGTGTATCTATATTGCTAATGAGTGGGCTTGCGAAATTCTCCTATACCTCTTCTTACTCCCTATTTCTAACAGATTAACAGATTATTCTCAGAGGTATTTGTATTGGTAGTCCACCTCTCTTCCTCTTTCACTTTCACTGCTGCCGGTCGCCGCCTCTGCATGTGACTAGTATTAGTGTAACTTTGGAACCTATCTTGCTGGTTGGCTTAGGCAGTCCCCTCCTCCACAGGAACAGGAGGCGGCGGAACAGAAGGAGCCAAGAGAAACTTTCCGAGAATCCAGCCCATCCAGAAGCCCATTGTCGCAGCTGCAGCAGCAGCTACAAATACGTTTATGTCGTCTACCCGATTTTATGCTGCAGTCGTCCCTGCCATTGCCTCTGCAGTTGCCCCAGTGTCTGGAGCAGTGTGCTCCACAGTCATCACATTCCATAACACGGTCACCTCCAAAATTGCCCCAGCCTGTAATGCAGCCGGCTACCCCACATCCATCACATTCCATAACACCGTCACTTCCAGAATTGCCCCAGCCTTTACCACAGCAATCTCCGCAGTTACGTTTGCACCGTCTGCCCAAGTCTATGGTGCAGGCAGCTTTGCACTTCCAGGAGTCTGTATCTCCTTCATCTCCACAAGTTACCCCGCCCAAAATACACATTGTTCTGCCAGTGCCCCTGCTGCATGCACGGCCATCTCTGCAGTTGTGTTTGCAACAACTACCTCAGACTGTTGATCCAGAGGTACAGAAGGGCACACATGAAGAGCAGGAGGACGAACAGGGGGATCAATCTGGAGAAGAGGAGGAGACTTTCGTCAAAGGGAGAGTGCTGCAAAACAGTCCAAGAACTGACCCACACTATCTCCTTCGTTCCCAGAATTCTGCAGAGTGTGCATCAGTCAACACCCTGGCGGGGTTAACTAATGGATTTCCCCAAAGGGGCCTGTTGCAGACTACGCACAAGATCCGCGTGGACTTTAAGGTGGGTTATTTCAATTTTACCACCTCCTAGGGTGTTAAAATTGCTCCTTTGCATTCTGATCTAATTGAAAAGAGCTGTTTTGTAAATCCAGTCATAAGAGAATACAGTCATTTAGCTCAGTAGGTAAAGCATGACAGTAACACTGCTTGGGTTTGGGGTTTGATTCCCGCTAGGGCCACCCATGCTAAAAATAAAGGCACTCATAGGTTAAAAGTGTTTGAAGGTGACACTTACCACTAAGCCAAAATAGAAAACAGAATGGAAGTGCCTTAAAATAAAATAACCTTTTAAGAAGCTTGAAAACATTAAGCACATATCAGATTCTGCCACATTAACTGCCTATAATTTATTTATTTTACCTTTATTTTACCAGGTAGTCACTTGAGATGCAATGATCTCTTTTTCGAGCAAGACCTGGCCAAAATGGCAGCATTTAAAAACAAACAAACAAACATACAAGACACAAAAACAGACAAGAACATAAAAGGCAAAGTGGCGCGAAAAGGCAAAGAAAACTGAAGAAAACTGACAGCAGGATGCATGTTTAAGCATGTTTAGGACTGGCCTAGTTACCAGTGATTGTGAGCCCAGCAGTTTTATCTAAGCTAACTAGCACATGTAGTCACAGGCTAACCTAAAACCGCCAATCAACTCTGCTCACTTTCCCCTTGTTCTTTTTTCCCTTCTGTTTCTACCAGGAGGACTGTGCTGTCCACAATGTTTGGCTAATGGGAGGTCTGAGCATCCTCACCTCTGTCCCTACCACGCCACAGCCTGTCTGTCTGCTCTGCGCCAGCAAAGGACATCACAAGGTAACGCAGGGTTCCTACACAGGTCTAGAAAATCGGACAAAGTGTGGAAAATTAAATTGATGATTTCTGTTCGGATGACTGAGCGTTGAAGAGTTTTGGAATTCGAGTAAAAGTCTGGAAAAGTTGAAAAATATTGCTGTTCTGTCGCAGTTTACCTGAGTGCCCATTTTATGTAGCTGTGGACTCACTGTCAGTTCACCCACTTTCATGTTTGTTGTTGTGACCAATGATCTTCAGCCATAGATTCATGTGGCTTAGTTGACAATCATATTGGCAAGCCACTGTCAGCAAAAGTTACTCTGACCTTATTCTCCAAACCTAGTCAAGTCATATGAAATTTTGAAATGGAAAAGGTGTATGAACATTGTAAGGGTATTAAACCTTGATAAGTATATCTTCAGCACACTGTGCACAGTAGCTCTGTTTTGTTTTCAGTGTGCTTATGTAAACATTGTATTTCGGCGCTCTGCTGTGTATGGTATGGCGGCTATTTGTATAAGTAAGCTGGTCTGCCACTTTCTGCCACTTCCATCAGATGATATACTGCCAGATCTGCTGTGAGCCCTTCCACAAGTTCTGCCTCTTGCCAGAGGAGCGCCCCCAGGAGGAAAACAAGGAGAACTGGTGCTGCAGGCGTTGCAAATTCTGCCATGTGTGTGGCCGCAAAAGCAAGAGCACAAAGGTATGCAACCGAGCTGGATCCTCATCACATCCATCTATCTGACATTTCTGCTGATTTTATAAAAAAAAAAAAAAAAAGAACAGCAATGTGTTAAATTGAACTATGTAGACACAACCTCCACCCTTAACATGAATAAATGAAGTAAATGTGAAGAATATTGGATGGAAATTATATTGATAGGTAGTGACACTTATCAGTGAATGATCATACAGTAAAAGATGCAGGTTGTTTTGATATTTGTTTAGAGTGGCACACATGTTGACTTGGGAATACTGGTTTATTTTGAGACTCATTAACCTTAAAAGTCTTGAATTTAACTTTCTAAATTCTGCAGACCCCCCTGTGTCTTGAGATTTGGTATCTTTTTTAAAGATTTTTTTTGGCATTTTTGCCTTAATTTGATAGCCCACAGTAGAGAGAGACAGGGAAGATTGGGAACAAGATGACACGGGACAAAGGTCCTAGGCTGGATTCGAACTGAGGAAATCACTGGTACATGTTCTTAGCCAGCTAAGCCACCAGGACTCCCCAGATCATATTTCTAATGTATCTATGTATCCTGTGCTCTCTCTCCATGTCTAGCCTGTGTTGCAGTGCAGGAGATGCCAAAATTCCTACCACCCCTCATGCTTGGGACCAACTTACCCTAAGCCTATGAACTGTAGCATACCCTGGGTAAGTGCTTGGATTAATAACCTAAAAATGTATGGATCCCTCGTGCAGGGTTGTTATGGCCATGAAGAAAAACAGAATTCAGAATTTGAAAATATTTTCCAGCGTGGAGAACTTACATAAAATGATATAGATCCAATACGTTTTGGAAGTGTCCTGGAAAGTTGTTCCTAATCTTTATTTTCAATCAACTGGTCAAGCGTTTAACATTAAACTCTGCATGTAGTTGATCTACTGAGAGATATCCAATTTCCTGATTTAAACCTGATACATTAAAATCAGCGTCTTAACAGAAATGTGACATTATGAAAAAGATGTATAATGATATAATGTCAATATGTAGGAATGTTGCAAGCTCAAAAATCCCTTGGCTTCACGTTTTTGCATGTTATGTTTTGTGACACTGCTGTTTATGTATAGGTGTGTATGACATGCATTCGATGTAAAAGCTGCGGCGTGACACCTGGAAAGACCTGGGACTTGGCCTGGAACCATGAGCAGGATCTCTGTCCTGACTGCACCTTGCTCCACAACAAAGGTTAGACCTGAGAGACACAGCAGTCACACTGAATATTTGGACTACTCAGCATCATCATCAGGATGAAGGCTGTAACCAAACATGTTCATCTCAAATATTGAGCGCCTTCAGCCTGGACCAACATACATAGCCTCATAGATTAAATGGTTGACATGTTGGCTAGATAATGACATTTGATCTGTATTTACCACAGGTAATTCCTGCACTGTCTGCCACAAGTGCTATGAAGACAACAACCATGACACTCAGATGATTCAGTGTTCCAAGTGTAGCCACTGGGTTCATTCCAAATGTGAAGGACTCTCAGGTGAGCAACTCTCAAATGTTTTTCATTCATTTTCATAATTTGCAATTATATTACAGTTCAGCTACGGTACATACAACAATGTGTTCAAGTTAATTGTTTGCACAGGAATAAGTCATTCAGCACAGCACAATGAAACAGGTTACTCCATTTTTACTATTTAAACAGGGAAATAAAAGCTTAACATTACAAACAAGTAGCAGTAGTTAGACATAGATATACAGTATATATAGAAGCTTACATTCCAAAAAGCTCCAAATATTATACATCCAAACATTATGCATCCTTGCCTGATGCGTATTAGAGAATACAAAATTACATCCAAAGGTTCTGAGCAAATGTATTAAGATGGCAAATTGCTAACTTTAATAATATTCTATTCTAGTGACTCTCGCTTTCATCCCAGCACTCATTTTTCCATTTTTTCCACGGATTGTCTCCTCTTGGAACCACCCCTGATTACATCATGTAAAATGCTTATAATTTTGTACAAATTAGCTACTTTAATACTTTTATATACCGTAATTATTTTGTATTAAGGTAGCTAATTCGTATTTTTGCAAAGAGTCAAGGTAGCTAAGCTAATAATTTCCATTTCCAGATATTCTGTGGTGATTGTCACTTTAATTCCAGCGATCATTTTGTGTCATTTCATTTTGGAGCAAAACTCTTCATATTTACTGATGTGTCATTCCAGAGGAGCTGATTGGGCTGCTATCTGGCCAACCACATGCCGTGGTATTCACTTGCTCACCCTGCAGCCAGTATCAGGCTGAGCCAAGCTGCTGGAAGGAGGAGTTGCAAGGGAGGCTGATGGTTGGGCTGGAGGAGGTGCTATCTGACCTCCTCTCCTCCCACGACACTCAGCACCTCCTCATCTGTAAAACAGTAAGTGTTACCTATAGATCTGTGACAAATTATATTTTAAGAGTGAATTAGTGCTCTTACTTAAAATTGTTATGTTTTTCTCTTTCAGTGTGAGGAAGCAAGTGACACAGAATTTGTCATGGACCAACAGCAACCAGTCTGTGATCTACACGCCATGGGCAAGAAATTTGAAGGCGGTCGTTACACCTCAATAGTGCGTATACCCTTACCCATTACTAACTATTGATTAGTGCACCTATATGCTTCATTATACAGCCTGTTTCAAAAGTAGGTATACATTTTTATTCACTTTATTCTAGCAGTATAATTTGTAGTATTAATAAATGTTTAATATCAATTAAACGTTGAATTATTTAGTTAGAATTACTAAATAAGTTAAAAATGACAAATGTGTCATCTTTGTTTTTCATTATTATTAATATCAAATATTGTGTACCTACATTTGAAACAGCTGTTTTAGCAAGGTGATGTGATTGGTCAAAGATGCGTTCCAACCGTGCTGATAATTCACAGAACGGATTGCTATGTAGTCTTGTGGTAACCAGGGCAGAGAGCTAGTCTTGACCTCACCTGTTTTTATTATACATGTACACTATTTGAAGCAACTCACTCATTGTGATACCACATTCTGCTCAGAGAACATAAATTAACTCTGATGTTGGTGAGATTAGTTGTTTATTTTAAAGTTTATTGATTTTATCCTGCCCTCTCGCTTACCCACTCAGAAACCTTTCCATGAGGATGTTGTCACTGTGATGAAGAAGTGGCTAAAGAAGGAGGAGCATCTCCCTGAGGATCAGAGACTCAGCAATCAGGCCCGGGAACACTACCTCAAAGTAAGCTGATGTCTACTGTCAATGAAGGTACATTATTGGGTTGTGATTTTTAGAGGGATTTGATCTGACTCAAATTTTGTATTTCTCACAGTTGATGGAGCGGGTTTTCAGTTGGTTCCGCAGACACAATCTGAAAATGTGGGACCCACTCACCAAAGAATTCCCAAGGTAAAGTCTTCTCATCTATTGCAGTAGCTCAGTCTATTAAAGCAACCGTAGTGTGAGAATCATAATCAGTCCAATACAGGAATTTATCTTGGTGTAACTAACCAACATATATGCATTCAGCAGTTGCAGCTTTAGAGGGAAGTGACCAATGGCAGATTTGTATGGTTTGTCATGAGAAAATGTTTGTCATGAAAGAAGACAATGTGGCTGCTTGGGCATTTGTCTCAAATGTCTTCTCCTATGCTCCCATCTGTTTCAATCTCGCTTTCGCTCTTAGTTGCATGCTCCCTGAGGCGGTTCTCCCTCCGTCTAATGAGCACAGCTATGCTCAGTGGCTGGAGAGGACATACTATCTTCCCAAGGAGTCAACCTCTCTTCTATCCTCAGTCATTACACACCAAACTGGCGGAGCGAACAGCCTCCCTCTCCATTCACATGGTATGGAAACTCTGATGGCCTGTTCTGTATCATCATGTATGGTTATGTTTTGGACACACAACTCAAATTCATTTCTTATGGGGAAATTAATGTTTTCAAATGTCAAGATTTCCAAAAACGCTGTATCTTTTTGTATTTGGATTACTATTTCAAGGTTAAAATGTTGCTGATCATTTGCTCCTCCTCTCACAGGTGTAGTGAGTGATCTGGAATCCACCAGAACTAAAGATGCGAGGCAATGTGCATTGTGCCAACACTGTGGAGACTCGGCTCCCAATGTGAGTCTCAACTGCCTTCACTGCCTCCTGCATTCGAAAGATTTAGAAAAATGACAACTCCTTATATATGCATATATATTATAACAGTTCGTATATTCTGGTTTCACTATTTTCTCAATGTGTTTATTTTCTCAATGTTTTCCCTGCATTGCATGTCATTCTCTGCTTACAATGACACAAAATGTCTACTTTATTTCTTATAAATCAATATATTAATAATGTATTTTTTTCCCCACAGGATGAAGGCCGGCTGTTGTACTTGGGACAGAATGAGTGGGCCCATGTTAACTGCTGCCTCTGGTCTGCGGAGGTGTATGAGGACAATAGTGCTCTTTTGCAAGTGCACAGTGCTGTCTCAAGGGGGCGCCACCTGGTAAGCAAGTACTAAAGTTAATAGCAGGAAATGAAAGCTTGAGATAATGTTGAGTTGATGTGGAAGTTGTTGCTGCTCAGCTTTTTGCTACAGGTATTGTAGGATTGTAGTTTACACAATCCACAGCCTTTGTGAAAACGGTCAGAATTCTAACACAAATTGATTGATTTGATTGATCCGTTTTTTCCTTTGCTCCTGCTTCCCTTCCCAAGCGCTGTGATCGCTGCGTCCAGTCAGGGGCCACTGTGGGCTGTTGTCTTGCCACCTGCCAGAGTAACTTCCACTTCATGTGTGCTCGCGCCCAGAACTGTGTGTTCCAACAGGACAGGAAGGTGTACTGCTACAAGCACAGGGACCTTGTCAATGAAAAGGTGTGCCTTTTTAAAATTTGTTCTTTACAACCTTTTTTTCTGCACCACCCTGTTTCACATTCATATAGTTGCATGCTTTCACACCTGGGAGCTCATCTAGGGTAATTGACTTAAATTAAGTGCTTTGCTGTGTGGCACCTTGATTGCCTTGTTATTGAAAGAGGGGAGAGCATTACTCAATCACTTACCACACCATTAATCCAAAGAGGGAATTCTTTACTCAGTAACATCAGTAACTAACTCCTAACCTTACACCTGCCAATTTTCTGTGTAGCTTATTGATTTATGGTTTACACCCCCTTTGATTTCCATCAACAGATAGTGTCTGGAAATGGGTTTGAAGTTCCTCGGCGGGTCTATGTGGATTTTGAGGGGATCACGATGAGAAGGAAGTTCCTCACAGGTCTTGAGCCAGAATCCATAAACATGACCATAGGTAAGTATGTCATGGTGTTACCTGGTGTGGACTTGAGCCGTTTGACTCCTATATACTGTACATACAGTACTGTGCAAAAGTAGGCACCCTAGATTGTTTTTGTTTATATAAATTTGGTTTTAGATGTGTATTTTCTTGTTTTCTGCATTAGTGTTTTACTTTACTGCTCTTTATAGTCACCTTTTGATATTTAGAAACTTGAGACTAATTTCATTATTTTTTACATGTCCCTATGACTGGCACAGTACTGTATGTGTATATATATATTAATCATACCTCCTTTACTGTACTGAAACCCACCATGTGTCTTTCCTTCTTTTTCCAGGCTCTCTGCAGATCCAGAAACTTGGCGTGCTGTCAGAGCTGTCATCAAATGGAAGGATGCTGTATCCTGTGGGTTATCAGTAAGTGATCATTATCGTTATATAACAGGTAGCGTCATCCAATGTGCCAGGTTAAACGTACGTTCCACGCATGCCTGTAATTCCCATAAAGCATAACATAGCAACTCTTGTTAACCATGGAGCTAATTGGCAATCTTTAATGTTTTTAAAGAGAATTGTAATTTTTATGTATGTACTACTTTTAAGAAAACTTCATACACATGTTGAATAAATTGATGAAAGCTAAAATACTTTGTGGACGTTATTTATGGTGATTGTGAGAACTTTGGTGCCGACTGTTGCATCACCATTGTACCCGTAATGACTGTAAATAGCACTCTCTTGGGTACAATTGGTACTGCAACTCACCCTCACCATTAACATCCTGTTTCTCTCCGTTGTCTCTTTCATACAAACACACCCCTCCTCCCTTCATTTTCCAGATGTTCCCGATTGTACTGGAGCACAGTGGACCCCCGAAGGCGTTGCAAATACACCTGCAAGGTGACAGAGGTGAGCACTCCTCTCCTAGGCGAAGAACAAGATCCAAGGTGGGATAAAGAAGACAACCACACCATCGTCCACAGTCCTAACCACCACAAAGGTGAGCAAGTGCAAACAAAGTGTTCCCCTCTTTCGCTCTCTCCCTTTTTCTTTCACTCTCAAACACACACATGGCTGTCAAGTCCTTACAAATTAAGAGACACAACACTCGCCATTAAAAAGCTGTTCCATTAATGTGGGAGCACCTGTTTTAGTATACATACAGTGGAGAGTGATAGGAATATGGGTGAGAAGGGATAATGTGCAACTAACAATACTTTGTTGCCAACTAAACCTGGGTTGGAGCTTCATGGGTTGGGCTTACCGTAGCTATGTTTTACCAGAAATGGAACCTTTAGGTCTTCTGGCCTCGCCCATGGAGGTAAAATCAAGTACCCCGTCGCCCAACTCAAAACAGCACCATATGCCTGGAGTCAAAACCACGCAGACCAGGAGACCAACAGGAGGATCATCGCGGCCTCTTCCGTCTCCAGGTAAACTAGAACAATTTACAGAGGAAAACAAGGCAGTCTGAGGAGTGCATTGTCCCATGTACTTGAAAACAAGGAAATTTGGTTTTGACTTGTTTATAAAGTTTTATAACAATAACCCTAACCCACCTTGACTTCCTGATTTTGACTAATACTTAGCATACCTACTTTGATAATATTCAGTTGACCACATTGAGGGTTACAGGCAATTGTGGCACCCCCATGTTGTTGATTTTTACATTTGCAAGCATGGTTCCCTATCTATACTTAACATATTTATGTACCAGGTTTCATAATGATTTGACAAACTGATGTGCAGTCACAGCCAATTTTGTGATATGTCAGACCTCATCTGAAGTTCCTTAGTTAATGGTTGGCACCTTGTTTGCCTAGTTGGGCTGGTTTGTGTCAGTTCAATAATGCTCTGTATCAAGTTTAATGCATATAGGTAAAAAATTGAAAAGGCCTTTGGGAAATACCTGTGTTTCTACAAATTGTAAAATAGAATAAAATCTTGGATAGCATTCTCTAATGGTCCAGTTGATAAACCTATTGAGGAATCAGCTGTATATTTGTTCCAAGGGTCATAATTGGAACTTGCTGTGAAAGAGCCATTTAACCTTTTTATAAGTTTGATCTTTCATCATAGCAGTGAGGAGTTAGCTGTCTTTAAGTGTCTGTGTATATTCCTGAAGTAGGCCCCAGAGATTTGCATTGTTGCCCTTCTTTCACGCTCTGTAGGGTCTGCTCCTCCCAAATCCCATCATATCCTGACCCTGAGGGACCTGGAGGACAACCGTCGGCCTCGTAGGCTGTCCTCAAGGAGCCGCTGTAGCTCCTCCCCCACAGATAGCGACCCCTCTGTACCAATGACTCTGCGCTCTGGTGGCACCGTCCACTCCCGATGTGCCCTGTTCAGCTCCCCGCCCAGATCATCTAACCTCATGTCAACTTCGCCTCCTCCATCACTGCAAGGGCGGAGCTCAGCATCTCCAGTCTGGGGCTCCCCACCCACATCTCCCTCTAGCATTTCTGCAGGGCTGTCACCTCGGCAAGGTGCCATGACCCACTCCCCTAAGGGCAGGCAGCTCTTCAAAATCACCACACCAGTGTCCGCTGAGGTTCCCCATGACTTCTTAGCTTCGTCTGAGGCAGAAGACGCAGCAGTGGCCACAACCAATGGTATCTCCCTAGCCCCTGAGAGCCTGGAGGAGGAAGTAGCCCACCTGATGGCCCAGGAGCTGCCTTACACTGTGTTTGATGCAGACACCGAGGTAGCAGTGGCCTCTGTATTGAACGCTAAACTTGAATTTGATGAGGCTCTGCTCAATGAGGATGTGGCACTTCACTGCGGAGCACAAGGAGAGAAAGGAGAGGTGGAGGGTGAGGTGCAAGACGATGAAATCCAGGTAGATAATCAGGGGCATGGCTCTGCAGATGAAGATTCCAGTCATTATTTTAAGTTTTCACGAACAGTGATGGTCTGTGAGGCATCCAATGACTCGGACCACACAGGTGTCCCTCAGCCACCCCCAACACGGTCCATCTCACAGTTAGATGGCGCTGATGATGGTTCGGAGAGTGATGAAAGCGAGGCAGTCAATGATGATGCTCAGGACACTGGGAGAGGAAGTGAGGAGACTACAATTCAAGCCAACCAAAACACACCCACAAAAAAACTGACAATTGCTCTGAAGAGACTGGAATCCATCTACACAGTGACAAAATCATCGGTTGAGCAAGAAACGACATCAGTGTGTGAGTCGAGGGCAGAACCCTCACCAGCCCACGTCCCTAAAGCCTGTTTCTCAAACGACGACTTGTCAGTTCAAGAAGAGGTTCTGTTGGATTCTGAAACAGGCCTCTCAAAAAGAGGTTCTTTTGGATCCAGCTACAGGTCATTTTATTTCTGCTGATGATGGTTCTGTAGTGTACCTAGCTAACAATGCCAGCCTTGATAATGATGACAGTAGTTCATCCGCCGATTCAGTTGGAGGATATAAAGATGACTTGGGTGACCCTGACTACTCTCCGGAGCCCATGGCCAAAAAATCTCCCACAACACAGGTGAAAACCATCATTGTCAAACATAAAAGCACTCCCACAACAAACGTGAAACGCTTTTCACCAAAACCATGTCTTCCACAGCAAAGCAAAGGCCCAAAGTTGTCTTTCCCCCCCCGATCTGCACAGACTGTAAATAATGCTTCCACTCCCACTCCCCAAGCCAGTTTTCGTGCGGTACCACGGACAGTCACCTCCCCTATTGTGATCAATGGCTTAAACTCTTTACCTATACAACCTGGAGCAACGAGGGGCAGAACCATCGCCATCCGCTTCAACAACTCTAAGCCAGGAACTCAGCAGCCATTAGTGATCCCCAATCAGGCTGGTGCTTCCAACGTAGCCCCAGCCCCTGCCCCTCAGGTCCTGCTGGTCAATCGTCAAGGTCAGATTCTGATCAAAGATCCAAGATCTAACACCTATCAGGCACTTAGTACAAACACGCCTGCCTACAACAGAATAAGCCAAATTGCCAAGATGCTTCACAGCGGTAACTCCTTGCAGCGCTCTGTCCCCCGTGTATTAATAAAGCCTCGCTCCAGCCTCTCTGGCACAAACGTCACCCCTACCAGCAACCACACACCATCGGATGGGAGAGTCATTGTCAGAGCGGTGCCTGTGAATAGTGGAGGGACTTCAACTGCCGTCAGAGTCCATAGTGTTTCTGAGCTGGGTTTGCCCACTGTCCAAGGATGTACAGCCCAAGCTATTATTGAAAGGGCAATGGCTAGCCACCGAGAGATGACAAGGACACAACCGATCATCCTGGGTAGTGGTCGACGCTGTCCGGAAAAGGTTCAACCATGCGTGCCGATCCCAGAGCCCTCTAGTGGCCTCCTCAGTATGCCCAGTGCCAGCGTGTCTGCTTCGCCACGCTCCCAGGTGCGCATCAAGAGAGTGTCATCTGTCTCCGAAAGGCCTGGCAGGAAAAGATGCAAGATGGACTTCTTGAGGGATCCGTCAGGCGAGCTGGATGGCCTAAATGAAGCCAGGTAAGGAAAGATTTTTGATGGTGTTTTTTTAAAATATTTTTTTACATTTTTTTTCTACTGCAGTATAGGAGGGATTAAGAATGTCCTTTGTACTTTGTCCTTTTTTTAAAAGAGCAAAACCTGGTCTCTTACTGAACCAAATTGAGAACCAAGAGAAAATATTCTCAGCTGGGTTCCAGTTGCATTCACTTTTGAAAGACAAAACAGATATTTTTGTTTCCCTTCAGTCCTGATAGAAAGTTACATTGTTCTCTCTTCTTGGAACTAAACTGGGGCTGTTTTTACAGCAGTGTGTGCTTCTTGGTGTGTACAACAACTTAAAATGGGTTGTGTCATTATTGAATTTAATAAGGCTAATTATTGGTATAATGGAATTGGATAGTTGTGGTTTGATTTCAAACACTAATCAATAAGTTAGACAGTTATGTCAGACTGTTATTCATCTCAAGGTGTTTTTCATTAGAAAACAATATTTGTCATAGAATACTTTGCCCTTTATTCCAATTATTTAGTTTGAATCTTTTCATGTATATCATAATAGGTGATTGGCATTATTAAATCCCACCCATCTCTGAAAAACGGCAAATGATAAGCGTTGTCTAGCCTTGAATGTGACAGTGGGCAAGAGCATATAACTTTAAAAAAGACATTACTAAGCATATATGTTATGACCGAAATTCATTGCGAGACCTACACCTCTAATATTAACTGACAGCGCTTTGAGTTTTCTTTGGAGCTCTGACTTTAGTTCATTGCAGAGGGATCTGTGTTCACATATGCACAAAAACTGCTGACTAATCGAAACATGCTAGGTGTAAAAAAAAATGTTATCACCATATTGCTTTCTTCCAGCAGAGCGAGTGGGGTGAGAATGAAGGCTCCAACAATAAAGGAGATTTTTGATCTTGACCAGGAGAAGGTGCCTGATGAGATTGAGCAGTCAACCATGAACGCTCAAGCATCTGCAACACCCATCAGGTTTGTTGGTCTTAAAGGTACTTTAAGAGTTTACTAATTACTGTGAAGTTTACATATTGATTTGTTCGGTTAATTTACTTATTAGTTATAAGTTATTTCTTGTCTATGTCGCTTGTGATGCGTCACATTGCTATGGTGAAACTTCCCAAATTGCTCCTTGCTTCCCAAATCCACTGTGTAGCATAGGGGGAAATGGTTAAGGTGTCCCTGGTCAATTGGCTGCCAATTTGGGCAAGAAAATGCAAGCCTACTTTGCATTCACTACCATCTATTAGTACATTTTAATCCAAATTATTATTTAAAGTATTTAATGATTGTTGCTTTCAAACCAATATTGCTCTCTCAACAGGGCAAGATAAACAATTGCACAAGCGCTCTTCAAAAAATATTCAGAGATAATATTGTATAGATAAATTGGCGTTGTCATTAAAGTGATATTCAAGCTAGTAAAAATTTATTTAGCACCTTTAAAGTAAAGATCCCTTGCAATCCAGTGTCATTTTTGCTTCAGAGTCGCATGTATTGTTGGTACTTAGTGTTTGCACATCCTTTTGGCCCAGGCCTCCCCAGGTAGAGGGTCTGCCTACCTGCACTCAGAGTAACAGCGACATCCAGGGTAAAACACACATGTGGATCAGTGCTCGCCATGGAGACCTCTCTGAATGGGGCCCCTATTCAGGTTGGTGACTAAGCATTAAATGAGAATTTCTGAGAATTAGCTTTTTTGTTGAATCAGTCGTTGTTCACATTAAGAAAATTATGTTTTGCGTGGTATGTGTAATGTGAACTTGACTAGTTCCATCGCCACATACCAACTCAATTGGTGACTCCACCTATTTGAGTGTTACCTGTTTATGTAGTTATTGAATAAAAAAATTGACACTTGCTTTTCTGAATGTGCATCAACTTGTTACAGTTAACAAAGCTTATTTTATTCTCCAGGTTTTAGCTCAGAAGAGGACACTGCAGCACCTAAACACAATAACAGGACATACATGATGAACCAGCCCCACCTGTGCTTTGAAATCACCAGTGACGATGGCTTTAGCGTGAAGGCTGACAGTATAGAGGGTAAGAGCTACTACTACTTTTTACTAGCTTCCATTCTGCTAGTAACTATTCTATTCCCGATTTTTTTTTTTGTCACATACAGTAAATTAAGTCACTGAAGGTTTAATGTCAAACCAAACACTTTGCCTACCTGACACTTGCATTGTGGTTCAATTGAGATTTGAGGCAGCTTACAGCTTTGGTTACACTCCAAAACCACACACGACTCCAGTTAAACAATTTTATCATGTGCCTTGAGGAGCGTTGCTGGGTTACCTTGCTGAGACGTGAGAGAACTAAGTAGCTGAGGGATCATCCAGTGGTCACCTGGTATCAAAGAGATGATAGAGGGTCCAGTGCACAACTCGCATTTTAGGCACCTTCTACATCCCATAGCGAGACACTGCAGATCGAGATGCCAAGCAACTAAGTGGGCTTTCTGTCTCCTTCCTCCCATCAGTGGCTTGGCGTGCGGTGATTGACGGTGTCCTTGAAGCGCGAGCAGGCTTCCACTTGAAGCAGCTGCCATTGGGTGGGATGAGTGGGCCCCGTGTGCTGGGCGTGGTCCACGATGCAGTCATCTTTCTGCTGGAGCAGTTGCAGGGTGCCGCCAGCTGCAAGCAGCACCGCTTCCGCTTCCACCGCTGTGAAGACACTGAGGAAGAGCTGCCGCTCAATCCCAGTGGCTGTGCCCGTGCTGAGGTCTACACACGGTACAGACACATACTCATGTCACCTGTAAATTAGGATTAAATCTTTGGTTTTGTTTCAAGAGGATTTTGATGGATTACTAATAAAGATTTTGATAAGATGAAGATTTTGTCACAGCCATTGATGCTTATTATTTTGTGATTGTGTTTTTTTTATTGGTTTCATTGATGTTTTATGATAAAGGTTTGAATATTTTTGCTTGCTTTCTTTATTGTTCTCAGTGTCTATCTATAGTGTGTTGCACCAATTCTGTGGTAAATGCACTTCATATTACTTTGATTTCTTTCTCCATATAGGAAGTCAACCTTTGATATGTTCAACTTCCTGGCATCACAGCACAGACAGCTTCCTGACATATCAGGCCCCTGTGATGAAGAGGATGATGATTTCCCATTGAAATCTACCAGGTTAGGCAGTTAATAATTGTGCTGTTTTGTTGATCATTGAACATTGGGTTTTTAATCCACTGCACATCACAAGTAAATAAAACGTACCAAGGGATGTATCTCACCACATTTTCCATGTCCCACCCCCACAGGCGAGCCACCAGCACTGAGCTTCCCATGGCAATGCGATTCAGACACTTAGAGAAAACCTCCAAGGAAGCAGTAGGAGTTTACAGGTAATGGCTAACAAATGACTAAGAAACATTAGTTTTCATCTTGTCTCCTATTATATTCCTTAAAGACTATGTTCAAAATACTTTCCCCATTCCCTACTCTGTAATCATCCTAGATCTGCAATTGATGGGCGTGGCCTGTTCTGCAAGAGGAACATCGAGTCTGGGGAGATGGTGATCGAGTATGCCGGCACCGTTATTCGGTCTGTCCTGACTGATAAACGGGAGAAATATTATGACAGCAAGGTTAGTAAACTTAAATACAATACTGTTAACAGAAGTCGCCATCATCATGGTGGCTACAGAGACTGTCTCACAATTTGAAGGTTACAGATTCATCCCTGTTGAAGTGTCCTTAAGCAAGATACCGAACCCGTAATTGCTCCGGGGCTCTGCTCCTACGTTTGGGCATTTCTGGTAAAATGTACGTGTATTTCAGAGGGACATATGAAGAAACAAGCAATTGAATTGCTCCGGGGAAAAAACTATTCTACACAAGCTGATTGTGTTTTAGATGTTGAATGTACTGGAAAGTTTAAAATCGGGATTCTCACTAAACCCTGTTTATATCCTGTCCACCAGGGTATCGGCTGTTACATGTTCCGCATTGACGATTTTGACGTGGTGGATGCTACGATGCATGGCAACGCGGCACGTTTCATCAACCACTCGTGCGAGCCAAATTGCTACTCCCGCGTCATCAACGTGGACGGCCACAAGCACATTGTCATCTTTGCCCTGAGGAAGATCTATAGGGGCGAAGAACTGACCTACGACTATAAGTTCCCCATCGAGGACGAGAGCAACAAGCTGCACTGCAACTGCGGGACAAGGCGCTGCCGTCGCTTCCTAAACTAGTAGATCCAATACACACACCAACATCCATCTTGTTTTGAAGTACTTGAATTCAGAAGATCGAGTGAATCGAAGGATTAAGGCGACTGTTGTGGCACAGCCATAAGAGAGAGGTTGCTGACACACACAAAGAACTGATCTATTGGAAATCTTCTCGTTGTAGTAAGCTTAATTTATGGTGTGGGGACAGCACACATTTTTTCACTTCTGTCCTTGAGTTCCTCTGAACTGCTGTCTTCAGTCACAGAAACCAAATCAGAGCCATATGTCAAATCCTGCGATGAAGACTATTTATGTGATTTATTGGCTTAGACTACTGGATGGTTGGTCTTTGAGGATGTGTAGGTTATTTAATGAAACTGCAGTATTTTTGGACTTTTATAATGTTATACCACCTCGTACACCACATGCTTAAATTCAGATGTTGTTGAATCTGTTGTGAATGGCCTCTGCTGGAACTGGGGCCGGACACCAGCTGTTGTTTGAGTGGCAATTATTACCTGCTGTAAATGGTGCAAGCTGAAATACCTGATTCAGTTTATTCTCGTTGCTCTGCGGAAAGAGTGATCCATTCTTTAGCTAGCGAAAGTGTGTTTCTGTAAATACAGGGGTTACAAGGATGAGAGAAATGTATATAGCACCTTAGTCTGCCATGACCTCTGCTAGCAGTGCTGAACGTAGCAGACGAGAGATTTATTTCAGAACAAAATAAACACATTTGACTCATGGCACCTCTTGTGTACATTTTGACGCAGCTATATTTTAATCATCTGTCTACACTCTGGATACGACTTGTGAGCAGGGGGTTGGATATTTTTCTATTGTTACTTTTATGAAGGTGCTGGTGACATTTACCCAACTACCCAAAAGGCAGTTTTTATATAGTCACTTGATGGACGCATGGAAGTCCCCTCCCACCCCCCTAACACACATACACACACACACACACCTTCCTTCCTGTTCAGTCACTGTTGGAATTTTGCGTTTTTATTTGTAACAGCAGAGACGCTGTGACCAAAATGTTTTTATCCTGCTAGTAAATGCATTTGTTTGTTTTCATATTGTTTATTTGTGCTGTTCGTGTATTTTAAGGTCTATGAGGGAGAGTTCTTTGGTGCAGGTAAAAAATGAAAATAGTGATGGCACTCTGCTCAGTCCCTTATAAATCCTTTTGTATTTTTGTATATTGAACAATAAATGAATATTCAACATGCTTATGAAAATAAATGTTGTGAACTATTAACTTAATTTCTCCTTGCTAGTGAAGACCCACTAATCTAAAGCGGGGTATGAAACTGAAGCTAGTAGCTGAGCAATTAAAAAGTTAATCTTTTTCTTTTTCCTTGTTGTTGCTCCCACTTCCCTCCCTCCGTCTCGTCTCTTACAGGTGTACTACCTCAAAGGCTCACAACAACAATTATATGAACCAAGATAACATTTGAAGTTTTTGATTTCATTACACAATACATCCATTTTGAGGAAGAAATGTTACCTGAAGTTCATTACTCAGTATTTAAAAAATGCAAATCACTACATTCTTTAAATGATATTATTTTGCAAGCAAAGGTCTTAAGACAGCCGTTATCAATGCAATTCAATAGTGACTTACTTTCATGCCTGCAATTATTTTTTAAGAATAGGTTGGCGCTTTTTTGTCAAATGTCATAATGATTTTTGAACAAATCTCTGCAACTTGTGTTCGCTCTTGTGTGCAACCACCTGTATGGATGTAGGTTGGACACTAGCCAAGCATTTTTAACGTATTTACTGGAGGTTTGGCATGGTCGCCTGAGTCCTGAATGCAGTAGATGTTATTTTTTAAATTGCATTAGTAATTTAATTTGACATGCATAGGTTTGTTACTTTATTGGCTCACATTGGACCTTTGCCTTGTATACAAAATTTAAAAACCTGTTCACCATTTTCTACAGGTTTGTTTTTTTTAAATTATTATTTATGATGTTTTTTGCCCAATAAAAATTTGACATGTTAAAAAAAATAAACTTTTTGTTTCATTACACTAATACATTTCAGGTACGAGTAAATCATATTAAATTGCGTTTACGTAAATGTGCACTCTGCTAGCATTAATATTTAATGCATGTTCTATCCTTCAAGACCATAAAATGTCAATTTACTGTTTGCATGCACAGGACAAAAAATAGCATATCAGAATCACATATGAATTATGACTGTAGGTGTTACTATTTAATCTGAAAACTGTCAACTTCCAGCAGACATTTTGAATAGGATGGCATTGGTCAAATTGCAGTCCTGTTATACAGTTTGATTATTGAACCAAAGAGCCCTACTCACAAGACTGTATACTTTCTGCAGAAGAAAACCTGGCCATCGCCCTGCTCCTCATAGCCTTCTTTTTTCTAGACTGTAAAGCTGTACAGCCTGAAACCCATGTTTGCTTCGAAACCCGCACCTTCCCACTGAGTTATTTATTCTAATATAAATATTATTGTTATAAGCCAATGGACAAAGATTATCTTAGAGTTAAGTTTCTTATGATGAAACGGGGCCTATGTAAGCACAATATGGCGGGGCAGATATGGGAAAGAGATATAGACATGAAAATCGTTTATGCAGGCGTGGAGAGTTCTCACATTGCAAGCCAAGCAGTCGGACTCTGACCCAGTGGAATATGTAACTCTGTTTCTCAGGGTGATGAACGCCCCCTGGAAGATGGCTAGATTTATGGGGAAAGACCGAATGCTGTATGTATTTGACATACCCCAACAAGGTAATATTATTATGTGTAAGATGATGAAAGATGAAAGTATTCTCCCAATCTTTAAAGTTTCTTTAGAGCAACAGTACCATAATGTGTTTATATATAATTTTGAGCAGTTTTAGACCAGTTACAGAATGGGAAAAGGTTATTTGTCCATAAATAAGCACTAAATGTCACTATTCTAACTACTAATTCTAAATTTCCATATCATCTTGCCTTCTTTCCACAGCTGTAGATGCTATTTTGGAACAAGCTTATCAGGTTGCCTATGGATTTCTGATAAACTACGTGGGCGCCCCTGCAACCCACTGAGTTGAGACCGGTGACACCTGCAGACTGTGAGCCACTCTCAGGCATATCCAAAGAGTTCACTTACAGTCTTTGCCAAAGAAATATTCACACCGTAGAAAATGTACCTGGTAAAGACATTTGTTCCATGTGGATTTACAATTGCATACCGCTGTCTGAATGTGAAACTGGAGCAACCTGAGGTGTTGATAATAAAACCATATGCCTATACCTCCTCGTTTTCTATTTTTTTGTGTGTCTAAGGCACCTACAGCAGTAAGTAATATCATTAATTAAATTGTCACACTGATACTTAACATCACTGCCACTTTTATAGCAGCTCAAAAAGAACAATTATGATTGAACATAATGAAAGGAGTTTCCTGGTTAATTGTCAGAGCTTTACACAGAGAATGTAATTAGTTGAGGGAATATAATCTAACCAGGTCCTCTAGCAAGAGAGTAAATGTTTTATGAAGCATTCAGTGTAAACCTCATAGGAATTATGTTGTGATATCTGTAAGAACACTTGAAAGCAAATTATGTCAGAGTATTAATCTTTAGGCAAGCATGGAATCATATAAATAACTAACTAAATAGCTATAATAAGCAGCATTATTTTTAAAGATAAAACAGGCAATAGTTAAATCAATAGATATATATGATCAAAAACAGCCAATCATGAAAGGGGGAGGGGCTTAACTGACATCACTAATCAATAGGCTGCTAATCAATCACTCCCTAGACCGTCTAGCCATCACTCATGTCAATGTGACTTTGAAATCAAAAACTCTCCTGAGTCTGATGAGCCATCACTCTTGTCAGGAAACTTTGGGATTAATAGATGCAGTCAATAAAAACAGGCAATTAGGAAAAGGGGAGGGGCATAAATGACATCTAATCAACACAAAACTGTCTTGAGTGCGACAAGACGTCACTCAAGCGAATGCAAAAAACATGTCCATGTCCATGTTGTCCATCCATGTTGTTGTCCATGTTGTCATGTGCCTGATTTCCTAGTATTTTGGTTTTGGAAATGTTCATGAAGCTAATTTTCCTCAGTTATGTCTAAGCATACACCCTTAAAAGTAGGCTTAAAATTCACTCAAGTAAAATGTCATAATTGCTGATTACATATTTGTCACATCAAGAAGACCTTTCAATCAGAAGTGCCCTCGATCTGCCACGGCTCAGCGGTTACCTTCAGCCATATGGCTCTTTCCCATAACCTTGAGAAGGCAGGGAAGGTCAAATACAGGTCTGGTATATATAGAGGACTCAGTGTTGGCTTTTATTACGTGAGCGTCATGAAGGTCCTGGTTTTCCTGGCTTTGCTCGGAGCAGCAGGTAAGAGAACCTAACCAAAGTGATTCTTGAATCCTCTGTTGTGAATTCATAACCTCACCTGTACTTGTTTTAGAAATCTACACTTAGTATAAGTATAACTTGGATACTTTTGGGGAACATTTTTGTGCTTTGTTTCATGCTGATTATTCTTTGTGAAGTATTTGAAGTATGTGAAGTATTTCTAAGCTTTCCATGTGTTATACTATACTCCACACAACGCTGTTTCAGTCGCTGTACCTGAGGAAGATGATAAGATTGTTGGAGGGTACGAGTGTCCTAGACACTCTGCACCCTACCAAGTGTCTCTGAATGCTGGCTACCACTTCTGTGGAGGGTCCCTCATCTCAAGCCAGTGGGTTGTGTCTGCTGCTCACTGCTACAAGTCGTAAGTGCAAGAAATCACAATTTGTATGATCACTTAGTCAGTCGAATACAACCACTGTATTGTATATTAAATCTATTTGACATTTGTAGATTTAAACTGCCTAGGTGCTGGAAATGAACCATTCTCTAATATATGGTCATTTATCACTCATCACCTACACACTTTTACTACTACATAACTACAAAGTAAGGCCACTGTGTAGGTGCACAGATCATTATGTAGGAAGACTGTATACTTAGGTGTACTTTAATGTATTTATCACTATGTTTATTATAGCACTGGGAATATATACAGACTCACATTGAATATAATATTTCTGAAAGGAAAATAACTCCTAAAATGTATCTTAAACTCCTTTACCACCACCAGTCGTATCCAGGTCCGCCTGGGTGAGCACAACATCGCTGCGAATGAGGGCACTGAGCAGTGGATCGACTCTGCCAAGCTGATCAAGCACCCATACTACAACAGCTACAACCTGGATAACGACATCATGCTGATCAAGCTGAGCCGCCCCGCCACCCTCAACAGCTACGTCCAGATTGTGTCTCTGCCCTCTCGCTGCCCCGTGGCCGACGAGAACTGCATGGTGTCTGGGTGGGGCAACATGGCCGCTAACGGTGGTGAGTTGGATCTGGAAGATTTACAGCAGAGACAGAAAGGGGGAGACAGTAGGAAGAGGTTGCAAGTGTGGCCTCAAGTTTCTACACATAGCCTCCCACAAGTTAAACATCCTTTTTAATGGCGTTTTTACTTCATTTGTAATATCAAGGCCCAGAAAATCATCTATCTATCTATCTATCTACTTTTGCATTTTACCATTTGCTTTGCCGTATATCTCACACAAAAAATCCCCTTTAAAAATCTCAAACTTGGTGTGAAAAGAGCTGCAGGCATACTTCTTCTTATGCCTTATTGGCATCAGATCTCATAAATTATGGCTATGTTATGTGAAGTATATTCACTGTGTTGGGTCATTGAGTCTCGCCTTTTGATTTATTCCCGCTCCCCAGACAACTTCCCTAACAAGCTGCAGTGCCTGAGGCAGCCCATCATCGATGACAGAATCTGCAGGAGTGCCTACCCACACCTGTTCACTGAGAACATGGTTTGCTCTGGATTCATACAGGGAGGTGCCAGCAGCTGCCAAGTGAGTTGGACTAAACCACAGAGAAAACAGGGTGGGGGAGTCAGGTTGAGGTTGTTTGTCTGCTCCATGCAAATAGTCTGTGTGGATTTGATTGATTGCAGGGAAGAGATGCTGCATAACAAACCCTCTGAACATGTTCTCCTCTTGCGTCTCATACTGTATAACTCTCACCTTCGTTATTGTTTTAAACCAGAATATATTCTAGCCTAAAGGTTAGAGAGACAGGTCTGAATCCCCAGGAGAACTGGTGAAATTAAGGCGGGGGCAGTGAATGAGTAACACTCTCCGGTGGAGCTGCTCAGTGGCTGACAGCAAAACAGTGGTTGTACCGGGCAGCTCCCGAAAGAGGAATAGTGCAAAGCAAACAAAACCAACCCGTTTTGCTTCTTCTGCTTGTTACCCAGGGCGACTCCGGCGGCCCCCTGGTCTGTAGCGGTCAGCTGCAGGGTGTGGTGTCCTGGGGTTATGACTGCGCCATGACGGGACACCCCAGTGTCTACGCACGTGTGTGCCGCTACAACAGCTGGATTAGCAGTGTCATGCGCAGCAACTAAACACACACACACACACACGCTTAAGTGGTCACCCAGACACACATTATGCCAGTGTACTCAGATATTTACACATCATACGATAATTGTGTTATTGTGCATCACTCATACACATCTCATAAATGTTTATTTATAAACATACATACATAAAATGAATAAAATTTCTGATATTTGATCACCCAAAATGTATTTTCGTTTCTTTTTCATTTTTCTCCTCTCACTTCCAAAGTACTCACCAAACACAACACAAACAATATCTTACTACTTATTGTAGTAGTGTTTGAAGTGTTTCTTTCATATTTAGTTCCATATTTTTGGGGTAAAGCAATACCAACATGCACTTAGTTGATCAAACTGACCCCTCGTCTCTTCTGTGTCTAGCTTAGAATTCTGTTTTGTTGTTGCAAAGCTGCTTTTATCATGAATTTCCAACATAAACTCAAAGGGCAAACCTAAAGCATCTACACACTATGCTGCTTTATTGAATGTGTGCTCAATATTGAACTTGAATCTCTATGGGATGCCTTTTACAGTGGGTTATGGTGGGAATGGGAACTATAGGACAGCAAACATGACTGTATAAACAATAAGGCATAACAGCAATTCAGTTGACTGGTTTCTTTGCATGCATTCCTCACATGGCGCCTTGTAAACCTCACTGTTTCTTGTTTGCTGAGGCAACCTGAATATACAGAGAGAGAGAGAGAGAGAGAGAGAGAGAGAGAGAGAGAGAGAGAGAGAACAGAAGGGACACAGTCAATCTTACAGTCATATCGAGCAGGGAAGCATGCTCCTGGGCTCTCAGATACAACAACCCACCTGACCAGCAATCCTATCCAGATCCCTTTGGCCCTGAGGGGTAAGTCTTCGTCCACTGCAAGTACAAGTTAACAAAACAGCCATCATACCTCCTTCAGCCTTGAATCTCATGCCGCACAGCTCAACGGGTAGAACATGGCACTACCGCCAGCATTAAAGTTTCAATTCCAACGGGTCACCCATGCAAAATGTGTATCCACTCTCGGAGCTGTAAAACAATTTGGATTAAAATGTCCACCCAATAGCATAAATGCCATATATGCACAAAACTAACTATTTTGGTGACATCTTTGGTGCTGAGCGCTCATTGCTGTGGTGTTTCTGCGCTGCAGTTCCCAGAGATCACTTGTCAATCAAACAGTGTGGCCGGTACTGTGACATCTGTTTCCTTTGATTTTCTGTTGATGAAGTTTGAGTTTCTGTAGGTGGCGCTCTTTTCTTCACCCCAAAAGAAACAACCCCAAACCCAGCACCCGCTCTCTTACCCGTTGGCGTCCTTCTCCGCCATCTTGAGGGCCTCCAGAGCTTGGAGAACCTTGCGTGCCACATTCCTGGAGCCCACGCTGAAGTGGGCAGGGCACACACCATTCCTCTGGCGCCCTCCGTAAATCTTGATCATGGAGCCCACGCCCACTCCTCCTCGCAGGTACAGGTGACGGGCTGAGGATGCTGGTATTGAGCCATACATGCAGTGCATATGTTGCAATAAGGTCCTCGTTTTGTTGTCTGAAATGCTCTTGGATGATTCAGCCACCAGACATGTATGGGGAGCCAGTAACCAAACATTCCAACTTATCAGATATGTGCCACTGTTTCCCACAGCGTCTTAGGCTATTGTGGATTTGGCATGCCTGAGTAGATAAGATACACAGCAGCAGACAGGACTGTGTACATGTGCTTTTATTATATATATTGAGTCACTTTTGGAAAATGTACTTGTAGTAGGTTTTGTCTGAGATTACACAATTAATATTGTATAATCAAATATCACGATTCAAGTTTCAACAATCAATAATCATATAATATTGGCATAATGGCAATACTGAAACATTATGGATGTTGATATAAGATGCTTAAAGGGAAGTAAAAATAATTTGAGACTAATAATCATAACTAATCATGATCAGAATATCTAGCAAAATAAAGATCATTTATCATTTCAGCCTTAATTGTGCAGCCCTACTGACAGCTCCAGCTAAATGTCTGTATGGGAAACACTGGTGTGCCTCCAGTCTGTTCCAGCGTGACCCACCTACTCTGGTGTAGAACCAGTTGTCATCGCAGGGGGCCAGCTCCTTGTGCTTGGCTAGCTTCACAGTGTCCACCCATTCTGGGACTTTCAGTTTGCCGGATCTAGAAAAGAAATACATAGGAGTAGATGTGAGGAATCAACTGCCTGGATAATTTCATCAAACAATATCCTGAACAGTGAGAAGGCTTCATCATCATCACCCTACTTTATTTTGAAATTTGTCAATTCATTCACATGAGTCAAGACCAGCATGCGTCTCTGCAGGCCTTGGATTGACACCTGCCAGACCCAAATGAAAAATCGCTATAACAGTCTCCCAGGGGCTTATACTGCATCTGTGGCACTCAATAGTGAGCTTATTGTACACTATGGTGTTTTTGAATCTCCTATGATATTACTGTAGGATTCTCTGTGGTATATTTTTTTTACCTTTAGTACTTTACATGATTTTTTAAAGGTTTTTCTGTGATATCTATTTAGTGTCCCTCTGAAATGTATTTTCCGTAACGGGAACCTTCTCTCCTGTGTCTCCCTTACTCTCTCCATCCCTCTCAGCTTTCCTACTATCTCAATAAATAAAATATGCTAAGGAATTGGCCTGTCCACTCTCCTTATTTGAAAAGAGGTTACTTCAGCAAGTTATATACATGTATATATAGACTTAAAGCCTTGTTTCCTTATTGCATGAGTAATTACACTTTTGGGCCCACATGCTTTATCTACATGCATCATGCATCCTCAGCAGCTGTGATTGACAGGTGGATGTCGTTGACCGTTAACTTACTTTTTGAGGAAAGCCGACAGCGCCCTGACAAACTCCTGCTGGTTGATGTCTTTCACCGTGACACTCGGCATCTACAAACATTAAAACAAAGGTGAGCTAAAAAAACACAACAACCCAAAAACAATTTAAGCTCATGACAGCGCTTTTATGAGCCAAATGCACCGACAGGGCGCACTGCATCAGCCTCGGAGGTCTGTGGCAGTTGTGCTAGCTAGCTAAACAAACTAGACAGCGTACCGGCCATAGTAGCCCCAGCAAAAAGCCATAAAGTAGCCCCTTCTGTTATAAAATATTAAGAAAAATCTAAAAGTTAATATACCCTGCACGTCGTCAGCAAACTTGGCAGTCAGGCGGTGTGTGGTGGAGTTTGTTTGGTTCCAGTTTAGGTGACGGTAATGCGGCGAGCAGCAGAAGTAAGGATGCTGAGGACGGAGGGAGACTGCCCTCATTTGGAGAGGATGTACTGTAGCCTGGCTTTATCTTGCTGCTCGTTTTAATTTGCTACGTAATCATAAGGAGTCAACCCAAAATAACTCAAGAGCACATTTTTATTACAATCACACACAATAGGTTCATGTTTGTTAGACTGCCAAGACGCAGAAGAAAACCAACTATACATGATATAGTTATTTGAGCAATTCTTGTCGGCCACCAGCAGAGGGCGGTGTTGTGACAGCTTTTTTTCGCATCTCCAGATGCACTCTGTTTATTTCAGACCCAAGGCTTTCCAAGACCTGTGGTGCAGTGGCTTCAGGCAAGGAGAAAGCACCTCAGAGGACACCAGTGGAGGGTTGGTAAGCCCGTACACTCTGCCAGGCAATATAGTCTGTATGTTGGTGGAAAAGAAAGAGAGATAGAAATAGAAGCATGACACCAAGATAAAAGTCCTCTGACGCCTTAACCAGGGATATAGTGGAGGGTAAACCAAAACTAAAAGCCAGTTTACCTGTCTTTTTATTTAGGCTGACATGCAAATTCATAGTATACATCATATTTAGTGTCAATCTAGTGCAAGTTATATGAGCATAGGGTGTTTTAAGGAAAAAATATTTTTGTTTATATTGATGCTTCTTTGCATTATGTACTGCTAAATCACTGGCCTTGCCCCACCCCAAGGTACACTTTAGCTACATGTTGTGGCCGATATTACTTTTTCTTGCTCTCCGCTGTGTGTCAAGGCATCTGTTTATACCTCGATGAATGCTGTCCTTGGGAAACAAATGAATATGTTCTGAGTGTTATCTGGGAAGGGTTTTTTTTCCCCAGTCCTGGTGGAAATGTGGTTAGATTCAAGATTCAAGATTCAAGAACTTTATTTGTCACATACACACACAGGGTGTGCAGTGAAATGGAAAGTGGCAATGCTCAATGGGAATGTGCAAAGGGCAACAAGTTCACACTATTTACAATAAAAAAAACAACCAACACAACACAGGTCAGGTTGGAGAGACAGCTTCTTAACCAAGGTGGCCAGAAATTCAGCATGTTTCTCTCTCATCTTCCCATGACCTGCCATCCTTCTCCTCCAGTCTGTCACCTCTCCTCTCCCTCTCTCATTGCAGCTTCACAGTAATAATAATAATAATAATAATATTTCAAAGCCTCACTCCCTCTGTCCTCTGTCAATCTGTACAAAAAATCTACTTTCATAATATGTAAGCTTTATTCTCTATTGATTTCATAGTGACTATTTTTTACTGTGGTAAAAAATAAGGTGTTTTTGAAACCAAGAAAAGTAGAGCACTCAACTGAATAGAAATTGAACACAATTACAAGTTTGTCTATACACTAAACATAATTTCAAATCTTTTCAAGTTCAAGGAAACACTCCTGTTAATCCCTGGGTTTATGTCAGTGCTGGTGTTTACAATGGAGCATATACCACACATCTGGAAGTCCAAGCACGTTAAAACAAACACTAAGAAGGATTTACAAATACTATTTGACCCAGGTCAAGTCAAATCAAGTTTATTTATTTATCCCTTTTATCACAAACAAACCTCAAAAGACATTACAGGCCTAACTAAGTCAGCTGAATATCAATCGATATGACAAATAAGATGTTACAGAATATAATCAATAATCAAAAACAATCAAAAATAAAAGGCACAAAAAACAGAGTGACAGGTTGAAGGTTGAAGGATTTATCAGAGCAGAGGACATAGCAAACCTACATAATCTTCCTAAATGATCCTAACCTGGTCTCATTGGTCTGATGTGTCGAGTGACTCCACTTTTTTAGTTACCGCAGTGTCTTAAAGTGCTTCATTTGTTGCTGTCATTTTCCCAAACACAGACTGCATAATTTTCTTGTCCTGAAGTTTCAATATCCTTCAGTTGGTGGCAGCTTAGTCGCCCTCATATTTGGAGGTTCAGAGCACTTTCTTTCAACAGCGACAGTTGTTTGTATGTGTTCATGGATGTGCATTTTGTCTTAGCCTAGACAGCCTGGTGTCCATTAGCCTGAAACATATAGCACATCCATGCAGTTTTACTAAAATAAAGCATATGATTTTGTTATAACACAACAAATATTATGTTGGGTTTTGGATTCATTATTGTAGTTTCATACTACAAGTTTGGAAAGTGATTTTAGCCAAGGTTAAATTCTAGTTGTAAAGAAAAACATCAGGCTGTTCATCTTTGAAAATAGCAGTTTTGTATATAGTTTAGCCACTGCAGCTATTACAGGCTTATTACACAAGCCTAATTCAAATTTATGACAGGAAGTTGCATTGTATATTGTCTCCAAAGCATTATTTCATTTTCAGTAGTGTAGTGTACAAGCGACAGAAAATACTTTGAATCGCTGCTGTTTTAAACATTCCCTTCCTTGCCCCAAAATAGTATCATGTGGCTAGTGTGTGAAACTGCATCTAAAGCAAATTTAGATTAAACTGTATTTACAAATGTACAGACATGTGCACACACACACACACACACACACACACACACACACACACACACACACACACACACACACACACACACACACACCAACTCTCTGCTCTCTGTATCAGCCCTTCTAAGCTTCTTCCCCTCCCCCCTCTCAACATCTCTCTCCCCTTTTTTGTCCCCCTCGCCCTCTCCTTTTCCCTCACTCTCTCTTGCCTGCTAGCACTATTTCAAGCCTCTGTCTAGGAGAGAGAGACAGGCAGAGACACACAGATGCGCAGTGAGAGAGAGAGAGAGTGAGAGAGGGAGGGGAAGGGGAGGGGAAAGCAGACAGGATTTAGAGTTCAAGTGCACGTGCAGAAAATAGGCTGAATAGGGGAGAGACAGAGCAGAAAGGAAACCAGGAAAAGGAACGGCAGGGGCGGGAGACAAAGCGCAGGAGCTCTCTCTCTCTCTCTTTCTCCCTCTCTGTTTCCTTCTCACAGAGAGAAGGTATTAGCCTTGGAATGAAGGGGAAAAAAATGAGAGCACAAAAATTGAATACTGAATGTAGAAAAAATGTATTCCAGCCCCCTCCCCTTTCCTCTCCCCACCCCACCTGACACACTCCTCCTCTATCCCTCCCTCTCGGATATTTCTCCATGAGCCCCCAGTCTCTCTCTCTCTCACTCTCTCGCTCTCTCTCTCTGGCTAGCTCTCCCTTTTCTCCCCTCCCACCTCTTCACACACGCGCGCACACCCGGACCGACTCCTTCCCTCACGCGCGCTTACTATCCACTTTCACCAGAGACCGCAACGAGCTACGAGCTCTCGGTTTTTGTTTTTCTTTATTGCCCGTCTTGCTTTTGGTTATACCCTCATATACAGAGGCATGAGACACAGACGCTTCACCCCTACTTTGCACAGCGCCTCCGAAAAAAATGCAGGCCGTGGATTGTCCGTGCATTAGACTGCATGCCACAAATCGCATGTCCTTTCCTGTAAACATTTTTTTTTCTTTCTATTCTTCTGCACTTTGTTTTTAAAATGCTAATTTTGACCTCCGTTTAGATATTTTTTTTTCTGGAGCAGAGGGTGAAGAAAAGGAAAAGAGTGGCTGCTGAATGGACAGATGAAGGAGACAGCAGAGAAAAAGAATGAGGGGAAAATGGAGAGCATGTTCTGCGGGAGAGCGAGAGAAAGCGAGAGAGAGGTAGGAGAAAGAGTACCGGCACTAGCAAGAAAAACGGGAGGGGGAGAGGAGAAGGGGGACCAGTAGGGGAGAGGGGAGAGAGGAGGAAGGAGGGACGGCTGGATAGGAATTGGTAAAATCGCGGGAAAAGGGAGAAAAAAACAAAAATGAGAAGAAATTGGACTTCTCTCCAAACTTTGGCTTGTACTTTCTGGTCGCCTTTGATTTTGCTTTTTACCCATTTTTTCAGTATTTTTCATCACTGCTTCGATCACCCTCTCTTTCATCTGTGAGTATATTCACATGTCCTTTCCCCCCTTCATACAGTCACCCTTTCTGCCTTTCTTTTGCTAAGATTCTCCTCTCCCCCGCCCACCTTCATTTCGCCCACTTCATTTTTTTGTCTTTTTTGTTTGAAAAATGTGTTCCCTCGGTTCCTAATCCCTCCCCATCCTGTTTGTCTATCCCATCTCTCGCTTCACCTCTCTCTCTCACTCTGTCTTTCTCTCTTTCCCCCTTCAGCTCCTCTTTATTGTGGGTTATCTTGTACGCTGTCCTCTTTGCCTCTCCTTGAAGGATTACCTGCTGGTCACATTTAGATGAGGGCTTTTGGAAAGGGACCATTGAGCACATCCAGGTTTAGGGGCCCGGACATGGGAAGCTAGCACAAGAGGGAGGCAGGGTGTGTGCATGTGTGTGTCTGCCTGTGTGTATCTGTGTTAGTGCATGTGTTTGTGTGTGTGTGTGTGTGTGTGTGTGTGTGTGTGTGTGTGAGTGTGTACGTGGGGGTGTGATATAGAGTTAAAGGAGCCGGCAGTGGCGGCCGGTCACTCTCCCTACGCATGCGTGGATTTGCACGATCACGTTTCATGTTTCATATTGATGGTATGATGGTGCGATGTTGTAAGTTTCCAAAATGTGTAGAAGCAGGAAGGTGCATACCTGACGGGTTTAGCGCTACAATAATGCGCAGCGGAAGGGTGAAAATAAGTGTTGCAGGGTTGTCTCTTCTCTTTTCATTATTCGCTCCTCCCATGCTTCTCCCCCTCTCTATCCCATCTTCCATCCGTTCATCCGGGTACCCCCTAATATATCTGTTGGTCTGCCTGTGAAAGACAAAACCGATAGTTCAAGATGTGTCTCGCTATCACCGAAAGAGCGGGGTGAACTAATCATAGGTTTAGGTTAAGTGAGGAAGTGGAGTCGGTTTCAATAAGTTTATTACGTTGGTATTTGATTACTTTTGTTTGATGTGGTGAAGTTCCAGGTAAAGGCAGAGGCTTTGCTACAAATGACTGCGCAAATGTTCATTTAGCAGTAGTAGAATAGACGAAGCCATTACTGGACTGTAAGTACAGTCAGTATTAGAGTAGAGTGACTTAGAGTAGACAGAGGCATCCGATATGGCACAAATCTGTTATCGTCCATTTGCAGTCCTTCTGCTATAACCTACAGCCGGTATAGGAGTCCACCGTTTTCTCCTACGGTAACAGCCTCAGATATCTCCTGGAATCTCTTCCCTTTCCCTTTTCCCTCATCTGTGTTATGTACCTGCCTATTCTATTTTATTTATACAGCCTCCTGTTATCTCGGCCTGTGATCTCTCTGTATCGCTGTGTGTTTGTGCTTGCCACAGTTGTTATCTATATCCAAGACTATTCACTGGTATCATTCGGAGGGGGGTGCATGCATCTGTGTAGGTGTGTGTTTCTACGTGATATATGGTTTTTGTTTGATGTGTGTGTGTGTTTTATTTTAAAAGATAAGCTTTTGAGTTGTGTGTGCTACATTCTGGCATCTTTGCCTAGTTTTTTTTTAATCTTTTCACCGGTCTGTCTGAGTGAGATGAGCTTATTGTGGATTCACGTTTCTCAAAAAAGTACCTATTTTTAAAAATGTTATTCTGCAACTATGCTTCCAGACAGTTGAAAAAAAAAAGTACAGATTACACTATATGAGTGCAAATAACTTATTTCACTGCCACTCGGGCTCGTATTCACTATTTCAGTTTACATACATTGCGTAGATATGTTTAAAAAAGGACCCAATTGTATAGCCGAGGCCGTTACAGTTAGATAACAGTTACTGGCCTAGTTCTCTAATAATGCTCAGTGTCTAAATGTGCGCTGAATTCACATGCAATGATTTGATTAAAACACAATGATATGACATTTATTGGGTAGACAGCATCACTGTATTCTGTGATAAGCCATGGGGGGGAGGACGCTTTTGTTTAGTAGCATCCCAGACTCGACCTTTCTCTGACCTCCACTGCAGCTCCCAAGGAAAGAAAGGGAAAAGTCTTTGATATCAAAATCTGCGGGAGCCAAACGTCTGGGATTTTCGGCTAAAGACACAGGAAGGGTAGGGAAGATAAATCCCCCCCCCCCTCCCCGGGCCCTCCACTGCCCTTATTTGTTTTTTAATTTGCCCAGGTCGTTTGACTTTCACATCACCAAACCTGCCTAGCACCTTTGATTCCAGGCCTGAGGGGATTTAATAGTAACGCCAGTGTAGTGGGACCCCCAGGTTATGAAATATTACTCAGACAGACCTGGTGTTATGTAATCTTACGTAACTGTGGCGGCAGCTCAGCAGGCTCGTGATCAGGGACTCGGGAGGAGAAGCTATATGGGTCTGCTCACTGGCAGGGTCAACACCCTCCTGAATACCTGGGCGTTAAACGAGAAGAGGCCCTGGGGGCATAGGGATACTAGAGCATGCATACATATGGCTTTAAATGCCTGACACTTATAGGCTGAGGAAGTAGAATAACCTCACCTATAGCAGGAACACCTTTCTCTTGGCTGTGTCGCTTCTTTTAATAATTTCAGGTAAATTATTGTGTAATTTGGGCCGAAGACTTGTATCTTCTATGTCTTATTTCATTGCAGTATGTTCAACCTCATCTCTGGTAGAATTCCAGCGATAATCTACTGACTCTAACTATGCACAGCCTTTAGGGAATGGCAAACAACTTAATACGGGTTGCATGGGCTTGGCTCCATACAATACATGGTACAGTCGAGTATCATTCCCATGGTTCTCTGGCAGAACCGTTCTTCTGTGAATCTCTTGTGTTTCTCATTCATAATTGATGACATTCAACCGCAGCATACATTAATGGATTGTACAGACCTCAGGAATTCCCATGCAAGCTGCCATTGTGTATAGCAGGTTTGAATTTGCTTGCTTTTTTTCCCCCCACTGGAAACCGACAAACTGAATATTGCTGGTATTGTAGCCTGGAAGTCATCAAAGATCTTGAAATGATGATAGACGTATAGGCAAATAAAGCAGTGGTTTTACATATATATCAATATATATCACACATCATTTGAAGTAGAAGTATAATATAAATATGCCATAATCAATATATAAAGAGTAATATTTTCTATCCACATATGACTATTAAATTTAAGTTTTCAAATGACATTGCAAAACATATAGGATATGTTTTTCTGTTTTTCAGGCTTAACTCCTTAAACCCTGTAAACCAGTTCTTCATTGAAGACATGAACTTCTAAGGTAAGCATTTAGATTTTCTTTTATTCAAAAAGGATCCACTAGAAACAGCAGATCATCTATTTGCCCCCCAAGGATTCAGTGTTTATCTTCAGTACAGATTTGTGCTTTACTGACCATATTCTTGTTTAGTGGCACTAAGCAATTAGGACCACTTGGTCAGCCATTTTAGTCTTTGGACCGATCGAAACACCGATGCACCATCAGAATAATTGAATTACTCCTCCCTGACTCATCGTGATTCACCTCCCAGATATGTGTCTGTGGTAGCTGTTGGCCTATGTAAAAGAAGCAAGCAGACCTCGTATTAAAACAACCTATTCATTTTGTGAGCACGCCCATTTGAGTCAGTTTGGTGTAATGCAGTTGGCTGTGACTTATCTTAGTAAGCAACAAGTGGAAGGGTCATCCGCTGGTCATGTCCTGATTATCAGACATTGTTGAAAAGTGAGAGTAGGGGTATAAAGAGCGGCCTGTGGTCTAGCCTCCAAGCTAGCTTTAGAGATGCTTCATATTACATTTTTGTCTTTGTGCTGATGTCACCCCCGTGCCCCCAGTCCAGCAGCGGGAGAATAAGAGAGACATTCTGCCACAGCAATACAATAGAGTCCTTCTTGCCCTGATATTTTCACAATGTGTTTTTGCAGGGCCATATGTGCACACACACACACACACACACACACACACACACACACACACAGACACACTCTGGGCCGCACAGATCGCTGATTCAGAGCTGTGCACTTTACCTGATATGTCTGTTCTCCTGTGTTTGTTCAGAGATTTGTAACAGTTCACTCCCACCGTCAAGAAGCACGTTGTGAGTAAACTGCAGGTCAGCTATTAGATGTCCAGACTAATTCACAGCGTCAACATGGGAAATGTTAACGCAGCCTGCACAAACTGCAAAAGTGCTAGCGGTGTGTGTCTGTCGCAGATTGTTAAGCTAATAGTTTGCATGGGTGCGGCGCGGTCAGTGACAGAGAAGCCCATGTTTGCCGCTGCAGTCCAATATGGCGGGGTGGCATGGGTTAACGCCAGAGGACCGGAGGAATGTGTCCGGGTTGACGGGGAGAATTCCTCAGTCCTGCGCGAGTAGGTCACTGCACTGACAAGAGTCTGCCTCTTATTTTAGCACGCACACTGCCGCCCTGCGCCTTTCTCTCTCACTGTCTTCCTCTTTTTTTTTCAAAGTCTTTTTCTCTCCCCTGTCTCTGTTTCCAAGTCTCTCTCTCTCTCTCTCTCCCCTCCTTTTTCTGTCTGTTGCTCTCCTTTCTCTCTCTTTCTGTTCTCTCTCTCTCTCTCTCTCGCCTACTTTTGGCCCCTCTCTTTTGGTTAATCTATGCCTGTCTGTCTATCTTTCAGTCATGCTGCCTATTTCTCTGTCCTACTTTGCCTCGTGTTTTTCTCGCTGACTATTCATTCTGTCTTTCTTTGTCCTCTTGCACTTTTTAGTCATGTTTTTTTCTTCAAATATTCATGCCTTTAGGTATTTATACTCCAAACGTCATTGCTGTCTGCTTTGTCCATTCTCCACCCCTTCACCTCTTTATCTTTTTTTTTATCACTTCTTTCCCTCTCTTTGTCTCTCGCCCCACTCTCTCTCTCTATCACACTCTCTTTTTCTGTGGCACATGGAGTTCACTGCCGCAGGTGCTGGCAAGGGGGGGGGTCGGGGGGGTGAGGGGGATGAAAGATCCAGACACTGCCTGCACTGTATCTGTGTGCTCGTGAATATGGCACTCGCATGCTTGTAATTATTAATGCAGAGCGGTGCCATGCGTGTTGTGCCCAGTGGTGATGCTCATGTATGATTTATAAGGTGCATTCCCACTCAGACCGAGGGCCTCAATACGAGCGATCTGAGTGTCGGAATTCGTACGGTCTGACGTCGTCATCGGCTGACAGACTGACAGACACAAACAGAAACAGGGTTAGGTACAGGGGCCGTTTCTGGCGATTTGATACAGTCCGAACCTCACACACACACATGCTCACTGAATGGAAGCACATTTCTCTCTTTCGCACAGATGTAGGGCATGCACAGTCTCATACCGCGCGCATGGGGGAAGTTGTCAATCACATTTTTAAAGGATTTTTTTTTTTAGGAATTTAGAGCACTCTATGGCCGTGTTATACAACGCGTCTTGCTCAAGGACACTTTAGCTGGGATGGACACTTTGGCTGCTGCCAGCTGATGCAGAGTCGAGTTTTAAATGGAACAATCAGTAATGTGTTTGCGTGACGTTGTGACAGGAGTGTACAAACGAGGTTAATTTGATATTGTGTGATGCAAAATTATTCTCTGTAAATTGCAGATAATTTCTGTTGATTATTATGTTGATTCTCTTGTTCTTTTGTCCTCTGTGTCCATACATGTGAACCGTACTTGAGTCATACCTGGGTCCAATTTTTCATGATTTGTGGCTTCTCTCTAGGTGCCAGATGATTGTGGTTTGCCTCATAGGATAATACAATGAATGCTACAAAGCTTAAAAAAGAAATTAAAAGTCAATTTAGCATGCTGTCCTGTGATTGACTACTTACCTGACACCATCTGAATTATTCTGGCACGTTAAACCCCACCCATCTGGCAGTCCGTTTAGATTAAAACTAACACTTCCATTCCAAAACGAGATAGCCACCATGTCAAAACCTGACACCCACTCTGACAAAATAATTGCTAGCATGAAAGTAAAACACATTACAGGCTACTGTTTAAGTTCTGGGTCAGCTTAGGACATTTGCTTATATAACAGTGATGTTTCTGAGGTTTGAATCATCTGACCTTGTCGACTGTGTGTGACACAGTATTGACTGAACTTCAGGTAGCAACATTTTCCAAATTGAATTCATAGCATTTTGGAATTAAACTTCAAATGCTATTTCACCTAAGTCTGTGTGTGTACATCTGCACGTGTGTGTGTGTGTGTGTCTTTTGTGCGGCCTGCCACCAAGCCCCCACAGCCCTGGCAGTTTCAGACAGTGAGGGGAGGTGAGACGTGAGTAATAGCAGTGACTGATGATGTCACGGACGGCAGCGCGCCGCTTCCACCGCCCCCTGACCCGGCTTTAGGGTGGTGGCAGCGGCGCGCAGGGACCCGTGGGTAACACACGCCAGAGCACATTAGCGACAGGGAGATCGAGAGAGGCAGGGGATGGAACACATAGAACATAGCTCAGAGGGACGGGGGGGGGGGAGAGAGACAGAGAGAGAGAGACAGAGAGAGAGAGAGAGAGAGAGATGGCGGTGGGGATTGTCAGATTAAAAAAGAGAGAGAGGAAGAAAAGCTGTGAGAGACATGGCAATGTTTGCCTCTCCATGCTTTTGAGCAGACTGTCTGGTTGGAGTTGAAGTTCTACATCACTGCCTCAGGTATGTCTCTCTCTCTCACTCTCTCTTTCTCTCCCTCTCTCTCTCTCTCTCCAGCTTTTGCTTCCTCTATCAATTCAGTTGAAATCAGAAAGGATTTTTTGCATGAATAGGAACAAAACGATGTTGCCAAAGCATGTTTCAGGGCTGTAGTCACCCCTTTATCTCTCTCTCTCTCTCTCTCCCGTTGTGTTTTTCTCTCTCACTTTCCCTTCCTCACACATAACAGACATACACACACTTTTTGTCTATATATAATTTGTCTGCAACATCTCTCTCTGTATCTCCCAATCTCGTTTGTATCCATGGTCACTCTCTCTCAACTGCTCTGACTGAGGGAAATTGCCAAAGGTGAAAATGATAAAATGAAATGAGTGCAAGCTCAACAAGGGTGAAATGAGTGACCGTGATGTGTTTGAAGGACTGCTCAGCTCCCTGCTACGGACATTATTTTCCACATAAGTGTGATAGATTGACTCAGAGGCAGCTGTCCCTGGCTGAATACTCCTCTCACCGAATCCCTTCTTTGCTCCATTGGGTGCTACAAAATGTGTGATTTATGATGATTCATCTGAAGCAGGAGTGCTGTGTATGTAGCATGGAGAAACTAAAAGACAATAAGATGTCTCATCCAGGACCTGACCGATACAGGAATTTTTGGATCCACTGCACATAATTCGTAATGGGGGGAGAGAAATTTCCCGATGTCAGATATATCTACTGATAATAGGGCTGCATGATTATGGCTTAAACGAAAATCCTGATTACTTTGCTAGATAGTGTGATCACCATTATTAATCATGATTATAGTCCTGATGACCTGATGGGGAGGATCAAAATTGATTTACTGCACTTTTGCATGTTTCAATGGTCAAGCTAAAATGACAACACAGCCCTAGCTGATATTAATTGATTTTTGTGTTATCATTGTTTCCTAACATAGTTCATCATTATAATACCTACCAGAATAGTATAGTATATATATTCTTTTTGTTTGTTTTGTTTCTTCTCAAAGGTGTTGTGTATGTGTCTTTAAAACAACCATACTTTACTGTGCCGAGACTCACGTTTGTGCTGATCGTCGGTGCGTTATCGGTGGGACAAATGCTGATCCAAATATATCTGTATATCAGGCCCTAATCTGATCATACTTTTCCAGGTGAAATGAAAATGGCTTTGGAATTTAACCTGTCACACACCAAACACAAATGCAGCCTATTAATGATAGATGACTGGTGTTCAGTGTCCCCACGAGCCATCCACCCTCCTCTCCCAAGGCCAAATTGTTTTCATTCTGGGAACTCCATTGCTACAGCTAGCTTCTTCAGTTAAACCATGTCTTATATAATGCATATCTTCTCTACGGCACTATAGATACAGCCCTCCAAGCCAACTGAGGCATTTGTCATTAAAATCCATCTCAAGAGCTGAGGAACCTTGAGATCGAAGTGGAGAGTGCTGGTTCACAACCACTCAGCATCCATGTGTTTGTTTTCGGCACTTTCATTTCGAAGTTCCATTCAGTTTCGACTCCCAAATGCCTCTTGATGGTTTGATCTCACAGCCGAGAGATGAGCAGATACACAAAGCCGAGTAATCCTGTTTGCAATTTCGAGGCGATACTCCAAGGCAAAAGAATCTCAAATATTTTTCAGCACAGACGGAAATCACTGCTGTGGAATGATATAATTCACCCGAAATAGGCTTGATGCTGATAATTGCCACTGAGATAATGGATAGAAATGTAAATGTAAATATAGTGAACTTTGTAAACATGCATTATTGGTATAAATAATATAAAACATGCTCATGATGCTAAAGGCTTGAGATCCATGCCGTGATCCATTGCCTGTATTGCTTAGCTCAAAATAATACTTTAAACTGTAGGAATATGATACTCAATCCAGTCTTTGGGGACTCAAAATTTCTCTATCTCAGTCTAGACGAATATAGATTGGTATATCACATTTCAGCAGAGGACCTTACATGTGCTATTTAGGTATGCAGCGAGTACAGATTGACTACACGTCAACATTTTAGACCAGGTTGACCTGAACTGGAAACATTTCTATCCAAAACCTGACCGAGTCTAAGGGGTTTGTCCTTATGTGAGCCCAAACGTGACTAAAGCTTGAAATTGATGTTTTTTTTAATAATAGATAGACATTTTTGAACCTCCATCCCAAAACCAAGAGTGAAACAGTGACAAATGGGAAGTAAGTAGTCTGGGCCACTCCAACCTGAACCCATCGGGTCCAATTTTATCCTCTCAGGTTTTGGATATAAATGTCAAGTCAAGTTGAAGTCGTTTTTTTTTCCAGGAAATGCTCAAGATTTCTCAGTCATATAATCAAAATTGGTCTAACACATGTGAACAGAGGAGTTTGGGGAGAGGGAGAGTACTATTTGGACAAACAGGGATTAGGGGTCAAAGTTCACCTTGCCTGCAGCTGCTGTGTGTCCCCTTGTCCCGGACAGTGGCAGATGTCACCGCTCTAAGATAGGTGACATGCAGCCATGACCTCCTCACCTCAATCATCACCAAATTAGTTGTCTCTTAGTCTGCGGCAAAGTATTAACAACACAGAGAATTGCAAATTGCAAAGCAAAACAAAATAATTTAATTCT
This sequence comes from Hoplostethus atlanticus, assembly GCA_034670405.1. Taxonomy (NCBI): domain Eukaryota; kingdom Metazoa; phylum Chordata; class Actinopteri; order Trachichthyiformes; family Trachichthyidae; genus Hoplostethus; species Hoplostethus atlanticus. The sequence goes on along the minus strand of JAXDDX010000006.1, from coordinate 6,557,323 downwards.
AAAATACTCTAATAACAATAAGATGGTAATGATGATGATTATAGTTATTGAATCTAATAGAAATAGTGCTCAGTGGCATAGAATATTACAAACATGAATGAGTGGATGGAACAAAAATAACTACAGCAGACACTATAAAGGGCTTCCCATAAAAATAAACACAATGAAACAAATGGAGATATGAGGATAAGGAGTTGTATCCAGTCTCGTGTATCCTGTTCTCATTTCATTACTGCGGTCCACTAAAACACAATATGACTAGCAATGCAGGAAAGCCATTGTTGTCTCCAGTGCTCTGCTGCTACCGCGTCTCTCTCTGTTTTCTCGCTACCTCGCTTAACCATCCATTTTAACTGCCAATGACCTCAAAGCACTGAGGTTTTGGCTGTAGAAATGAGTGGTCTCTCCCAAGAGTACAGTTAGCCGGTATGCTACTGGTAACACATCACCCCTCCAACCCACCGCCCCTCCTCCTCTGTGGTGCATCACCCCACTCCCTCACTTTCAATCTCTCCTTCTCTCTCCTTCACTCCCTGGCTTAATATTGATCTGAATTCATTTGTTTCCTATTGATCTGCCACTCCACCCTCTGCCGCATTGAACTAACACAACCATGTGCACACAAACACACGCACGCCGCATGCACTCATACACAGACGGACTAAGAAGGAGAAACACCATTTTACACACCTGTTATATATATATATGTGTCTAAAATGCTTTGAAAGTTAATATGCACGCGCACACACACACACACACACACACACGGTGACACCTGCAACCACGCGCTCATCATCTGCAGCCAGAGACATTTTAAAGGTTGAAGACATGAAGGTTTAGAGAGGTCTCTCCTCAAGCATCAAACAAGCTAATGACATAGAAAGGAGCCCGGATTCCATATTGATCCAACACCTCAGGAGTGAGATGAAAACAGTCAGTGTAGGGCTGGCACTGGCAGGCAACACAATTACAGCTGCAGTTCATTTCTCAGGTTTGCTGAAGAGTCCAACTCAGAATCATTGCTACAATAAATGTACAGGAATTTGTGTCAGCGACATTGGTTCAGAGAAAAGGTGTGGTGCGGTACCGTTTCATTTATTGCACTTTTTGTGTATTCAGAATTGGCCATCATTAAAGAATACAGAGGAATGTAAAAATGGGATTAAAAGCCCAGATCCAAACCCAGAAACTTTAAAATGTGACTTATGAACACATGAGCGCTGAGTATGTTTAATTTGACTGCCAGAGTGATGAGCCTCTGGCTGTGCCAAGCCCTGACAGGTTGACTAACCTTTCCTACAGCCCCACCACCCACCCCAGATTTCTGGTTGGTGGCATCAAGTTGCCATGACACCAGACTGTTTGTCCTGCCCTCTGACCTCCTTTTAGGACGTGCTGTGCTCAGTCAGGCTGCATCTCCAGCAGAGGCTTCAGTTCAAAGGGGTGGGAAAAAGAGGCGGGGGGGCGTGGCGTGCTTCCTCCCAGTAATGTTAGATAAGATGCATCACAGGCAATACTCGCTTTCTCTAAGTGCATGCAGACAGGAACACAAAGACCCACATATAGGCTACATAGACATGTGGGAATTAATGAGAGCGAACCAACACACACTCGCACGTCTCCATCTCTGTTGTCTTTGATTGTGTTGCAGTGTCATAATTATTGCATTTGTTTGCCTCACTGCTGTTTAATTTATGATGTCGGATTGTATTTTCCAGCATTATTAATGTATTATTCATTACCATTGTCTTTAACCATCTCTACTCTGCAGATCTTTTTGTACCCCCCTCCGTTCATTCTTTGTTCATGGCACAATGCTAATATTCACTCTCGCCTTTATCTCCCACTTTATTAAGCCATTTCATACTCTGCAGACAATGTTTGATGCTTCCTCCCTCATGAATGTTTGTGTTTTGATTCAATCCTTTCTGCTGTTGAGTGCTCATGTTCTGATCGGGGATTGGTCCATTACGATTTAATTATCTTGTCATATTATGTTGTAATTGGGTCCCTCACAATATTAAGATATCAGGCACTTGGTGCCGGTTGGAAATGGCACTAGATTACGGGCCTGGATGGAAGCCCAGATAAGGTTATGTCTGGATGGTTGACTTTAGTTGTTTACTTATTTCAACTTTATGGTTGAATGTGTTTATTGATGTTCCACTTTCTATCCTGTGGTGTGCTAATAATCTGCATGATGCTCTGCTGATTTCAGGAATGCTGTGGTCAACCCTGGAAACTCCCCAGTGAGAGGGAACCTTCAGGAAAAAAATCTACGACTAGACCCCAGATGTGAGGTAAATGCTTCAGCAACATCTGTTTTCTCCAATTCACACAAATAAAGCCATTTTGAATCTAACTGAAATGAAAGGCAGAGCAATAGCTAGAAAGACAGAAAGAGACATCAGAAAAGTGTCAAAGAAAAATCAGAGCCAGTGATGTAGAACTTCAACTCCGACTAGGAGAGAGACTTAACATTGCCACGTCTCTCTCAGCTTCTCTTCTTCTCTCTTTTAATCTGACGGCCTCTCTCTTTCTCTCTCTCTCTCTCTCTCTCTCTCTCTCTCTCTCTTCATCTCTTTCTCGCTCTCTCCCTTCCTCTCTCTCTCATTTTCACTCTCATCATGAAACACAAATATTTTTTGATTGACAATGCTGTGTGTATTGAGGCAAAATGAGTATATGACCACTACTATAAACAGCTTACTTCCCATCTGTTACCAATCACACTGTCAAACCCATTGAAAGAAAACCAAATCACCACCATGAGAGCCACCATGTATGTCATTTAACGTAATTGCATATTGGACCCCACATATAAGCTGCCATGATTATGGAATCAGCCCACTGCATTGTGTCTGAAATAATAATAACTCTTAACATGTACTATAAGGAACACACACCTACAGAAGTACACACTTTCTTTCTCTCTCTCCCTTCCCATTTCTTTCCAATCACACGGTCAGACCAGCTGTGAGAAAACCAATTCAAAGAGAGTGTTACATGTTATTCAAGGTAATTACATATTGGACCCACATAAACAGCTTCATTATGGAATCAGGACATTGTGTGCATCATTTTTTTTAACCTTTGTGCTTTCTGTGTACATAATATGCATACATACATACACACAATACAACCACATGTTCGCAAACACACACACATACATGCACTTTATCTTGCTTTTTTGTGTGCTTTCTCTGCCTCTCTTACTCACACACACACACACACACATACACACACACACACACACACACACACACACACACACACACACACACACACACCATGAAACTGGCACACACAACCCAATAGCCATTGACAACAGTGCCCTAGCAACCAATGGGCATTGTGCCAAGCCATTGAGGTTGCCTAGCAGTTTGTTCCCATGGTAACGTTTTCTGCCTTTGTAAATAAGGTACGAGGCGAGCAAAAAGGGGAGTTTGGGAGAGATTGCTCTACGGAATCTCATTCCATCTTAAGAGAGCTAATAATTTACGGCCTGTGAGTAGCAGATACTTATCCTAGCCCTGAACCAAGTTGAAGAGGTTCAAGTTAGGATCCTCAGTGCTCTTGAGCCCTGATCTCAGGCAGTCAGACCCAATTTTTAAGGCGACAAGGACGAAGTACTCCCCAAACTCCAAACAGTCTGGTAATGTGGTTCTCATAAAGACTCATGAATATAAATACGAAAAGAATCACATTCTCAACCGTATAGTTTATGTCCTTACCTGCCTTGGGCTGTGGTGAAGTTAGATGTGTCTCAGCATCACTTGGTAATTTTGGTCTTTTTTGTTCGGGAGGTGATTTATTTTTTTTGTCCAGGGTTTCAGGTTTTTACGGCTCCCTGTCTTTTCTAGTGGGGATTAGTATTTATGCAATTTAGTTTTTTGTGATCTGACCACATGCCAGTCTTGTGTCAGTGGACACTTAAAGTAGTTGTCTCACCACCTGCAACAACCCCTTTGAAACCAGGTGCAGTCTACATTAACTCAGTTAAACAGATTAGGTACCGCTCCGTAACATCCCATGGACCAGCACCAGTCCCGGGCCAGAGCCTCAGACCGCAATCTGAGGCCTGCATTCCAGTTGAGCTGGTCTGTTTTTCTGCTTTGCTGAAGGCAGGTGGCACTTGGCAATGGATTCAGACCTGTTAAAGAGTTTATTTGTTGTTGCTGTGCAGTTTTTGCTACTCTATACCCCTACGCCATGCTGTAGTCTTTGTGTGTCACCAAAACTGCAAAGCAGTCATCAGTCTCGAAGAATGTGAAAGGTGAAACTGTCACCTGAGATCATTCTTTTATCTTTGATGGCAGAACCTGAGCGTTTTTAGCTCATTTTTACAGGGAAAAGGGGTTTCTATAATTGACAAAGATGCGTTGTTGTTATGTTTGATTTCTTCTCACATCAGTTATCTGGTTCTCTCCAGTCAGTCAAGTCAAAGTCATTCCTCTTTGAAGGTTTCCCACTCTTCTTCAAGAATGCCAAGGATCCAAAGGTTATAAAACTCACACATAGACGGCCATGTTAACTTTAATTTCAATTTCGAATAAGACAAGCACCAAAATTGTGGATATGTGATTTTTCCACAAACTAGTTCCCCTACGGACTAATAAACTGCAGTATTCCTTAATTCTTTCTTCATATCTGTCATAAATTCAATTATTTTTTCCATTTTCAACAAAGAATTGTAATACTTAAATATGTCCTGTGAGCAGTGCCAAATTTGGGTTATGTTGACCAAGGAGCCTTCACACATACAACTCTTGAGACAACATCTTTGGTACTAGCCAGCTAGCTCCGTAAGGACATTATTTTATTGTTGCTATTCTTTCTTCTAATCCATATCTGCTTACCACATAGATGATGTTTACTGTGAGTTTACTGAACATTAGAACAAGTGCTAATACTACCCAGCAAACACTTTGGCGATGAAATTCCTGCATGGAATTGCGAAATCGAAAGTAAATATCTTTCTGATATCAGTTCAAAACAGTTTCCAAAATTGTTTTAATATGAATTTTTATCGTGCAATAATATTATATCGTGGATAATATTTTGTGCTCATTTGGGTTTACATTGATTTTGGCCTCCTCCTGCCTGTCGCCATTAGTCATTTACTTGCTGGGCAAGTAAGTAAGCTAACTTTTGATTTTAGGCTACACATTGTCATGAGGTGTACAAATTTCATGACAGCCATGTGTTATAATGAAATAATGTCACAGTAGAATTGGATAATCACGAGGCACTGGCAGAACGACCATCTTAGTGATTTTTAGTTGTCCCCAGATATGTTCTTTGTTTCAACGTGATTAATTTGTTTTTGCTCACTCAAGAGGGTGAACAGTAATCCTCACAAAGCTTCACCTGACCCCACACCAACTGTGGCTTGGGCTTATACAGCGCCCTGGCATCCAGCACAGGGGCTTCCCACCAGACTCACATTGGCACACAAACACACCCAGGCAGACTGGCAAAGAGCTGGCATTGGCACAACCATGCCGCATTCATGCGTGATCCGACTGCGAATGAGACGGTGAGAGAGATTTAAAAAGGGGAGGAGTGGAATCAAGGGGATGAAGGGGGGAGACTTAGTTGGTATGAACAGAGAGATTGTCTGAGGAAAAAAAAAAAGTTGTTAAAGATTTTGAGGCCTGAAATGTTTGGTGATGAAGGACAAATAAGAGGCACTTAGAGAGGCGGGAGGACGGCCAAAGAAAGAAATTGAAGGGTAGGCGGAGGGTGGGCTTTTAGCAAGGCAGAGGGCAACGGGAAGAGGAATAGAGGCGATGTGAATGGTTTTGCATTTGGAAGCGGTCCAAAATAAGTAAAAAAAAAACAGCTGCTATGTCTCTATTAAGCACATTGTACCTATTGAGACTCACACTAACTTGGCTCATCTTTCATTTTGTAGTTGTTGAATCTCAAGGCATTAGTAGAATCACAAGCTCAGATGGGCATTTATACCCACAGTGTAATTGAACAGGACCCAACACAGCCATCCATCACCTTACACACCTTTACCTGTGATAAATACAGTAGATATTCCTATGCTGTTACTCATGGTCTATTCTGGTCAATAGAGAATCATTTTGTGGGGGCTAAGGCGTGTACCACTTTCAGCGGTGTGGGTTTTGAATCCAGCTCTTTCAGTGAGGCCCCAGTCATCTCAGACCTGAAGGTTGTATTTTTGGTGCATTGACCAAGCTGAATGGGAGGCCTAGCAACTCAGCTGTGCAGCAGCTATCAAGTAATCAATGAGTCCTTGAGGCACACAGGAGGAGTGTCAAAACACCACCATTGACTGCTAACAACAGCCAATTTGCTGCTTTTGCGAGAATGAGAGATCTCCACCTCAGATGTCGAATGTCTGGGTGCGCCCCATTATTTATGGAGTATAATGAGGGAGATTGACTGCTGTTACTCCAAATTGTCACCCAATTACTTACCCATTAGATCCTTTTTGTTAGGCAGAGAGCTGTACTATGATACACCAATTTCTGCATTACCCTGAATTTACCTCATTAGACAGTGCAAATCGGCCAAGCCTTTTTGGGTGTGCTGAGAAATCTTGCGTCACTTTTGCAATCTCATAACAGATGCCGCTCTGAGGGCTGGTGTTGTCAGTTTTACACTGTACAAGTTTCTGTCTTTGTCTGAAAACGCAAAATAGGAGTTTTCTTTTTATCATAGTGACCAAGAGGCAACGTGTTATTGCTCAATATTGTCATTATTTTGTTCGGTACCACTAGGTGACTATATTTGATGATAATCCACAACCTCACTGTCATTGTTGCCTTCATTAGACAGTTACCACTCACTTGTTATTTTAAATTGAGAAATGTATGTAAATACAGCACTGAGAGATGTTCAAAAGCATATTTGAATTGGTTTCTAGTATTTAATTTGAGGTTTATGCTATCTGTCAAATACTTCAACACCTTCAGAAATGGCATGATAGTTTGCTTAAAATAAGTTTAAGCAAACTGGGTTTAGTCACGTATTTGCTCAGGACTGTTCATGTTCCCACAAGTTATATGATATTGCATACCTTTGGCAATATCATATAACTTGAGGAAGGACTTTGGTCCAGTATCTTGAGTTGATGAGTGGAGAATCAAAGAAGACGATGACTTGTGACTATCAAATAAACAAAAAATATGTTCCTTTGATAAAGCTGAAAATATGACATCTAACATAGACCTTCCACCAGCACCTTGACAATGCTGGAATGTAACTAATGTTTCCTTGAAATTAAAACAGAACAGGATTACTAGACTCTCACCTCAAAATAACAATGAGGTTCAAGTTGTGTGTTCGGTAGTGCTGAATTGAGCGTTCAAGGATATGGAAGATTCCACAAGCTCCTCTTGTATTGCCGAAGTAGGTCAGGCAGACGCCTACAGTAAGCAACTGCAGGTTAAGTGCTTGCCTTTGTGTTCAGAGACAGGTCTGCCTTGGCCCCTGGTGGGGGTGGGGGGGCATCTCTACATTCTGGCTCTACCCACAAGAGGGAGACAAGTCCACAAAAATACATAGGGTGCATGGTTAGTTATAGACAGTCTCAGCTGTTATTACATTACATCTGTCTGGGATTATAGTATCATTCCAATAGTATCACTGTATTACATTCAGTAAAAAAAACATGTTTTCACATTCAATAAAAAAACATCTTTTTCATCATCTTTTTCTGAGATATTGTTATATTTGATATATATGAAATGCATACAAGCACTCAGAAAAGATATATGAAAACATAATGATTCTGTTCATCTGAAAAATAGCAAAGCTGTCCAATGAATGCATGAAATGAGACAGAGACAGACAGACAGAGACAGACAGACAGACAAAAGACGAGACTCTGGCGAGGTGGAAGCGATTCCAGCGATGACCCTGCTCCAGTGCTCTGCAGTGTGAGGTAGTTGGTTGTATGGTTTCGTATAATAAACAGCCTGGAGATAACTGTACAACCTTCTAGCTTTCCCTGCGGTGTCACCTAAACTGCAGACAAACACGATCGCCCCCTGCTCCTTATGATGTGGTAAGTATGAAGACTGACACGAAAAACAGCCATTTAGACAGAAAGTGGACTGAATATTAGGGACACCCTCTTGTACCACGAAATAGACCAGATAAAGACTTCAATCCCTTTATTATTTCACCTAATAAATACACTGCAATCATGAAGAAGTGATGGAGGAAAAGATGTTAAAGGAGCCTTTTTAAGCCTTGAAACAATGGATTGTGTAAAAGGGAGTCGATATTAGGAGAATGGTTTTAATTCTGTTTTAATTTTGTGTAACAGTATACAACAGTACAGTATATGCTCTGTTCGTATGTGTCAAAATGACTGTGTACACATCGAAATATAGTAGTTATGTACCTCTTTGAAGTATAACATTAATTAAATGAGACGCATCTAGGAGATCACATCTGATATCAATTTAATATAATGATACATTTTTCTCTTAAAAGATTGGATTTTAACCCCAACGTCCCAATATGACAACAAGGTACGAAACTATTTGTATATTGACTTCAAATCGAATCAATCTGAAATGCTGATCTGATTTTCCTGTCGAGGCCCAGCTAATCCAGACATCAATATACCCACCTTGCTCTGCAGTGCTGTTTGATTTGTTATTTGGTGCAGTCCGATGGGGTACAGAGTCAAGTATCAATAGCCGTGTGTTCCTGTGGTTTTTAGCATGCCGTACACAAAACACAGAGGACATTTTGTTACACCACTTTATGCTGGAGTGTGATCAAAACCCCGCCGAAGCAGGAAAACTAAGTAGAAATTAATGGATTGTGTGAATCTGAAAATCACATCCCTGATTATGGTCAGTTACACCGTTACAGTGCCATTTTTACTGCCTATGTAAAAACTGGTGTCCTATTGTTCTTGCTCTGCACCAAGTTTGGGTCAATTCACCTTGATGTCAAAATGTAAAATTTAAACTGCAATTTACACAACAGTGTTAGGGCATTGGACACTTGCTACACTCAATTTTGTTACGGCAAAAGATTTCTAATTTTTGAATTTTTAAGAAAATCCTCCTCGTGTTGTGATTCAGTTGAAAGTGAATTGAATCCTCTCCTGCTGTACGCACTAAAATCTCTTAACCATCTGTTCAAGCTGCTTTCTGTGGTCGTGGCAGAGTATGACAATATGCCCAACCATTAGTATCATTATGTCCCGAAGCATGGTACGTGAACTTCCTTACTGCCTCTGCCCCCCTCCCTCTCCTTCTCCATCTCCTCCCAGCCACCCCACCCCCCTCCCCGCTACCCCCACCCCACCCCCCTAGTCCCCCAGTGTGTCTGGCTAGTGGCTCAGACAGTCAGTATCCGCATTGCGTTGCAGTGCTCCAGTGAGGAGGGAAAAAAGAGCATATATCAGCAATCTCTGCCTAGCGCTGCTCTTTTCTGTACGCACACAAAGAAAAGACTCCTCGGCATGTTCCAACTCAAGAAGAAATATAACCACGACAATAAAAAGGCCTGCCACCCACTATTTTTGAAATTGTGGCCGGTTCCCCTATTTGTTCCTACATTTTATGTTCCTTTATTTCATACATGTTGTCGATTATTTATGTGTTTTTTGTTGTTGTTGTTGCTGTTTATTTGTTGCTGTTTATTGAGTTTATTGTATTGTATTCTATTTGCACACGCCACAGCTGCCTTTTGAAAATGATATCTCTTTTTGGAGTTCAGAGAAACGAAAGTGTGAATCAAGAAATTGTAAAATCCGATACAAATTAAGTTAACACATTCTTGATGGCTAAGGTATCACTCAACATAGTATACTGGTATTTAGAAATTTGTGCTGGAAAAAAGGATAGATTTATATGTAATGAATTGTGCAGCGATAACAATCTATTGTATTAATGAAAGATGGAGGAGGAGCAGTAGTGTTGCGGTCAGAATGGCTGGGAGGTTAATCACCTTTGGGCTTGCTGTGGCTTTGATCCTCATGCTGTGTGAAATCCACAGCCTCTGTCTGTGTGCTCTTTCCCCCATCCCCTCCCTCCCTGTGTATCACACACACATTCACTCTCTCCCAGATGCATGAGCACAGTGGTGCACGACGACATGTGCACACGCACATACACACACAGTCTCACATGCACACGCACACACACACACACATGCGCCTCCCTCCGTCTGTCTCACATACACACATTTACTCTCTCTTCTGGATGCATGAGCGCGCCGGTGTACGAGCGCATGCACTCGCTCACACACACGCATACATACACACACACACACACAGTAATAGACACCCACACACGTAGGCGCAGAAATACAGACAGACATGCATGTACAGACACACAGGCGCGCGTGAACGTAGACTGCAAGATGGGCGAGACGGGACGTCACGCCTGGAAAAAAAGAGTTAGAGCAGGAGAGAGAGTCGGAGAGAGAGGGGGAGAGAGAGAGAGAGAGACGAGGAGGGATAGATGAAAATGAGGGGAAGGGCTGAGACAGAGCAGGGGGAGGCGGGGACAGAGTGATAGAGAGAGTGTGCAGGCAAGAGAAGAAGAAAGAGAGTGATATCGAGAGATACTGCACGCTTGCATAAGTGTGTGTGTGTGTGTGTGTTTGCGTGTTTGTGTGATGTATGTAGGTGACACAGATTTATGAAAGGAGGGGGTCATAGATGGAGGCGCTGGTGGTTGTTGGGGGTTGGGGGAAGTGGGGGTGTTGGTACAGCACCAGATAATGGAATCAATGCAATTGTCTGTGTGTGCGTGTGTGTGCATGTGTGTGTGTGTGTAGGCTACCTGCCTCATAGACATTGCCTGCTCGGACTCTAATCGCCTGGAGAATTAGTGATGTGACTTGGCAGAGGGAGACAGGCACAAAACAGAGCCAGGGACAGCGCCTGAGAGAGGGATAGAAGAAGAAGAGAGACAAAAAGAGGAGAACGAGAGATGGAGGGGTAGCGAGAGTAGTGCGGGCAGCTTTTCCTTTTGCCGCCGCTTACAGCTCTGAGGAAAAGGAAGACTGTGAAGATGGGGCAGGATAGGTTTTATCATGCGTTATTTTCTTTACCAGTGGATTAATTGTTGTTCTTCTCAGGGGGAAAATGGATCAATAACTCATCGTAAGAGTGTGGCGTGGCGTGTGTGCGCGTTCCCGTGTTATGTGCATACACTTGTATGTATGCATGTGCACACGGTCACGAGTATAAATGTGTGTGTGTGTGTGTGTGTGTCTTCGTGTGCGTGTGTTCACGTGAGGAACACAGTCTACACCAGGCAAAGCCGGAATGGTGAGTTCAAAATTACTTAAGCGGGCCATCAAACAAATCGAGACAAGCAATCCGACTGATCACCTCCACCCGCCATCTTCCCTCATTTGTGTCCACCTTCATGTTCATTCTTTCTGACATTTATTTTTCACATTAGAATATTTTGTGTGTTCATTCTCCCTCTAACCTCTGGTTTTCGTCGTCCATTCTTTGTCTCTCACGAGCTTTCGAGAGGAGCAGAGGAGCTCATAAAACTGGGACAGAGAAAAATATCTCAAAGCAGAGAGACAAAGAGGAAACAGAGAGAGAGAGAGGGAGTCTAATTTCTCACCCAGGCAGCACTGGCTCCACGCTCTGTTTGCCTTTGTTGAGTCGCATGTTTGTCTGCATGTATATGCACCTATGCACATATATGTTTTGTGCCATTGGGCTTGTAAGTTAGGGACATGTTCTGGATTGTTAGCAAATGATAAGGCTGTTGTCTGCATTGAGCTCTTCAGCTGTATACCAGTTGTTTAAACCCTTGTTCATCTTCTTTATGAGGCATCTTTAGTGTCAGACTTGTGTGACATTCATTTGTCTGGGGAAGAGTAAATCAATGTTACTCCCTCAAGGATCAACGTCTTTGTCATGGGGGTGTGATTGCATAATCCTATGAGATCACAAGGCCTGTAGGAAATATAAGAAGACAGTGTTGTCTGCAGCTGCAGGCACAGCTGTCTATGGATGTTTCATGCATGTGCACAAACAGGAGTGCTTGTGCGCTGTATGCCCACCACGTCAGACCTTAGCACTCGTACCTGTTTTGTGGGGCTCAGGTCAGGCCTGGCGACTGTATGTTCATCCATGTAAATCCTGACTTCTACATTCAATTTGAGGATCTGTCTCAGTCTGTCTGCGTGTCTTCAAATGCTTTGTCTGTCTGTCTGCCAGCAGGGGGCATTTTGTTTGAACGCCTTACTGCACAGACTGAACAACAGGCGCTGGCTAAGTCATGAGGATAGACAAGCGAAAGGCCCTGAAAATGAAATGTTAATAAATAACGAGAGTGGACATTTATTCGTCGAAAGATGTACTCTAACGTCTTCTTCCGTTCGCAGGAACGTGATCGTGATCGAGTCCAGTATGTGCGGAGGTTTGCAGATGAAACATTTTGAGAAGATGCCGGACTGCATCCGCATTGGTAACATAACAATGGTAACCATACAAGATGATATATAAACTGTCTCTTCTTTTATTGTATACTTTGCCATAATATACGTAATATATTAAATATAATATATTTACAGTGTATGATGATATGTATCAATCAGTAGATAAAAATTGTATTTATATAGCATGTTTAAGATAAAAAAATACATCTCAATGAGCTTAATGAATTAAATGTACTCTAACACTGAAGTATATATTTTCAAGTTCAAATTTTATTTCACCTTAAATTACCAGTACCAGTAGTATTAGATGCAGTGTACAATTTTACTGGTGTATAATTGTGAATCAAGAGTGGACCCACAAATGCCTTTTCAACAGTGTGTCTAGGTGTGCTTCGTTGTCCCTGAGACCCTTAACCTGTGATGATATGAAAGGTCACAGGTGAGGTCCTTGGGAACAAGGTTACATGCATGTGCATCTAGCGAACGCAACAGTGTCTATTAATAGATTGAGAGAAATCATGTCAAAATGGATAAGCCGCCATCATATTAAAACACAATGAGTTAAAGATGTCTACTTTTTACATCATGAGATCATCATAAATTGAAGCAATGCCTATTTTTAGCTTCAAGTCTTAGAATTTGATTCATTCATCTGAAGAGGATTCCAGGAACTTTCCAGACGTCATGAAAAGCCAGTGACAGCATGATTTACACTGGAGGGGGCAGTACCTTTTTGTCCGTCTTTGTGCCCTGAACACCGTCAAGGTTCAATAAAAAGACAGCCAAGGGTTGTGACCCCGATGTATACTCCACCTGGGATTTTTAAATCTCCTCGCAGACACTGAAAATATGACCGTAAAAGTCTTCCACTCAAGAAATGGAGAAGGCTTTGATGGCTGTTTCATGAAAAGACAGCCAAGAGTCATGACCTTGATGTGTATTTCTCTATGGAATTTTTAAATCTCCTTGCAGGCGCTGAAAACATCACAGTCAGTAATGTTACATGTTGAAAGTCTATAGTTGAAATATATTGGCGAGAAAGTATGTATTCTTTTATTATTTTTATGGACTAATAATTTGCACCTGTTCTAGATGTGCTTTCTTCGTTCTTTACCTGAGGTACTGAAAATATGACAATAAAAGACTTCCTGCCGAGAAATGGGGGACATTTTGTCGTCTTGTATTGATTTGTGTTAAATGCCATGTAAATCAATAAAATACTGAACATTAAAAAAGGTCATGCTAACTGCTTCATGCCATTAAACATTTTTGAAATCGAATCCGTTGTATTGTTTTCCATGCCTTACTGCTAATTATGTAAGATATACTTTTTGCACACCACATGAGGCTGTGGATTGTACTGTGAAATGTACACATAAACCTTTGAAACTTTGTAGCAATAATCAAGTTGTGATACTAGGCTGCCGCTGAAAATACTCAAGTCAAAATGCCTTGTCTTTATTGTCGTCCTGTATGTCTCTACATGATTTAAACTACTTTTTGACCACTTAATACGTCACCAGAGCTTGCACTTTTCAAGTAAATAAATGAAAATGATCTGGCCTTCCTTCGCTCACCCTGACATCCAGCCAGGGTGGCTCGGTGTTCCCTGGCTCTCTGCCTCTATGTGTTTGTGCATCCCAGGACAGTTGACATTGATTGTGCAGGAGACAGACTAAGACACATTAGTACCCAGCTCGCCCCTGCCGCTGAAAAACACATTAACTGGCTGCACTGGGAGCCCTGTCTGGTAACCATGGCAAAGCACACAGGGAGGGAGTGGAGGAGGGGTGGGGTGGCTTGATACGGGGCAGCGGGTTCAGCATGCAGTCTCTGAGGGGTTGTCTCTCAAGCGCTCCTTTCCTTTCCCCCGGCCACGTCTGTCATTTTCTCTCAGCTTCTCTCCCTCTTTTAAACCGACTTCTCTCTTTTCTTTCTCTCTCTCTCTCTCTCTCTCTCTCTCTCTCTCTCTCACACACACACACACACACAAACAGAATTTGCATGTTTCTTTCTCTCCTCTTGCATTCTTTTTGTCTTATTGAGGCTGACCTCAACACTCTTACCTCATACTCCACCCCCCTACCGACCCACCCTCCGCAACATAATCTGCTCCTTTCTAATTTGCCCTTTTTTCATGTCTTTTCTTCCCTAGTCAATGCGGTTCCCCTCTGTGGAGAGACACAGTAAAGACAAGGGGAAAATGCTACCAAAGTCCATCTTAACTAATAATGATAAACCACACTGATGATGGACTAATGAGCTGCCATTTTTCCCCCCACAATTTTTATTTCAATCAATGATTCCCTCTTTTAGTGGGCGCATCATTGCTCTTCTCATCGAAATTTCCCAATCAGCAATGCAACAAGAAATAAAGAAAAGTCACAGATTGCTTGCTGGTTGACTTAATACTTATGGATTTTACACAGCCTATTTTCCCCTCTGTGCACTAGTATAATGATATCCCTACTGTCTGATTACTTTTCTAATCAGGCCAGGAGGTGCAGTAGCAGCTCGACAAATAAGAAGTTAGTCAGGAGGGGGCAGTGCTGAGCCACCAAGTATACCAAGTATACGTCCTACATGGTGCTATGGAATAAATCATGTGCACGCTTCATATGCCTCTCTTTGTAGAGGAATCATTTTCATGGTGTGTTAAGATGGCAATGTATAAGTATAACAATGGATTGTGCAATAAAAAAATAAAAATAAAGACGAGTTATCTTTATTCCAGGTACTCGATGCCTGCAAATAATCATTTGTAGTGTTAAGTAGAGAAACTCCTTGGGATTGACAACTTGAGTTGCTGTTCCTAGAAGTAGTTGTAGTTGAAATAGTGTAGACATTATATTAACTAGCTCTAAACTAGTTTTAACTTGTTACCATAGGTATACCAACTGGTGGAAGTTATACCCTTGTATTTTACACAACCAAATTCCATCCGTTATCATTTCCCCTCTGTACTAACACAGTGACAGCTGTTTGCAATATAAATAAATATCTCTACACACACATATTTATACATAGATATATATAGGATCCAAGAAGATGCAGGTGATGCAGGGATGCAGAGGTGGAACAATGGATTGTGTTTGACCTGGCCTGCCCGATCAGTGTATGAACCCTGGACTGGAAACTTTCTTCTGGATATAGTGTAAATATTGGTGGAGTGTGAGAGTAAGCGGAGGAGATACAGTTGGGGGGTTCGGCACGACTGGGCTGTGACTGAACCAGAAATGTTAGGAGAAAAGGATGAGAGTTGTACAAGTTGTGGGGTAAAGGGGGAAGGGAGAAAGTAAAGGGAAGGGAAAGGAAAGAAGAAGAAGAAGCGCAGTCAAACTAACAGCAATGACATAAATTACAAGGTAGTAAATTATGTTTCTTCTCAGGTAGATCCATATATATGTAGGCTGTTGTTTGCAGATGATGGAGTAGTATGGAAGAGAGGTAGGAACATTCAGTTCACTGTGGGAAAAGTTCAGGATGCCATCAACACACTGGAAAAATGGGCTATGAGATGGGGGTTTGGATTCTCTGTCGAAAAGACACAACTATGTTTTACTAGGAAGAACGTGAGGGAGGGAATTGGGAGGAATTTGGAAAGGGTGGCATCTTTCAGGGTTGTAGGGGTACACTTTGATACCAGGTTAACATGGGCGGTGCATATTGAGAAGATGGTGGATAAATGTAAAAAGGCAATTAATGTAATGCACTGTCTCACAGGAGTAGAATGGGGAGCAAGTCAGATAGCACTAAAAAGGATGTACATTGCATTAATACGATCTGTATTAGATTATGAGAGTATAGCGTATGGGTCAGCAGCACAGACTCATTTGAAGAGATTGGATACGCTTACAAGCCCTGGTCTCCTCTAGTGGCACTGCAGGTCGAGAGGAGAGAAATGCCACTCCAAATAAGGAGGCAACAGCTAGCTGCAACATATTGGGTTAACCTGAAAGGGCATGATAGAGTACACCTTACAAAGCAAACTCTGGAACTATGCTGGGAGCGAGAGAGGGCACAAAACAGAGGTTTTGGATGGATAGCTATGGAGGCTAGTAAAGGAGATTGGGTTGGAGGGCATGGTGTTCAGCCCAACAGTGGTAATGCCTATGAGAACACCGTGGCTTCTGGCTCAACCTGATGTTGATCTAAGACGAACAGACCATGTGGCTGTATTTACATTTGAATTGGCGGCAGTAGGTTTACCACTACAGTGGGTGGAAGAGAGGCAACCGGGTAAAGTGTTGATATGTTCAGAACGGAACGTTTTTATCTATCTTTTTAAATTATGTATTTCTTTTGAAAGGTCAATAAATCAATCAACAGAATGAACTATCATTACATATAACTAACTTGTTGTATAATAAATACAATTATAATAAATAAATCTACCATAGAAATGTAGCTTTTAAAATTGAAAAAATTAGAAAGGCCTATAGGTTGTTGTAAAAATATCTCATGTTAACAAATATGCTGCATTTAAGTTCATTAACCAACTTCATAACCACATTACAAAGTGCATAGGATATGTTGACATGTTCAGATTCCAGTTCCGTGTTAAATAGGTTAGAAACATCAGCATCGTGAGTACAAATGGGAATACAAGTAAAATTCACATGGGTGCCAGCACACACAGGGGTAGAGGGGAATGAATTAGCAGATGCCTTGGCAAGGAAAGCTTTGCAGCAGGACAGAGTTGAGATTGAGGTGTCAATAAGTAAAGCTGATGCCAAATCTGTTATTTGGAAAGTGATGAATGATGAGAAATGGCAGGATATGTGAGAGAATGAGAAGAGGTGTAGACATCTCTTTCACATACAAAGAAGAGTTGGAGTTGGGAGAGTCACAGGAACGAGTAGCTGAGAAGAGGCCATGCATACCAGATTATGAACAGGGCATATTGGACTGAATAAGACACTTGATTATAGAAAAACATGACACAGGGAGGTGTGATTTTGTTGTTAAAAGTTTATGACAAGGATTCGTAGGATTTAGATATCAGGATCTCTGGTTCACACTCCAGTTCAATAAGTGGCGGTAATACACCTTTAACGTTGGTTACCAACGACCGATATAAAACCCAAGGAAGAACACGAAGAAGAAGAAAAGGTGGAACTAAATCTCAGCTCTCGTTTTCCGTCAGGGGTTCCTAAACGTCACGGACCCCCGGAAGCGGTCGCAAATTTAAACCGCCATCACAGCAACAATAAACACGGAATTTCAGTCGATATATTACCTGATAAAACAATACGCCACGAAAGATTAAGCTAACATCTTACAGATGAATTTTAAAGGTAAGCTCTACACTCTGTTAAATGTAATGGTTTATTTGCTTAAGGCCGCTAGCTACTCTTTCCATCGCTGTCGATTTTGTCGTAGACTATAACCTGGAAAACAATTGTAACTATATTCGTACCATTTGTTCATGGCTCCACGAAAACTGGCAAAATGTGTTGTCTTTCAGTTACGATGGAGACTGCATGCTATTTGTACAACATCTCATCGGTTGCATGTATCTTTGAATGTAAAACAAAGATAAGACCACGAAATCCATAGCATTTGCATGCAACGGTATTAACGTAATTGTGCACCTTTTCAAACAACCTAGCGATCCGGCGAGCTAACGATACACCCACCCGTTGCACTCTTGTAGTCCAGCAAATAGACCGAGCCTTATTCGACCCATCTTCAGCAAAATATTGAATAATATATAAATGCTGACTAATTACAAAATTACATTACGCAGCAACGTGAATTTGTGCACGCCTTCGTATCGTGCAGACTATATATGTCCCCCCAGCTTTCCACAGAAAAAAAATAAAATAATAATATGCCGCGGATGAAAAGACAGGTTTCTGCAATATTCTGTGGATTTTAAAAACAAGGTAACATTCATTTTCATGAAATGGAGACGAAACGTTTTTATCTATCTTTTTAAATTATGTATTTCTTTTGAAAGGTCAATAAATCAATCAACAGAATGAGCTATCATTACATATAACTAACTTGTTGTATAATAAATACAATTATAATGAATAAATCTACCATAGAAATGTAGCTTTTAAAATTGAAAAAATTAGAAAGGCCTATAGGTTGTAAAAATATCTCATGTTAACAAATATGCTGCATTTAAGTTCATTAATCAACTTCATAACCACATTACAAAGTGCATAGGATAAAGTTGCAAATATAAAAAAATAAAATGTGGTATTTCTTTAACCTAAAGATTATAGTTAAAATTGTTCTATATAACCTATAAATTAAGTGTTAATATTTTAACCAATCAGAATGCTTGTCATAGTTTACATAGTATGGCAAATTAAATCATACCTCAGCTACTAAAGCCTGAGTCAAATGTGGTTTAATGCAAAAATTGAACTGCATGCACCAAGGATATCCTCTATACCAGCATAGAGGAAAATTGGACATACATTTTGAAATTGACATTTAGCTGTACTCCATGCTGCACTCTATGCTGCAGAAATGTCCCTAGTTCTGACTTATTATCTATTGGTAGTGAAAGCATCTTGGAGAACTCTTCACAGGAGTGACTGGGAATGACTGAAGGCTCAGCTGTCTTTCAATGACATCTAGAGGCAGTAATATATAACTGCACAACATATTTGATGATTTTCTACATAATTCTGTGACTTTAATATTTTTCCGTGGCACAGCCCATGAACCGTGATGCAACATGTTTTCCACAAAGCATTCTGCGATATTGCATTACTATATTACACTTTCCATTAGTTATGCAGTCAAGATTAAATGGATTGTCTTAACTGATGCCCTTTCCAACGTGTGATTTTTGCAGGTGCAGCCCTATCATTTTTCCAACGCTGAACTGGGCCATCGTAAAGGAAAAAATGGAAGAGGAAATGAGAATGACTGAGAAAGGACAAGGAGATGCTGGAAGCAGTGAGGGGGAGTCAGGGGTGGACATGTCCAACAACAGCCCTGGGCCTACCAAAAGAGGAAGGGGGAGGCCGAAAGGATCCAAGAAGTTACAGGTGTGGGTTACAGATGTTAACTTATTGGAGCTGGGTTCAGACTTTTCCAATGGTGGGTCCACACAGACCCTGAGGGGAAGAGGGAGTCCAAAAGGCTCCACCAAGAAACACACTGTGCAGCAAAGTGAACAAGAATCGGGAGATGACAATACTGATGATTCTCTGCAACCTCAACGGGAGCGAGGGACGTCAAAAAAATCAGGGTCCAAGAAACAGGCCAGTAACGAAGAGGGTTCTGGGGCAGACCACCCTCCTAAGAAAAGAGGTAGGCCAAAAGGGTCTCCCAACAAAAGAAACCTCAACAAGGCTAATGTCAGTCAAGATGAATTGGAAGCAGAATTATCAAATGGTGGTCCCGGTTCACCAAAAAAGGGAAGGGGTCGGCCAAAAGGATCCACCTCCATGAAGCGCAAGGCAGAAAGTGCTATGAGTGGGGAAGAGGATGATGGCAGTTCGGGATCACCTAGGAAAAGAGGTCGGCCAAAGGGCTCTCCCAACAAAAAACCCAGATTGGTCGAGGAGAGAGAAGTGAGTAGTGACGGGGAGTCGGGAGCCGATTTATCTAATGGAAACCCAAACCCACCCAAAAGGGGGAGAGGTAGGCCGAAGAAACGCATGGTAGAGGGGAATGTGGTTAAGACAGTGGAGTCAACACGAGATGTATCAAATGGCATCTCCAAGACACTGCGAAGAGGCAGAGGAAGGCCAAGAAAAGTTGAAAAGACAAGTGTTGATCAGGAGAGTGGTTCTGAACAAGAGCAGGTCACAGACAGTTCACAGTCACCGAAGAGGGGAAGAGGTCGACCAAAAGGCTCCTTGAACAAAAAAAAAACATCATTTAAGGTGCATGGTAAGGTGGGCCGGCCACGGAAAGTGGCCATCCTCTCCACAAAAGCAGAAGCAGTCGCCGCCACCACAAAAGAAAAGAGGCGTGGCCGTCCAAGTAGAAAGATGCCAAAAAGGGGAAGGCCGAGGAAATACCCTTTACCATCACCCGAGGAGTTGAAAAAACCAAAAGTATGGAAGCCACTGGGAAGGCCAAGGAAATATCCGCGTGTTGATCCTCCAGAAGGAGCTAATCCAGCCCCTCGTAGAGGCAGAGGCCGCCCTCGCAAGTCGGAGTCTAAAAAAGGCGCTCACTTGCGAAGGAGTTTCTCATTAACTACTCCATCCTCACCACGTACCCCCACTGAGGGAACCCCAAGAAAGAGAGGCCGTCCCTCAGGTACTGTAAAAGGTGAAGGTGGCATACCACGGAAAAGAGGCCGCCCCAAAGGTTCTGTCAAAAAAGATAAAGCGGTAAAGGAGACACAGCTTGAAAGTGCACTCCCAGCAAAACGCCCCCGCCACTTAAAAGGAAAGAAAAATTCATTGGCTGACCAGGAGGAATATGAAGGGGAACAGGTAAAGGAGGTGGAGGAGCAGGATGGGGAAAGTATGCCCCAAGGGTATGCAGAAGATGCTGAAGATACAGGCCTAGATCAGGACGGAAGCTTTGCCCCACTTGATGAATGTGACTTGCCAGGCAGCACTATGAATTGAAATTAGTAATAAGGGTTGGTGAACGGTCCCACGAGGTGTGGCATGGAATCTGGATCAACCAAAAAGGCCACAGTTAAATGAACTTTCACACTATGGACGAAATACAACACGTGTAGTTGCTGTTTAAAACGGAATCCAATCTTGTTAAATGAAAAGACATGGGTTTTAAACATTTTGTCAGTTGAGTAGGCTAGATATTCTGCAGCTCCTCTTTTGTTTTCATGACTAACTTGTTTATTTTCTTTTAACATGCTTTGGATGTCTTTGATGCCTTCATTGAAAATGACAACTTTTTAATCCTTTATACTTTCTCTCATCTGAGTAAGCCGATGTAAAATCTTTTACTAGAGATACCGAACAAGCATGTATAGGTTATTACTGCTTCTGTTTTTAATTTAGTCACCCGTTTTAATGTAATATCATTTGTGCAATTTGTACAAAGTGTTCAGCCATGTTACTGGGGGATGACTTTTGGAGGGGAAAAAACCCAAACGATGGAGAGATCAAAAAATAAACATACATGATTAAAACAAAACAACATAAACAATGATGTCATGCATTTTAATAACCTGTCTCAATGCATTTTCACTGTCTTCATAATTTGTTTTGCCTTAATTGCCAAAGCTTTGAATGTATTGTCAGTTACCATTCCTTGGATCATTCAGTTTTCATGCAAAGATTGGCCTCTCACCTTTGTTAACTGCATTCCTACTTACGGCCACTGGACTCTATTAAACTGCACCTTGTGGTCACAGCCATGCCCTGAAGATTTCCTCCTCGGCTCTTATAAAGTTCCAGTAGTCATTTC
Source organism: Hoplostethus atlanticus (assembly GCA_034670405.1). Lineage (NCBI taxonomy): Eukaryota > Metazoa > Chordata > Actinopteri > Trachichthyiformes > Trachichthyidae > Hoplostethus > Hoplostethus atlanticus. The sequence goes on along the minus strand of JAXDDX010000006.1, from coordinate 6,535,546 downwards.
AACTTCACTCTTTTCTCTAAATGTCTATATGTGTAGCTGTGAAGCCTTTTCGTTTTTATAACTTGGACTGTCGAGATTAAATTTAAGTGATTGGTTTGATTTCACAAAACATGTTTTTGAATGCCCTGTGTAAAAATCGAGTGTTAGATTCTCCTGGTTAAAGGTATAGTTTTTTGTACATTCAGTACATTATTGTTATGACTAATAACCTTTTGGTTGGGTGAAATGTTTGTTTATTAAATAGTAAAATGTGCTGCACCTGTGTCCAATAATCCTTTGTACAAGAATGTGAGATGTGGATGGATACGAGGCGACGCTTTTAAATCTAATCAGGCTTTGTGAAGTCAAACCATTACATATTTTGGTTTTGTGTATTTTGAACGAAAAAGCCAATTTGTGAGTTTATGGTCTTGAAATAAAATGTCAATCTTGCTGTTTTATTTTTCATGGTGTGTGATGTTTGGATTTGGAAAGGATGTACTAGCCAAGGCTATCTCGCATGAGGGGATGTTATGTGGAAGTATTGAAAGTCCTTCTGCCGTCCATTTACATTACATCTTCTGTAAGTGTATATATAGTCGGTCATGCTTCATAGTTATTGGTTTTCAGTGCGAAACAGCTCCACCCTCACCAGTCCTGTTTGGTTACGTGACTTCTGAATTGCGTTAGAATCAAAGATTGTCTATGTTTTGGAAGATGGATCACTCAATATAAAACACATCTTCAGGTCTGAAATTAACTCACATCCGCTTTCCTGTCAAAAATTTTGCTTCATGCTGTGTTCATGTCATATGGGAAAAATGGGATGACATCAAGTTACATCTTGGAAGTGTTCACGTGTTTAACTCGTTGGAACGCCCACATCCAAAGTGTTTTTTTATTTCTCAGTCAAGCCTAAAGGAACTGCAGCAGACATTACTTGCTTTTCGTATGTAGAGTTGATTGTGTTATTGTGAATATAACCGCTAAGTCTGATTGTTTATTATTATTTTGGACTACAGACGTCTGTGAATTCGCTGCCTTGTTTGTTGACACTTCTGCAATTAGTGACGCCAAGTGAAAGATATTGGAGCCAAAATCCCCACAGGTCCTACTTGTAATTACCATTAGGAAACTGATGTGAACGGTCTTTCCCAGTTGGTACATTACATGAATGCAGCATTAGAGCCAGAATACCATAGCCCCATCACCATAGAAACTGATCTGGTACCTGAAACAGTTTACTTGCTACTACTCATCACTATGTTTTATCCCTGGAGGTAAACAACACTATCAGTTTGTCATTTGGTCCAAATAAACCTTAGATGTTTGGAATGAAAATATCTGCAACAGAAAGCATTGCAACTTTCCATGGTTCTCTAAAGTGTTGTCATTTTGGGGCTTTTGGATTCTATTTGGATACTTTATTTTTTGTCTATGGTGAAAATGAATGAGATATTTGGATCCCATTTGCCAATCATTCTGTTCCTAAAATGGGTAAAATAATCTAAGTAGAAATTATATATGACAAACCTTTTGTTTTTCATTGCAGCTTCCGAACCATCAGAATCCACTTTAACAAATAAAGACATGCTTAATAGAGGAACCCTCAAAAGCAAAAATAGTCAATAGAGTTGGACTGAAAGGGGGCGGTATCGGGAGTCCGAAAATAATAAAAAAATATGTCACTCTTGAGAAGACAGTTGACACATTGAGAGCAGATTCTGGCTGCGCAGTACCTGGAAACAGAGGCGGAGTGATAGCTCTTAACTTTTTTCCTCCTCTCTGAATGAATGAATAATGGACCCTGCACCTGGAAACACCTGACGTACAACTTCACCTCGCTTCAAGTTTAACCGAGAGATAATAACACAAGTCACATTATTAGTTTCACACCATGTTGTCTTTGATTCGTTGATGGGGCAGGTGTAATAGCAGGTGAGTCAATCTTATGTTCCTTATCCTTTAAACAACAGGGTACAACTGATGAAGTAGCGCAGGGCTAGTCGCAGTTCAGTGACTTGCGAAACAAGTTTCGGCAAGCCGTGCCTACATTCCTCACGGTTTCGTCTAGCATCACCCACCAGACTGCTGTGTGAATGATGTTTTTTAACGTCTCAGCAAACAGAAGTTGTACCTTTTAAGGCAGAGAGAGTGTTGCAGAAACCTGTTGCATTTGTAGGCCGATGTAAGAGAATAACAAGCCATTTGAAGTTTAGATAGGTTTCTAGAGACACACCCATGATAAACAATGAACTTTGAATGTTCTCAGACTGAATGAGGAAATTGGACGTTGTTGTAACTTTTACCACTTTCCAGAATCAGATTTCAGATTGGCAAATCAACGGAGATGGCCAAAAATCAGTGACAGGAAGAGGCAGCGCTAACAGTCGGACTCTTGACAGTGCAGCAGCTGTTCACTCAAAAGAGACAAGCTTGAATCAGACATTTCAAGTGTGACAAGAATGTCTGGGCAAAGAGATTTAACCACAGAGTCAGATGCAGAGCTAGTATCTTCAGCTGCTACAACTGGTGGTCCTCTTGTGCTACCCTACCCCCTGGAGAGAAATGGCATAGGAGAAGAGTTGAAGAAGAAGGAGGAAGAGGAGGTGACTGACTCTGCTGTTTTAGAGCCAAGCACTTTGCCATGGCCGGGAGACAAAGAGAAGACCCAGGAGACAGACGACGATGGAGTACCGGCAGAAAATGGAGTTTCAGAGGAGGAAGAGGGGGACAGAGGGATAAGTGAAGGAAGCCAAGCGGAAAGTGACAGAAAGAGAAAAGCAAAATGGAGGGAGAGCATGCCTGAGGGAGATAGGTGGAGGGATGAGGATATAGAGGTGGAACAGGGAAATAAAGGAGACGGATCACTTGCAGATGATGAGGAGGAGGAGGAGGAAGGGGAAGTGAATTGGATGCCAGAGAAAGCTGCTTTGGTTTTCACTCCACAAGTCAAGATTGTGCATCCGTACAGCAAAGAGCTTCCTCAGGAGAGCAGATACTACGTTGAGAAGGAGACTGAACCTGCCTCGGCAGTCCAGATCTACCCCGAGTACACAGAAGAAGATGACCGCTGTTGTAAGTATGTGGCACAAAATGTATTATGTGCAATACTGAGATCATGGAGGTCAAAAGGAGTGAACCTGTATGATCTCTGCTGCTATCGTTTTATTTCCTCTATTAGACGTTTACTGGAGTTATGCTATTTTGGGGGGGATGAGCAACAAGGTCAGATGATGACTTTTTCTAGCTATGGAGCAGCATATTTATATGAATGTAAAGGAAACAGTGCATATCTCTGGATTTCAGTAAGATTAGATATTTAAGTCCTTTCTTTCTTTTAGAGAACGGGACAGTTAAGGATGGTGATCTGCCGCTCTGTAAAAATGATCCCTTATTTTCTCCTTTCCCAGACTCGTGTGATCATGTGTGCGGTGAGAGACTCAGACTGGTCCTGGGGACAGCGGCCGCAGCTGTTCTCTTCCCCCTCCTGGTGTGGGGAGGCTATGCCCTCCTGCCCTTTGATGCCCCGCTGCTTGAGAGTGCCCCCCTCAGGCTGGTGTACACACTACGCTGCTCTTTCTTTGCCATTGTCCCCATCCTGCTTGGTAAGATATTGACTGTGCTGATTGGCTGTGGTGAAGGTTGAAAAGGAAGTAAAACAAACAATAAAAACAGAACAGTAAATCATGAACAAAAATGCACTACTTTGTTTGTGAAATCCTGCATTTACAGTACTGTAAATCATGAACAAGAAACTACACAAAGAAGAAAAATAACACTAACAATTATCCTCACCTGTGTCCCCTCCTCTCCTCTCCTGTCTTGTTGCCTCTCTCCAGGTGTGGTGGTGCAGGGGGTGGCGAGGATGCGCTACAGTGTGCTGAAGCCTCTCTACGAAGGCAAACTAGAGAGCAGGGAGGTTGCCGTCCACTGGCACTTTGTCCACGAATCACTGGCCCTCTTCCTCTTCTATTTCATGCAACTGGCCGTCATGGCAACCTACATCAACCAGGACCTACTGAAGCTGGTGCCCCTGCTTACCATCATATTTGTTTTCGGCAGGTACGTGCGCACACAAATGACATGGCAAGGGGACGAGAAATAAGTTACACTTTTTTACAACGTGCCACCATGTTTCTTTGAGTAAGTTATGTCACTTTCTGTGCCGCAGGCTGATCTACTGGGTGTGCCTCTCGCTGGGCAGCAGCGTGAGGGCGCTGGGGTTTGGGCTTTCGTTCCTCCCCGTATTGGTCATGCTGGGCGCCAACCTGTACTACATCTGCTCATCGCTCGGAGAAGGGGCAATCTTCGATGTGGCTCCACCCACCACTCCTTCCCCCAGGCAAAGATTTTGGGGTTGAAGAGGGATGTCCTGACGGAGGAGTTGAGAGAAACACCTGTACCAACGTCATGGTACATAAACACTCAAACAAAGACTTCTAGGGGCTGGTTATTGTCTGTCCCTCCTTTTTATAAGCATTTTGGCCCATGTTCACAAATCACAGAATAACAGCATTCAGTCTTTCCACGTGGCCCAGTCCAGAGCGCCCTGTGCACCATGCAGCACTTCTGGGTGCGTTTTGAAATTGAAACCTGACTCTGTCCAAAAAAATCTAATAATATTCCCATAAGAAAGAGTGATGAAAAAGTCACAGGTTTACACAAATGAATCCTCTGCATGCACCTCCTCCTCTGTCAGAGTGCCCCTGTTGCACTTATGGTGAAATCTGATTCTGAGTTAAAAAAGCAGTTCAGTTTTGATGCCAGAGTTTAAGTACGAGTGCATACAATGTTTGTATGTGTTGCACCAAAACACAGGTATGAAAACACGACCTCTCAACCCTGGAAGCTGTCAGCTAGTATAATCAAAGGTAACCCAAACACTGAAACCGAATGTTACATACCGAATCGCTCACTGAAGTAAATATTTTCGGGTCATATTTGATTCGGAACAATCTTTGAAGTAAAGATGGTTTAGCGTAATGAATGTTTAACTGATTTGTTGATGCTTTATATTGATCAAAGGCTTTTCATTCTGTTTGTCTACAGCAGCGTAAATTGCTGTACTACTTTTGTAATGTTTCTTTTGAAGGATCTTATTAAGTGTGTGAATGATTATTCAAAGTAAGCTTTATCACCATGTGGACCCTTGGATGAGTTCAATAAAGCCAGATTGCCAAATTTGACATTCAACCGTGTGCAAGTTGATGATGAAGACAGGTGTTGATGAATTATGGATGAGTAATGAAAAAGATTATTCAACCCCGGATCCAAATCAAATGTTGAGGCGGAACCTGGAACCATGTATTGATATAGGTACAGGGGGTGGACAAAATAACAGAAACACCATATATGTGATAAGGACTTTAACTCTGAAGTAATTAAATCACAATTAAAAAGGCAGCTATGAGTTTTTTATGCATCATGAGGCAACTAATAGATTCAACAAGACCAAATAGTAGTGACAAGATGACAACATATACCAAACACATGCAAACCGTATTGGCAATGAACAGTATTGGCAAGGTGAAGCTCACCGATGGGATAGATGGATACTTAATAGGATGGTTAACAGGTTAGTTGTTAAAACTACAGGCTCAGGGTCAGCTACAGAACAACACCCCTGGAGCTGGTAGGGGTTCAATGTCTTCCTCAAAGGCACTTCGGCAGGGCAGATGTTTTCCAACACTGGGGGTTGGTTGAAGGGTGATCTCCTTACTTAGTACACCACCTCGCTGCCCCACGGTGGGGGAAAGAGACTGAGGTGCTGCTTTCAAAACAGCACAGAGCGGTCTGAAATTAGCCATTTTCAATCTAACAGCTGGCAAACGCTATTTTCAATGCTGTAGTGTCTGTCATCACAATGGGAAACGCCGACAAAATGTGCTGCTTACCTCACAGGTTGTGCAGCTAAATTTAGCCATGGAGTTGTCACAGGAGGACTACAATGAAGCTGCATTGCACGTGATGGGGTTTGTGGCAATGAGCAGGGATGGGGGGGAAAACACAAGGATGGAAAACTAATTTTATCAGCGGGTGCAATGCATACAATGGACTATTATGCACTCTGGAACCAGACCCAATGGATTTTCAATCCATTTGAAAGGATGTCTGGATAATTCACTCATCCTGTCTGGAACGTCCCAGTAGAGATGCCTCTGAAATGATGAACCCCCCTTACATCCAAGAAAATAAACCACAGATTCAAATTCATTTCACTCAGTTTGTCTATTTAATATATAAAATACGGTAAAACATACGCAAAAAGGATAAGGTTTCAAGGGACTTGGATACTTTGGTACAACAAACACTTTTTTGTAAAAGCGGTATAGAATTTTAATAACATCAGTGCATACTTTGTATATGAAAATATACACAAATTGTATATTATTCTCAAAAAACAACAAAAGAAATATTTCTTTACAACAAAACCCAAAGCAGACTAGCTCAACACAATATATTAGCTATAAATTTCATCTTTAGTATTTCATATGCTACATTATTCTGAGTTGTTTTAAACTCATTTGTGATGCATGTCCTTTATCATTACTGTAACATAACCTTTGTTGTTACTTGTATCCCATGCATTTACATTTTTCAAATTTCATGAATTACTAATTTCAGTTGTTTCCCGTTTTATAAATATATTCTATATCTGAATTAAAATTGCAGCATTTAACTGGTATTTCCTTCATTGCATTTGCTAATACCACAATAACTGATCGTGCAATTTTCAGCAAGTTGTTTCAAAAAAGGAAACCAGTACTGTATGTTTATGATAAGGAAGATAAAATAAAAAAACAGTTGGCTATCCTACACAAAATAGCAATAAAATAAAAGCTCCATAATAATATCATTATAATAATAGACAATGGAACTGTCACCAGCACAAATTAACAATCCAAAAATAGTGAGATTCTAAAAAACATTGTACACAACAAGTAACGGGTGCAGGTTTTCATTTCTCATATAGATTGTCTTGAGACTACATTGCTAGATTGGACAGAGAACCTTTTTTACATGAACCAACCTGCACGTGGCAGGATGTCGAAGCCAAACGGTGTGGTGTCACATTTCAGTCAACCATCAGCGCCCACGTAGAAAAGTGTTTTTGATGGAAATTAATTTTGCAATAACAAAATGACTGAGTGATAGGGAGGACGTTATTCCCGACTGAGCAGGTGCATGAAGACGATGGCTGCCAAAGTTGAATGTCATTAGCCCTGACTGTGTAGTTCCACTGATCAGTAGGCTCCTAAATAGGTTAGGAGGCAAATCTTCCCCAACATTAGTTTACTGAGGATGTTAAATTGTTACTAACCTGAAATTAGTAGAGTGAAAAACTACCCACCACGCTGTGCGACATGAGTGATGAAAAAATGACCTAATCGTGGAAAATAACACTGTGACGCTAGACAGGTGTCAGCCTTTGGGCCTCGGTATGCTGTGAACATACTGAGTAGGAACTGTTTTATAGCATGATGGTGTCTTTCCCCGTAACCTCCACCATCCCACAGTGCAAAGCATGCACATGTCAGCATCTGCTCTTGCCAGGTCCAACAGTGAGAAAAGAAGCAGAGCAAACACTGGTTTCACATTGCACTGTGGGAAGGGGACAAGTCGCACCGAACGGGTTCATGAGGCTGCCATCTTCCTGCACCCGGTTCCATTTGCTCCACCATTTCACCTACACGGATTTAAAAGCATAGGATTGTTGCAAGAGAATACAAACATAATTCCATGACAAGTTTGCACTTTGAGCATCGTCTCAATCACACGCAATCAGAGGAAATTTGATATTTGTATCCTAAACTTAGGAACGATCTGGTGTGTGTATACGCTCACACACACACAAGCTTGAAATGGTTCAGTCACAACAAATCTGTAGGATAAAAACATACAATAAAACATCACTTGGCAGCTTGACTGAATTGTATGCTGTACAAAGTGAAAGGCATAATCTGTACATGCTTGCGTAATGTGAAAAAGGGTTCATGATTAAACCAAGTATATTGTATCTCTTGACAATCCTTTACTTGAATGCCAGCGTCCTAATAAATTCCATCCATATTTCATGGTTTATGGACAATAGCCCGTTTACTTTGACCGTGGGTTTAAAATGTGTGGCAAGAGAACATGACACCACAACCAAGCAGGCCTCTGTGAGTGAGACAGAAAGTGCACACACCATCAACACTAGCATAAAATAGGTTACTGAAACAAGTCCGATTCACCAGCACCGCCCAGTGCGGCGTAACCCCTGCACCGTAGCTGGAAACATATCAAATTCACACTCATATATGCAAACAGATCCACTGAGAATCAACACATTGCTTTTTTTTAGGGATATCTAGCAAAGTCTATGCAAATATATTCATATGTACATACACATCGTTCAAGCTGAAAAGCTATTTTACTTTGCTGCCAACTGAAGCTGTAGAAATATAGAAAATGTCTTTTCCTTTCACTTTTTGAAACACCGCAAAGAGCTAAGGAGAGCTAGAGAGAGCTAAAGAGGACATCAAAGCTTTTTGTATAAGGAGTGATTTTATACAAAGTCAGAATTTCTACTTCTGGACGACTAACGGACCTTCAAAACAGATTTAAAATACCAACAGATAAAGAACACTTGGACTGAAAGAACCAAATACTTCCCTACCAAAAGCCACCAGAGGCTCAAAAAACTCATACTATGCATTAAAGTGGATGGCATCTACTCCTTATTAAGCTGAGTGCCTGGCTGGATTTCTGGTGCAACAATTTCCATCCAAGTTCCAAAAGGTGATGAGGTGAGAGGACGGGAGGAGCACCCAAACTGAGGAGAGAGTGATGGCGATTTAAAAGCCTGAAAAGCATCAACAGTTCCATACACTATTATTAATCGTTGCTGTGAGAGTGAGTGATATTCTTCAGTGTCCCTGCACCGCATGTGAGAGGCATTTGGCATTTTTGAAGAGAGGTTGATATTGGCACTCTGGCAAGCTGCGCCACTTCTTAGCCTTGGCTGGTAGCACAAGTTGACCATAGAGTGCCACCTGAGGGCTTGGACCCCGGGAGGAGGTTGGTAATTGTGGCAGATCCATTCATAGTGAATTATCCTTACCCAGAAGACCCTGTCTGGGTCTCCACTCAGTGCCAGGTACTATGCTGAGTCTTCACAAACCATACTTGTCCGACTAAAGTTATTTCCAAAAGTGCATTTTGGAAGTGATTTATGGAAGAGATTTATGGAAGAATGGACAGTACGTGTTCAGATGACATTGAATTTTGCAGAGCAGGAGTGGACAAGTCAATATGGCAGAAGTTCCATAATGTTGACAACCAGCTCATGTGTCACGAAATTACACCGAGAGCAATGTAGCAGAGCTCAACGGAAAATACATGAAGGTGATGCTGACTATGATCTACCGGCGTAGATTTGGTTTCACATCTGGTTTACACATTGAAACCGTGTGACAGATAAATGTTTTCTTATGGTTTCTTCAGTTTGCAAAAAGTCTGTTCTACCAAAAGAAATGACTATATGGGAGTCCATTCAAGCAAGAAGGCTTTGAGATTCTACTGTCTCTATATTCATTGGCCTACCTTGGACAAAATATCCAGCTGAGCACTAAGCCATCCTTCCCTCACTCAGAGCGTGATCCCCAGAGTTTTTTTTGGCAAAGCCTCATAAGTCTGGGTAAAGCAGCTGAGTAGACGGTTGTTTAATTTTGGACAGAGGCAGATGCGTGATGGTAGTGTCACATGGCAGTGGGGTTGGGGCAGTGGGGGTTCAGGGATGAGTGTGGATGTGTTGTAGGTGACGGGTGGGTGGTAAGTGTCACCAAGACTTCACCGGGGGTGCAGACCATTCTCCTCATCGCCTCTATGTGACCCAGGCGTCCAATCTCATACGTTTGATGTTCCCTCCTTCCTGCTCCGGTTCGTTCTGTGCCCTGAGGAGCTCGGCAGAGGGGCTGAAGTCAGGAGGCAGGGACCGGCTGGCAGGACCCACGCTTCCTGCGGTGCCTGCTGCACCGCCGCCGCCACCCCCACCACCAACTGCCCCAGAGTCATCGCGATCACTGCCTTCAAAGGAGCTGCCGTTGCTGCTTACACTGTCTGCGGGGGAGCGGCCGGTCGGGGGCTCCAAGCAGAGCAGGGAGCCGGGGTACTGGGGCGGCGCAGTCAAGATGGCCCCTACCGAGGACGGTGTGGTGGAAGGTTGAGGGCAGGGGGTGCTGCGCTCTCGGCCGGGCGAGACAGGCTCCGACTTGATGCTCACACAGTTTGTGTTGACAGTCAGCATGGCGCCTTGATGTATATGGGTCACAGGCCTGAGAATGGGGGCACAGACAGACAGAGAAAAAGAGACAGAGACAGGAAGAATGTGGAAAATGAGAGACAGAATATAAGGGGAAAAAAGAGGAAAGACAAGAAAAAAAACAAAGGTCATACAAATGATTAGTCACTTATCAAAGGCGTATGAGAAACTGTAAGGTCACTCAAGTGTCAGACAAAAAAAAACCCACATTACAAGGCAAAGCACCAACAAGGAAAAGCCACATCTGATTATTCAACAATCCAATCTATTCCAAGCAGTTTTAAAGCAACAACTCACTGCTCCCAAATTCACATTAAAAAAAAAATCACCGAACGGCCCAGGAAGCATGAAATGGTTTGTATGACAGGGTGGTTCGCAGTGAGTCAGCTATGATGTGAAGAAAATACAAATGATAATTAAAAAAAAAGATCTCGGGTTAGAGAACATGGTGGAAACCGGAACTATGTCTCTTTCCTGTTTGACTGCAGACAGAGCTAGACATGCTTAAGGGAGGCAGCCAAAAGCACAGAGACACACAGGAAAAAGGAAGTGTGATACAGTACCGGCCCAACCACTCATCTCTACCCAAGAGCAGGTTGGACGGAGAGCCAACACTGTGGGGAGAAAAGAAGATGTTGGAGCCCAAAACAAAGGGAAGAGGTGAATTAGAAAGTATGTGTGAAAAAAAGTGAAACATTATTGCAAGCAAAGTCTCAAATCGCAATAATGTTCTTTGTTAGCATGAGACTCGTATAGGCCCAGAATTTGCACTTGAAAAAACATGGGCCAATCAGGATGCTGCTGTTCTTTGCACTTGCATATGCATTTGTGGGTGATTCAAGGCTGGAGCACAAAATAGAGGGAGGAAACTATGGAAATTGGTAGTAGATGTGATTTATCAATGCCAGAGGCTCACTATTACCTTGTGATTGCCCACACTATTTACTTTGAGGAGAAAAGAACACCCTGCACATTCACACTATTGGCTAAGCCAATTTGTGTTCTTGGGTAAGCATTTTCAATTAAAAAATAAAACAAAACCTTGTTTTATTTTGTCTGTAGCGCACCTGCAAATAGTCTGAAAACTGCAAGTTTGTGAAAAGCCTAATTCATAAAGTTCAGTGGCTTTATTTACATGCACAGAGAATTCCATTCTTATCTCGGTTATTCCGAAACCTGGTTAAGATTTCTGACTTACTATAATTACTGTGGGTATTACTGAGACGTTATGGGTAAATGTTGATGTCAACAAAAAAAAAACATGGTGATGAGTACTACTCAACTATTACTACAAGTGTGCTAGTGCTTTTTATGTGCTCGGGGGGTAAGTATTATTGGACTGGCACAGAGGATCAGTAAATATACACATCGCACGTCCAATCGTAACACCATCACATTGGGGCTAATCCTGTGCGTACAGATGCATCCACAGAGCCCAGCTCTAGAGGTGCTCCATCCTGAGCCCCTAATAACTATTGGGATCATCATTTATTCCCTTTGCAGTGGTTCCCAATGCAGCACACCTGAACCAAGGTATGAAAACGTGACGCCTCTAATTGGTTCAGGTGTGCCTGAGTAGAGCTGGAGCTAAAACCTGGACAGGCGGTACTTCAGGACTGGATTGGGAACCACTGTATTAGAGGTAACTTACTACTGCTCAGTGAGAGAGGGAGGGGATAGCTGCACCTTTTCATGTTTTTGCTGGTGGACCGTTCTATTTGTGGGCGGGACACCTCAGGTGGACAGAAATATTCTGTTCACTGGTTAATGCACAGCAACTGGATACTCAATGGCAGGGTATCAAAGGTTTATGTAAACAGCTTAACCCAAATAAGACCTTAACCAGAGTATGGCCAATAGCCTGGTAACTCCATGCATGTAAACATAGCCAGTGTGTCTGTGTGAAGAGAGGCAAAACATATGTGTGCTTAATTTGTGTGCTTAAATTTCCCAAATGGCCTAAAGGTGAAAACCACGGACTCTGGTCTCCACACATTCAGCAAATTCAGTGTCCATGGTCTGTTAATAGATTTCTATATGAATTGCATTTAATAGTTTGTCCAGTTTTAAATCATGATTGAAAGGTTGAATAGTTTTTAACAGCCCTTATTGAAATCTTACACTCTCCTGATCTTCATCAACAAAATAAATGTCAGCGAGCATGCGTTCATTTTTTGCTACACCTTGCTCACAGTTTGCTGTTTAACTCTCGAGGCTGGTTCTTTCTGGTGAATGTCCTTTGTTGTCGTTAATAAAAACATGTGTGGCTAACTTTATGGTAACATAAATACAGACTGTGTGTGTATTCAATAAGCAACACCAGCCGCAAAGATAGATGCAAGAAGGAACCCCTTTGACTACAAGGTAGACTACAGATCCCCCCAAGACAAGGTGATGACATTTCACACACGCACACACTAGTGGCTGTTCACCTCAGATTGGCAGCCAGACTGGACACCTGGCTAGACAGCTCGCTGTTCTGTCTGTCCATGCCCCACATGCTGTGGACAAGAGGAGAGAACACACTTCAAGAATCTGGTGTTCACGCCACCACACCCCAGCCTGATTCATGCATGGTTTGGGTCACGCAGGTCTTTTGTCATGTCGCAAGTGCACTGCAAAAAATATCTATCTTAGGAGGTCGTTCGATCTAGTACTGAATCTTAGAATCAAAAAAGTGAAAACAAAATCTGCCAATACGGTTTCCAACGCAAATACATTTGAATTAAGAATTTTCTTGAATCAAGTGTCACAAAGTTGCCACTTGAGAAAAAGTCAAGTTTTAGATAAGGCTGCTAAGTATGAAAGAGATTCAAGGTCAGGAAACAACATCTAGCATGTGTGTATGTATAAGTGTGTGTGTGTGTGTGTGTGTGTGTGTGTGTGTGTGTGTGTGTGTGTGTGTGTCAGCAATGGCAGCTTTGTGACATACGTAAAAGTAAAAGTATTGACACATTGACACAAAGTTTTCTGTTTTGGCTCTACTCTAGTTGCTTTGGATGTAAAATGATAAAATGTCTTTGAGGTTAACATGCAGACTGTAATTTGAAGGCATCTTGAGCCATATTGGATGAACAGTTATAGAATTGTGTACATGGCCTGTAGTTTTTTTTATCACTACATCCCATGTTAAAAATACCCACAAATTAAAGCTGATGGTCAGCATGTTCACCTCATAATCATTGTGTCTTTCATATCCAAAATAATAAGAGTGAGGTGATACAACATCAAACAATGTGTCACTGTCCAAATACATGTGGGGTTCACTGTATTTGACATGTATATAGTGTGTATACGATGTATATAGCTTGTATGTTATATAACTTGTATGTTCTACTTCTTATAGTAGCACTTTGTGTCCAAAATACGTCGTTCTTGGCAGCTGTACCTCCTCCCCCTAAAGATTGCACAATGGTTCATAGTGTAGACTCGCATTAATTCCAGGTCCAAAATAACTGAATACTGTTTAAGGTGAAGTTATGAAGAAACTGAGATGGTGAGATGCTGGTGAGAGACCAATTCACCACTTAAGGAATGTGAATTGCTAGCATATAGAGTAATGGTATGGGATACCATGCAAGCTGACTTGGAATGCCAGCAGCATAGTACTTTAACATAAATCATAAATATATCCAGAGGACTGACAGTTATTACACAAGGCTGCTGGTTTACCAAAAAGTTCATCCCAAGCATCGAATGAATGATGGTAGAGCTTTCTGGACACTCGTCCCAGGTTTGGAGAAAGGTGCAATGCAGATGAGAAAATGTAGAGACTTACACCAAGTTGCTGAGTGACGCAAGATTAAGTTGTTGCTGCTGTTGCTGCTGATGTTGCTGCTGCTGTTGCTGCTGTTGAGGTTGCTGCTGCTGCCATGTGGACACGTTTGTTGGCAACAAACCACCAGGTGACGCCAGGGCATGTAAAGCGGTGATGTCAGCACTTGTCAGCTGGTACTCTGAGAGAGGCCAAAGGGAAAGGAAATCACAATTCAAAAGCCCTTAACTTCCCCATTTAATTCACTGAGACATCATTTTAATATTGACATTTTTCTCAGTATCTAAATTAAAATCAGTGTCACACAGGCCTATGTGTCATAAGACCTTTATGTTGATAGTAGTGACTTACTAGTAACTTACTACTTATGAAAAGTAAAATTAAAGTTTGTAAATTAAAAAGAGCAAGAAAGAGCTAGGCCTATAAGTCCAAATAATATAATTATATGAGAAATACTATGACGTGATTAACTCTGGCGAATGATCACAAATGCAATTTAGGATGACACACAAATGCAATATTTATTTAATGTATAAGAGGAGTATAGCAGCATCATTCAGAGGTGGAGGTGCTGTCCCCCAGGCAGTGGAGTGGGAGAGACTAATGAGCATAGTGGCCCTGGTAAAAAAAAAAAGCTTTTTAGATCAATGTTAAAAGCTACGGCATGCACCTCTGCATGTTTCACATGCATATACAGTATATTTCAAAACGAGCGTGGACACATTATGTTGTGAAAAGGTATTTTCTACACTTCTCTGTACTTCTCCATGAACTAAAAACTAGTTCTCACTGCTCTTTCAGTTCACCTGTGTTGTAAGCTGTGGGCATAGCAGAGAAGGGCAGCCCCTGCGCCAGGAGGCTAGGTGTGGCTATTGATACCACTGGCGTGGTGAGGTTTTGTGCCACTTGGGCTCCTGCTGCCAGCCGCTGGGCATTCTGCCAGAGAGGAGAACAAGAGGTTAGTCACAGTAAACACAAACAAAAAGACTTTCAAGTGTGGCATGAATATAAAAGAATTTAAAAATCCAGTTGTTTCATGAATGTGACTTTTGACATGCTGGGAATGATAATGTGCAGAAATCAAGTGGATTTACTGTGAGGTGATGTGCATCTAAAAAAATGTCCCTGTTGTGAGTGAACCTTAAAGAGGCATATTTCATTAAAGGCAATTCATGTTTACCCTCAGTTACAGTGTTACATGCTCCAGAATTAGGGTGATTTTTTCTTTTTAAGTTGCATCCTGTTGAAATTTAGGTCTTTAAAACATTTTATGACTTTTTGTCATAAATAATGAAAAATTGTATGTTTTACATATTATTATATATCAGATGTTTAATGTTGATCAGGTATCTTTGGTGTCAAAATAAAATAAGACAAAAACAGATTGGCAAGTAAGGACCTCTGAAATATTAAACAATACCATTTTTATGTTGTAAAATATTTTGAGTTGATATAGAGGAGTGACTGAGGAAAAGACAATTGAGTGAAATGCCTTTAATGTAATGCCAGTTATTTTTAAAGATCTCTAATTTGCATTCCTGGTGGTAGGTGAAAATGAGAAGTGTGTTTCAAGTGAACAAGGAACATGCTCCTCAGTGCTTGCACCACACTGCCACATGAAAAGACATCCATGCTTTCAAGTGGTATCCTATATGATGACGTAAATGGGCCTAGTTCAAAACTAACAGGGATTATTCAAGAACAATGCAATTTGCCAATGTTGCTATAAAGCACTGTACAGTGGTTATTGTGGAGGTCTATGTTACAAATGGAGAACTAGATTTTCACTAACAAGATCATACAAAGTATGATCCTAGGACTGTATATGACAATGCTGGGACAACACAACCATGAGCCTTGAACCACATGCAGTCAGTGGTAACCACAAACTGAAGACTATCCCAAGGATCGCCAGTGGAGCAAGACCAAAACAATGGAACGGTCTATTCTCAGGCACACGCATGAGGCCGTTGTAACCATGCTAATGTGCGGGCAGTCGATAGCCATCGACTCATGCGAGTGATTGACATGGGGAAATTCACCTCGTTTACCAATTCCAGCTCATCCTCTGTCTGCAAAGGGTAGTAACAGAGAGGGTTACAACTCTGAACCAAGTTTATTATAGTTAACTAAAACTACATATTCAAATACTTAAGGAAACAGAACTAAAAACTCCTTAGGCAGGTTGTTGATATTACTGCCACTAGCACCATTCTGCCTGCATCTCATCATCAATGATTAAAATACACATATATATATATATATACTGTATATATATATACAAATAAATAAGCAAAAGCAAAGACACTTCTCATCAATAAGTGAGTGGGTGTGTTGCCAAATTTATCCAAGACCTTGCTAACTTTGCCACAGTAAATTCTCAAGGATTTTGCCAAACCCTGAGTACTGAAGACAAATTATCTTACTTGCACCCAATTCATTGGTAAAAACACAAAAATGATGGCAGACAGCCTGTAATTATAGCCTCATCTGGCTATCTATTTGATACAATGACATAAATTCACTTTGTTTTGGTGTGATTTCCATCTCATTAATTTGCACCTGCTTTCAGGTGATAGAATGAAAGTAATTTCTATCTAATTTCTATCTCCTCACATCCTAGTATGCTTCAAGGTTTGAGATTAAAGTATGTAGGCAGCTAATCTAATATCCTTTCTTGGTTATTATTGCAAGTAACTAAGGTAAAGGCCACCTTCGTTGAGAGTGAGAACAGTTTACTCAGAAATGGACCAAGTCCGCTGTATGGAATTACATTTTTTCATTATTAAAGGTTCAAAATGTTAAGAGGGTCCAGTTAGGCTAGTAGGCCCTAGTTAGGACAAGTTTGGCCTGGTTAAACTCACCATCTGCATGAGGCTCTTTCCGCCCTGTGAGGTGATGACTCGAAGGTCTGGCTTGCGGCTGTTGACCATCTGGGGGCTGGGAGGTGGGGGTGGAGACTTGGCCGGGACTACTTTCCCCAGACTGTTGCCGTTGGAAACGGTGAGGAGGCCTGGGGAGGCCCTGGCACTCGTGTATCCATTTGCTGCAGGGAAAAGAGGTGGTAATGAACAGAAATCAATGAGAAATTCAAACAGGTGAATGAAAACAGCAGGATATATATTTGGACACACATTTGTCCCCTTCATCTCCTTCATGGGGAATTTGAGTTTCACCGAAGGGCAAGTGTAACAGGGTGAGTATGGATGGATGATGATGTACTTCATTTATGAATCTTTATGTCTTGTGTTATGTTTTACTTTTGTGTATTTATGTTTCTATATTTTTTATGGGTGTTCTTATGTACCTGGCTGCAAGGAGAATTTCTTTGCAGGGACAATAAAGATTAACTTAAGTGAAATAAAGTAAATGTAATTTAATGCAGAGTAAAACTAAATTTGTGTCAAATTGGGTGTTTGAATATTTTATTTTGCATAGAAAGTTTCTGCTTAGGCTGTTAAATGACAAAAAATACTATGTAGCATTTCAGGACACACTTCTAGAGAATGATTTGGCAATAATGGTGTGTATTTACACTGGGTAAGTGGATGAACACATGGCAAGAATTTGGAAAGGAAAAGAAGCTGTGGGCATTGTTGCAAGGATGCAGTTTTTCCCCCAATCTCATTTCCCTTTCAGGCACCATGGACAGCACCTTTCACTCTGCTTCCAACAGCATCCAATTATTTGATGTGATTGAACTCGCATACACTACGCTCCTTCTTTTTTTCTGCCTATATTTTCAGTTCTTTAGAATTGTTATGCTAACATGAATGAGTAGGGCTGCAGCAAACATTCAATATTCTAAAAAATTAGGAAATCTTTTTTTATTCCAAAAGTAATTTCTGTTTTCATATCATCGTTATATTATAATTTGCCACCAATCACCTCCATGGGCAATCAGTCATTAACTTGGAGAGTAAGAAGAATGGTGTGTGTATATATATATATATATATATTATTATTTTTAAAACACAATTTATGATGTTTCTGTCCATAGTGAGTCTGTATTAACTGTGAAGAACCCCAGATTTTAGAAAAACGATTAGAAATCTCAGTGGTTTGGAGTAATAAATGCTAAAGCTAAACATGTATAAAAGTTGACAGTGTGAAGTATCAAAATAAATTCCCATTGAGAAAAATGTCATGTGATTTGAGATATTGCCAAGTGCCAAAACGTTAACTAAGGACCTATAAAACTGATTAAATATCCCATGGGAAGTGCCAGGAATTCTATGCATGTCTGTTGATGTTACTCGTGGCATTCCCTGATCCCTCCAAGGCAAAATCACAGATGGTAAAGACAGCAATAAAGGAGAAACCTTGGACGAGATTGGGATGGATAATACAGACCAGATAACAGGATCACTTGGCAGTGAAGAAGAAGCAATAATTTAGAAATAATTCAAAAGCAGAACCAAGCTTCAAACAAACACAATAATACTCACGGACTGGACTCGGACATCCCCCATTTGAATTATTCAGGTCACCTCCAAGAAGAGCACCTATTGTAAAGATGAAACAAAAGGAAAGGATTATGTCACAGTGCAGCCTGGAAAAATAACAATGTAACACCTTTTCTGACAAAATGATTGCTGGCATGGAAATACAATTCATTATGAGATATGATTGTAGCCAACTAAACACATTCAACTACAAAATGGTGATATTTTAAGCGCTAAAATCTATTTATATCTATCCTATATCCTATCTATCCTCAAATACTAAGTAATGAATTTGGACTTGTGACAAAGAAAACCTCTATATATTCATACAGCATTTTTTTATTTTTTTATTTTTTTTAGATCACTCACCATATAGACCCCGGTCACAGAGAATTCCAAAAAAAGTTAGATCGAGCAATACCAAACCCTGGCCAAACTGAGTTTCCGCATGCGTCAATTCTTGATGGACCTATGGGCTATTTCTAGATGCCTGTTTTATATTTAGACGTCATGTTAGTCTTTGTAATAAGGATTAGTAGATAGTTTACATAACTTCTGACAAAGTTAAAAATTACTTAATCAGATAGTCAAAATTCTGTTTTGAGACTGTAGCCAAAAATGACAAGCCACGGCTTATTCCTTCATTCCTCAAAGCATGTCCATTATCAACACTGACTGAACAAAGTAGAGACAACTTCCACCGAAGACCAGCAAGAGACTGGCTGATTGTTCACTATGTCTTTTTGATTAACCTGATTAGGCTATGGATGACTTCATTATTACCACATGCAGAAGAATTTCACTTGCTCCTTTGCTCACCTGCACTGGCTGGTCGCTGTGGCAACCCAGGAGACACCGTATTTCTCTGAAGAGCCGGTTGCTGTGGTGACAGGAGGTGTGGATCAGAAAGCGATGACGATGTCACATAGGAGGCGGTTACCAGGGCATTGCCAGGGTTACTGAATTGCAGTGTGTTTTGATTGGATGCCTGGACTGTGACTGGCATGGAGAAGGTGGGGGGCGGGGCTGTAGACTGCTAGAGAAGGGGGGATAGAGAATTTTACTTTTATTATTCACCTGCACAACAACTGGCTGCATCAAATTAAGAAGCAAAGTATGCATTGCTTTGTTATAAGTGGTCAATCACATAGTTTAATCTAAGTGAGTGCAATGCTGTTTCTTTTTACCAGTTAATAATAAATTCTTATTTACAAAGGTGCCCTGGAGGAGGAAAATGAGGAGAAGAAAATGGCCTCTTGGGGGGAAGGGGGCTAGGATTACGCATGAACAAAATAGGTAAAAACAACAAGAATAAAATATATAAAAAACTATTTATATTAAAGCCTGTGTATAAAAGGTTGTTTTAATAAGATGGCACTGATTTTACTAGTCTAATTTCCAGTTCCACTAATGTTTCAGGATTTCATGCTGCACTTAATCATAATGGGTTAAAATATCTGAGATGTACAGTATCTACAAGCCAGACTGAGTTAAGCCTGAAAAGTAATCTGTAAAATCATCAATTGTAAAACTAACAGGCAACCAGTGCCAATTTTCAGAAAAGCTAAAATAGGGGTAATACCGTCCTGTGACATGCATTTAGTCTTCAATAACCTGACAACATTATTGCCAGGTTATTGCCATTGTCAAGGCAAGATTATATAAATGCACACACAACTCAAAATATTATTAAAAGACAAAAGTATTCTCATCTTTGCAACGTTCATTAGTTGGTCAAACATCTGCACCAGCTTTTCAATAAACTGTTCAGGGTTTAAATATGAATCAAATAGAACCCCTAAACTCTTAACTGAGAGATACAGGTGAATATCATC
The DNA here is from genome assembly GCA_034670405.1 of Hoplostethus atlanticus. Taxonomy (NCBI): domain Eukaryota; kingdom Metazoa; phylum Chordata; class Actinopteri; order Trachichthyiformes; family Trachichthyidae; genus Hoplostethus; species Hoplostethus atlanticus. The sequence continues at coordinate 6,515,206 of JAXDDX010000006.1, read as the reverse complement.
AGCATAGCAGCGAAAGATGATGCTAGCTTTGAGGTTCTGAGGATTGACACCAGCAGTACATACAGTTAAATGCAACAGTATTGGGACATTGAACTATATTACAACTATGTCATTCAATGAGCCCTTGACTAACCAATTTGACACAACTGTCCCAATACTTTTGCATTTAACTATACTACACTATATATAAAATATAAAATATAATATGTAATACTGAGGCTTAGGTGACTTACTCCGTAGCGTTTGAAGAGAATGTCCAGGTCCTCAGTGGTTTTGCGGTACTTGTCATCATTTAGGGGACTCTGGTCAATAGAATCTTCCCCGTCAGGCTCTGGACTGTCACAACCATTGAAACCTTTCTTTCTCAATGTCTGTGAAGGCAAAAAAATATAAATTAGGGAAAGTAATCTAGAATATCTATATAGAATAGAGAGTCTGTTTAGTTGCCAGGCACGGTTACATGTACCAGGAATTGGCATATTATATCAGATTAGAGCCTTGGTTCTCTGGTTTCCAGTCGTAACAAAGAGTTGTTCATATCCCCAAATATTTATTGAACCGTCTAATAAGTCCACAGATGTGCTGATCCAGGCTCCCAGGTACTCGTACTTGGATCAGCAAATGAAGCTGTACCGATAATGTACTTTACCAGCACTTGAACTGTGCTTGGTGCAATAAAAACACCTCTGGCTGGAGGAAAAAAAGCCTACACTGTGGCAATTGTTTGATCTCAGTGAAGCAAAGTGCCAGCTGTGCCAAGCTAAGGTGTCTGCCAGTGTTAAGAGTGAAGGAAAGGCAAGCTGCTCCCTCAAACCAGCCAGAGACAGTCAGAATAATACCAGAAGTGAGGCAATTCAGCCTTCAACATAAAAGCATAAAATTGGTCACTGTCACTTTTAGAAAAAAATTATAATTAAGTAATATTAGTATAAATATATGGTATGGACAGGATTTTTTTTGAAAAAACAACTATATTTTGATTCACTATAGAGTCCCTCTTAAATATATTCACATAGGTACTTTGTAATACTCTAATGTAATAAAATGCAACTGATCAATATTGGTTTTATTCAGAAATTTTTGACATTCTGCTAATTTTCATGTCTATTATTATTACTACTATCATCATGATTGTTACACAGTTACAATTAATTTCTAGTGCATATTTTGATGAAATGAAGCACTTGTTCCTGTAATTGTTTTATAATAGGGCAATACTAGGGCATGAATGAATTCTATTAATTGAGTGGTACTCAGATTGGTACTTGGTAATGGCCGATCTACATAATAAAGTACTCTAAACTCGCATTGGTTCTGAAAAATTGGTATTGGTGCACCTCTAATAGGAATAACTGTTCTGTTTTAGGGTACAATTTTCCTTTAAAAACTAATGCAGGCATGACACTGTCTTAGATAGCCTAATTTGGGTTTAGGGTGGACTGCTAATGACAGGGAATCAGACAGAGTTGACCCTAGAGGTCTGAGGGGGCATACTGTCAGCCCAACTCAACCACTGACACATATACATGACTTGCACTGAGTTTTAGCTAATAGCCAGACATAGACATCTAACAATTTACATTCACCAGACATTGCAATTTGTGCCTTCAACCTATTTGAGGGAATGTTTCAGGGCAAATCTTGAGGGGAAACCTCAGGCCATGGTACCTGTCTGTCTTAAATCCTCCCTCACACCTAAAGTGTATCATAAAGTATCAGACTCTTACAATGTGGCCTATATCCAACTATTCACAGATGTATTATTGAAACAACATCATAAAATGGAACAGGAATTGTCATCATAACCCATCTTTGAGCTCTGGCAAAATAAAAATAAAAATAACTTTCAAAAGTGATATGCCATTTATCACAGATGTATTCAGTGACAAAACAACTTGTCTGCCTCAAAAGACCGTAAAACCTTTCTTGTGACATTGTGGGAATTGTAATTGAAATTTGCCCTTTCCATTCAGCCTTTCTAATTTGGTACATCAAGATTTGCATAAAAGTACTTGCAATGGAGGGAAACCTTGCTGATGTGATCGATTTACCTCAATGATGTCTGCATTGGTCCGGCTCTCGTGAGGCTCGTTGTACTCTGTATATTTGAGCAGGACCTTGTCCATGTCAGTACTGGCATACTGGAACAGCTTGTTAGAGTGGTTGAAGATGATCAGGGCAATCTCGCAGTCACACAACACACTCAGCTCGTAGGCCTTCTTCATCAAGCCAAACTTTCGCTTAGTGAATGTCACCTGGGATGAGGAGAACAGGTGGCACAGGGTGGATAAATACACTATAGACTGACTGCAAGAATTTGTACATGTTGACAGTTTGGACGTTGTACACTCCCTTTCTGAAAAATGGGGGGAATATCTGAATTTCTGAACCTTCAGTGCGACATCTTGAATTGTTTCACTAGAACTTTCTCTGATCCCATTTCTCTCTATTCCTCTCTCTCCACGCAGTTTCCTTCTCAGATTGAATAATGAGATGATTATCATTTTGCTCAAAAACTGAAGCATCCTAAATATCCTTTCTACACGTAAGTCTCCTGACACGTGCATGCAACCCACACACACACACACACACACACACACACACACACACACACACACACACACACACACACACACACACACACACACACACACACACAAAATCAAAAGGGTCTGGTCTTATGGCTATCTAGGGCTAGCTTGACGCAGTTGCATGCTTGAGCATTTGAAAAGAAAACATCAAGGGGTGGACTGGATCAAAAAATAAAACTCACCTGCTTGTTCCTCTCATCAGTGATCCGTTGGATCTGAATCTTTTTCCTCCCCATGATGCTTTGCAGTTGTGGAGACAAATGTCACGGTCAGTCAAGTAGAGAAGTGCCTCTCAGAGGGTGAGAGAGGAAGTGCAGCCAACTACCTCTTACTCGTGCCCAAAAATACTCAAACACAGTCATGCAACCCAGGACACTCGCACACACACATGCCTCTGCCTGGGTGTGGTGTGGCAACGTAGTTGATACTCTTGCCAATAGGCAGAGAGAGTGAAGGGTGGGCACTGCAGAGATGTGTGAGGGTGTGGAGTGGGGGTCCTTAGTTCATTGTTTGCACAACAGGGACAAAACTGGCCAGCTTGCCTGTTGTTGCTGTGGTGAGGAGGACGTCACTCCTCTCCTACAACAGAGACAGAGAAAGAGAGAGAAGGGTTACTCCAACATCCCTTATGCACATAAGTCACACAAACATCAAGAGAAGGCTAAAATTAAGTGTCTGCGTGCACTGGTGTTCACGTGTGAGTATGATAGAGATACACCTACGATATCAGTTACTTAATGTGGAAAATGCAAACGGCACCCCTGGAGCAAGTAAGGGTTGAGTGTCTTGCCCAAGGATACTTCAGCAGGCCCTACAGTTGGTGGACGACCTCACTAATTCAATCAAGCAAACAATAAGATACGTTTGCAGTAATTACTAAAATATTACTGTTACAGCTAACATTATATTGCCGTTTTTAAGTATTTAAAATAAAGATAAATGACATAGCCTTACCTCACCTCATACCGTACATCAATCAACCAACCAATAAATCACAGCTAGTGTTTAAAATTATTTTAAACACTAGCTGTGATTGATTGGAAGCCTTGAAATATGAACTGCTTTAAAAAGGACAAGTAGAAAAGAGATGGTGACTCCAAACCAAAATTTACCCCAGTCCCCGCTTAACACTAAAATGCCCCATTAAAGCTGATTAAGCATTTTCAGCCGTGTTTTAACCGTCTATATCAATAATGAAACCACAACAATAATCACCACCTCATCGCTCAAATACTTTTATCTGCATCTCTGAATTTTAGTGTAATCAGACCTATTGCATGGGCACTCAACAGCTATTAAGTTTACCTACCCTAAAACCCGATGCTCTTATCTACACATGAACTCAGACCTGTGGTCATTACATTAACTCTAGTTTTGACCCTCCAAGCCCAGGCTTTTTTGTGGGATCTTTGTGAGGCCAGATGGAAAACATGCAAACCCATCTCAGTGGCCAGTGGAGTGCATTTGGGTCCTCCTACAAACCCAGCTTCATTTCAGACAGTGAGTAACTTGAGAATTAATCAACAGTTGTAATGAAATCCATGAGAAATTCAACAACTCTTAGTGAAAGATTGAGGTCACTACAGTACCATTTATCAGTGTCATGTATCAATACAATGTCAGTGGCATGTAGTAGCCTAGCACAGTGACTTGAGCTCAAGCAGCCTACACTTAAAGCTGTTGGATTTTGCAACATAAAATTAGCAGCCTATCCTGTATTTTATGATCAAGGCTAAGTAAAGTAAAGTAAAGTAGAGTAGTAGGTGCTGTAGAAGGTTTTCTTTTATTTTGTCATTGACCCACCTATCTAGACAACATTAACATCACAACATCTAAATAAAAACTATTTGAGATTATAAATGCTGTAAGACGTTTATAGAGCAATGAGTTTCTTATGTGGGCCATGGCCAGCTAACAATCTGTGAAAGGGGCAACGATAATCAAGTGAACTCAAAGGGTTTCAAATCCTTGTAATGATGTCCATTATCAAGATTTTACATACACTCAGACTAGCACTTAATCTGGATAACCCTAGAGCATAACATGATACTCTGTCAAAGGAAAGAGCATGTAGCTAACAAGGTTTTGTGCTGTGCCTAGATGGAGCTTTTCATATCTACTGCATCTGTATTCACAGTTTACATTGCAGGCTACATCACAGATCATTCAGTCATTAGCTCTAACTGAAAAGCACCGATTCTGAACAATTACCACAAGAAAGGTAGAAATATCCCACTGCCAGAGGAAAACATGATTAAAATTGCCTACTGACTTAACTAACTTTGCCACTGTCAGGCTACAATATTATCTTTGATTAGCTGTGAATTGACCAGAATGGGGGTACACTGCAAGGCTTCTGTCTAGCCTTACTCTCCCCACTGCCCTCTGCATGGCTGCCCCCTCATTACTGTAATTGACACGTTCATCCCTCCTCTTCCCCCTCAAGGCGCTGATGGCTCAATTAGGAGCTGGCCGGAGGACTGATTGGACGCCAAGATAATGAGGTTGCTGCTTGGCTTAAACTGAGCTCCATGCCCAGCCAAACCCGGCTCACTCTGTGACACACGGGAACCAAAAGAGGTAGAAAGATGTGTTGTTGTTTTTTCCAAGTCAACCTAAAGAAATGACTCTTGGCTGCACCAAGTTTGCCTCATTATCTTTAGAGGGCAGGCATTCTGTCACCTTGGTAAAAATGAGCCACACATAAGTTCAGTGTCTGAAATACATTTTTGACGCATATGCCAAGGGCTGGTAAACTAAAAAAAAAAATACCTGCCAAGAATTATTTTTACCGGCCAAAATAATGAATCAAAGTTTGCAGAAGTTTGGACACTACCACTTTGTGTATAACAGGCAGCCAATCCGGAGCCTGTTTGAGACAGATCCATTGTTTTTTGCTTTGATTTGATTGGTTCACGGTCAGAGTGCATGGTCGTCAGCACAGATGAAGTTTGAAAACAGGCAAAGCCAACCAAGAAATTCATGTTATTATCAAAAAGTCGCTGGCGTGTGGCAGGTGACCCTTGTTGATTTATCAGCCAAAGACAAATTTTACCGATATTTGGCATTTGGCAAGTGGTAATTACAGTCCCTGTATAGGTTGCTTGAATCATCCAAGTGACGGTTTTACAAACCATGAATATTCTTCTGATGAGGAGAAGTGGAGTGCAATCAAGCTCAGGGTTGGCATCTGTATGTTTGAGTAGTGTAATTAGTGGCAGTGACCTTTAGCAGATTATGCATTGGCCAATGAAATGTGCCAAAGCTCTGAGATGAATAGTAGGAGCCTCAAACCTGGCAGACAGTGGGGTTTGCCCATCCACAACTCTGGGTCTTCGATGATCATAATGACTCAGTCTCCACTGCCCAAAGATGGACAGGGTTGATGTGAAGTCAATATTAATTCTTATGACTTTGCACGCACTTCTAAGTCTCCACAATTTTCACAAATTATGTCAGATTGATGAGTGTTCCTTTAATCACCTGAGCAGACAAGATGTTTAGAATATGATGATAACTGAAGGCAGGCTCACACAAGTTTGAACAGATTTAATGCAATTAGATAATCACACAGATTTTTGCATTGTGTAATAAGACAGTGTTTGATGAACTACACCACAGTGACCACCACAGATTATGTAAAATATTCAGAAGATGACTGCTACGGAAAAAAAAACACTATCTCTAAGCATTAAACCTAAACAAGTAATCGTCCTTCATAATAACACAACAGTTCACATCTCATTTAACCCTTTTGATTTTGGATCCTTTGCCCCTGATATTTTGCCATAAAATAATCACTAGCAGACAATTCGACAGTAGCCCATGGAAAACCTATAGTTGTCTTACCTTTCCAGTTTAACCAAATCAGATGATACAAGCCTATACTTATCAATACTTATCAATACTTATCAATAAATGCAATTTTATTTAAGATTTTAGGTATATGGCTCATGCTCTTATGCCTAATGAGTGAGTAGGTAGGAGTTCAGTGTCTTGCTCAAGAAGAATTTGAAAGGACATGTAGCTGCTGCTACGACTGCACCTGTGACCCAATAAATGCTATTTATTTATATGAGGTGTCCCTGTGAGCCATATTTGTAACACCTTTGGATGGTGAATACTGTACCTGGTCAAATGATTAAAACATAATCACTAATAGCCAGGCTTCTCTCTTAAGAGGAAATCAATTTCAGGGTTTTAAAAGGTAAGTAATAAATTACTCGTTTATAGAAATCCCTGAAATATTTCCACCAACATAGAGGAATCAAACTTTATTAATATCATACTGACATTGCATTTACTGTATGTTGTAAATCTACAGTGGAAATAATTAATTATTTTGGCTTTTTCTGTTTAGACTTTAGCACGACTGTAGTGCTCTTTAAATTACTCATATTTCCTTGACATTAGTTGCAAAGTGAATTGGCATTCTTGACATGACATTCGTGACATGTATTCAATTTACCTAAATATACACCTCAACTATTACAATGAAGATAATTCCTGGTTTGATAATTTGTCTTACTCCCATGCTTTTAAGTGAGAAATTCACAGATTTCAAATAATCCTAATAATAAATGGCTGGGAAATCTGATGATGCCTTGTTCAAAGATTGTTGCTGAGGACTTTGAGAAATCCTTGGTTTAATTCTGCTCATCTTGGCAACCTTCCACGCTTCTGCAGTTCCAAGTTCTAGTCCATAAGGATTTGAAGTTTCAATAGCATGGGCGTTTTGAGCATTGTAATAGAACATTTTGATGATAGCAAGGTTTTTATGCCAGTCCATGGGCGGCCAATATCTTGCTCATGGTCATAGCTCGGTAGAGAAAGAGGGCTGAGGAGCATCCACAATGCAAACTAGGGATGGAACTAATGTGCCATTGTGGGACTTACGTAGCTTCTTATTTCCATTTTTTTTTTAAATAGGGGTTTAACACTTAAACACAACATATAATACAGATTAATAGCAGATTAGTAACATACTGGTACCATCCAGCTCCCTGTCAAATAACTGACTCACATGCCCTATAGCCTACCTTTCTATATTCATAATCAGTGGTTCTGTACTACCTAGCAATGTTGATACGACTCCATCAGCAATGGGGGTTTACAATGGTGCATCGCTCTGTCAAAGTGGCCTACTTCTAGCCGAACAGCTTTGGTGTCCCCCTTGGGATGCCACAAAAAAAATCATGGCTGTGGATTTCCAGAGCACATGACACTGAAGTGACAGCGTCCCATGCTAAACCATAATCAGTGCTGTAATGTGCATGTGCCTCACTGAGGTTGCTCATGAGGTGAATGTTAAGAATAGTATTTAACTACACAGATAATTAGGCCACTCAGATTCACTTTGCTTCTCAATGGCCTCACAAGCTTGGCATTTAATGTTAGGATAAATTAGTAGTGCAACGTCTTCTGTAACAGAATCAAAGCTATTCCAAAGCCAATTTCCTCAAGACACAAAATCTAACATTGCTTTAAACCAATGCAAGTAAATATTTGCATTTTCCATGAGGTTGTTGTTAGAGTGAAGCCTCAAGAACTGAAAACTGCTATTGGATGAACAGCTTTGAACAATAGGTCCCTTATCTAGTGTAGTTAGTCTATTGGCTACTTAATGTCATTAGGCTACTGACCATGTTAGAGCTGGAATGAGGACGTCCACTGTAGGATGAAATGCTTATTTTAACAGACTAGGTGCTCGACCCCTATTACAGAGTAGCAGTAACCTAAACAATATGATAAATGGAGTCTGGAGACTAACGATATGAGACGAAGTAGGCCCACTGACGGCAGACAGGTAAATAATCTGATTTGACAGGTTGGAAGCATTAGACTGTTTACAAATAATCTGTCCTGATAAAACCAAATTATCTCTTTTAGGTCACCATAACGAGGCCTGATTCACAGAGTAGAAGACAAGCTACGCTATACAGGCCATTTCACAATTTCTAACGAGTCCAAACGACAGCCAGCCATTACCTTCCTTACACTCTCCATAAGTCGGTTGGCGAGCTGGAGCACGCAATAATTTAAATCACAATGTGGACAACATTAGGTGAAACGTTGATTGCGCGTCTATGTAATATATATTTTAAAGTGTTGTGTTTACTTTGTTATATTTAAATAATAAAGCAAGCAGATGTGTTCCTGTGCGAGGAAAAAAGACGCAGGAAGGAAATGTATCATTCCACTTACCCTGAAATATTGCTCTTAAAACCAACGATAGGCCTCCAACCGCTCGATTCAGAGGTAACGTACTTTAGTTAAGACGCATTCAGGAATTAGACTCTAGCGACGTCTCTAAATCCTCGGCATTATATTCCATTTAATGTAGAAGTAACTATACTGTCCACCCAGGCGATATAGTGTAACCAGTGTATGATCAACGTCATTGACATTAGTTTATGATTGACCTGTCAAGAGACCAATAAGATGCTGACGTTCGAGCAGCTACTCCAATCAGAGGACAAGTTACTGAAGTGGGCTGGTCTGCAGGAGAGGACATGACGGAGGTGACGGCCATGTTCTGCAATAGTGTTTGTATCCCTCCGCCTCAGTATTTACCTTTTGCATGATTTTGCATGTGGGGAAAATGTCACTGTAGCGCCACTGTGCCCTCGCTACTTTCCATACAAAAACCCGTTAGGCCATTTCTTTTTCACATCTGTAATCAGCAACGTACGCCACAAATAACAATCCACGACCTATTAAGGTTAAAGGAATAAATGTAAACTGTTGTAAAGTCTCTACCATCAAGTGTCTTGTCAGATCTTTTTTTCATGACATCAGACGTTATATGCTACAATGTTCACCAGAATAGTAAAGGATGGCATAACCTAATCAACTCCCCACTGATTTTTCAAGCATTCACTCTGAAAGTTTTGAATTTTGCAGTTAGTAGTGAAACTTGGAGGCCCCTCAACATGCCAAAACAAATAGATCCTTGTAGTTTTCTTACAGTGGTGTAATTCATCTCAGCTGTGATGTGTAGCAACATGGAGAATGGGTGACACATCCAGATACCTGGACATGTTTTGTTTTCTACAGCAGGCACTTTGAGACACTGTACTGAAAATAACATGTGTTGTCCTTTGAGTAAACTGAGAAACCGCTTGTTAGCATGTCCAATTTAATTCAAAGGGGCACTGTGGGCAGCAAGCTAGCTTGTTAGTTTCCTGGTAGCACTACCCACTATTTTCAATGAGTAATACTGACAGGCAGTAAAGGGGCTTCTCATAATGTGATACTGTGTGTACCTGGTGAAGAGAAATAAGAGAGTACTATTACAAATTGTAAGGCATCCCTTTAAATACTAGTCTCCCTCAACTTATTTAAGGTCAAAACAATGATTGAATTTGTCAATATATTGTCATATATTTTGTTAAAACGTAGACTTTATCCCTGTGCCATGTAAAGCAGAACCTGAAGTGCCCATCTGCTTTGTCTTCTTTTTTATTTGGACCTCATAGTCTTTGTAGGCCCTCATGTCCTGAGTTGTGCCACTATTCTTCTTTGTAGCCCACATCCTAAGCCTAAGGTAACAATGCCATGTGCAATGCCACTTTATACCACTATTTCCCACCATTCCTCCACTTTTACAGTGCCACTTCAGTAGTGTGGTTCTTCAAAACTAGTATCTCTATTCAAGACAAAAGAAAAAAACACCAACTCTAGCCCTGTGTAACTAAGTGACTCTGTGTAATGGTGTTTGAGTAGCCCAGGGCCTAGATATTGAGTCACAGGGTGATCTGTTTATTCCACATTGAAACAAAGTATTGTCGGGCAGAGTTCATCCATCAAGCCCCTGAAAGCAGTGGTGCAAGTGCTACCTCCAGGGAGAGATTACTACTTTAAAAACTAAAAACTGCATTTCTCGAACTTGCTGCCCATTTTATAACCCCACTGATATACCTGCTCTCAGCCACCCCCTTTTTCCTCTGGCATCCAAACTCGGTTTCTGGGTAGATGCTCACCCTAGTTTAAAAGCATATGTTATATCAGACCCAGTGTATTGGCACATGTCTCTGCTAGATGTTCTGCTAGAGAGAATAACAGAGAAGTCCATGTGACATCTTAAGTAGACCTCATGAGGGCCATCGTGGGTTAGAAACCCGTGGTAGCAGTATCAAAGGTTGGATTGGTATGTTGGAGACACCCTATATTCATAGAGGAAGAGTGCGACTTGAGTCTGCGAGAGCATTGGTGGAAGATGAGTCACAGGCAGATTAGACAACAGAACCAGGCATGGACATGTCTATGGATAGGGAGAGACCAGTAGAAAAGTAAATCAGTATTGGAGTAGCAGTGGAGGATGAGAAGCTCCAGGTCTGCTCTCCTTGCTGATAACATTTTTAAAGGGACGTAAAATGCAACAAGAAAAGAAGTAGTGTTTGATGAACCCCATGTTGTGAAGTTCATCAAGTCACTTGGGTGAAATCCAGTGGAAAGTAGCAAACCAAACTCGGCAGGATATCAGTGCCTGGAGGCAGGCATCACCACTGAAATACAGGGTATGGAGGGCAGCGAGATCAGGCAGCAAAAGACGGAAAAGTTCCGCAACCTAGAGAAAAATGGCCACTGAAAGCTGAAAAGAGGGAATGGGCATCTGTTAAATTTAAATTTGTATTGTACTGTACACAGTCAGTGTAAATTATTAATAAATGTCCCATCTTCATGGATTTCGTAATTTTTTTAAAATTGAATAAATGTAGATGAAGTATGTCCAATTTCAGAATTTCATCTCAAAAAATGAATTTTTGACAGTTTTTGTGAATACTGCCCTCATGTAAACAACTATATTTTGCCCATATTCTGCCCTAAAGTTCTGATCAAGCCCCTGGTGGCTGCATGTCTAAACTTGTCTTCTAAACTTGGTCATAGTGTGAAACAGCCATTAGTTCACCCCCTGCTCAGCTGGCTCAATGTATTCATGACTTGCCTTTTTATATTCTTCCTCCATCTTTCATAATCTTCTTAGTTATTATTTCTCCTAGCTCTTCTTTTTCTTCTTACAGTATAGCAGGCTGCCCCCATTCATAACTGTAGTAGTTGTTAGTAGTTGCTGCTCCCAATAGCTACCTTGTGCTACTGTAGCTTTCATTATCTCCAAACTGGCTGCATTAACTCAATTTAAGGACCAATTATTTTCAGTGGTATATGACATTATATTTAAACAGTCAAAGTTCTTTTTAGAGTTTCACCAGTTTATGAAAATAATAGCACACCACCCACAAGTTGCTTTTTCTACTAGGCTGAAGCAATTCAAAGCCCTAGCCATGATTAAACAAGTCATCCTGTTCACATGTACAACCTGAAGGGTGGCATACCGAGCAAGTACCCTTATGACAGATCAGTCCCAACACCCATCATATCCCATCTACCTGCCTGGCAACACACTGTCACTATGGTTAGGACAAAAAAGCAAAAGTGCCCTCCATGCAGGTTTACCCCAGTCTACCACTCACATGCACTCTACATTACCTTCACATTATGTTATTGTTTAACGATGTATTTTATAAGGGGACTAGTACTACATGGCACACTTATTACTCATGACTGTATTTATTAGCATTGGCTATTTCTTGAGATCCAATTCATGTCACGATGAATAAGTTAAAGTCTTGGCAATATTTTTCAGACCTTTGCAAACAAAAATGATTAATATAACTTGACAACTTGTGACAACCTATGCTGGGGCATGTTGTGACAGTGTGGCGTATTGTGCTGTTTAGAGGAATAAATAATAAATATTACATTTTAAATATTCTGTTTGTACATTAAAAACAAATATTCAGAACAGCTAGTTGGTGTCAGTCTCATCTCATCGTCTTAGATCATAGGGACAACTAATTTGACTGTGACCTGCTCCTCTGTCGTTCTGATGGGGACAGACTCATTATTTTGGCAACCAGTATTGTGACAATGCTTATTTATGTACCCTGACTGAAGTTAATGTAATTAAATATGAATGTGTATTATGTGTACAATGTATGAATGTAATTAAGTTAATGTTTTTTTTTTTACCTGAGATAAAATGAAGCAAAACAACACAGTAATCTGACAAAAGTAATTTCAACATTGCGTGACTCAACCATTTATTTTCATATTCTGACAAATATCATAATTTAAGATGAAAATGCTCTCAGAGAATGGTGCTTTGACAGCAACCGCAATAAACATTTCAAATTTTCTTTTTTGTCTTCCTCCATTGTGGACTGTCCCTGCCCACCTGTGAGCTGACAGATGTGGCCTTGCCTGGTTTCCGAGGGAGTATTCAGGTGCCTTTGTACGCTACTCTCCTTCAATCTGCTTTCACCCCATGCGTGTGGAGTTTCATGAATGTATTTACGCTGACAGATGTGAAATGTGCAGACCCACATAGAATGAAATCTATTTGTTCAAAGGGAAGTAATGTCATGGACAAAGCAGCAACTTGAAACATACTTCTAGTTCTAGAAAAATAATTTACGTTCAGACAGCTTTTTTATGTGACAACATCCCCCACTGTTTATAATTAATTATAATAATTAATGCAATCCAAGCTGTTTGTTCTGTAGTTTACCAAACCTACTGATTTTTTTTTAAACTTTACTTTAGTATCAAAAAACAAAAAAATTAATATGTGATATGATCTGTGAGTTCAAATGAAGTGTCCTTGAGCTGAATCACTGAATCACTACCAGCTCCAGGGGTGCTGCTCTCTGGCTGACCCTGACCTCTGACCTCACCCGTGGCGGTGGCAAGTGAGAAGAGGATTCCTTCCTTAGTTCGCAGTGGTGTGGGTGCAATACACACGATGACCACATGATGGCAGCACTAGACTACAGAATTATGATGAACCTGTGTGACGTTTTCTACCATGCCTGATCCCTAGAAGAAGAACACAGTGGCTTCATCGGCTCCTCTGAGGGAACCGATAAAGCCAAATAAATGGTAATTTGTGTTCTTTTGTTTATTACAAATCATTCTGTACAAAATATTAAAGCTAACTGATTCTGTTGACTATACAACTGATCTATATCGAGTTTGGCAGAAGATTGAGGGATGTAAAGTATAGTTTACTATCAATATAATCCCAACGGGTTGAATTTAGTAATTTAGTTGATATAATCTATATTATAGCTATGCATTATATACACACTGTGTGATGAAGTAGGCTAGGCTTGCTTAAAGTGGCAAAAAATACAAAACGCAAAAAAGATTGTCCAATTCTCATGACACCTGCAAAGCCCATGGAGCATATGTGGCCTGTCATGTTCAGGAGGAGCTGCACAGGGATTAAAACCTACAAGACAGAGAATATTGATTATTCCTCATCTGAAGTGGGTATAATTTTAGGTATTTAGACCAACCGCGCTGCAATTAGGAATTTGTCTGGCGTTTTCCCAAGACACCATCGTTTAACCTCCAAGGGGCTGTGCATAACCTACCATCATTTCACTATAATATACGCCATTAGTGTAAGATTTCTAATGGCTAGTCTTAAACCATTGAAAAGCCCATAATTACGTCTAAATTCACTTTAGTTAATTCATGAGGCTTTGAAAATGATTCCTAAGAAACCTAATAGCCAAAATAAAGGCTGTAGCCACACACCTGCATGTTCTTGTGCACAAGGTGAAAAAATTGAGACCATCATCTGAAAGTGTATGTAATATCTTCTCTTTATTGTTTTTTTTTTTTAAACAAATAGTTTATTTACAAGTCAAGACATGTGCCATAAATTAGTTACAAGGACCTCACTACAAGTCAAAAACAAATTACCCCACAGTCCCTCTCATGTTAATTAATAGGCCTATTATTCCGGAATAATCTAGATGTTCTCAAATGAAAATGTATTTTTTATTTTGAAATTTGAGCAAAGAAGTAGGAAAATATGAGAGCCTCTTTTTAACAATAGGACAATTCAAATAATCTTTCTTAAACATTTATTTTAGGTTTTGGCCTTTTTTAGTGTGGCTGCATGAATGTATGGAGAAGCACAATCAAGCCAAACAGACAAGAAGTAAGATACCATATTCCAAAAACAGGCTATATTAAAAGACACAAAATGAAGGAATTTTATTTCAAAGTGAGTCGTAGAATTCAACTGTCACTGAAGATTAAATTATAAATGATCGATCTTTCAAAATGTGGATGTGCATGATAATCCTCTGGACAGCTTCGTGTCGGTAGATAGAAAGAGGGTTTATGTAGGTCTATAAAAGTTCATAGTTTTTGTGGATGCAAATATTCTCTGTACAGAAAGTAGACAAAGCCAGATTATAAACTATGAACGTGTATTATAAAGCAGAAATACTTTCCATAGACTTACTCAAGTTACGATAAGAAGGCTCGCAGAGACTGGTTGCCAAGATTTTTAAACCTAGCCTGCGTAACCCAGCCAGTTAATACCATTATGTTTTGTCTGAATGTGTGTAAGCCTCGTTGTATCACCATCAAAGTCCGTATTCTCACCTGGGGCCCATCGTTCATCCTCACAGGCTATAAATGAACTCTGATCCGCTCGTACGTCAGTCTGTGGCGCTGCCTGCACGTTCCTCTGTGCCATGTTAACATCTACATTCTAATTAATCCTTGTTCAGTAATTTGTTGAGCATGATGAAGGGGAATGTGGCCTACTGTTAGCTTTCCAGAGTGAGTGATGCAGGCAAATGCAAGTTTCTGTCTTTTGCACTTTTATTTCCAGCTCTTTTTACGTGAGGTGTAATAGACAACCACGTTGTTTTTTTCTGATAAATGTGGTGAGCTCAGATTCGTGTAGGCATGCAAAACTTCTATGTATAGATACCAAAGTAAATAGCACCTGTACGTTAATTGTAATTAATTGTCATATCCTAAACTCCTGCCTCGCTATCAAGGAAATACTAAACTCCATAATGTAAGGGATCAGTCACACTGGTGCATAATCTCCTCCACTAAAATTGTGACTTGAGATTTTCTCTAAATTCACAACACTTTTTGATTTAAATATTTTAAATTGAGTTTAAACAATTAAATAGATTGTGTATTTTTAAAATCTATTTACTTTACTTACTTTCTTTCATCTATCTATCTATTTATCTATCTATCTATCTATCTATCTATCTATCTATCTATCTATCTATCTATCCGCCCATCCATCTTGGAGTTTGACAGTTTGTCTTGGAGGTCCCAGGCAGGAACTTGGGGCCTGGAGCCATCCTCAGTGAACCAACACAGTACACTTCTTCTATCTGACAAAGTCCCCTGTTGTCACAAGTTGTCACAAGTTGTCACAAGTTGTCACAAGTTGTCAAGTGGTGTTTCATGAGTAATAACTTTTGCTTGTAGTAAATTATTCAAAATGTAATAATTTATATATCTATAGCTACAAAAATAAATATTGTATGGCAGTAGTAAGGCACTGCTGAGAAATACACCGATAAGTAAAAGATTTGACAACATGCCCCGGTCTCCCCTAGGTGAAAAAGTTGGTCCATTGGCAGTGAAGATCAGACCTTTTTTTGTGTCTCTTTCAAGGATTGTCAACTGGTGGAATATGGAAGGACACAGAAAACACAGTAAACTCTAACTACACTGCTTTATCACTTTCTGTTGACTAAAAAAAAACAAATTTTGTTCATCTTAAGGAGGAACAGTGATCTAGATACTACAGTCTGACAGGAGAATCTATTTGTTTTGAGCAGGCTCAGGGGACTGGAGGGTTGGCTGGTGGTTAAGCACTCTTGATAGGGTTGACTATGCAAGCCTAGGTTCAGGTCACACAACCCTAACCCCTAACTCCTAACCCCTAACCCACAGCCTGGTCAGCATGGTAACATCTCCACTAACCCAGGGTGTACACTTTGGTCAGCCACAGAGCAGTCAGTCACTTTACGTACTGGCAGCTGCAGCTTCCTGTACAACATTTCAAGAAGCTGCATTTTTGTATATATCGGAAATCATCAGATTGGTGTTGTTGGTGAGTTCCTGCATCTAATGTGAACAGCATTGAACTTTACTGGCAGCTGCAGCTTCCTATACAACATTTCAAGAAGCTGCATTTTTGTATATATCGGAAATCATCAGATTGGTGTTGTTGATGGGTCAGTTCCTGCATCTAATGTGAACAGCATTGAACTTTCATTACTTTAATATAGTATCTTTTTCACATTTCTTAGACTCAGCTGAGGTCAGGGGGGCTGCATGGTCATACCATCTGGCATTTAAAAAAACCAAAAAAAAACCACTTTAACATGCAAAGAAAAACATAGTTGCCACTTTTGCCCTGTGGAAATCATTTGATCCCTAAAAATACGTGCTAATCGTTAAAAAAAAAAACACATTGGTAATTCTGCCGCACGTCTTCAAACTTTGCAGTCGCCCCACTTGCATTTATTATACACCACCATGTCTCATTAAGCGCTTATTCACATCAGAGGACCTTCATTTGAATATGGGCGCGACTGGGGGTGAAGGGGTTTTCGGCTTTCAGCACGTCTACACTGAATCCTTTACAGGAGCCGATCAAAAGTACAGCAACTTACACAAATAACAGGTGAATCGTGATTTAGATCTACTGTACTCTCTTGCCGCACGAGGTTTGTTTGTCAATGCCATGGCGCATGCGTAAAATGTACTTCTGTCTGCCAGTTTAACCGTGGTGTCTGGACTGCCAACCGTAAAACAATAGGGATGCTGCGTGTGGTTTACGGCTGTCAGAAGGTCTGAGACTCTGACCCGAGTATCTGTTTCTCACGGGCTGGGTGGGTGGTTACGGCTGGCACAGTAACGCGTTACAGTTACATAATTACTTTTCCCAGTAGTAACGAATTCATATTTCAGTTATAATATCACAGTTACCACTCATAAATACGTCGTTAGCACCCACTCTAAATGTCAGATTGGAGTTGAATTATGCAAAAAGTCTTCCGTTTTGGTCAGAAATTGCATAAAAGTTAACTTTCTCCCGGTGGAAGTATTCACACTTTGGTTTTATGTAGGACAAGGATATTCGGTTTCCTGCTCATTCATTCATTCATTCACAGGATAAGTAATAGAGTTGCCATCTTTTCGCTCCATAAAATCAAAATAGAGACAAAGTTAACTTTACTGCAGTTTCTCACCTAGTAGCGTAACGATTTACTGCTCTTGTGGAGTCATAAGTAAAGTTATAACACTACTTTTGACGTGAGTAATGACTAATGTGCACTACCTACTACGCTGCTCACTATGACGGTTTCTTGGCAACGACACGCGCATCTGTGTATGTGTGTGTGCGCGTGCGCCAGTGTGTGTGTCGCTCGTCGGAATCTAGATTCGTGGTGGCGGATGGGTTTCTGTTGGTAATGACCTCGAGTTGTCTCATCACCCCCCCCAAAAAAGGTCCATGGATGCGGGTTTCCCAGGCGTGTAGAAGGGAGAAAAACGGCCCCATTGTCCGTTATCCTCCACCCCATTAACCGACCGGCCGTGGCTTCCCACACGCAGCCCCTGGTTACCAAGCATCTTTTAGCTGTGCACTGCAAAAAATGTCCGTCTTGACGAGTCGTTGAGTCGTCTAGCCTGGAGTCCTGCCGTCTTATTTTTTTCATAACTTCTAGAATTTCCTCGAGACGAGTAACAATGTCTAGAACAATGTCATGAAACAGAATAAAGAATAAAGTCAGAATAAAGAAAATAACTCCACCTTTTTCAAGAAAATCACACTTGATTTATCTTTTTTTTTAACAAGTTGATTTGTATTGGAAACCCATCCCATTGGAAGATTTTCTTTTCTTTCTTGCTTTAAGAAAATAAATCACAATTTAAGATAGTTGACTAAATGACTTGTTAAGATGGATATTTTTTGCAGTGTGATAATGTTTAAACTCCTGTGTATATAACCTACTGCATACAGACCAGATCAACATTACTGAGTTAACTTTATTTATGCAAATTCTGAGTATGACTATACAGACAGATTCAGGCATCTACAATAACATTCGAGAGGATTCGTCCTCTATTGAACAAATTATTCAAAGGGATTTCTTGTTTGATTATCATGATAATTAGCCAAGCCAGAGCGCCTCTCAAACTGAGAATTCAGTCTACTGGCGCTCCTGTCGCTAAAAGTTTCAGCTGCAGACTCCATCATCTTTGTTATTTCAATATTGATATGGTGAGAGGCCAAACTGAGGTACCATACCATCGGAAAATTCAATAGGGCTGTCTATCCCACTTCACTACACATAGGTCTATGGATATGTACCTCCTGGTATCAAAAACAATACTTGCATTGTGCATATATATAAGGCCATGTAGGTTTAGGCCTTTAACAGAACCTGATAGAAAAGCCTTAACTGGTAAGTGTGAGGTAAAATACTTTAAAATGTATTTAGAACTATCCTATAGGAATATTAGAGGAATATTATTGTGATAGAGATAAAATAATACCATAAAGTACGATAAGATCACTAAAAACTCATTATCGGACACATTGTAAGTCCCTATAGGAATAGTATAGGAATATTATCTTACAGTGATACCATAGGAGATTTAAAAACAAATACCATGAAGTATGATCATTTCACTGTAAGCTTGCAACTGAGCTCTAAAACATTATAAATCTGTATATGAATATTATAATGATGGCAATGGAGAAGAAAATACCATAAAGCCACTATAATCTCACTTTTGAGCACCGCAGACACTTTAAGTCCCTACAGGAATATTACAGTGATCTTTGGTGGAGAGGGGATGAGGGATTTCTGCCGTGCACTTCTGCGTGCGTCTGTTGGGGGGCGTGAGAGGCGCTGCCATAGGTCCTTATTATAATTACATCGGTCGTCTTGCATAATATCAAAAATCTCAGAGGGTGGGGACAGTGTTACCTCACTGATTCACAAGGGGGGTGGGCCTTGGACATCGTATATGAATTTGGACAAATGAGATATAAACCATTTGGAGATAGCGGTGGAGATGTAGCCAGGCGGACAGCCCCAACTCCCCCGATTACTGAGGGGAGGACGGGGCTGTGGACGTGAAGGATAGTTGTGTGACGAAAACGAGGGGACCCGTTAGATTAAAAATGGATGGTGCCGACGGGACGTCACGATGCACCGTCGCCACAAAGCTCAATAACCCGCTCATGAATGCGCTCATTTGGCTCCCAGCATGCTGCACGTCCGGAGGGACCGCTGGTTACCAGAAGCTCATCACAGCCCAGTGCAACCCACCCTGCTGCATCTGAGGAGGAAACAGTAAGGACCATGTTATTACATAAACATGATTTTGTGGATAGTGCGTCTGACTCCAAAATGCGGCAGAAAAGGCGCCACGGTGAGGTTTACTACAGGCGGTCTTGTTAAGGTGTGTGTAAAATATCAGTGTTGAACCGCAGTGAAATAAGTCATGATCTATAGGCCTACCAGCTGTTACAGTTGGGATTTATTCTACATTTCCAGTTAGGCTTGTCCTGTTTTAATCCAGTTAAGGGGTGCACGAATCGTGCTCAACATCATCTGGGATGAAGGCTGATCGTCATCAGATGGAAGCAGTGACATAGTTTAACTTGTGGCTGTTAACTGCTCTAGCTGTCACTATTAATGTCTAAACGAGTTTGTTGAAATCTCAGCATCACAGTGGGTAGCCAGTCAGCAACTGAGTTTTAATGGTAACGTTAACTGAAGCCCTTCCTCTGATTACAGTCATAGGTGACCTGCTCTCTCTCTCAGTCTCAGTTTCACTTTGCAAATTCAGTGTGATTTATTGGCATGACTGTAAAGAACAATACTGCAGAAGCTAAAAGATAAAATATTAACATGTTTGAAATCCCTTTCCCTCCTTCTACCCATGTGTGTCTCTGTGTGTTTGTGTGGGTGTTTTTGTGTGCTCCTGTGTGTGATTGCATCTCTCTCCCTCTCTCTGCACCCCCCCCCCCCACCCCCTGCCCATTTAACCTACATTTTGGGTACCAGATAACTCCCAGAAACTCCAGGCCCACTGAAATGTTTGTTTTCTTGATGCCCCAGTGATATTGACCCTTTATTAAAGCTCAGGATCTCAGCCCTGTTCTCAGCAATCATTTTTAATAGCCAATGTTACATAAATTCATGTTGTAACGTGTTCATGCGTTTACATTATTGCAGCTCACAGACTGAAAAGATTGTTAAACCGCGGCTAAAGACATACATATAGGACTATAAACTGTAAATCAACTGGATGTAGCAGCGGGTCTAACCTGGGCCTTTCGTCGTACTGTATTGTGTTGGGCCTGTTTGCACTCAAAAGATTACGCACTAAAAGGGCTCAGCAGAAGAAAAAAAACATGTAAAAAAAGCAAAGATTATTATTCTACATGAAACCGGCAGCCAACACGGGTTTTCTGCAGCCTGGGATTAAACGACGCAAGCAGCTCTTACGTAAAGCCCGCTTAATCTCTGTGAAAGGGAGATCAGACCTCTCTCGTGCATAAGTTTCTTTTCTTTTTTTTGATCATTCAAAGACTTAAATAATTCAATATATGAAGTGAGAATTATTGCATTATTTGCCATGCCAACATCAGTCGTTTGAGGCTATAAAGCCCACTGACCAGAAGGGAAGTTTTCCTGGGTAATTATGTCGCTCATCCCCACCCGTTTCCAGATATTTTTGCACTAACTCCAAAGAAATTGACGTAGAAAGAAGTTGATTAGAAATCTTTGAAGCGGTGTGGAATAGAAACCTAGACATGAGCTACATCAGCCAACAGACACAGCCCAATAACTTCTTCTAACCTGATTTATCATCATCATTAGGGACAAAAACAGCAGAATTTAACGACTGATTTATTGAGACTCGTAGGCCTTGATCGGATGAGGCGAAATTAGTGAAGCCCACCTCCAAAATGAAGATATATGGCCTATATGTTCAGACAACACGACTACAAAATATTCAGCACATCAGCTTTTTTCTTTAGACTGAGCAGGTGAGTCCAGGCTGCGATCCGTTTTTGACTTGATTCACCATTAAATCTCTAGTCGTGAATATGAGGCATAAACGAATCTCAGGAGACATGTTAGTGGATGTGCAAGCCTTGAGACAACTGGGACATGGGCTGTGTGAAGGCTGGCACAACTCCAACATGCTAGCGGTTGACATGGGCAGATTCAGTGCAGCTGGGGTGGGAAAGTATAGCTGGAAGTTTCTGCTCAGCACACCTAACTGACATGTGTTCTACCTTTGGACTATTAGTGAGTTATTAGGCACATTTTCCAAGTAGGATATGTTCCATCATGGTGGTGATTTCATTCAGACCTGCAAGGCTGAGAGACAGAGAGAAAGAGAGGGAGAGAATTACAATAATCACTTGGATGAGATATTTCCATGCAAGGTATTATGATAGGTGTTATTTCATCAGACAATTTCAGACACAGGCTGCATATCTTTGCTGGACACTACGTCGCTGTAGACATTATTCCAAAGTCATGTTTTTCCTTTTTCAGATCCTCAGTCACAAGCATCCTTGGAGAGAACCAGGCCTATACCACCCTGCAGGTGAATATTAATGATCTGTCTTTGGGTCTGTTATGGATCACCACCAACTCTCAGTCCTCATATAACACTGGGTGCAAGGGCATTTAGCATTTCCACACACTCAGGTATCTGTTACAGACAACTTAGTCTGACTCTGAAATTGGCTTGCATATGTTTTCCAATGTGTAAAGATGTGCCTCTCTGTCTTTCTCTTTTTCTCTCTCTCTCTCTCTCTGTCACACACATACACACACACACACACACACACACACACACGCACGCACGCTAAAGAAAATCAAGCCGCCATTAAAGAAAATCAAACCACGCTGTGTGGAACTAATTGATTACTCCTGGAAATCATTTTTAAATCCGTTTGGGATCCTTTTGTCGACGCGACCGTTCCGCTCAAATTTTGCACCACTTAACAGCCTTTTACAGTCTATATTGACAATCTATTATAATAGGGCATTTTTTACTGTATTGCCTCACTATAATAATCCTATAGGGACGTATAGTATCTGTGGTGCTCAAAGTGAGTTTATATGGACCTTATCGTACTTTTTTTAATCTCCTGTGGTATCCCTAATATTCCTGTAGGCGTTCATAGTTTTACTGATAGCAGCTCTATAATCCTTTCTATTAATCCTTAAATGTCTCATAGTTATTTTTCTTACTGATAAGTGTCGCTCTGCATCACCCAGAAGTGCAGCGAATATGCAGCATGAAACAAAAGATGACAGCTATAATGCATATTTAGGTCAGATCGTCTTATTTCAGCCGTTATTAACAGTCAACAGTCCTAAATTTAAGCACCCCCTCCCCCATTTTTTGTTGCTGTCTTTGGTTGCTTTAATTCATAAATAAGTTATGGAAATATGAAAGTAGCACCTGTAACAGGAGCCCATGAAACCCCAAACCAAAACATTTTACTAGACTAGAAATGTACTGAATTCGTTCTCACCTTCATTATTATTATTATTACTATTATTATTGTTGCTATTATTTTAAGAGGAAGCAATAAAAACTAAAGCGATAATAAACGAATTACATGAAATTACTACAGATTATACGTCGTATTATTCTGCCTATTCTGATAGCAACAGCAACAACAATGGGCCTATACTCAAATTTAATGCAATTATAAATTCAATTTTGTCATTTGGAAAAAAAAACCACCTCATTTAGTCTTAATTGGATGAAATTATTGAAGAGAAAAGGCTCTCAAAATGGCTGCGAACTGAATTCAGCTCTGAATATTCTCCTTACAGTCGTGAACTAATGTAAACATCCGTGACACGGACATCAAACTAAACAGCAAAACGATGCGATGGCCTTCTCGTCAGTGGACATTTCTTGGCGATGATCCAAAGCCCAATACATCTTCTAATGGATTTGCACTAGACCTTTCAGAAAACACATAGTTGTAAAAGAATAATGTAATTAAGCTTCTTTAGTTTAAATATGTAATATATAGGCTATATGCAGGCCAATATGATATTTGAATAACATTACTTCAATATTTTTTTCAGATATTAGTGCTTTTATTAGTTTATATTTTACAAAAAACATCGACGCAAAGGTTGAAGCATGTTGTAAAGCAATTACATTCATCATATTTGTCTGACTGTTGTAGATGTTACCAGAAGCCCTTCTCCAGGTTTGGCATGTTCAATGTGTGTGTGATGTGTGTGTGTGTGTGTGTGTGTGTGTATGTATGTGTGTGTGTGTGTGTGTGTGTGTGTGTGTAGCTTAATTAGACATCACACCTCGCTGCAAACGCATTAATTGAAAGGCAGCGATGCCTGTGACGTCACCCCTCTCTAACTCGCCAAAAGCTATTTTTGAACAGCAGTTGATGAAACAAAAAGAGGCAGACTATTTGTTTCTATCAGAGAGGTGTATTTGTCTGATTGTCTCAATATATAGGGTGTTTGATTATTGCCTGTCATTGAGTCATAATTTATGGAAATTATGTGTAATATCACAGAAAGTTTGATTGTGAAGTGTATTTAGCTTTAAATCAACTTACACAATTATAATTAAGTAAATAAGAATGGAGTAAAAGGTTTTAAATTCATAAGATTGCTTAATAACGTAAGTTCATAAAAGAAAGCCAATCTGAATAAATGCCAGATATCCATAACAGCAGCCGTTGATTTGATACCTTTTCTAACTTGATCTTTCTACACATTTTGCAGTTGTTTATGAACTGACACACTGGACTGAATACACTTTTCCCTTTAAAATTGATTCACTGCCATTTACACAAGGTCTCAGACAGAGGAGTTTTATTTTGAGGCTGTGGAAAGCTAATGAAATAATTAAAAAAATACATTTATTATTTAAGAATCTTTCTGAATATACCTAAAATGTATACAATGAAATTAATTCCAGATTGGGTGACCCCTCTAAATTGACTGAATACAATTATAATGTATTACAATAACTAAAAAGAGTGGGTGTGCGTAATACATTTCCAGGGGGTTTGCTTTTACTTTTTGGGAGCTTATTTTCTTTAAAGGAGCATTTCACAGATAATTTACTTAAATGCTATTTTATCCTCACCTTGGGTGCAACTGATGCCCTCATAAAGATTTTTGTTGGTGTCTTCATTAGATATTTGGCTGTAATGCTTTGTTTTCATTTGAATTCCTATAAAAACCTATCCAATCTTCAATCATATATAGAACAAATTAAAAGCTTGGATTCCCAGCAGTATCTCTCTGTCGTGCATCTCAGTCATTTCACTGAGGCTTATTTAACACCAGATGACACCATTTGGAAGACAAATTCATCTGCATCTATAACTATTTGCAAAACCATTTACACTTTAGACACAAGTGTGCAAGATGATATGCATAAAAAATAACTTTTTTGGGGGGTGAATTAACCATTTAAATATTCTCTGTGTCATTCTTTGTCCATACAGGTGTCCAAGCTGGAGTGTGTGTGTGTTGGTGGCAGAGGGCTGTGTGAGCAGGCCTGAGGGGTTGTCTGTTATCTTTGGTTATCTAGCTGTATGAGTGGTGTACATTCTTCATAAAGCTAGATAACCGAAAGTAACAAGAATCCCATTACACACCTGCAAAAACAAAACAAACAACAACAAAAAAAATCCACAAATCAAACGACAGAGGAACTGACTCTGGTGATGGACGTTGCTAACCGATGAAATGAAGGTATGATGCTGTACCATGTTACATGAAGGGGGGGTGGGGTGATATGCACTAAAGACAAAGTAGATGATGGGTATCTGAATTCTAGTCACACAAAAGTTTTCCATCACCACAAAACATATCAAACCTGGTTCTTGTGTATTTGTACATTGTGGGTGTATGTATGTATGTGTGTGTGTGTGTCTGTGTGTGTGTGTCTGTCCATCAGTCTGATCTCGAAGACATGCGAGTGAATTTTGCTTTTCTTTGCCCTCATCACACACGCACCTAACCCTCCATCCAGCCTCTATGGTGGTGAGGGCTGAGGTCTCTGGTTCAAGGGCAAAAATGAAGCCTTTTTTTAAAACACCACACACACACCTACATACACACGTGATCTAGGCCTGGGATAACATTTGTTTTAACCAGCCTGGAGTGCCAGATGAGTGGAGTTAACCTCATCAAGACAGTTGATGACATCAATCGGCAAATCGACGAAAATTCTTTGTTGTGATTTTCTAAAATTTCTGCCACTTTTATTGTCTTAAGTGGCAAATCCCACCCATCTGGTAGCTAGATAAAACAAACCATGAACACACACACACACACACAACTGACAGAGTTAAAAGGCCTCAGGGATTTCTGGCCTTCGCTTCTTTTCTCCTCTCAGGATTTTTAGAAGCCTATTTTACTGATCACAAATCAAGCCTCCTCTGAGGACATTGAAGGTTTCACATGTGTGGTGTTTTTGTTTCTGAGAAATTGGCACCAGCCTTCTAATGGCACGGGAATGAAACAAATTCACTCAGCATTGCATCCATGCCTTCCATATAACAAGTAATACATTGTTTGAAATGACTTTTATCAGATGTAGAAATAAAGGGTAGCATTCCCTGTATTTCTCAGAAACAAAAACACTGATGTGAATGTTTTAAAAGGATAGTCTGTACTAAAAATCCTGAGCCTTCCCTGATGATAAACATAGGCCTCTCTCTCTCTCTCTCTCTCTCTCTCTCTCTCTCTCTCTGTCTCTCTCGCTCTCTCTCTCACACATACACCCACACGACACACATTTCTTTTCCCATCTGGCACTTTGTTCAAATGGGTAAGGATTTGGCCCCAATCTGTATCTCTTTAGCCATTTTTTTCTAGATATTTCTATGATGCCAGCTAATTGGCTGAATTTTGTTTTTATGTGACAACCGGCACAATTTCCTTTGCCTCAATCTTTGGGTAGTAAATCTGTTTGTTGTTGTTTGTTGTCATGTGAAGACACATGATAGAAAAGATGAGGCGGCGCGCTCGCTCCATGCATCCAGACATCTGCTAAAGGGAGTGTTAGTTGTATCTACCATGCCTCCCCACATAATGGTTTTGTTTTCTATAGAAACAAGCTCCAAGCGAGAGATTCAGCCCCATCTAAACAATATTCTGCTTCGGATACACACAGGAAAATAGAACAAACATCTCCTCTATGTCAGAGTTTCAGGGTTTGGATGATGAATTTCATAAAGGATAGTGTGTGTGTGTGTATGCAGTTCTATTAGGGTCCTACTCAACCAATGGTGGTGACAGAGGTGTAATAAGAGGCAATTAGTGGCACTTTCATTTGGAGCATCTCCACTCCAGTTGATACTCCGTTCTGCTTTCCTGCTAACAAACTCAGTGCTCAGTGTTCAAGTCTGGCACATGACCTGTGTCTTGTGTCACCTCCCCATCTCCCATGTTAGCTTCGACTTTCTGGTGCATGAGCCTAAAGTAGAAATGTTTTACATGGGGTGTCCTAGTGGCTCAGGTGGCTATGCCCATGTACCCATGATGTCCTTATCACAAGCCACCACCCCCCCCCCGTCCCAATCCTTCCTGTCTCTCTCCACTGTCTGCTATCCAATGAAGGCAAAAGCACCCCCCAAAAAATAAGAATGCTTTAAATAAATAAATGTTTTGCAAAACATGTATAAGAATCAGCCCAAATACCACAAAATCGTTTTGCAAAAAAACAAAATTACCCTCCTGAAACTCTTAAGCGCCATCTTAAAAGCGGTGCTAGTATTTATCTGTATTCATCTGGAAAAGTCCACCAGTAAAAATAATGGTGTAGGAGTTTTTGATACTGAATTGATCTTCAAACCTTCCAAATCCAGCTTTTCATTCATTCATTTCTGCTTCTATCTTGCTGACACCTTGTTATATTTAGGGTATTTCTCCAGGTTGTTGATATTTTGAGGACAAAAGGTATTTCTATTCTAATAAAGCAGCACATGAGCTGTTTTCTGTTGACCAGACTTGTTCACACGCAGCTTTTTGCTGTGACAAGTGACACCGTACTTTCTCCATGCACATTTCCCAAACACATTTCTTTTTTTCTTGTCTATGCTTTCTCTCATTCATTTAATTTTATTCTTTTCGTTTCCCAGCCTGGATTCTCAGATGGTTGCTTCTGATTTGTATGCATTTGCATAATGAATGTCATTTGCATGCTCAGGGGCAGACCATACCATGAGAATGGCTGTGTTGGTTGTTTGTGTGTGTGTGTGTGTGTGTGTGTGTGTGTGCGTGTGTGTACATGCACGTGTGCATGGGTACATGTGTGAGTGTGAATGTGTATTTGTGTGTGGTGTATATTGAGCACATGCAAATAACACGTTTTTACACAAACAGACCGTCACAATGTGTTGTTTATACTTGACTCTCTTCTTTGATGCATGTGAGTGTGTGTGTCAGTGTGTGTGTCAGTGTGCTCATGTGTGAGAGTATTCCTACTCTATATGTGGTGCATGATGGGCAGCAATCTGACGGTCATGCTTTTCTCTCTGCCTCTATCTCCCCTGTCTTGGTAGCCGTTCAGAAATGCACTGACTAGAAGAATGAAAATAAGAGACTCCCTCCTCAATCCCATAATCCTCCTCCTTTCCAACCCCTCCCTTGCCAGTTTGTCCTCTTCTCCCACACGGCAAGTCACAGTCCTGCCACCATCTTAGGTGAAAGACTGGCACAAAATGGCAGCTGAAAAAGGAACGTGGTTAGCCAGCGCAGCACCTTCCCCCACTTCACATTGGCCCAGATCCTTTCCGCGCCATTGGTTGCCTCAAGACAGTGTTAATTACTGCCAGTGTGTTAATTGTATAGATCGCCCCAAGAGACATGCGGGAAGGGATGAGATAGGAGGAAATCATGGAGCCAGTAGCTTTGAATGTCGACAAGCTGGCATTTTTAAGGGCAGCTGCAGTTCTTGTGTCGCATTCATTGTGCCTCTTAGTCACGATAACACTGCACATGGTGATGATCAGCCATTTTGTGAATTTCCAACACACTTGGAAAACGTTTTCTTTCCCCAGTCTGGTTTCAGCAACATTAGCTGGTTATTCCAAGGTGCTTTAATTACAAACAATTATTTCTGCGGTAACGCTCGGGGTAGGATGGAGAACGGCGTTTATGCTGCGTGTACGCTGAGATGGCTTAATTTGATGGAGTGAAAAATAAACACTACACCCAAGGAACTATGAGTAGCATCTCAGTGGTTTTCATAAGTCTCCACTTGTAATCTTACTCAGTTTTATCAAATGTGCAGTACACTGGCCATATTGGCCAACAGAACAGAATTGGGTAGGTTGCAGAACGGGCTTTACTGATATGAGACACGGTACCTTAAAGTTTCATTGATTTCGGAGTAAGTGGAGAGTCTAAGCTTTAATATTGAAACTATTCCTCCTGGGAGTAAAACTAAAAGAAACAATCAAAAGAATTTAGTGTCACTTCTCCTCATTTGCCAACTCTTTCTGTAGGGATTATGGAGTGAGTAAGATCACTTGCTCAGTTTTATCACCTGACCACTGAGCCATCACTCTCCCCATGGCCATCAAATTACAAGGGACACCTGAGAGTGTCGAGTTGAGTGTAGGAAAAAGGAGAGAGGAAAACGTGGAGTGAGTAAGTGAGAAAGAATGGGAAGGAAGGGGGGAGGGAGGGCAGACAGACAAGGAGAGGGAGTCTGCGACAGTGAGGTCTCAATAGTGAGAGGCCTTCTTTGTATTTCTGTGTGAGGTTTATTTTGGGGGATGTGGAGGGGTACTAAGAAGGGAGGGGAAGAGGAGAGGGTCGGGATCCTAGCCTGGGCCCTGAGACAAGCGGCACATTGTCCTCCCCAATGTGTGGCGGCACTTGTGGCGTAACGCCATTATTTAGGCCAGTGGAGGGAACGGGGGTCTGGAGACCAGCTTAACCAAAACGCCAATTAGAGCCGGATCGTCCTGATTAATGGACGGGGGAGATTGGTAAACAATGCTGGCCATTGTTAACGTAAACCCCCCACCCCACCTCTTTCTTTCACACAGACCTCCCCTCCACACACACAGACACACACACACACACACACACACACACACACACACAGAATTAGTCTGTCATGCCAATGCTCAGAGGCCTTCGATTAACATGGTGCTCTTGCGTAGCCACCAGTAAGCTCCTCTCTCTTCCTCTCCACCCAGTTTGAGAGTAATTTAAATTTTTCAGAGGCTCATCATAAAGTTTGACACACAAATTGGCAAACACATGAATTGCTTATCCTTCCATAGGTAAATGCCGTTAGTCAATATTAGTCGCTTGAAACCAAAACGATAGAATTTATGGGGAAAAAAGATTACATTACATACGTTATATTCCTGTAGAGATGTGTTAATATATTTAGCATGCAAATAACATATTATTAGACTTATAAAATTTGTGTCAACAGCATGTTGGTTTGTACATCTAGCAACTGAAGTAGGCAGAAACTGTGAGTCTTTCTTCAGAAGCTGTGTTGGGCTTATATGTTAATCACACACCATGCGATGCTCGGCTCTGCATTTCAATACGTCCTACTTTATTGTTTTTCTTAAAGCATATGCGCTGAATAATTAGCCACCACATACTCCAATCAGGGGCATGCCAATGTGGGGTTGCCATGGCGACCCCATCAGTTCCTCAGCCCTCCTCCTCCCCCGCCTCGACCGGTCGCAAACAGGACGGAGAAAAATAAAGCGTGGGAAAAACACTCAGTGGCTCAGACAATGATGGGGGTGAGGGGCAGAGTAGAGAGGAGAGGAGAGGAGTGGAGAGGAAAGGAAAGGAAAGGAAAGGAGAGATGGGAGAAGAGGGGAGGTGTGGTGGTGAGTGGGTGAGCAGCTTGTGTCTAGACTATAGACGTGGTTGTTTTGGAGTTTGGTTGTGGGGGTGGGAGGAGTTGGCATATTATACCTAGTCTGTCTGGGTTGGATTTGGACTGTGTGTGTGTGTGTGTGTGTGTTCCTTCTGTTAGTGTGCCATCTATGGGCAATGAATAGGAGCTTACAGTACAGAGTTAAAAAAAGCCAATGAAGGTCACTCCACCTCAAGAAGAGCTAGATGGCAGTAGGAGATAGTGAGTAGCAGCATGGAGCCTTGTGATGAATTATGCCTGGCTACACTCACACCCACGGATGTTTGAGTCTGTGCACATGATCCATTACTTAAATGCTGGAGTGGCTCCAATCCCACCATATATATTTAACTTCCTTGGGACCTTCTTGGTTCATACAAGAATTAGAAAGAATCCCTTGATACAGACACTTTTTCTTACTTTGCCTTGTCCTAAAATACTATAGTACTATACCCTGTATCTTGAAAATGAGTTGTTTTTGACATCACTTCTTTCTCTTCTATTAAGGTTATCTGACGGTTTGGAGTTGTGAATCATCTGCCCTTTGGCCTGTGACCGACAGTCTGGTGATGCCCACTTCACATAC
Organism: Hoplostethus atlanticus; assembly: GCA_034670405.1. NCBI lineage: Eukaryota > Metazoa > Chordata > Actinopteri > Trachichthyiformes > Trachichthyidae > Hoplostethus > Hoplostethus atlanticus. Next base: position 6,484,234 of record JAXDDX010000006.1, on the reverse strand, counting down.
AACTCCACCAGTGTCGACCATGGTGGCCCTGGAAGAGGGTTTCATCGTTTCATGCTGTAAATGTGTAAACCTGGAGGCAAAAAGGGATAACATGGTGGATTCAGCCAGAATGGCCAACAACCTGACGGTGGACAGTGTTGTAACTGGGAACAGACCATCTTTACCTGAAAGATGGCAAGGACAAATGACAAGAAGACCGGACCGTGTTGTAAATGGAAGAAGATTGGCCATTGTGAATATGAAACTCTTATCTGAGACTAGGACTACAAGGTGGATTCTGTGTGTGTGTGTGTGTGTGTGTGTGTGTGTGTGTGTGTGTGTAAGCAGGCACACTCATTTTTTTCCCTGAGAATGTGCGTGCGTATCCTAGTTGTAAGACTAGTGGAAGAGGGGTACACTGCTCAGTCCCCATAACAAAAAGAAATGTGCATTTTCCCAAATTGGAATGCAAGAGAGAGTAGCCACAAAGGTTGTTTGTATCCCAGTGTGCAGCGGCGGCTGGGTGAAGGGTTGTGGGTAACGGTTCCCAGCCAACTTGGCACGCCTTTTCAACTTCTTTTTACCCTTCTGCCTTTTCATGGTGTGGAAGAACAAAATCCAGCACCATTGTTATACGTGTTCTCAGGAACTGCTCCACACAGCTGTTCAGGAAACATCTGCACTAGATTTCATGTAGGTCAGAGCACACAGAGGCGCTTACCCACACACACACTCTCTCACACACACACACACACACACACACACACACACACTCGGACACTTATGTGATTTACAAAGCTGATCATTTTTAGATGTTTAAACATGTTTAGCTAAGCCGCAATTGAGATTTATGTACATATGGGGTCAGGATTTCAAACTACATTTAAAAAAAATAAAAAAATGTTAGATGATGACTGAAATAGTAGTAGTATTATTCATTACTTATTAGTTACAATTTATTTTCCTTTAGGTGACAATTATATATAAATATTAGAGTATGTGTATGTTTTATTTTTTATTTTTTATTTTATCATTTATTTACACATATATTTTGTATCCTATAGAAATGTGTTAAATTAGTCATTAAATCATTATGAGGTGTAAAACCTCAATTAAAACTGACAATCTGTGAGACTGGATAACTTGAAGATATTTCTGGTATCATGTCAAAAAGTATTTTCTAGGCCTGATGTATCAAATTTCAATTTCATATCAATCCAGTCCTTCAGAGTCTGTTTTCAGATGAGTACAGTTTTCAAATGCATATGCGAGTGTTATGTACATTTATAGTTAAAGACTGTATAGGTTGTTTACTTCCCAGTGATGTATAACACTCACACACTAAATGATTTGGACTGACTACACCTTGGTAATGACAGTATACTACTGGTGATCAAAGCATTTCAAAGCTGTCTAATAAGGTTCTTTCAATTTGTAATGAAAAGTCCTACACCAGTCGATCACAAGACTTGGATATTTTGTTGTATTTTATTTCATGTACACATGGTTTCTTATATCATCTCTCAGGATTGTCTGGAAAATAATTCCATAGCAACGATTTTCCCATGCATGTGTGAATTTTTACTGCAAATATTATATTGTGTGGAACCCCAATCAAGAGAACAACTATCATTGCAGGAATTATTTTGTTTAATCATCTTAATCATTCAAAAATCTTTTTGATCTATGCAAGATTAGTATGAGGTAGTGTTAAGTTTGCACTATTACTACTATTTCTAAGTTTGCACTATTACTACTATTGTTAAGTTTGCACTATTACTACTATTGATAAATTTGCACATTAGTACAAGTGGATGAGTGGATGAGTTTGTGTCCAGCGGCAAACTGCAAATGTTTGGTGGATATTGATGTAGTCTAACAAATATGCACTATTGGAGCACATGTGCAATGCGTGTCTGTTGTTGATGAAATGTGTATTGAATCTTTTAATAGGTCCTTGCTAGCAAAAACATTTGGTATTATTATATTGGCATTAAATTGGTAGTAATTTTATCAGTAGTATTAGTAACATAGTCTCAGCTCAAGGCTGTTCTGATCTTTATTTCGTGTATATAGTGTACTTTCCTTAAAAAGCAAGGATGTAAAATATAATAAGTAATAAGTAACCTGAAGGCCACATGGGGAAATAATGTGATTCTAATGTTGTGCACCATGACCTACAATTTCAGGAGTCCCATAAACTGGATTTGCACATGACACGTGAGCCATTGCACACGACACATTGTGAGGGTCTAAGGTGGGGGGTGTCATTTATTGTTTTCATAATGTGGGCATTGTGAAGCCCTTTGAGAGTGTAACCGTGATTAAGGGCTGTACAAATGCACTTATCAGATGAGCCCTGACCCCTATGCTCTATGCCCATACTATGTAACTGTGTACAATGCAAGATGAGTGAACACAATCAATAAAACTATGCGTTTACAATGAGACAATAACTGTCTATTTGGGATGCTTATTTATTATCTCAATTTTGTGTGTTAAGGAATTACACAAGTTTTGCCAAAGGATTCATGTGAACCTGAACTGAAGCTAAGGCACATAACACTTTGACCGTTATCGTCTAAAAACTTTATCATCTGTGTGGGTTGTGGACTTTAATGTGAGCAGTCCTCAAGCAGAAAATGTCTGCCTATCCATACACAGTTTCCCTAAGCATGGTAGTCTCAATCCATTGCTGCATTTAGTTTTTAATTACTTGAATATCATCCAATGAAACACAAATATTTTTATACCATTGTATATCATTATTAGATTATTATTTATTGAAACATGAAATGCTTTAAACAGTTATTGCTTGTAGTGTTTCACACAATCAAGTGGTCATCTGGATAACTGTGTTATCTCAACACCATATACATGTGGGCAATGAAGGCACAGTGCTGCCTCTAGAAATAAACCCTTTGAACATCTCTCACTCCGCGAAAGTAGAGGGTGGTAATATATGTGATGCATGTCCTGGGGCCTCATTTACAGGAAGGGCCTATGAAGAAATCAGATTGTAGATTGAAGTTATTTATGGACCTCAAATGTGATGTGGACACATTCCCGGCATGCTCAGCTCCATGGGGGTGTATATGGGTAGATTATACCCTCAGAAGAAATGAGTTTTAAAATCCTGCTTATAGTTGTTTCTAAACGTTTATTTATCCAGAGACAGTTGATTGAGCATGTATGCACTTCACTAGCACCCTGCTGCACAGTCACACTGTTACATACTGCACATTCTCCCCACAATCCTGCACTGTACCACAGGAGCATGTGGGGGTACAGTGCCATGATCAACAGCACCCTGATAGTAGTTGTTAAAAGCCTTTCTTACTCATTTTCCTCACCTAGATTTTCCCAGCTGGTCTGAGATTTGAACAAGTGACCTTACTGTTGATGCCATCCACTCACCATGCTTATCATATGAAAATGTATCTGTGATCATGTCTAACGCACATGAAAATAAGAGGACAAAGAAGAGTCTATATTTAATAACTTGCAAATGGGAAATTTGTAAATCGCTGGCTAATTGTGTGACTACCTATTGATTTACTCCCCAAAACATGCAGGTGGATGAACCTAGTGTCATCAAAAAATGGTGCAACATTGAACAGTTATTTGATTCCAAATCCAACTTTTGGAGTGACTTAAGTAAAAAGCTGCTGCTGTTACAGGTTGCTAGATGCCAGCAGGAATTATTCCTTACAGTCAAACTCTACTGTCTAGTAGCACTGGAAGTAAACTCACTTTTCTCTACTGTCACACATTAAATGAGAGTAAATGTAATGACATTCAGCTGGAAAAGTTGGACAAAGTCTAGCAACCTGTAACCTGTCCAACTTTTCTCAGACAGTAGAGAAAAGTGAGTGAGTACTGGAAGTAAACTCACGAGAGTGAGATATGTAACATTAAATAAGCATGGTTTATTTTAGAAATACTGCAGGAGCACATTTTGACAGACTACCTTGCCATGAATTTGAGTTTTTTGGGGGAGTTCAGAGGATCCATTTGGATTAAAGTCATGTTAGAATTGGCTCCATTTGATTTTATTTATTCAGTCTAAATAAATTCATGACTAAAAGGCAATCCTACGATCAATATCACCGTGATTGTGATATTATTACACAAGCATGTATTTGTCCAACTTCTAACACAAAGCCGTCATCAGAAATGTCTGCAGTTGGGAACATTCCCGTGTTGAACAGGGAACCATATGCTCATATAAGCGCTAAACACAATCAGTGATCAATGTTTACACGCACTGCACACATCCAGAGGAAAAGTAGAGTCACAGCTGGATGATGTGTGAGGCTGGAAGTCCACGACACAGCTGCTGTGAAGGAAACACAGGCCAGCAGAAACAGCTGCTGCTGTTCGCTGTGGCATCTGGAAGGATTGGCTCCTTGTTCAGTTTAGGTCACAAATACTCAGGGATTGAAGTTTGCATCTAGGAAAGAGGTTTCTGAGCTTTGGCAAAATTCAATCAAGTTAAGTGGTTGTCATCAGAGACAACCTCTCCACATGAGTAGTAATGGACAACTCGCAATCAACCCACACTTATGACAATAATGATCTCTTGCAAATAGAAACAAGGGAAATTGAGGTCAATAGTTGAAATACATTTTAGTCACCTTAGAAAGGCTGTGCATAAGACATCAAGTAATATATCAAATGGGTTGTATGACATTCTTGTATGCTCATGTAAGATGAGTAAGAATGTTTTGATCGCTCTTTTGTATCAGAGAACCATAAGCTGGGTTCTACATGATGCCACATGGTCAGTACGTGATACAAATGGTACATATAATTGCATTTTGAAAAACAGTAATAGTCCTTCATTATCTATTATTAGTCTTTTGTGTTGTACCTATTTGACTATTTGACCATTTTTGAAATGTGCACATCATTTGACCATTTGTATTACAAATGTCTGGATGAATTGAACACGTGGAACCACACTGAAATCAGCCGATGGTGAAATGTGTTTGCTACATATTAATAGTCAATGGCAACCATGCCATCTCTCTGCATTATATCATTATGTCATGATATGCATTATATCTCTAATGCTTGGGGCATGTAGCTTTTGGAGTTTGACTCACATGTGAAATACACTGCGCGTCTTGTAAATATGACAACATGCATGTCAGCCATTGACTTCTTCAGTAAAAAAACCCTGAACAATATGAGAGCTGCCATGACAGATAGGCCCACTGCCATAGTGAGTGCTGCAGACCAGCCTCCAGACAGCAGAAAAGTTACGGGGACCCTCTGATTATAATAGAATCAATAACAAAACAAAAGCTCATGTCTGGGAGGAAAATCGTGGGAAGTGCCGCCGAGAGCCTGATTAGCATTCTGTATTGCATGTCCCCATAGGCTGTCTCCAGGAGTCCCCCAGGGTTGAAGAATGGCTGGGCAGGGGGGGGTAGAGAGGGAAGAGGGGGGGTGGGGGGTGAGGGGGGGGGGGAGGTTGCAGAGGGCCAGACGGGGGATGCGGAAAGTCAAGGAAGACGGCTTCACAAAGACAGGCAGGGTGGTGGAGGGGTCGAGGAAGGGAGGGGGTGTTGTAGGTCCTGAGGCTGCAACCATGAAATCAGGGGCTCTGAGGGAAATGGGTTCAAGTTCAATAGCAAGTCGCTGTCTGCATGTTGAGGGGATAAAAAATGGATCTGCCTCCCTGGGAGTCCTGTCTAACACAAACTGTCTCTGAATCCTGTCTACCTCTAACTCCTCCTAGTGTGGGAGTCCAAGAATGACTAGTCTGAGAGGAAAAGTGTCTGTAATCGTAAAAGGAAAAAAAAACTTGACAATTATTTAATTTAAGGTTGCTCCAATTTCTTAAATTAATAGGAAATGTGGTGGCGAAAAAGGAAGGCAGCTTCTATACAGCTCTATGAGCCGCCAATAGCTGGCCATTGGTTATAGCTTATGAGGCAAAAAACAGCTCCACAACATCACTAAACCATGTGAATCACTAAAACCATGTCTCACAGTAGCACTGTTTTTTGATTGGGGCTTTAAAGAGATCTATTTGTGCTCCGATCACAGGTGAATGTAACTAGCTGTTTGCAAAGGGTAGTTTCAGCCAAGCAATTTATCAGGTCAAAGTCGTAGTTCAACCACGTTGACAATTCCCATCAAGCATGGTTAGTTCTCAGGCGTCGTTGCTGCAGGTGTAATGTATTTTGAAAAGCAAAACAGAGAAAATAAATTGCTGAATGGAGAAGTTCCTGTTTGAGGTGGGCCAGAAACAGAGTGTGACATCAAGGAGACCAAGAGATCTGACCTCAGGGCAGAGGGACAATGGTCACTTCCTCCCTCATTCACCTCCTCTTTAGCCACAATTGACTATTTGAATTTTGTGTGTCTGCATGTGTGTGTGTGTGTGTGTGTGTGAGCCATGGGGGAGAGAGAGCAAAGGGAAGAGGTTGCTCTGTGTGACCCTCTTCGATGGCCTTTTAAATCCACAAGTTGCATGACCTTTGACCCTTTTGATTGTTGTTCTATTTAGTCGTAGGCCTTGGGGATTTCTCGTAAAGACACCTGTGATATCCCGCTGTTTAGCGCTTTCACACTGTCACCTCATCGTATACCATTCATTTCTAGTGAAATAGACAGCGAGCCCACGGCATGAAGTTGTACACGTGATCCAAGAGAAATACAAAATAAATATAATCAAATAAAAAGGTGTATTTGGCAAAAATGATGAATGTCACTCCATTTTTTCTCATCTTTTCTTTTCAGATTTTGTGCTTTCAACTTGTTTTCAGTCTCCCAAATGTTTAAACGCATTTTGCTTGTATGAAGGTACTTTAGTGATGGCAAAGTACCGAATGACGAAAATGTGGAAATGTCAAAATGAAAACTTGCCTCCTCCCTTCATTCTAAAACTGCACAGTGGGGGTCAAGGCCGGATAAAGAGGTTGTTGACCTGGTGGTTTGCTGATGTTAACCTCTTGGCCTCCTTTTTGATGAGGGCTCAGAGGTCACGGCTGCGTCAGGAAGGGTCAAGGAGGAGTCTTCCATGGATGGTCAGACAGGAGAATGAAGTGTGTCGTCCATCCCAACAGGTCATGGAAATTTATTTCCACACGCGCGTGCACACACACACACACACACACACACAAACACACACACACACTTAAAGGCTACATTTACAATTACAATTACAATATGCAAGTATGCTTGGAGGGGTGCAAAAACAATGTGAGCTCACCAAGGAATCACTTGACTCCTGCCTATTGTCACATTCTCACATTCAGTTGAACTTCCATCCACAAACGAACATTGTCTGCAATTTCTTCCTCTGTCTAAAAGTCATCCACTCACTGGTTCCCATAATAACTATCTAGTGGGTGTTATTGAAAAGTTTTTGAATTATCCCTTGACATTCCCAGACCATTGACAGAGGGGCGCCGAGGTAGATGGGAAAACAATATCTTATAGATTGCAATATAAAACCATTCCATCCAGACGACGACACAGGCACAAAACATGGCTAGAAATCAGCCATGAGTGTGTCATGGCATGTTGAAGGGTCTGACTACTTAATTAGACGTATAAAAAGACTGGGTCAGACAGAGCAGACAGGCAAAGAAAGGCAGGCAGGATGAGGCCCTTCAAACTGTCTGCGTCACACTGTGGGTGTGTGCGTCTGGGTGGCGGTGTGAGAAAGTGTGTATTCTTTTTGCCGTTTGCATGTCTGAGTCTTAGTCGTGCAGGTCTGTGTCTAACTGTGTTTAGGAATGCGTCTGTGTCTGGTAATCGTGTGTGTGTGTGTGAGAGTGTGTGTTCTGCATGTGTGCGTTGAATTAATGAATGAACCTTTTTTTGGGGGGACTCTGTCGTGGTGGAGTGATGATAGCTTTGTTGGGGAATCATAAGGTCAACAGTGTGTGCCACGTAGAAGAGTTGTGCACCACCAGAACCCTGATGATCGTTGTGACAGCCAGCTTGCCTACCCATAAAGACCTAGTAAACATCTTGTAATAAATCTCACTTAATAAAATTGTGAAAGAGAAGAGAGTGGAAGGGTTTAGGATATCATTTAGATATCCTACGTGTGTGTGTCAGAGGTTGCATCAAGTCTTGGGTGCATATAGTCAGTTACACAGTCACATTTCTAGCCATTTTGACCAATTGAATCCAATCCAATCTCTAAGACCCCATGACCTCGAAGAACACCTGGAAACATTATTTGGTACCAGTAAGAGTATACTCTTTCTGTAAACAGCCCAGAAAGAGCTCCTTATGTTGAACCTAAATAAAACTTATATTTTCTGATTGACCCAGGTCTTTAGGTTCTGGGTATAAAGTTTCACAACGCTGTGATTATCATGTCATTCTTATTTCCTACCATGCCCTACTTATGATGCTGCAAAAGCATATATGGTACAGAGCATGCAGTTTTGAAAAGTATTTTGATTGCGTTGCATCTGATACTAGCACATTTCAAAGGTAAAACATTTTGACTATTGAGAATATAGGGAATACTTGATCGTATGTCTATACTGAGTCATATATTGAGCCATGTTTATCCCATTTCCCTGCGAGTTAGCAATGTATGTTTGGTACAAATCGAAAATGGTTTCATTTGTTTCCTTATTTTTCCTTTTCACTTCAATTTCAACCCTATACAGGTTGTTCAAATTATATAACTGCTGAGCGGTGTAGGGGAAGAGCTTCTATCCAAATGAAACCGTTATTTTTTTTTTTGACGTATGAGTCCAGTAGAAATATCAGGCCCTCTTAAAAGGGGTTTTCTCTAAGCATCTGTTAGTCTGCACTGTGTATGAGTGTCTCCCCTTGCTGCAGACATTCATGCCACCCCTCATGCTCTGTGAATAGTTGATGATGAAAATAAGTCAGAGAGACACTTGTTTATTATTATTATTTATTGTTGAATCTGAACTAACCCGACTGTCTCTCTTCAGGGTCGCCACCCATGTGAAGCTCAGCCCGCCGGGTGGGGTGAGAACCAAATGGGTGCCCTCCATCACACACACAGCTATTTGCTGTCTGCAAGACACAGTGGAGAGGTCAGAGGGCAAATAAGTTCACAGGAACCAGGGGCTTTCACATGTTAATGCCTCGGGGCAGCACAAGCAAAGTAACGAAGGGTGATTATAGGGCTGTCGGGGTACTGTATGTGTTTAAAAGCACCGTTGGCTGAATAACACCCAGAATTTGATAGACATTTCTACTCAGTTGGTGGATGAGAATAACTTTGGATTACCATTAAATAAAAATGACATGAAAAACATGGACTTGAGCAACCATGAATGGAATAGTGCCCAAATGTTGAACCAACTGCACCCGAAATGTCACCAGGTGTGGCCGGAGCGCTGCCCTACCTGCCTCATACAGTATTTGCCACTCTGTAATGTAAATGTGTTTTTGCAATAAATCTTTTATATTTTGAAGATTTATTGATTTGGGCTCCCTGGGGACTGAATGGACTACATTGCTTAGCACATACACATATAATTGTTCTCTCTCATCTTGTGGTCTGTACTGTCTAATAAATCAGAAGCGATATAAAAATGATCTATTTACAATGGTTCGTTAATTTATGGAGTGCTGTGATCCAACGCAAAATTGATGCTTTAACATAAAATCCCAATGTTAGTCTCCCAATCACACTGATTCTATTAAAGGACTACACTGACTTTTTGGGAAATTGGCTCATTGGTCAACTTACCTTTTACATGCTATGATAGGAGTAGCACCTATGGTATTGGTGTTGTAACAGACCAATTTCCCAATTTACTTTAAGTTGTTAAGTTGTCCATTTGAATATGTTGCCTATCCAACACTGCTTGTCAACTCCCTCTAATAGTGCTTCTAGTCTAGATAAAGCGCCCAAAGACTGACTTGGGAACAGTTTCCCCACGCCAGACAAACTGATCAGGTATCTTTCACTAGAGGCTGTGGAGCATTGTAGCCTTGAGGTAATGTTTACCTCACCAAAGCACCATCACGCTTCAGAGGACAGTTAGAGAGGAAATATTTACTCTTAACAATGTGTTCAAGAGGGGAGAAATTAAATGACCTGGATAACTTTATTGCACAGCTGGTAAATAAACATAATAGCTCAGTGCAACAGAGAACCCTATTTATAAGCAAGCCAAATACTGTTGCATACTCTAGCTAGCATAGTGATCCAAATATATATATTTTTTATTGAACTGCTTCAAAAACTCGACAAGATTATGATTTTAACAGACTAACTTAATAACAGGTTAAAGGAAAAAAAATCTACATTTAAATAAAAGGTAATTTTCTGTCACAGACAAAATCATTTTTCAGTCTAAAAATTAATTTACCGTACTGTCCATGAGTTACTGACAATAAGCTACATCAGACGACTAATCATCAGATTTAAATGTGTGATGGCATGTTTCTTCTAAGCCTGATGGATTTGGCTGAATGAAAATGAAAATGAAAATGAAAATGAAAAACATTGATTTTGTTGAAATTTCAAAGACTGATGAAAATTGGAACAAAACTATTATATGAATTACCAAATTATTTTCCACTTTTAACTAAATAATGTTTGGGCAGCGAGCCACAGGCTATGAGGAAGCCCTCCCTCTGATGCTAGCACACTCCTGGGCTCATTAGGGAACAAAACCCTGTGGCTGAAAGCTCAAACCACCTACTGCTTAGCTGACACTGTGAGTAAACAGATTTAAGAATGAGCAGAAAAACACAATTAACTCCAGTTGCATTATGGATTGAGATGAATGTGTCGCCAGTTTTTGTCCCACTGCATATTACTTGGCAGGCAGTAGGTGTAATAGTGTCCTTTATTCCTGGTATTTACTGTCTTGTATGTGTATTTGAGTTCCTGGTGTGTGATATTTATTAGGTTGTATGTTTAATAGTTATGGTATTCCTACTGCACACAATTTAATAGTTACTATGTATTCCTGCTGCATAGTGCTTTGGAGGTAGTGTGTGTTTTCCTGGTGTATGCTGTTTTTTGGTAGTGTATGTTTTCCTGTGGTTTCATATTTAGTAGGTACTATGTGTGTATTCCTGCTATAGGATATTGAAAAGAAAGAATGGGTAGTGTACCCATTCTTTCTTTTCAATATCCTTTAATCATGGCATCTGTGTGTGTGTGTGTGTGTGTATGTGTGTGTGTGTGTGTGTGTGTGTGTGTGTGTGACACAGACAGACAGCGGGCTGACCAGCTCCTTTAGTGGCCCACTAAGAGTTGTGAGAACCAGACAAGCACACAGACACTTGCATGCATGACATGAACCCTCAACAAGCATCCACAGGATCTTACCCAATACGGTTCTACTGTGCTAACATCAGCAGGGCTGCATAACCAAAGAAAGGATTCCCATGCAATCTTTTTGTTGGTATACCTCCAGGTAAATGAGCCCCCATCTGGATGTCTGGAACATTGCAGGGCCTGAGGTACGACTGAAGCAGCAGCATCTTATTCGTCAAGTGTTTGTCAAATCACCTTATATGTCCGAAGACATCATGCAAATCAAATCAGATGATTTTCATGTTGCAACTGATTTAGGTTTCCTTATTGTACCGGAAACAGCCAACTTGGTTGTGGCTTTTCAATAGAAAATCAGTATCCAAGTAAGAAATAACAATGACAAATACAACAATATACAGCAATTACAACAGTGATGATAAGAAATTGTATTTTTTAAAATATTGTAGCCTACATTCATTATTTATTAGAGCAAAATAATCAATAACCAATCATCTTTTCTTTGTCCAAGCCACATAAGCAAAAACGTCTGTTTAAATAGATTTGTTTAATTCAGCTTGCATGATCAAAATTGCTTGATTGATCGCTGTTTACTTTGACCAAATATCACTGAAGAATTGTTTCTGAGATAGTGAAATGACGCAATAATGGTGAGATAAATTTTGCTTCCTATCCAGCATGTGTCTTCCACATTGCTTCTCAGCAGGCCCAAATTATAACCTATTTGTCTTTCTGGTTTCACACGTATGCTTGTCAATCAATCTTCACACCCCAAGTGCAAATTGGTGCAGTGTGAAAACACCCACTCTATATACCCCGTAGGCCTAATTGGCTCGGATTAAAGAAGCCATTAGATCAGTGGAGCTGATGCTCAAAGCTGTGCTCTTGACTGGAGGTAGCTTATGTTTTGTTAATGGTGAGAAACTGATGCAGCCCTGTCCAGCTCCTGTAGTTTTCACATATACCTTTTCAAAAACTTCTCATGCTCAAAGTACTCCTGATAGCATATGTATATGAAATTGATCTCTATAAGGGAATGGCTTTAGTTTAACATTATGTAATTACAGTGGATGTTGGATATTGTAGTATATATTATTTGCAATTAAGTGATCCAACAATGGAAGTGGTGTAATTCAGCAGAGTGGCCTAGTGGCTGCAGAGACTGAACCCTTAGCTGCTCATTGTAACTTGCTCTGGATAAGAGTGTCAACTAAATTCCCAAACTGGAAACTGTAATTTATTTTTGTTCTGCTGTGAAAATAAACAAATACAAAATGTTGTTCCAAAAGGGGCACCATGTGTTTGAATACACACATTATTACATTATTTCCTTTACCCATGCCATTTGATTGTTTTACGTAGTTGTTTTCGATGTCTGTTTCTCCATTCAGTTTTTTTGTTGTTGCAGCAGCAAAATAGTAGCATATGATATAGCACAGAAAAATAGCACATAACACAACTGATAATTTCAACATTAAGAACATTTTAGTATGAATGGAAAGTATGAAAAAGTATGAATTACAGCATTATGAGGATGTGCAAAACAACAGCAGTAGAGCTTACCGAGACAAAGAAAAGATGAATGAAAATATGTACAATATGAAAATGAAATGTATGCAGTATTTAAACAATTATATAACAAATGAAAAGAATATGAGAATATGAAATGAAAACAAATATGTGAATTGTGAATCTTATATACATGATGATGATGATGCAAAGTGTGCATTGTATTCACATGAACAGGTCTGCAGAAGGCCACATGCCACATAGTATCCAAAACTCCAGATGGGTCCAGAAAAAGTAGCCACGTGCATGGGCAAATGTGCCAAACGTGCTAAACACCCTTGGTGAAATTGATCTCTACTGTGGAACTACTGTTGTGCTCTCTTATTAAACAGAGATCAGAGATGAAAAAAAAATTATATTCCACGTTACTGTTCCTCCTCTATTCCATATGTAAATTTGTTTGTGGGGCAGTAAGTTTTCCCCTCTCAGCAAAACAACCATCACTGACCATTAGGGGGTCATGTGTTTAATAACAAATATTGTGTCCTCCTGGTAATTTCTATCTGAATTGTTCATTTTTCTTTTTCAGAAGACCAACCATTAATGAGACTTGAGCAAGGCCCGACTGAGCTGTTCCAGTGGAGTTACTAAGTGGCAGGCTCTACAAAACTGTTTGTGCTGGGCGGCTCCCAAGTTTATGGATCCTACTCCAAACTCCTCCACAGGCCATTATTTCAAAGTTCACATTTATCAATTTTGTAAAAATCAAAAATCAAAGGACTTCATTCCAAAATGTGATATATCCATTCAAGAAAAAGTTAATTGATCTCAATTTTAAATACACAGATACACATACATGTTAATACATCTTTTAAAATGTTAATATTCTGTGAGAAACTGTCAGAAATTACTTTGTAAGTGAATGTGGCAAATTTATTCAAATGGTGAAGATCTCATTTGGGAATTAAACTCTTCAATTATTTAGTATCCCATGACCTTTATAAGTGAAATGTAAAGGCTAGAGGCTTGGCTTTTATCAGTTGGGAGATGACATATTCCACTGTGTGTGTGTGTGTGTGTGTGTGTGTGTGTGTGTGTGTGTGTGTAAGCAGGCACACTCATTTTTTTTCCCTGAGAATGTGCGTGCGTATCCTAGTTGTAAGACTAGTGGAAGAGGGGTACACTGCTCAGTCCCCATAACAAAAAGCAATGTGCATTTGGCCAAATTGGAATGCAAGAGAGAGTAGCCACAAAGGTTGTTTGTATCCCAGTGTGCAGCGGCGGCTGGGTGAAGGGTTGTGGGTAAAGCGTATTGGTAAGGTTCCCAGCCAACTTGGCACGCCTTTTCAACTTCTTTTTACCCCTCTGCCTTTTCATGGTGTGGAAGAACAAAATCCAGCACCATTGTTGAATAACTCTGATATGTTCATTCAAAAATATATCTTGTTTCCACTAAAAGTCTGGCAATTCTTCCCAGAATCATCTCTCAATGTGCAATGCAAGGCCTCATGGGAGAATTTTGTCTATATTGATAAATGCTGCAATACGTGCATTGATCCATACACTGTTTCAATGGTAGATGTCTTACAATAATGAAAATTTTGAAAATTAGAATGTCTTCTTTTGGAAAGGATTATTATTTTACTATAACTAATAGTTTCATCTTAAAAAAGGGTGATTTCACATGGACTGTAAAGGAGGAATAAATGTCCTTCTTTTAAGGCACAACAGCTTAAAAATAATCACTACTTCCTCCTTTTCATTCTCTAGAAATGTCACTTTTCAGTGCAGTACACTTTACTGGTCATTAAAGGGGTCTCAAGGACCTCGCACTTGGGGTGTGACAGGTGGGGAGACAAATCTTGAAGCTGGCCCTCAATTAGCAAGCCACACGTCCTTTGGAAAAAGGTGGAACTCCATAAAGAGACCTTAAAGACTGGCCTCTGTTCACTCTGCTCCGACCCCGTGACCTCGAGGGTCACAGGCCACAATACAGTCCCATCTGGAGGAGTGTTTATTGGCCCTATGATGGAGGGGAAGGACACCAACCCGCAGCATTCATGCCATGCCATGTCACTCTATTGAAGGCCTGAGAACCACGGTCCTGCTCCACCAGAACCACCTCTCTGAACATCCACAAATCTTTATGAATTCAAATTCACAAGCTGATGAGGTCTGCTAATATGGTCCTGTCTTTGTTGACTCAGTTGGATTGGTAGGAAGGAGGGTTGCACCCATACATACTCACAGTGGGGGAGCTGCCCGCTGCACCCACATCTTGTATTGTTGGTTACTGAGCAGCACTAATGTGGAGCTGTTTGGAGTTAGCTGCCTTGCTCAAGGGCGCATTGCTGGTAGTGGTTGGGAAGGGAAAGTGCTTCTCATTTACCTTCATATGACATTGCTATCATTTCTGCATGCATACACACATATAGGAATATTACACACATGTGCATGCACAAGCTGCTCAACGTTTGATAAAAAAAAAGATTTCTAAATCGTGGTTTTTGTTTTTCTTATCAAATGTTAACGTAACATAACCAAACGTTAGTGCTGACCAACACTTGGGGGGTTTTGGCAATCTATCTGCCGTGATTTAAATCTGTTAAAAAGGCACAGCAGCCTAAAGTATGAATACTGTAGACTGGTGGGAGTTGAGATGCATTTTCTAACAATGATATATATAGACATGCCTTGCACATTATGCTGAAGGATTTTTCCCCCTGAAAACCTGACTTGTGGACAGAGCATCATAAATATATACATTTCCCTTGCAGCTGCAAACTGTCTCATTTAAGGCATTTAGTTTCTTTAATTGGAAATGATTGACTAGTACACATTCATTTGATAAGTAGGCTACTTATGTCTTATGCCTCACAGACATGCTATAGAGAATAATAGGGTCAATGTGACTCTGTGGGAATCCAGGGCCCGTGAGAACCAGTCTAAACATATAAGTTATAGCTTAAATAACTGGAAGTGCTTAAATAATCAGAGGTGCTTAAATAACTAGAAAGGAACATGGACATGTAGCGTAAGGTCATAGACATAATACACACATCACACTTGATAGAAGCATGACGGTACATTGATATGAATGTGTAGGCCATTTACCTTTACATTTTACATTTCAGACATTTAGCTGATTGTCTTATTTAAAGTGACTTACACTGCTAAGATATTAGCAGCCAATAGTAAGAAGTGCAAAACCACAGTATCTAGACGTAACAAATATATATCGTCCTAGAGTGACATAATAAATATGTACGTCTGTAATCCATGTATCACACATCTTACTACGGACCAGCTGAATTCATAGTGGTAGATTGTAGCATTTCAGCTTTTCCTGCCATAACTTGCCACAATCATAATGGTGCAGTGTGTTAATGCGGATCAAACAGATTGAATTGGCTATCCAACCATCATTAGTGTCAGTCATTTTGCCATCAGTTTCCCATGAACTATTCCAACAAATCATGGCACAATGATGCCATCTGCTGGCACAGTAACAGGTTCCTGTGGCTGTGACTGTTGATGCCCAGGGGACATGTTTGCATTTGTAATAGCTGTAAACCTTTAAGTGAAACAGAACGTAAGGTTACAATATAACTCATTGTTCTCTGAGGGAGTTTCTCCACCCAGTTACATATACCGCCACCTGACCGCCACCTGGCTGGATGATGTGGATCGTTCTTTTAAGGTCCCAGAGAGAACTTTTGCAGATCTATATTCTTTTTACTCATGTTCAAATTCCATCTAGAAATGAATTATGATGACTAGTAAAGGCATTATCACACGGCCAATTGTGTTTATTTTGTATTTTCTTTAACCTGCATCATTCCAATCTCACACAGCTTCATTAACATTTTCACCACACCTTCACTACCGACACGCAGCCCACAGAACAGGTGAATAACAGTGTTAACATGTGCATGCACATTTGCCTGGCAGTGAGGCATCAGTTTTCTAAATAACATCTAAATGCATTCTCTTCCATCCCTTCAGTCTCCCCCATTCCACACGTCCCTGTCTGCTTTCCATTTCTTGCTTCCAACTTCAGCCATCTTCTCAAATTACAGTCTACACCCAATCCACAAACGTCATATTACTAGTTTAGACCAAGTGTTTAGATGTGGCGGCCTCCTGTTTTGGCATTATCTCCTATCCCACAGTGTAAAACATCCAAAGGGCCATCTGCTCTGGTCAGTGAATGCTGGGTGTGGTTTGGGCCTGAGAACTGAATGATAGCAAATCCAGAAGGCTGCCATTTTTTAAGCATCTAGCCCAATAACATATGAAATGAAGCACAAACACAGTGTTAAGGGTGGCAACATAAGACGATGATTTAATCACTGCTCTGTTCTACAAAACTTTATTACAACATAAAGCTGATGAACAAAACTGAGTCTGTAGGAAATGAAAGGAAGGTATCTGTCAGTGAGATGTGGACGGCTTGTGAACATGTATATTTATATTTATTGAATAAAAGCATGGTTGCCTTTGTGCTTAATACTGATTGACTATGTGCTTTGTAGTTATATATATTTCTTGTCAAAATTCAAAGATGAGTTATTTTTCATTTTTTTGAAAACTTTCTCTTGCATACCATGCAAGGGTCTTGAAGACTTTAGCACCATTTTGTAAACGGTTCTTGGTTGGTCTGACAAAATAAAGAAAAAATGGAAAAAGCTAACATGAGTGAATAGTGTTTTATGTTGGAATAGTTGGGATCAAACGTCCCTTAGATATGAAGGTGCAGTTGAATAACATACAGCATTTTTTAAAGCCAAATGCTTCATGTAGTCAGTTTTAGAAAGCAGACCTGCTGTTAACATCACTTACCCAAGCAACTCTCCTGTGTGTGTCTCACCTAAGTTGGCCTAGTGGAAACTCCAAACCAGTTTTTTGTCATTACATTCAGCTCTGAAACGGATTGTTCATATTGATGATGTGGGTGAAAGTGATTTAAGTGAGATCAGGATCATAATAACAATGCAGAATCTCTCCAGCGCTTAGCCTACACTAAACTGAACAAAATGAAGTAGAAAATAATATAAAGGATATTAAAAAATCTGAATGTTTGCCTTTAAACAAATGACGACTCCCTCAGGATTTCAGTACCGTTCAGTAAACTCTGAGTATTAATACACTCTGTGACCTATGGTGTCCTTGGTTAAGACTACGGTTCGTTGTGGCCTCTGTCTCTAAGCTGTCCCAGTATCCTTTGTCCTGTTTGAGTATTCATTGGTAAAAGCATTTGATTCTTTTCACCTTGTCATGTTACAACAGCAGAATTTAAGAAAAGGCGATGAGGAAAGTAATGTGAGTTTTAAAACTTGATGTCCCAGTATTGTGGCGGCTCCTTTGTGGCTTCAGATTCATCATCGATCGCGTCAAGGCTTCCGGTGGTCAGCAACGTCACTCCGGGGGCCTGAGCAGTGCTTCCTGCCTCTGAAAGGAAATCCCCCCCAGGAAACGTGTACAGTGAGGCCAGTTTGTAAATCCAAATTGAAAGCAAGAGGAGGGTTAGAGTATAATAGTAGTATTGAATACTGATGGGAATGTGACCTGCACAAAACAAAAACAATGCATTGAATTTACAAGAGGAAAATCAGGCATCCAACCCTTTGGACTGATTGACTTGAGGCCATTCGTTTGCCCTGCATATCCCCAGAGATAGTGCACTCTGCCATATAAAGTACAACCTCATAGTCACTGTATCACTTAATATCCAATGTAGAAAGAGTACAAAAAGAAACATTGAATAATTTCTTAGTGGTTCAACATCTAGAACCGACAGTATTTTTTAACAGCGGGATGCCTAAACAGTGCTGTTTGTATGAGTGAGGGCATAATTGAAATCAGAGAAAATGTTATTGAAGTTAAGGAGAATTTAATGATGGTACTGATGAAATGTTGTGTTTTCCTCACAGGGTTACCTACCAGGGATGCATAGTATCTGGGGCTCCTCCCACTTGCCCCCAGCCAGGCACCTGACCAGAGGGTTTTGTCTCTGTTGGAAACCCTGGGCGCAGTAATAGCGGACAACTGAATCCGTCCTGTATCTCTGTCGAACTCTTCCAAAAATGGACGCGTTTTGGACTTTGGGTGGTGGACCACATGAGGCTGTTGGAAGAGTTAAAACATCTGAGATCTTCATTGCAAGCTTGCATCGTCCTGAACGTCAAGTTGATCAAGACATAAATTCTAAGCTAATTGGGGCTTGAATTTTTATTTCAATATTCAAAACTGTCCACTGTCCGTTATTGTCAATCAGCACATTGAAATAGTATCCATCATGTACGTTGACATATTGTAAATAAAAATTGAGTGGTTTGAGTGGCAGAAATCATGTATGTAACAGCCCAAACAACCACATGAGGGAGCTGAAACCATTAACAAATACCACGGTGAGACATCTGTGGTTAAAACGATGAATTCTGTGTTGAGGACAGTTAATATTACTCACAGGTGCCTTTCTTGCAGGTGTAGGCTAGGTGATAGTTGCATGGCACGTCGCTCCAGCGCCCGGCATCATGCCATACCATCACCACACAGTCTTCCCCAGACAGAAAGTAGCTGTCAGGCTGCCCTCTGTACCAGTTCTCATAGAGCTATGTGCATGGGGAAAAGAGTCAGGTGAGTTCAGTTCCTCCAAAAGTAGTTCTGAGGGATGTGCATGCAAGGAAGCAGTAATAATAAAATTTTTTAAATGTAATTCTGTTATACCTCTTTTTACTATCTTGTATGTTACTAAGTTACATTTTACTATGTTCATGATGTCATATCACTCTAACATATCATGCTGACATGATATGCCTAAAGAGTCACTTTTTGTTAAATTATGGGATTTGAAATTAAATGAATGTCGGTGTCTATTATTAAAAAAAAAGTGCCAGAACAATAAGTTACATTTCTATCAAAATGTTCAATTTTTTTCTCATTTTTCTCACAGTGTGCTTGTTTCCTTCTTGTGATGCACTGTGCAATGTTTGGAGTTGAAACACCTGTAACCAACGGTATATATGGACTTGTTTTTGAAGAGCACAGACACACTCCTCCATTTCTTTTATTCCTCACCAGTGGGTTGCCATCAGACCAGCAGAAATCTCCCTCAATAGTCTTATCATTCAGTCCAGTCCACTGGTATTCTTTATAGTTGCCTGGTGAGGTAGATAATAAGACATAATGTTCAGTCTACAATCCTTCACAATCCATAATAACTAACTAAGTACCATAAGTACACTTAAGTATTAAATTTAGGCTAAACATTAGCTGGTTCCCCATATATGGACTAAGCTTAGTGCTAAAAGAGATTGTTATGGAATACAAAGAAAGGGTTTGAGGAGTTGAGAAGACTAGAATTCAGCTTAGCAATCTATGTCCACCAAATCACAAATCCAAACCTAACCTTAAACCTAACAAAGAAAGTTGCTTCATGTCGCCCACCCCTATGGACTAAAGTGCACCCTGTTGCAGTAATGGCTACCCCGGTCAACCTACTGTCGATGAAACTCTGTTCCTCAGGGTTCATGATGGACACCAGGTGTGCCCCCACCATGCGACAGTGCTGCTCCGCCACCTCCCAGCTCAGACGCTGGCTGAAGTGACGGTAGCAGAAGCCATGGAACTTATCCCAGCCTGGTTCACATTGCTCCAGGTCTGAAAGAAAGGAGGAGATAGGGCACTCAAGAGCCTGAAGACATTGTAACAGGTTTCAGTCGTTGTTCCAGATGTGTCTGTGAGCGTTCCTCCTATTTACTGAGAGTGCTGATCTATGCACTTGTAATGTAAATATATGAATATAATGTATCTGCATGACTTTTGCAATGTGTTGTTAGTTCTAGACAAAAATGTATCTGTTGTGGGCATAACTATAGATTAGATCCATTTTCTTACCACGTAATTACATCATAAAAACATTATAGTATGGCTATCACTATTAAAGGGGACCTTCAGCTACTCTTAGCACACTGAAAATGTTTTCATGTGAGAGTCAAACAGTTTTACAGACATGACAAATGGTAAGCAATCTCCACAGCAATAGAGCAGAAAGCTCACCAGTCTGACAGAAGTCTCCTCCGTAGCTTGGCAAACAGAGGCATTTAGTGCGTCCACTGTATTCAGTACATGTGCCTCCATTGAGACACGGGTCTTCCAGGCAGGCATCTGAAACAGAGCAAAAGTCAGTCCAACTATCTCTGCTGCTGCAACTACACAAGCGCACGTGTCAGACTTAGAGTTTGTGTATCATATTATTCATAGTAACTTATATAGGGAGACATTTGTAAGAATGTGAAGTAGAAATGCAAGGAAGAGAAAGATTGGGTGGTTTGGGTGGTTACAAAAGAATGTTGATTAAAGGTGCAAAAGAACAAGGCTATACACAATATATAATGGTATGAAGAGAGGAGCAAAGGATTCATGGCATTGTTCTTCTCTTTAAAACCCTTTAAAGCACTTTTCATGTACTTCTCGTGTACTTTTCCTAAGATAGATTTAAAGGGGAAAAGCTTCAGACACACATCTGCAGTTGGAATGACATACTAAAGCATCATGACCCAAATGGGCCAATAGGTGGCAGTAGAGTGCAAACCTCAGAGAGCAGCAGATGAAGACAGCAGAGAAAAGCTTCTGCAAAGACCTCTAATGAGAGTGAAGCTGGTGGTCAGTCTTTGATTCATCTATAAAAGGTTGTGAGTCATTACCCTTCAAATGACAGAGTCTTCTCCCTTCTATTTTCTTCTCATCTGCTCTACTTCCTCAATACCATTCTCCTTTTAAAGATGAAATGTTTCTGTGATACTTGTATAAAGTGCAGACTAGAAGAAGCTAAACTGCATTGTGATTGTTGAAACAACCAAGATAGGTAGGTAGGCAGTAGCAAGATCACAGAAGTGAAATAGATTTGCAGAAGAAGAAGTGTAATTCTCATCAGGCCTCAGTAATAACAAAGCTGATCTGGGCTCAGTTTACCAAAAGTATGTTACTGTAGCAGTAAGATGTTTTTAGCTACACCGTGAGCCAATGAGACAAAGATGATCCTATTGTTGTTGATATCAATATAGTCGGTAAAAACTTTGTATTTCCAAAAAGTTAACTTGGGAGGTGGGTATGATTTGGGGGATGGTGTAATGACTGTGAGTGCTTTGTGATAAGTTAGATGTTTTTTTCCATTTCAGAATGTGTTTTGATTTTTGATGTGTAAAAATAAAACCAGAACAAGAGTGACTGGATAAAAACCTTTCAGAAGTAGCCTATTATCAAACACAAACAAATTTTTATAATGAAAAGCAGGGATTAAGGTGCACAGCTGCAGTGTTTGGACACAATGCGTTGTTCTTGCAGTGAATCTTGGCATTTCCCATTTGTTCTCATTGGCAAAGTCACCATCCAATGCCTCCTCGGTTGGCAAGTGAACTTCTGGGATGTTTAATCGTCTTGAAAAATCCTTTGGTGCAAAGGAAGTGATGTGATTTACATTTCCAGCAGCAGCAGCAGTTTGTTTGGAATAAATAGATGAATATGTTGGCAATTGGCATGAGCAGCGATAGACACCATGGCTGACCAGACAAAGAAATGACTGTTGATAAAGTTTCAGTTTCTCTAGGTGCCAATCAAAGGAAATGGACGTCAAAAACAACCAAAACAAACACGAGGATCTCAAGGATTACCCTTTTAACTTAAAAACTGAACACAGTCAACCATTTACTAAAAAAATAGGGGCAATGCCAATGCGCCAACACCTCAGTAGAATGGAGCCCTCAAATTTGTTTAACTGGGAAAAGGTCCCAGGACTATTTTGATGCCATTTCACCCGGATTATGTCGGGTGTTTTTGTAGGGCGTACTGGTGCACACAAGATGCACGCTTCAGCAAGCTTGATGCCTGATGCACATGCATGGGAACTACCCATGTCAAAGCCACAATGGAAGGTGAGTTAGCTAGTTTTCGAAAAATAATCAATATAATTTATGGTTTGCATTATACAGTTATTCCTGTTACGATTTAATGATGTAGCTTTCACTCATTCATTGACCTACACACTTGCTGCCAACATACTCTCATTCACTTTAGGTCTCACTCTCACCCCATCTTTTGCATGCTCCTTCACTCCTTCACAAACCACCTTCATAAACTAACTTCTTCCCTCCCATTAACTCACTCACATTTGGTCATTATTCAAAATGTGAAGACTAAATTGAAAAAAGAAAAACAACACATAGATAACTATGTAATCGTTCTGTTCCAGAGAAGTTCAGGAGGTGATGAGTGCAGCCAGGTCAGGATCGATGACCCAGTGGAGATGGCCAACACTATCTACAACAAAACTTTTTCATTTCAAGCTGATGAAGTCCTCGTTTTAATCTGAATGGAGTCGTTATGGATGCACTTTCACATGTTAGTAAATTCCCTCATGGGACAGTTGAATTCAATGTCAGTTTCCCTAAAATTTGTACATACCTATGTATCAGTGTATATTCACAGTTGTTTGTGTTTGTGTTGTGTTGTATTTGTTTCCCCAAGACTTTTTTTGAAAAGTGCGTCCTTCTGTGCATTTTGTGTTGCCAAACCCATATATGGATGGTTGCACTCTAGATCTCTTGTCCCAGCCAAAGGTTAGTTAATGAAAGACTCCGGGCCAAAAATAGGATGTTGGATTTTCAATGTGATTTTCTAAATTGATCAAAGAAGGCTTAATGTGGGTCAAAATTAAGTTATGTGCATCCAAATAGAAAATAAAACATTTTCACAAGTGATTTTGGCCCATTTCTTTCCTTCAACACCCTATAAACAAGATCTATGGTGTGGTGTCTATCATTATACTGCAGCATATTGATGGTGTCGGCTCTCTACCTTTTTTCTGCTGTGAGTTAAATACTGAGCTAAATATCTGTGATTCTTTTTTTGCCAATATATGGAAGGCAATAAATGTCCTACACTAACTGGTCTACTGTGAATCATGTGGTGCATTCAAGGAATAGAACCATCCAGGTTGCGGGAAAGTAAACAATTGGGATAGGGAAAATGTTACATAATGGAGATTTTTTTTCAGGTTTTCAGTATAAAAATGGAACTTGTGCAATTGTGAGCATAAAACACTCTTGCCAATAGGTGTGAATGGGAGTGACTGTCCATCTGTGTTCGCCCTGTGATGGACTGGCGACCTGTCCAGGATGTTTCCCTGCCTTCCAAACCACTCAATGAGTGGTTTGCCATTTGTACTGGTACTGAATGACAGTCAGTACCAGCTTTCCTGTTCAAATGATGCAAACCTGCTGAGTGGAGGCTTTCCAGAGGTTGTGTCAATTCCAATGCTGCAAACATGGTTGATTGGAAAGATTTAAGGAATTGTTAAGACAGGAGTGCCAGTCAAGTCTATTTGTAATGCATTAACTGGCGCTAATCTGAAACTGCTTGTAAAAATGGTTAGAATCCAATTCAGCACAGCCCTGCTTTGTTTGTACAGGAGACTGTTATTATCGTAGGGTCCTGTTTTCTGAGGAAAATGTTTGTAACTACCCACCATGAAATTTAAAGTGGCAACAAGCAGCTCTTTTAATGACCCATTTATCTCAACACACCCGTTTCTGCAGCTGCCATTTTGAGTTGTAGTAACCCATGTGTGTATACATACTACTGACGGAACAATTCTCCAGAGTTGTTAAATTTGAACCTAAAACATTTGAAACTGAAGGGAAAAAACAGATTTAACAATCACGGTAGGCAATAAAGAAGCCTTGATTAGTTGATTTTATCGTTCTTGTACCTACAAACAAAATGTACAAATTTTGGAAGACTGATTAAATGAGTGAACATGACTTTAGTATGAGAGTAACGACCCTTAAAGGACCTTTCAGAACACATAGTGTTAAAGGATACTACTCACAATACACTGAACACCTTTTGTGCTTACAAACATAATATCCTGTGCTTTCATCACTAGACTGTCTAGTATAGCAATGGAAATCTTAAAATGTGATAAAAGAGTACAATTGTTAACTAAACATTTGATGACCTGACAGTTTAGAGATTCAATATCTGTGCAAGAATATCATCTATAAAACATTATTGCAATTGCATTGGTCAGTGCTGTTACATTCAACATTAATGCTGTTACATTCAAGAGAAAGATCAAGTCTCTTATCCAGTTACTTCCAGATTACTGCAGAAAATATTGTCTGTGATTTTTGACAGCCAGAAGAAAGTGATGGTGATGATAATTTGTACTTGTATAGCTCAGAGATAGGGTACCCTCTGAAAGTAAAATCCACTAAAATCAATGTCAAGGTACTAAATTTCAGAACACCAATGCTTTATCACTGGTAATCACTCTTGCAGGGGAAAATCATTGTAGAAGAAGAATTGAAACATTCATTCATAGACATACCAAATAATACAGTACTTCATAGAAGTCAATCTTTGGATGAGGAAAAACACATCATGCACAACAAGACTGGTTTGTTGACAAATGTCAAATGGGAGCTGTCCCAGGTGTAAGTGTCTTGGGCGATCACAAGGAGAAGGGTGAGGAGTGTTTTAAGGGGAAGAGGGAAGAGTCAGAAGGGTGAGTGGGCTTGCTGAGACAAAGAGTGAGACAAACGTAGAGGTGTGGGAAGTCGTTTGAAAGGTTGTGGTTTACAGAGAATGGAGCAAGGCAGGTTGGGCAAGGGAAAGACCAGGGATTTAGTGCATCGTTGCGTCGAGTAGCAAGAGGAGGGCGGTTAGGTTGATTAGAGTGGCTTTAACATTACCTGAAAGTTTCCCTGTACCGTCTACAGCAGCCCTCTCATTGGGCAAGATAAGCAGGGTGGGCAGCTGGGTGAGACTAAATTCAAGATCCACCCGACTTTGATCCACTGGTGGTATAAGGGCTGTCACCTTCTGTGGCTCAGCTGTCTCATGGAAACCTTTTGGTGTTGTGGTGGTTGGGCTCCAGGTGTGTGTGGTCCACTGTACGGAGGTCGTCATGGTAGCAGCAGTAGGCTCTGTACTCGAGAGGTCTGGCTCTGTTGAGGAATCTGGAGTTACTGTTGAGGACATGGAAGAGTGTTCTCTGCTGTGCTCAAGATCATCTAAAGACTCTTGTGGTCCATAGGTGCTGGGCAGCAGAGTCCAGTTAGATGTTTGGGAAATGAGTGGGAAGATGGTAACTTCCTCTTCCATGGTTGGTGTAACTGTGACAGGTTCATGTCCACTTCCCTCTTCATGGTCAGCAGTTGTAGGATCCACATGCAGCCTATAAGCTGACGTTTGATACCCTGCAGTGGAGGAATCAATAGGCAGCTGGGAGGTGTTGGACAGCTCTGGAGATTCAGTGGTGGTGGTTAAACCTGCTCCAGAATCTAGGGGCTCTTCAGACTTTGCTGGTAGCAGCTGCTTTTCTCCAGAGGACACCCTTTCCATGGTGTCGTCAAATTCTAAACTAGTACTGCCTTCCTGTCTAGAAATGGAGGAATCCCAGGGATCTGCTGTGGTGGAGTACACATCCAGGCCCAGTTCTTCAGAATATTGCGGGCCAGATGAAATGCTCGGATCTGGAAGTTCAGTCTGAGACTCAGAGTGGGTGGTGGTGGTGGCCGCACCAGAAGATGACAGGTGAGGCATGAGGTCAGAAGTGATGGATTCTGGTGTGGCAGGGGATCTGTCTGTTCTGACATCCAGGTCACTCTCTGGAAATTAACACAGGGTATGAGAGCTGAGTAAATATGCTACTTACATATTTATGTTTATTCTCTCAGAATGTGCAGAAACAGAAAATTAATATCATATTGTCCATACCTTCGGAAATGTCTCCAGACCCATCCAGAGGGAACCACATTGAAGTTAGTTCCCTGATGGGAGACAGGGTGGATTGCGCTGGTTGGATAAGAAGCTCTCCTACCTCTCCTGGGGACTGAGTAGAGAGAGATATCTGTACAGGTTCTTCTACTACTGCCTCTTCCAGCTGTAATTGAAGCATGGGGTTAAGGGTCATAGGTGTGGATTCTGTGATATTATCCTCTTGACTGTGGTTGCTGTCTGTTTTGCTGTAATTGGCTTCTAATCTGTCAAACTCCAAGTTGATCTCAGGCATTGGTTGGAAGTGCTTCGAGCCATCAGATAGCTGGGATTGTTCTTCAAGGTTTGTCTCTGGCATTGGCTGGTAATGCCTGTGAGGCTCATACGATGGCTCAGGGAACACTGGGGTGTTTTCCAGCTCAGGCTGGCTCAGGCTGAAGTTCCCTTTGTCGTGGGAATCTGTCTCATTGTTGGCACTGGGCAGTAATGAAGTGGGATATAGGGAAGTGTAGGTGTCTGTGTTGTTGGTGTCTCTGGGTAGTAATGCTGTAGGATGTTGGGAACTATACTCCATTTCTACAGAAGGTGAAGTTTCATCAAAGGGTTGGAGGAGTTCCAATGAAGATGTGATGTTGAGGGGAAGACTCTGTTGTGTCTGACATAACTGTTGGGGATGTTTCAACCAGGTCTTCCCCAATGGAAGGGCCTGAGGAAATGGGGTGTGACTCCAGGGCACTCTGAGCCTCTCGTTCCACTTGCTCAGAGTGTTGGCTTAATTTCAGTTCTTCATCTGTTTCCATAAGAATGACCACATCTTGTCCAATGTCCTCAGGCTCTGTGGACATGTAGTCCATGGGAGAGTCAGTGTGAGCATTTCCGTTATCTGTAGAGGATAGATAAGTAAATGCAAAGAAGAATTATAGAGGACACGATGTTTTGTACAAACACATTCATTTGTTTTTGTCATTGGTATATTTTAAATGTTTATGTCCACCTCGTTTCATTTGTATTACAAGCGTACCAGCCATACCAATTAATGAATGTACTGTATCAGAAGACCCAAAATGCACACCTTTGAAACAATAAACGTCATGACGGCTGGATGGTTCTGGGAAGCCTGTTTGGTTGCTGAAGAGGTAGAGGGTTTTTACGCCAGCCTGGGACCCTCCACAGCGCTCCCTGGGAGTTATGATGGGGTAGCGCACACTGCCATCAGACAACCAGCCAGGGCTGCAACAGTCCAGTCCCTCACTCCATGCCGAGTACAGCTGTCCTGTTGTAGCAAGCTTTGCCCCTGCAGCTTGGCAGTAGGACTGTGCCTCCTCAAATGACAACTGCTGTGGGATGGGGTTGTGGAACACCTCCCCTATAAACACAAAATATTTCAAAGGTGTAACATGGAATTTTTTTTCCATGTTACACATGTCATACATTAGAAGACACTATTGTCATATTGTTTACTTTGGAAAAGAGCATTTTTGCTGTTATTCTCAGAACTGAATAATGAATACTGGACTAATCTCTGTTGCCCTCTTAACATTATTCTTCTGTGATAGAAACTACCCTTGATAATAATATTTGCTGTTGTATTCACTGTCTTCCACATAAGATAAAGATTAAGGAGATATGTTGCTATCAGTAGGATCATTTATCTTCCTATAATTGAAGGTATTACAACTCATACCATCAATTTGCTCCACATAACAGTACACATCAAATAGATCCGCTGGATCCAATGTCCCATAGTTCCTCACTCCTGGTTGCCCATCCATGTCTCCGTAGCAACCTTCACGGGGCACTTGGATTGGGTACCTGTGGAAGTGGTGCAAGTATGGAAACAATCAGCATTTTCTTCAGATGGTTATACTAAGGGTAAGGTTAGGATTGAAATTCTGGCTTTTGGTAGTTTCAGTCAAAAGTACACTGTATATTGAGCCATTTACAAAACTGGTGAGATACCTGACAGACTGGTCTGCCAGCCAGCCAGCATCACACTGCTCATAGCCATCATAATAGGATGCCAGCAGCTGGTCAGGAGTGGCAATCTGTGCCCCGATGCCCTCACAAGCCTTCTGGGCCTGGTGGAAGGAAAATGCATAGCGACCCAAGGCATCTCTATAGTGGAATACAACACCTAAACAAACAAGCAAGCGCATACAAACACACACACACACACATACACAAACATACACATTATTAACACATCTACACAAAAATGTTCTGGGATAATAGCATTTTACACAGTAAAAAGACATACCTACACCAAATAATAGCAAAAGCAGCCACAGGCATCACTGTGGCAGCCACACTGCATGCCTTCTATATCCCATAAATGCACTCTTACCTGTCAATGTAATGTCTAATTTATCAAGCAGACTTAGAGTATGAGCCATGTCTGAGGAGCAGTGACCCAGGGTGCTGCAGCCTACAGAGAGCTGTGACAGCATACTGTTTAATATTTTGTCTCCATACTCTTTTAGACTGATTAAAGATTAAAGAACAGAATGTAAGTGTATTTTCAGCCATTGTGAGTGATCCTTGTCAGCATAGCAATTTAAAGCTATGCTGATGACACCTAACTTAACCTTACTTTTCATTCTTCTGAAACTCAGGCTTTGATGTGCATCTCTGCTGGCCAAACAGACATCTTCTCACCACCTCAAGCTCAACCTTGACAAGAGTGAAATAATCTTCTTCCCTAGCAAATCCTTATTTCTCCATCACAATGTAGACTCATACATTACAACATCTTCTCAAACAGACTCATCCTCACCAGGGAATAAGCCCAGATCTTTGTTCAATTTCTACTCACCTCCCATCTCACCTAATACAACTTTGTCCTGCTGGGCTTTCTGGGCACTTCAGCACTTATAACTCATTCAACATATTGACTATAACCCTCCTTGTCTTCATCCATATCAAATTCTCTTAAATCTAGGCAATTGAGCTGGACAATTAAAATCCTACACATAAATAGATACACCCACAAAAACATTTTTTAAAGTGTGCTAGTATGATATCTTTCATTTTGTTACCTTTGACCTTGAGTTGTACAAGGTCACTGGCATCCTCCAGGCCCTGCTGCACCTCACAGCGATAGTGACCTGAGTCGCTGGAGCGCAAATCCCCCAACCACAGTGAGAGGTCGTCGTCGGAGGAAGTGTAGTTGAGCAAGGCGGCACGGTCTCGGTATGCCTCGTTGATCTTCACTCTCTGACCCCGCGCCACCAGGATCTCCGTCTCCACCCCATTGGACACCACACTCCACTTGACCCGGGGTAGTATAGGGGGAAAGGAGGGGGTGGATGTGGGGGACAGGGACACCAAGCAGGGGATGGTGATGGAGCTGCCCAATGGGGCAAAGACGAGGGCTGAGTGGGGGATGCTCACCTGGAGCTTTCGGACATTATCTGAGAAGAAGGGGGATAGAAGGCTAGAAGTTTTTTAAACTACCCTCTCAGGGACCAGCATAAACACTATAAGACATTACATATTAAGTTGGAACAGAGTATTTTCTTACATATTTTAAAACATAGCCTGTATACATAGTAAGAACATGATAATCCATAACATGAGAAAATGTAGCAGTACCATGTGCATATGGAGTTTGGGCAGGGAAGGCCAAAGTGAGATGGCAAACTGCACAGAGTAGTGGAAGAAGTTGTCTATGGAGATAAAAAGACAAACACAATGAGAATGAAGATATGATAAAAATGCTACAGATGAAGATTAATAAAGCATTTGTAAACTAAACTCGGGGAGAAATCATAAAAATGATGCTGACAGGTAAGTTATCGTGTGTTCGGATTTCAATTTCACACACATTTAACCTTTAATAGGCAAAGCGAGTTCTGATAGTCTAAGTCATGTACTGTTGTTGGTTCAGCTGATAGGTGGCATGCTCCATTGACCTGACCAAATTGATTCATGGGAAGATTTAAGGTCACCACTTACACACGCTTGTATATGTTGTGTAGCTGTGCATCCACCTGTTTTTGTTCCACTCAGTTGTTACCCATGGATGGTTTGTAGTTTTATCACACATAGTCCCCTTACATATGGAACAGAGTGGAGAGATAGTTTCTTCGAGGACAGAACCATGTTGACATTGTAAGATTTTGTTTCCTCCTTAGCAAATTATTATGTGTGCTTGTTATGCTTTACTCATTGGCAACAAAAGGGAGCACTGAATAGAGTTGAACCATAGTGCCAATGACTGCAATAAATGGTGACATTTATGATGTGAGGGATTCCTGCATTTTTATGGGTCATGAAACACAAAGAAAAACTATGATAAATTTAAAATTTAGATCCTCGGTTAGAATGGCAAGACATGAAAGGGACTACAGAATATAATCCTAGTAAATTACCACAAAATACGCCTGTGGGGGTGAGGAAGAAAATAAATATCATTGTGAAAAGGAAACAAACATAGAAATAATGTGTGTACTTTCCATAGATTGGATAATGATTAGCATTGGGAGAAAATCAATGTAACCCACTAATTTTGGCCTAAAGGTTAATTTTCTTTAGATATCATAACTTTGGCATGAATTTGGTAGTAAACTCAAATTTTGTGTGTAGAAAACATTTACACAAAGCCCATGAGATAAAACCCTTTTACAAAAGCCAGACATAGAAAGGATCAACTTCTCCGGCTTCCAGAGGGAAGCTGGGAGCACAAGCGACTGACCACAAGCCATTCATCACCTCCGTGAGTTAATGACACGTCTCCTCAGCCCAGAGGTATCCTGCCAGCTCTCCATCACCAGTCTGGCCCTGTTATTAACCCAGCAGGCATGGCAGCCCGCTCACAGTGACCTCACACGACCTCCCTGAGGCGGCCATGATGGAGCTGGAAATGTTCATTCATCATTACAAAGCAGTGTTCAGGGGTTTTAAGACCCCAAATCGCTTTTCATGGTTGTTAAGAGTTTAAAGTACTTTTAGGATTCAGAAGTGTGATAGCATGTAACTTTTTAAAAACTTTTTCTATGTCTATAAAATGTATGAAAGTATCTCTTCTCAGGTTATCAAATCACTCATAAAGGGGAGATGTCAATAAGCGGTGGTAATGGCATAAAGAAGGATTTTAAGCCTTCAGACATTTCAGACAGTTTATGAAAAAGGGAGTGCAAGCCAATATTAGGGTGGTTCCTAATATACTCTTATTTCAATGTAGACATTTGTGCTTGCCTTCCTTTTAATGAGGGACTCTTAACAAAGAAGTCCAAGACCCTTTGACTGTTGCTGATGCCACCAACACAATAGGACTCTGCTCCCAAATCACACTCTTCATAGGCAAATGGTAAAAAGAGCCTCTGAACAAATCCATAGCTAAGCACAGAAGAAGTACTGTGTGTGTGTGTGTGTGTGTGTGTGTGTGTGTGTGTGTGTGTGTGTGTGTGTGTGTGTATGTGTGTGTCAGCAGAATTGGCTCCATTCTTTTCTGTCAAGATAAAGTTTGAATGAACAGACCTCTGAATCATTTCCCTGCAGACTCTGCCGCATTATGAGCCCCATACATTTAGCCAGCTCGTCAGCCATCTTGACATCACTACAGCGCAGTAAAGAATCTCCACACAATATTACAGGGACTGTCTTCTCTACTGTCAAAACTGAAGTCGGAATTTTGTTTAAAACAGTGGAAACGTCATTGAGGCCAGAACCACTGTAAAGGAGGTAACTTGGTGAGGTGAGGGCGTTTGTCAAACAATAAAATCTACTTTTGCTGCATCTGTATATCAAATCCATCATTCTAAAGAGTTGGTACAAACACAGCTCACTAACTTGTGTCATAAATGGCCTTGTATGGTGGCAGAATAAATGTTTTCTGTTTCCTCGCCAGCTGGGTGGACTCCACAGCCTGGTATCACTATTAGTATTCTTGACAAGAAAACTCACAAAAAGCGAGCAGTAGGGCAAGGAGGACAGCTGCACACTGTGCTTTCACTTTATACCAACCCCCTTACAAAAAGCCTCGGGGAAAATTAAAGGACGGGGCACTGGCACACTTGCTTGCTTGCTTTTTTCTCTTTTCTTTCTCTCTCTCTCTTTTCTCTCTTTTCAAGGATGGAAAATGAAGTTAAAAGCCACTAGGATTTGTTTAGAGCAGGCTTTGTAGAAAAGGAGTGGTCACATTAAGACATTGTCCAGAAATGTTTCAAATGGTATAATTGTTACAAAAGTATGTTTAAACACTAGTTTGTGTCCATCCTCAAGCATTCAGACTGATGATGGTGGAGAAAACCCTGGTTGGCGCTACTTATTTTGTGCGGTCTTTGGACCACATTTTTCAGTGAGGTCTTTGACCTCACAGTCATCAGGACTCTGGCATTTCTGCTCTTTTTAATCAGATAAAGAAAGAAGGCAAGTCAAGCTAGAATCAATGCCACCCACTACATTTATGGGTCTAGAACCTGCAGTCAGTGCATTATATACATGCAGAACAAATCCAGTCTCGTGCAGAAACAGACAATTAAACATAAACAGACTGATTACATGTTGGTCACCAATGGAAGTGAAGCTTGAAAAATGGGGGTGAAAACGGAAGATCGCATTAAACCTCCACCTTTGAAATTGTCAACCTTCATTTTTAAAACAATCAAGTAGAAGTACAACAAAAACTGAAATTACATGTTGAAAAAATGTCATGTCAGTGCTGCACTGCAACTACACATCATGTTGGTGGCCTCTGCAGTAGTCTGCATCAAGGTCAATTCAGACAAAGACAACGAGCTGGAAAATTACTCCTGATCCCAGTTTAGCCAGGTCAGACTGCCGTGAAAGCATTTCAAGATTGATGTTAACTCTGGGGAGTGCTGACCTGGAACAGGCTCTGTCATTGCATCCTGTGTTAATAAGTCGACTATAAGATAAGGTAGATTCTACAGTGTAATTGGGGTTTTATGGATAGAAATCCACTACAGTCTATCTTTCTGCTCTCCATCTCAGTGCCTCTGCTCTATTCCTATTCTTCCATCTCCAATTCTCCAGTCCATCCATCTGTCGTCAGTCACTCTCCACATCCTTCTCTCTCTTACCTTCCAACCTAATGCTTAGCTGATCCATTTCCAAATCTAAAATAGGAGGTTGTAATTTTCAGCCCACAAACATTTACATTTTTTTTGCTAATCTTTCCAACATGGCAACCAATATCAATATCAAACAATTTGGGTCATTTACGATTCTAGTCTGAATTCATAAATTCATTCTTCTACCATTTAACAAACTTTAAAATTAGGACATTTCTATCTTTTTCCAGTTGAACTTAAAGTTTATTTTAAGATGTTATACTATTTTCAAGGCAATAAATTGCTTGGCTCCAACATGTATTACAGAGCTTTAAACTCCTTATGTACAGTGTAAAGCATAGATATACAGACAAAACTCCAAAGTCTTGATAATAGAGAGAATGTTTTCACGCATTTGTGATCAGGGCCCCTAAACTTTGACAAAATACACAACAGGAAAGTTGTTTTTATAAACCTTTAGTACTGTTACTTTGTTTTTTGGGAGTCCAACAGGTTTCTGAATCTTGCCATGAACAGGTGTTAATAAATTACTATTATGATTATGATTATAATACAGTGATTTGACCTAACTTTGAATTATGTGTGCATCAGGGGGCTGCATTTTGCTGATGGTTGAGCAGCAATTACCAGAGAATCAAACCAGTAGTTTTCAGTTTCACCTGATCCATGAGCTAATCTCAGATCAAAGAGCCATCTATCAAATAAAAAAAGTAAACTCTCCTCTTCCATGCCATCCAGTCTGCCCCACTCTGTCTCTCTACCTGGCCATTAATGAAGGAGTACACATGGACCCTGAGGTGCACCATGGAAAATGAGCAGAAGAGGCAAAGTGTGCACTTAAACTAATATGCTGACTATCCTCTCTCCTGCAGGGCATAGGGAA
Source organism: Hoplostethus atlanticus (assembly GCA_034670405.1). Lineage (NCBI taxonomy): Eukaryota > Metazoa > Chordata > Actinopteri > Trachichthyiformes > Trachichthyidae > Hoplostethus > Hoplostethus atlanticus. The sequence continues at coordinate 6,449,796 of JAXDDX010000006.1, read as the reverse complement.
TACATTTCCAAGCTTAAATTCAGAAGCATTCATATTTAATCCCAGAGCAGTGGTATTTAAAATTTACAAAAGTGAAAAAGTGAAAATGTACATAAGTGATTTCTTTAATTGAAAAAAAAGTAATGAAACCCAAATCTAGTGGTCTGATAGTCTCAACAAACCTGCAGAATGTCATTTAATCAACACTAATGTCTCTGTCACTTTGTCCCATTCATTCTTAATGGGACAGTCTGTTTTTTGAAAGAAAGGTGAAAGTGGTAATAGCCTTGAATAAATATTTGGGCCATCTTATTGAATTCCATGATGAACACACACAGCCAATAAACAGTCTACAGTAGGTTATAGCTTACATGATGGTATGGGAAATGTGAATAACTATTGACACCCAGTGGATTTCATGATGCGTCAGGTTTTAAAATGCTGCGCAAAGGAGGACTTTTTAAAAGGGCTTTTTATTTGAGAAAGTTACATGCTTCAGATCAAAACATAAGTGGTAACTGAAATAATTGCTTCAACTATTAGGTCAAATGAGATTTTCAGGGGGGAAAAAGATATTTTCAGGACCTCCGCTGGGCGATAGCAGCTATTCTCATGCAGTTAACTGGTAACTGGGTACAGTTTTTAAAAAATTACATTTATTATAAATTTAAAAACAACTACTTTGAAATACCCGAAAACTTAATACCCGCATTTACTACGTATGATCAATGTAAAGCGCGAAAAACCTACCGGATTCTTCTTAAAACCATTTCAGCTGATGAGGTGATCAATTTATATCTTGATTGGGAAAAAAATAAAGTATTTTCCCGGTCGGCTTGGTGCAGTGCGTAAGGACCGGGGCACTGCGACGTTCACCACCGGACTGTCTGACTGAGGTAAGATGCTCTGCGCAGGTATGGAGCCCGGTGTTCGACCGACTCCGAGGCACGGGGAGAGAGAAAAGAGAGTTCAGAGAAAGTGATGCCAATGATTAAATTCCTGAACTGCCCACTTTTTTTCATCCAACGATCGGGATGGAGATGGCGCATGTCTGTCAGAGGGGCTGGGGAGGGATGGCATCTAAAATAACCGATGTCATAGGCTATTAAGGGAGAATGGGATTCAGGAGCTAGACTATATGGGGTTTTTTTTGGTGCAGGGAAATGACAAATGCACAGAGTTGAGTTGAGTCAGTGCAGCAGTATACCAAGCTGGTTGCTGATGCTGCTGCAGGTACCGATATTGCAGCATAGCACCCCGGGTCACTGATGCTGGAGAGGGGGGCATGAGCGGACATCCACTCCTGCCTCCCTTCTATAATAACTAAGAACAGTAATAGCCGTAAAATTTGATCTTTTATTGTTTTGTTACTATCTCATTGTACTGTTTTCTCGACTGTAGGTCTGTTTGAATCACCTTGATCAAGTCTGAATGCACCAACTCTCAAATGATGCTGGGTTTGCACAATTCAGTCTGCAGTCTAAGAGGAACAATCCCTGTTGTCCTCCCACTCCTGCTGATGGACATGCTGATCAGTCATTAGCAGCTTGTCTTTGATACAAGCACTTTATTTAACACCCATCCTGTAACATCTGGAAGAGCTACTAGGGGTCATTAACTGGAGTCAGTAATTGCTGTATCAACATGGCAAAAGATCCTGAAAGAGACACTAAGTGCCCAAAAAGACCATAAAGAACTTTAAAGGTACCTTAAGGTGTAAAACTAAGAATTGAAAAAAAAACGTAAGCAGCACAAAGTGTACCACAAAGAATGGAAAATACCTCAAGGTACAAAAACATACTAGTACGTATTTTGGAAGTACTATTATCTTTCAAATTGGTGTCAATTATGAATAGTGACTACTGCTTACTAGCTAAAAAAAAACTGTACTAGCAATAAGGCCTGACAGAGGCTTTGAAACTGGTTGGAAAAAAGTAAGCAATACATTTTAAGACAAGTTGCCATGGATGGAAACTTCCTCTTGGTTAATAACTTGTAAGATATGGTCAATGTGAAAGTGTGAGCATTATGAGTTCATATTCTTGAGAGTTTTTGAGAAAACCAAATGTGTTTGAGGTCTGCACCAGATCGACTGCCACAGTTGCACCTATTTCCACAGAGTAATTTGACTCACTGCCAGATACTGTAGCTTGCCATCTGTTTGGATTGTGAGTAACAAAGAAGCATGCAAGACACATAAGGGCAAGCTGAGTGGGTACCTGACTACCTGTGGCATCAAGATGCTGTGTGTGAGTGGCACCTGTGTCCTCTATAGGCAGAATGATTGGCGCTTTGTAGCGGCCGTCCACTGCCTTGGCAGCAGTGCTGTGGTACTGAGCACCTGGGGAATCTGACACCCAGACGCTAGCAGGACAGTCTGGACAGCCAGCTCCACAGCTAAGACATGGCTATAGGTCATAGGTGTGTTTCAGTCCAGCTTTCCAGTCCCGCTGTGATTGATTGTAATTGTGACCCAAATAGATTCAAACCCAAAGTGCAATTATCATTCTCATTCTAAGCCTTTTTCCTCTTCACTGCCATTTCTGTTTGGGCAGCAGGAGCAAGGTGGCATTGCGAATAGGGAGACCATCCTTCAACCAGAAGACCTGGGTTGACCCTGACCTCTGACCTCCCCATGGAGAGGAGCAAACAAAAAGAGAATTTCTCCTTCAGTATCACAAAACAAACAAAAAAATAGAGCAAGTTGTCAGTTACTCAGATAATTTTCAGTTTGGGAATACCTTTACTGATACGTTTGTGCACAGTAGCTTGTCATGGTAACTTGTGACAATTGTCAAATATGAGAGTATTTTTTGTGGATATTGATGTATGAAGTAAACCTGTACTCTGAGTTATGATGCTTCTGGTTGTTGCAGAAAGCTGATTTTCCATGTATAAATCAAACTTTGTGACTGTACATAAAATTTATATGGCCAAATACATTCTGGATTAGGGCTTTAAGGCCCAAAAGGACTACCAGGCAATGAAAAATACAGCATTGTCCTAACTTCCTTTAAGCTCATAACCATGACATAATGTCATACAAGAATCCACTAAAAGCTGACTAAATTAGACCAAACATAGTTAAACATGCCTCAGACCTACATGCAAGCTAGTGTTTCATTTTCCAGCAACATTAAAACAATTACAACGAGACACTATCATTATACTGGAGCTGAGCTTACGTCATCATGTGACTCAGGAGCAAACGTGGTTTAAAATAGCTTCCAATATCCTGCAGAACTTCAAGAGATCACAATTGTCAGTGAGAAATTAACGCCACTCATCCAGCATCATCTGTATTTTAGAAATACTGAGTGGTGAACTTCTTTTTTGGATATGTAGCAGTTTGGAAATGAACGTTTCATTTCTATTCTGTGATGTAAGGCCTCCCCCATCCCAGACCTACAGGTGGGATTCATTACTTACCATGGATGAGAAGCATAAATGACTCAGCTAAAATAAGAGAGCAGTACATGCTGTTTTATTTATAAGTCTCCTTCATTCTGCTTGAGTCATGTTCAGTGGTTTCATTTAAATGGGCTGCCAGCATTGCAATTTACCAAAAAGTACAAATTACAAGATGGATATTCACAAAAGTCACTTAATCCTACACAAGTTAGACTGCTGTAAATATGTCTTCTACGTGTAAATGGAAAAATAAAGAGAAAGACAAATGGAGCAATACAGCAAGACAGGAAAAGATAAATCCAACAGCAAAGGTTCCACTTGACAAACGTTATACTCCACCTTGCTGTAATCCCACTCTGAAATCCATTGGACACTCATGCAATGATGGGAAAGACGACCAGCTTTTGAATCATTTTTCCTCCCATAAAAAAGAAACCTCAAAAACCCTGTTTCCGCTGACTGGCTCCTTTTATTCCTCCTGGGATGCCAGTGGCAGAGGCAAACTGGGAAAGAGGGACAAGTCTGGGAAAATTACTGTGCTCATCCACTTGTTGGCTACCTCAGCCAAACCATTGGCTTGCCATGCTTTCAGCATGATGTTACTGCATTGACCGAAAATTAGGGTATGGACAGCCACAATGAAATTCTGACGCAATTATATTACCCGTGACACATCGTTTTTTGTGTCACTGCCTGGCACCAAAGCTAGTTGCTTTTGCAGCTGGGGACCTGGCATGAACTAAACTTGGTTCTTGGATAAATCCATACTAGTGGTAAACCAGGTTAGAGACTTCATACACTTTATAGCCCCCCCTCCCTCATATATCACAGATGTATACACACACACAGCTGAGGTTGAGGTCGGCTGTGGAATAGAAATGTAATCAAGAAAGACTGGGTATCCCATTGATGGGTGCAGCTAAAACCATCAATATATATTAAGTGAACGGATGCTGGCACTGAATAAAACACATATATATACTGCAACAAAACCTCACAAAACTGACAAGGGGTTAATGTCTAACACAAAGAGAGCTCCTTTTAAAGTCAGATGTCAAGCAGTGTGTACACAAGCAAGTACCAAAGAGCCGCTGACCAGATGGAAGAAATATGCAGTTGGTGGGGTGGGGTTGACTAAATCTGTAAAATATTGATATTAGCAAATCCAGGTTTCCACTAATAGATTAGACAGATGCATCCAGGTCAGTAGATGACCAGGAGCAAGCACAATGTTCCAAAATGCACAAAAAAACTCAATGAGCTTCAGATCACTGGATGATTGAAGGGTTTTGAGTCCTGCAGTCAAGGGAACCACAGCGTTTGGAGACGAGAGCGATATGAGAAGATATTAGTTGTTGATGTTAGGCATTGATTTTACACCATCGTTCTGCAATACCAGAAATTTTGACACAAAAATGTTGCTGTAGCTTAATGATCACATTAACACTAGACTGTTTCCTGTAATGCGGTTCAGTAAGGTGTCTACATGTCCAAACAACCCTGATATCGCAGTACTTCTAGTCACCATTCCAGTATCAATACTACAGATATGACCATAACTACCTTAAGTAATAATTCACTTCAGATGTTTAAATTCTTCATGTCTTAATCACATAATTCACATGACCGCATTAAAATCAAAGTATGGGTGGTGGCCATGTTTACACCAATACTTCAGTCTTAATTTGGTCTGATGTGGGTTCATGTCAGCGGGCTGGTGACCAGAAGGTTGCTAGTTTGAATCTCTCGAATCACTCTGGACAGAAAAGTGAACATTAAGTGATATGTTCCATGGGAAATAAAGGTTAAATAAAACAGCAACATACATTTACAATGATTTTGCTGGGGCCTTTATGTGATTTAAGTGATTCTTTTTCTAACTTCTCATACAGAACAACTTGCTTGATATATCCTTATTAGTTATTAAAGTGGGTCAGAAATTCATAGGTGAGGTCATACTTGGATCCTGATGCAAAAACTGCCACAAAGCAGTTGGAATAACACAGTTCCAATGTTTAAAAGAAAACCAAATGAGGATAATGGACAATTTATCTGAAACTACCCAGTCTGCGTCACCTCCTCCCAAAGCCATTTCCTCCTGGAGTATCTCCATTACTTTGTACCTAGACTGTTCTCCCAGACAATTTGGAAAGAGAGACTCATTGCCCAACAGCTTAAAGTTGTCGAGGGCAGTATGCCTGGGCTCCTGTAGAAAAATATACCCATATTTAGCCTCATGAATTGCCAAACTGGCTGCAAACATCTGCCAATACCAAGAAGTACTTTCCGCATCATATCTATTTTACAAGACTAGACAGTAAGCAAATTATTATTTCTGGTACAGAACATACTGTGTTCATTGTGCAAACTTGAACAGCATTGTGTCCACTAAAATTCAGAGCTTTTCTCAAGAATCCTCACCCAATATAAGCTTTCCATCTTAGCTGATGCTGCTTTTAGAAACTCCAGTTATCGTTCTGATCCAGTTACCATATCAATCCTGCTCAAGGGATGTTATTCAACTATTTGCATGGTTTGGGATCCTGATGGAACTTCCTTCCCAACTGATGCTGATATGAGAATAAACTCAGTCCAAAGAAAATGAATGTATTCCTCCATTGCATCAGTGCTCAAACTGTACATAAACCTTAGTACTTGTTTTTCCCTGTGACATGAAGATGCATTGATGTCATCCATTATAATTTGATGATATTGTTATTTAAGACTATGATGTACTTCCATTAAAGGCCAGATCCCAAATCATTAAATTGGTAATCAAAAGGTTTACATGGGACATTTATTGATAACATAAAACACACAAAAACAATACAAACTGTGATACCATGCTAAATAGAGAATGATTGAAACAGCTCCCATTCAGGATGGAAGGAAGCATGCAGGTTACAGCAGGCGTCTGCTTCCCCTCCTCGTTTTTGCAGAACTAGCATCATCCTCACCAACTTGGATGTTAGACCAGCCTTTTAAATCCATGTCATTCACATAGGATATTCAGCTGAATTCCACCTTAACATGGTATCTTCAGACCTCCCTGCTGCCTGAATATTAGACAGCATAAGAATGGGGGACATAGGATATGAAGTGTCTCTGAGGTTCTCTGGTCAATACCAGTAGGACCTTTGGGGCCTCCTGTTCTCCTGGATGCCCAGTTTCTCCATGACCTCCTCCTCTAGTGTTTTCAAAGATGGTACATAGGTCCTATCTAGAGTGTCTTCTGGACTGGTATCTTTGGGACCATCTGTGATGACAAAAATGTAAAAAAACAATGTAAATGTCATTTGAAAAAGTATTTTCATTTTCTGTTATGAAAGAAAACCCCACTGCAGTCAAAATAGTTGACGAAGACTGTGGAACAGTTTACCCCAACATGAAATGACTCACCCCAGTCAGTCGAACTCGAATGAAGTTCGTACGACCACCAAAAACACAGCCAGTTAGTACCCGCAGTTCCATCTCAGCTTGCAGTATCAGAAGTCTTAAAAACATTGCCGTTCCTCTCTTTGCACTACTTGTTTTGTTTTTCTTCATTCAGCCTTTGCTCAAAGTATCGTGATAATACTGAACCGTAAAAGCAGTATTGAACCAAACCGCAAGCTGAATGCATTGTTATATCCCTAATAATGAGGTACATACAGGCCTTTTGGACTCAAAGTGCAACTGTTTGGCTTGGAATACGCTGCACAAGTTGTTTAGTGAAATTGTATGACCTTTTTAAATCTCTAAACAAACAGACCCTGTTCTCTTCAAATGTTTAGGAGAAGGCCAAGATGAAACAGCGGGGGCCAACTGGCTGTGTGTTTGGTTGTATGAACTTCAATGGAGTTCGACTGACATGGGTGTGAGTAGATAATGGCTGCATTTTCATTTTGGTGTAAACTGTTCCTTTAATAATAAACACTGCATTATAGTTACATCAGATCCTGCGTATCGGTAAATAGCCCTGTACATTCCCTTGCCAAATCCTATAAACATAGTAAAGAATAGAAACCAAAAGTTGCATCCACAACTGGGGTTGCAGACTAATTTGCTATTCGACTAGTGGGGCCCCCGACGCCCAAACACAAGCCTACAGGCACAGAAACAAAAAATCTGTTTTCATAAAGCTGAGAGTACTAAAGCTCCCAGACAGTCATTAATGCCACTATTTGTGTGTTGTTTGGGAATTAAATTATTTTTTTCCTCCCCATGTAATACAGAAAACAGGGAAGTGTATCATTTTGAGACCTATTGTTAAAATTCTGCATACAGTTGAAAGATGAATGACAGCTGGTTTCATATACTGAATATTAGCTAAACATGGAAGACACACACACTCTCACCTTTCCACTGCTGCGGTACGATGCCATCTCGGCGCTCAACGATAGGTTTAGGGACGATTCGACCCGTCCTGAGAGAGACCCGGACCCTCTCGCCCTCCTCTGTGTATCTCCACTCCACCTGGGTGGGCTTCCTGGAGGATCAAGATGCATGTCATAGCCAGTCACTATTGAAATAAAAGACCACGACTCCATGGTCCTATTCTTACATTTACCTAAATAATGTAGGATTATTTTTAACTAGGGCTACTAGGGCTCCAGATAAAGATAACACAACAGGACTTGACCTTCCACAAAAAGGCCCACCACCCATTTTGAATCCCAACCCGTGGTTCAGACAGCATGCTGGCCCTGAAGTGGGCATACAGGTGCACAGCCATAGTTTTAATCCTGCATTGTAGCAAAGCTTACCTGTCTGTGGGGTCGGTGAGGGCAACGTCACGGAGCAGGATGGGAGCCTCACTGGCAATGTAGGTCCCGCGGTAATTCCCAGATTTGCCAATGTACCTGTAATGCTGAGACAGGAAATAATTGTTAACAGTTCACTAACTTGGAATTCCCCAAAAATTAAACAGGTGGCGGCCAACAAGGATTCGTGAGGCTTAAATGCACAATTTAACAGTCTTGCCAAGAGTCTACTAAGTCCTGCCAGACAAACTATCTGGCTCCATCTAGTGGAGCTAAAAAATAAATACATGGTGTAACACTGATGTAGCTTCACTGTTGCTATGGTGCAAAGGTTTGTGTCCGGTACTGTGTTTAGATTGCTATGGTCATTCTAAGGCTTTAGCACACTGTGTATTATTAACAGCAAGAGCCAGCTTCATATCCTCTCAACGGTAGTAGCATATACACTGTGGTGCACTAAATCTGGACACAGAGGTTAAAGTGCAACCCAACTTCTAGTCACACAAACAGTAAGCTGATCAAACGGCATGTTTGCAAAAAAGTATGTTTATTCTTTTCAATGTTTCTAAAGAACCTGTTTGCTGTTTGAAGCTTAAACAGCACTGAACTGAAAATGAATGGACTCAAGCTCTGATACACAAACTAACAAAATAAAAATATTGACATCTAACTAAAAAACATAAATGACTGCTATGGGAATAAACTTCAATGCTGGTGTTCCTTAGTCAAATACTAATACTAAGTAAAAGTGTAAAATGTATAGAGATACAGAGATAATGTACATGAAATTTAATTAATGTTGGCAAGCTTATGAAACAGCAGCAAGGCCTCATCTTCAGCCAGGCCAGGTTTCAGCTCTGTTATGTGTAGCTGATGGGCTTCCAGTGTCTCTACCATCTACAAACAGTTAGTTTTCTTCCTAAGTGAAAAAACGCAATTCCTTACTGTGTTCAGTCCCTCCAGGATAACCCAGTTTCTGTGTCTGAAGACTTGGACCACCTTTCCCTGCTTCCCTTTGTCCTTCCCTGCTAGAATCTCGACCTAAGAAACAGATGAAAAACACACACTGACTAGTTTAATAATGTAGAAATACATTATTCATCATGTATGTCAGTTAAATAAATCAATTAAATTCCCCTATGTGCAGTTCTACAGACATCTATCAATCAGAGATACTTTTGCTAATACCTATTGAGAACATTTTGGCTAAAAAGGTCCTAATCTTAGTTTTTTGGCTCCTGTGGGTGCTTGGAACGAATAATAATCTCAATGTAGTATTTATTGCAGACTTATATGATTTGCAAAGATGGCCATGGACTTAATCTTTGCCACAACATAAGATATTAAATGACTGTAGTGCTCTGTTCATAACTTAATTGTTACAGTCTGTAGTTCAGTTTCCAAGTTTTCATGAAACCCAGTACAGAACAGCTCTCATTTACCTACCGTGTCCCCTTTGAGAACAGACCAGTCTTCGTGCGCTATAGGCTCCACAAACACCTTCCTCCTCTTTTTCCCTGGAGTATTGAGCCTCTTAGCAGCCATGGTCCAGGGTCTGTTTGTGCCGTAGCGGTAGTCTTTAGGAAGAGCAGCCTTGGCTGCCATGGACAGGAGTGCCGTCAACCTCATTCTCCTGGAAGGACAAATTAAATCAATACTGAACTCAAGAGATGCCCAGTTCTCCTTGATAGGACTACTCTGCTATGCTAGGTTAACGTTATGTTGCTGGTAGCTAGGTTACACCGGCTACACAGCGAGCTAAACACACACCACCATTTCCTGAAACACAAGAATAGATAGCCTACCAAAAATCCACCTATAGAAGGAGTTAATTATGATCTTGCTATAAGTTTGTAATATTAAAATGTGAAAAATATCTTACCCCCTCTTGATGTCAATGTCACATGCGGAGCACCAACACTACCATTGGTCCGTTAACAGCACCACCTATTGGATAGGAGGCTGCCTGGTTTAGCGCATGCGCAGTAACCAAATCATGCATCCTGGTAGTTGGAAAATTGATCGTTAAGGCCGGATGTAGCACATGGCTGCAGGTTTACCTTCTATACTTCAGCTGCAAGTAACTGTCCATGTAAAACTGAGTTGTTTACTAGTAGAAACATATTTGAGGAGCTAATGTTGAGGTATTTTGTTATGATGGCTATTCTAGTTTGTATTGTGGTATTCTGTTTTGGCCTGAGACATCTTAAGACATTTTACTTAGTAATTCTTAGCTAGGTATTAAGATATACTGCGGCTCCTTTTTTTTTTTACTTTACTCTAACTCAATGTATTGAACAGGACAATTCATCTTCAAATAGTTGAGCTGGATGACAGCGACACAGTTAATTATTCAACTAACACAGATAGTTGTTATTCATCATTTCCAAGTAACACTTCTAAAACATTGTCCCTGATTTTTGCGTTATTGCCATTTGAACCTACCGGGCCACCATCACGGGCAAAGCAAGACAGCTCAACTGGGCACAGAGAAGCTGAAACAGAATGATCAGTTATAGGGAACTGGTTGTTACATAAGTAGGTCAAATAACATTATGATTTGTGACAAGCCCCAGAGATATTTATAGTGGCCATACCAGACATGCTGAGAATGTGTAATTGAGTATTTAGGCGAGATAACACAGTCATTAATCTTGCGAACCAGATGTACCAGCTGCCACAGCATATCTAGAAATAAATACCCCAAAAGCTCCTAACCAATATTAGGGAGAGTTGTGTTCAGCTGCAACATAAGTCTACTTGTCAATGATTCCCCAGTGAACCAAACATACTTAGTTATTAAGGAAACAACCAAGTGAAAGAGAGGAAGTTCTTTACTTGTTCAGGTAACCAGGGCAAAAATACCCTCAAATTAAAGCTGACACTTGACAAATCTCACGGTAGCTGTGTCTCATAATGAGTAATGAGAGTGGAGTGAGTCAGAATATTGTGTCACTGGCCAAACACTTTAAGAGCTCATACTCGGACAAACCCCAGAGACAAAGTCATAGCTGTCAGGATAGTTTACATAATACAAACACTAGTTCAGCTATTACAGCCAAAGACCCCAAACTGTGCCACCATGAGGTTTTCTCAGTAGTTATTTATGACATGCATAAAAAGTGTCCTCATTGGTTTCATTGCAGATGACAATCCTGTTGATTAAACAGGATACTCCAGTGACCGAAAAATAACTGATTTGTGCCAGGTGCTTTCCAGACTAAGGAAGTCTGAGTGGTGCAGTAAGGAGGGCTGAAAAACTCAATCTAAACATGACACATACAAGTCATTTTGTAATCAACATGTTTATTGAATGGACTGGCGCTACAATGTGAAAACTAAGCAGAAGATTAAGCTGAGTGGCAGCCTCTGAAAATGACAGAGAGATCTAAACCAAGGATTACACAATAATTACAAATCACACCCTAGGAATTTGTTCCAGAGACTTGACTGGGGGAAATTAACTCTGACCATTTTATATTATGAAACAGTGGAGTGGTGATGGGGCGGCAGGCATAAGAGTCATGCAGCAGGACAGCATAGGACATCTGCATGGATAGCAGTCCCACTGTGAGCAAAACAACCAGGGTTATTTTAACTTTTAAGAACCGAGGTTCCCCTTGGGTTCAGCGATAATTTGAATAACTATGGGCTTGTGTTGCCAAATATGGCAACGACATTGAAGCAATGAATTATATCCAAATAACATGGTAAATATGCAAAGCATGTCAAAAACCTGAACCTGAAGATCGAGTACCCCAAAAACTACCATTATGGAACAATGAGTTGCCAAGGAAAAATAACAACACCACATCAACATGTTGTCTAAATAAATGATTGAATAAAACACTTCTTTAAAACATCACAACTTGGATCCACAGCCAAAATAATAAGACCATTTAAGTAAAGTAGATTCATATTCCAGTTAAGAGGGTTAGAAAGAGAGATCACAGACAGCTTTAAAGAGGTTTGGCTCTGGAGATGCTTGTCAATTCAAAACTTGCACCAAAATCCCACTTCTTCAAGGACCACAATTTATGTAGATTCAATGTTTGTCATGTCACAATGTATGCCAGCAATACATTTCAGAACTATGGAAGAAGCATACTTGGTACCACCAATTGCTGAATGCAATTAAGTGTTTACAATTACATGTCCACTACCTGGCAATGTTATGTGAGCTAAACAAGGAATTAGAATACAATGAAATTATCAGTTGAACTGACATGGTGGATTCAAAAAGATTTGCCGGAAAACAACCCCAGCAAAAGTGACCAAACATTTCAAGACCCAGGATTGACACAATAACATTCAGGAATGTGTTTCTGCTTTCAATAATGCACATCAACTAAGAGTTTCTCTGGAAAGTACAGAGGGGGATTCACAAAGTTATTTTTTAAATCCTAAATTACTTTAAGGTTCTTCTCAAACGGGGCTGACATATTGAAAATATTCAAAAGCCGAGTAGGCCACATATGGGATCTAGTCAAATTAATTGCATAATTTGGTCACCTCCAATGAAGCACGCAATACATCAAAGCAACAAAAGCTGTGTAGCATTTTAATTTCCTACAGTGAACTAAACAATGCTTACAGAGGCAAAAAAGCTTTGAAAGTGCAACTCAACATGTATCAGAAGATAAATCACGTTTCAAGATCAGGCTGAGAAGCTAAATGAAACAAATAGAAGAAAACCTACTAAATCGTTTATGTATACTGTATTAAAGCTGAGAGCATAAGTGAAAAATTTGTTCTTTATGAGTACAAGAGGTGTCCGTTTTCAAAACCACCATCAACTTAATGGACAAATGGGACTTTTCGTCAGACAAAATTGTTTTGTGGATGACAAGTTTTCTTTTCCTCAAAACTCACTTTGTTTAGTTTTCACTATTACGAATTCAGCATGTATTCCCTCTAAACTGAAACATGTTTGATACCTAGCATCCAGACTTTAGTTATGTAATTGCACTTAGAAATAAAAAATATATATACACACCAAAATCCCATTTATAAATGAGCCTTAAAGTGCTCAATTCAATTGTTTGAAATCAGATTAGCAAACTTTTGATTCTGGGATATATGATATCCCAAAATGGCAAATGAAGATTTGTTTGTCTCTCAATACAAACATAATTAGGTTTTAAAATTCTCCTATTAATTAAACAGCAAAAATCTAGCATCCTGTAGGTAATCATTTTGATGCTTAAATTCCAGAGAGAAGCGCCAAAGGTTCTTGGTTTTCTTCTGAGTTGGTGTTAAGCACTGTCTGTCACGGGCTGGAAGGAGAATAGTGAACAGCAATACAATGGAAATTATTTACTTGGAAATTGTGCAATTAGCAGTAAAATTAAATACAATTATGTCAGATTTAGATGTTTTATGTTATTAGGTTCATCCCTTTTGATTTGATGTTCCCAGGGTAAGAAGTACACTAATGAGGAGACAGTGCTGTACCTTATCTGCTGTTAACTTCCCCCCTGCAGGAGGGTTTTCCTGGGCCTCTGGTCTCGACTCACTCAGTGAAGATGGAGCAGTGGGCTTAGGCACTGCCACATCATTGAGCTTGGCCTCTGTCTTAGACTTGTTGTTGTCTGCTTTCAAATCACCTTCCCCCTCTGTGTCCTTCAGCCGCTTGGGAGATGCCTACAGAGGATTTGAGTTAGGGTCAGGGAGCCATAGAGATAAATGAAGAAGAAGCTCTCACCTTACGATGTCTTAGATGGACAGGCTTGAAAAGGCTCACCTCTGTGGACTCCCCTGCTTTTCGTTTAGTTCCTCCCCTCTCGTTCTTCTCGTCGATGACCAGGGCACCTTCGTCCTCATCACTACTGCCTTCAGCTTCTGCTTTCTCCAAGCTACCAGTCTCACCCGCTTCTTCTGACATGCTGTCCTTTGACGGCTAGAAGAGAAACATAAATATTAGGGCTTGAATCAAATATGTATTGCACTGTATAGATGTGTATGATCATGTTTTCATTGAAGACATAACATGTAAGCGAATACACATCTGTTATCTAGGTGCAAAGCAAAGCCAAGAGTACATGTGAAAACAAACACGCACAATAACATTCTGCTAACCAATGTTTTTAAAAGCATTTCTGATTTAATGTACAGTATACAGTGGAGAGTACCAGGGGAGATAGGAATGAGAGAGAGAGTGACCAGGCACATGGAACCAAAGTCATGAGTTGGATTTCAACCCACAACGTTGCAAATACATAAAATAAACTTATAGTCAAAACAAGTATGTACACTTGACCTCGTCATAAGACTGCACACACCTCATAGGCTTCATGTGTGACTGTGGGGTTGTTCTCAATTTCCCACAGTCCCTCAGTGAAGCCTTTCCTCTTGGTTGGTTTTCCAAACTTCTCCTTACATTCGTCATAGGGGAAAAGGTCCTTGGCCCCCAGGAATGCCCTGGAGTGGTCAAACATTACAGCTGTCAACATAACTATGGATTTAAAAATGTTTAATTGGCAGAGACAGCGTTCTGAAACAGTAAGTACACAACACAATACAAATACAATTAGTTTAGTCTGTTTTGACATATATGGACAAATGACCTTAAATTCTACTTGACCATCATTGATTCAATAAAATGTATGAGATTTCCTTGAACAAAAAGATAAATACACCCCTAGCTTCCGTAGCTGGTGTTTCCCAATTGGCAGAAATTAGTTCATGTAGGATGTTTCTCTCTAGGAAGTGTCTCAAATGAGTCTTGGAATGAGGTTGGCCACATAACACATTTTACTCACGTCTCATGTGTTCCAAAGAAGAACACTTGGTACTTGTTAGAGGGGGACTTCACCGCTCCTTCAGGTAACTCGTCAATCTGTGAATAAGCAGACAGATGTTTAACAAATTCCACAGACAAATCCAGACATCCACGCAACTCTTTAGATATAAAAATAGGAATGAGGTAAAATGCAAAGCCGAAAACAGATGGTCAACACATGTTTTGTCATACCCCAAGGAAAAATCGACTTCAAATTAAGGTCATCTGTGTTTGAAGGACTTGATGAAAAGCAGGGAGAGCTTCCCTACTATTGTATATTTAGCCTATGTGACACAGTGAAGGACAGTATAGTCTGAGGTCCTCAGAGTCATTTCTGCTGACTGTCCATTAAGCTCAGGCAGAGATGGGTAAAAAAGACCTCTAGTTCTACACCCTTCTGCATGGGGAGATTTAAATCTCAAGGAACTTACTCTTAGTAAGCAGTTGTTATGACTATGGAAGATGAATGCATCGGAAATTGATGCTTGGATTAAGTTGAACAGTTTAGATGTGCCACTGTTTCTCCTCTTCCTCTCACTTGAAATCAACTGGCCTAACCTGGATATTAAGTGGATAAAATGTTTTGGTTTTTTTTAAATAAATAATAAAAACTATTCATTGAGTCACAAAATCAAACACTAGTAGCTGTGTAAGCCTTTAGGAGGTCCAGGTTGGGGTCCTAATGCTGTAAATTAAGCTTGGGTGACTGGACAATTACACAGGGAATCACAATGAAATACCTACCATCGCTGATGGAAATGAGGTTTATGATACCTAGGTTATTTTAAATTGTTTTATGTTTAACTGAACGGTGCTTAAAGGCTAATTTGTTTTTAACATCATTTATATTGTTTTATATTGTTCTAGCACCACCAAGACAATATTTGTTTGGATGTTAGAGAGAGGACAGCAAGACAGTGATGCACAACAAAGCAGTCTAATGATGACTGAGTGTGGCGTCACCTTGCTTCCTTACAGACCTCCTACCAAATAGGCCTTTTGGCATTCCCAGATAGAGACACTTTGTCAGTTTATGTGGGGCAGGGTGTGTATCCTACTGTCAAGAGGCATGTCTGATAACGGCACGCAAAGGAGGAAAGGGGTACTACCAAGACAGATCACTACCAGGAGAGAGGCAAAGGACAAGTGTTTGGAAAAAACACTTGCCCCCCCCAAAGCAATAGTTGACATTATCTGAGTAACTGCTAGCATCAAAAACAGAAACAAACTTGAACGTAAATGTAAATTGCAAGGCAGTATTTCCTCTGCAATTGAATGGAGCAGGGATGCTTGGGGGTATATTCAGTTTTGCTTCTACAATTAACTCGGTTTGGGTTCTAGTGTAGAGAGCAGTGCCAACCTGTTTTGCCTTTGGGTTGTTGTTGTTTTTTTTAAATACTTAACCACAACAAATGTATTCATAAAACTTAATACAACGCTGCGTTTTAGAGGGAAATTTAGCCACATTTGAATAGTTAACGTTCACTAAAGCACTGAAGGCTAACTGTAGCTTAGCTGGTTGGGGGAAACGGTTTATATATATATATATATATATATATATATTTTTTTTTTTTTTTTTTAAAAACAACTAGACATTACATTCTTTGAGTAGGATATTTGTATAACACCTACCTTAATTTGAGTGTAATGAAGTGGGACTTTTAACGCTTGAGATTATAAATAACTACTGTAATGTTACGTACTTTTGAACTCGTGTGGGGAGAGGTGTTGCTATCGCCAGCTAACAGCTATTTGTAGACATTTACATAGCAAGTCCCAAAGCACTTCAAATTGTCTTGTCTGTAATGCAACAGCTAATAAAATGGAGATGTAAAAAAAATAACTATTCTATAACAAACCTATTCTAACTATTAAACAAGTTACAGCGTGGCTTCCGTGTGGCTGACCGCAAATGGCCCAACGTTAACTTAGCTTGTTGACAGCGGTTAACGTTAGGCCGGGGAGGTTGAATTGTAACATGAATTCAGGTTGTATGCTATCAAACTAGTTTAACGGTTAAGGTAAGCGTGCGTTAGCTTAACCGGGCCTAGGGGAGGGTGCTCTGTATTTAAAATGAAGGCGGCACATGAAAAACAGCAACCGAGAGCAGCTAGCATTAACCTTAAGCTAACGATTGAGTGCAGTAACGTTATTTTTCTAATTAATCACCCGAAATGAATTTGCAACTCAACTGTCTACCGCTGACTTAGATGGGCAACGTTAGCTAGGCTAGCTAATGTCGGCTAACCGTAGGCCTCACAGATGAACAAGTGATAGGAGCACGCACCCATACAGACTGTTATGTCTATCTAACCTAAAGCTGGAAACAAGATATTATTGTTAGTTGCTTACCCTCGCAGGCCAGTGTGGATACCCCTTCATTTTAGCAAACACGAGATCCCCGGGTTTATATTCCCTTTGCCTATTCGACCTCGGCATATTTCTTGGATAAACACCTTGCTCTGTTATATATATATATATGTGTGTGAGTGACGCTAGTGTTCCAGTGTATTACAGTATCCCGATTATTCAACACCTGCAACAAGCGAGAAAAGCCTCGGTTTATCACATCAAAATTAACCAGACGCAGAAAACTGTAGCGCGGCGAACGACTTTTGCGCAGATTCTGTCACGGAGTGTGTCCACGATGCAGAGTAAATATACCGTTCTTGTAGATATGTAAATACAATTTCCGCGGCAAACACTGTATTTTGTTTTACAATCCACTGGCTTCTCTCCGGACTGTTTTGGTTTGAAATTGAAACCCGCTTCCCTCGTCTCAGACGCTCCCCCACCACTGGATCCATGCAGTCGCTCATCTAGCGCCCCCGTTTGGTTGCGCACCTCGACACATTCACATTCATTTTCCCAATTGACAATTAAAAATTTATTTCTCGTGAAAAATTAAGACCAGCTTTACCAGAGAAGTTGGTCAATAAATAAGGCTACTTATTTATACATACTTATACTTGTACTTATTTTACTTGAAAACGAACAGGCGAAATGTTTGAATTCGAGATGGAAACCAGGGGTAGGAAAGTAACATTTTCCAGTATTTTACCAATAGTCTTATAATTTGCACAATAGAAAATGACCTCAGAATAATCGCTGTTTACCAGCCAAAATATATGGAAGAATAGAAAATAAAACTTACTATCCACAGTCAACACTGTGCTGAATCATGTATTGAATCTTGAGATTTTGAGATTTTGTGTGAATAAAGCAAGAATCCGTGCATTTATGACCATAGCAGAAACTGTGCCGTGTAGATCGAGGGGAAGTCACAGAAAATACATGTGGTAACAGATGCTGCCCGAGGATCCCGAGATATTTCTGATCTCACAGGAGACTATCTTCAGAAGATATTGAGAGGGGTTTCTATCATCCCAGGCCCAATGGTCGGGGTGATATTATGCTATCATTGATATTACAATTATATTATGATATTATTATGATGTTTCTACGAAAGGATTGAGGGCTTGGTATTAAGACAGTACATATTTTAGGGTTAGGCCGTCGACAGAATTGTATTTTTCAGAAATACATAAATACATACATTTTTAGTTCATACACTTGGTCAATAGAGGGCGGTAATAAACAACTATGTTGTTTACCAACTTCTTTATAATAAAGAGAAGAAGAAGATGCGCAAAGGGGTGCGCAGTAGCCATAAACTGAAACATGAATGATGGAAGCGAATGTTTTGATGAGGTCTAGGGACTACTGGCACAATCTGTTGGTGTAACGTCTTACAAAACGCTTATTTTTGTTGTGGGAAAATAGAGTTTTTGTAGGATTTGATGTTGTAATGTGTATCATCGAGGTGATACGAATTTAATTTGACTCAACAAGAAAGGCCAGGTAGTTTTATTGTCTGCTGCGGCCTAGCTAGCGCTCCGAAGTTGGACAGTCTTCTAATTTAAATTAGCCCGCTGTGACGCTGTGATTTGAACCACCGCAGTTTTCCTGATACGACAGCTCGTCCTGAGATGATTTCAGTGTCGGCGTAGAAGAAATTAAAAAGTGGTTGTATTGATCAGCGATTATCGTATATTTTAATTGAAGTCACCTCATCAGAAAAGGAACGCCAACGAGAGTGACGTTACGGCTTTTTGAGCCATAATCAAGACAAGTGGTTATCGATGTCCACGAGTTGCTGCAGAATCATCTTTACCATCAGCAAACATGTCTTTAGTAGCCTATGGCAGCAGTGATGACAGTGATTCAGAAGAAACCTCAACCTCTGTCG
This sequence comes from Hoplostethus atlanticus, assembly GCA_034670405.1. Taxonomy (NCBI): domain Eukaryota; kingdom Metazoa; phylum Chordata; class Actinopteri; order Trachichthyiformes; family Trachichthyidae; genus Hoplostethus; species Hoplostethus atlanticus. Next base: position 6,430,634 of record JAXDDX010000006.1, on the reverse strand, counting down.
CCCCGGAGAGCAAATCAAGTGGAGGGCTCTTTGCACTTCTACCTGCTCCCAAAAAGGCACAAACGACTACACTAGGGAACGAAGAACCAAGCAAGGAGACAAAATCGAACATTTTATCAAGGGACAATTCGTCAAACGATGACCTAGATTCCCAGCCATCTAAAGGAGGCTTACTTTTCAATCTGCCTAAGCCGAAGAAGCGAACAGAGCCTGTCAAAATTACCGTACCGCAGATCCAAAGACAGGATGTAAGTAATGAGTTGCTTCAGCGACATTTCTTTCTATTTGTCACTTTGGCATGTAAGCAGGTGCTGGTGGTGATTATAAACTGTGAATTATTTTCTTGTCAATAGTCAGACTCTGACGATGATGAACCTGCAAAGAAGAAATTACAAACTCAGGTGAGAATATCTTCCAGTCTCTGTGTTTACATTAATAACACCTGATACTAGCTCATATCCCGGCTAAGGTCATATTCAGGATGAGCTGCTTAATGCCCCTGTCATATTTAGACTTCTTAATCAAGTTATGAGCAGATCTGTGTAGATGTGATATGATGTTTACATGTGTCAACTCAAAAATGAAATACTTTTAATATATATGAATAATATTGGAACACTAATGTGCATGTAAATGCAATAATCAAATGACACCCCAACTGGCATATGAGCCATCATCCAGAGCATTTTGCATATAAACAAACTCGCTGTTAGCTGGTGTAACACATCTGAAACCACATGTGCCATTGCCGGCCTAGATTCAGTTCTGTCACACCCCTTTGCCTCTACTGTTTTCTTCTCAGTGTTTCTAGTGTGTCGGTAATGTTAAAAATATATTTGGGGAAGTAAACAAATGACACAACTCTCTTTCACAACTCACTTTGCCCAACTCCCATGTCTCTTCCAGGGCCCAGGTACAGGCCTGTCCTCCCTTCTGCCACAGCCCAAAAACCTGACTGTGAAGGAGAACCAGAGACCCCTGATTCCTCACACACTCACCAAGCGCCTAGAGCTGAAAGGACCCAAGCCTGGAACGCCTGCCCGGGGTCTGCTTGGTTCTAGTGCGTCCCCCTCTGCTATCAAAGCTGCAGCTAAGTCAGCTGCCCTACAGCTAGCTAGGCAAATAGCCACTGATGACCAGGACAATGAGGAGGAAGTAGCCCCAGAGAACTACTTTTCCTTAGGCGAGAGCTCCCAGCCACTCCCTGCTGTGGTCCCCAGTCTAGACCCTGAGCCAGGAGCCCCCACAGTTGTCCTTCCTTTGGTACCTGGTGTTGAGAGTGGCCAGGCGGATGCCCCTCTTGACTTTGGGTTAAATCATGAGGGAGCCGGTCCATGGGGAAGTCAACACCCTCAGTACCAGCAGCCCATAGCAGGCCCGGAGGCTTTCCCTCAGGTAACAGTGACTGATGCAGTAGTTTACATGTGGAATGGCTTTATTTTCAGGTTACACTGAAAATGTAACATGATCCCTGTGTTGTTGTTTTTTTTCCCATGGCTGTTCAACTAGATTGGAGCATGCATTTTAGTAACATCCCAAACATTTTCTCCTTGGACAGGGATACTATAATGAGCCATACTACCACGATCCTAACCCCGAATTGGCAGAGGCTGAAGAGCCTGGATCCTCTGCCATGTTTGACGATGAAGCGGTAAGAAGCATGTTACTTCTTTGTGTTGTATTACCATGTTGTTGTCATACAACACCACACAAAGATGGATAGGATGCTAAGTTTTTTGTCTGTCCATTTCATTCCTGCAATTATAGTTCAACAATAGATCCTACTTAGAAAAAGATGTGGAATGGGCCAGCAGCAGTATGACTCAATGAGGTCCCATTATAGCCAGGTTGAAACCTCATTTGAGATGAAGCTGATATGAGCCTCTCTTCCCTGCTCCAGTTCATGAGGCTGCAGGGGAAAAGGAACAGGGGCAAAGAGGAGGTGAAGTTTCTGGAGATCAAAGGGGATGACCAGCTGAGCGGCAGCCAGCAGTGGATGACCAAGAGCATAACAGAGGAGAAGCAGGAGCGCAAGTCCTTCAGCAAGGTGACCTGGAATGCTATCACTGGGGGTTTTTGAAATACGTTTTGTTTGCAAGGCTGAAAAATTGAGAGGGTTGGGTGTTAGGTTCCACTTCAGTTTGTGCTTGCGTTTATGCACAGTTGTAGAGGAGCTTGTTACATCTTTCATTTTAGAGGTTAGAGATTTCTTACACCTGCTTATTATGTAATTTGTAGCCTTATGATGGCGTATACCCCCTTGCTTACTGCTGATTTGCAGCTAATTCAAACGGGGATAGGCAAATCCAAAGCCTTGTTGCCATAAAGGTTTTGACATGGTTGGAAATATTTCTTGGCAGGATTCTCCCCAGAGAGATGATTCTGAAACATGATGTTTCTACACACAGGGATCTTATTTCTGTAACGCATATCAGGATGACAATCATGTCTTTTGATATTTTTTACATTTAATGGGGAAGAAATAACTTTGGTGATTTGACTTTTAAGGTTTCTTCCAAACTGAAGTCACAAATGCACATGAGCATAGCACTTTCAGGTCTGTTACAAGAATGTATGTATATAACCCAAAAAACATAGAAAATCCTACATATCAGGATTGCCCCTTTGAGTCCTATCCATTATGAACAGAACTTAGTCTCTAATATCAGTTAACCTCGTTTTTAAAAAATATTTTTGTGCCTATTCCTTGTTTCTGCAGAAAAAAGGAGACCAGCCTACAGGACAACAGCGACGCAAGCACCAGATCACATATCTCATTCACCAGGTGAGTGTTGCTTCAATGCTACATTATACTTGCTTGGAAGCCAGAAAGCAAAATGTTTAAAAAAGGGGGCCAGGGATACACAGTTTAGGTGCCTACCTATCAGCATTTTTACAAAGTTATAAATTGCTGTAAAATAAAAAGAAATAAGCAAACATATACAGAGAATTAGCTGTAGTAGTTCATAGTTCATTGAGGCTGACTCAGCAAAATTCCCAAATCATATTTAACTCCTCACACACAAATTAACAATACTCCTACAGCATGATGAGAACAAAGTTATCAGCTAATGCAAGTTTATAAAATGGGTCTTATACAAAGATACAGAGGAGGGCGTAACATCCAGCTCCAGGCGGACGGCCACCATGCTTGTCTGTACAGTGCAAGCCTCAAACCTTGACACTGTATGTCATGGGTTATACAGTGCATAATCTGTGACAGAGCAGATCAAGGTACAAACTAGCTAGGTGTCCCTTATCTCAGCCAGTAGTTTCTTGTTGTTGTTGTTGTTCAGAGCTACTGGATGACTTCAGTCAGCATTACTGACATTATCTTTTAGTTTCAAGAAGACTTGGCGTGTTTTTTTTATCCAATCCTTCTCCTTTCCTTCCTTTCATTCATAGGCAAAGGAACGTGAGCTGGAACTGAAGAACAGCTGGGCAGATAACAAGCTAACCCGCCGGCAAACCCAAGCCAAATATGGCTTCTAAAAGTTGTAATGTGGACACGTGGTGGCATGCAGGAAAAAAACCTACGTCAGAAATTAGATTAGAGCTTTCCAGAGTCCCCTAGCCAAGTGGGAGCATTCTGTTACCTTGGTTTGGGAAGGAACTATACACACCATAATACTGACTTTCCCTTTGTTCCACTGTTTTTACATCCCATCCCATATTTGTGTTGAAGAGTTGTTAATACTCAGTAGTTCTTTTAGTTGACTGTTGGATAATGTGTTGCTCCTGTACTCAAATCCAGGGTCTAAACCATTACACTGTCCTTTCACAATAGTTTCCTTAAACATATTTCACTCACTTTCTCAACCGATACAATTCCTACTTAACAATGTGAAAGTTTTAAGGTTCTTAAAGGCCATTAGAAATATTTTCCCCTTAAGGTGTATTCTTGTTATTCAAGCAGTAGGGAGCACTGAAGTACAGGGAACTGTACTTCAGTGCTCTCGTCAGATGGTCTTCCACCCGGAAATAGTGTGAGATACAGGTTTGGCTCTCTGGTAATCACATAATATCAGCAAAATATCATCACCGCTAATGCAAAATGAACGGGAGTCATGGGGCAGTTGTGACATGTTCTATATTTCTTTATCAAGTCAATTTTTTTTATACCAAATAAAGAAAATGTTCTCGTAAACACGCCCAATTGCTCTTATGACTCCCTTTCATGAAGCCTTAGAGATGGCTACATTTTGTTCATGACTGTGGGGGTTTTGCATTCTAGTTTCACCTGATTCTTCAACTATGCTCAAAGAAGCATCTGATCATCACATAAAACAGGAATTGTACCTCAGAGTTTCCCTAGCAGCATCCAGCATGCATCTTATGGTTCAGTGGTTGTCTCCCAAATCCCAATGATGGGTCTTTTCATGACCACATGATTGACAGGGAGGAAATTATTTGTCCATTGGCGTTAACCCCTCAAAATGTTCCCATTTGGAAATCCATTAATGTAAAGTTGACATGTTATTATGCTAGGTAGTTGAGAGAGCATGATGTGACAGTATTCTTCCTGCTGTGCTCCTCTTGGAAGTTCTCCCCTCAGATGAGCCTGGAGTTTCTTTGTATCTGACTGTCCACTGCCAATGAGTTGGAAGGTTTTCAGTGTCCTAAAGACTGACGTTTGGGGAAAATGCTCTGAACTGTGTAATGTAGGGAAACAAAGTACTGCCATTCTCTCAGGCTATGGAGAACATTGCAGATTTCCGCTTTCTCTTTTAGAGGGAGCTTGGGTGTAAAATTGCATCTTGCTTCATTGCTTTCCCACCCTGCTTACCAGCCTGTTAAATGGCTTGTCACTGAGCCACTGACATGTATTTAAGCTCTACCATGTCTCCTTTGTAGTAGCGGAGTGCGAAGTCCACCCTCACCCTCCGTACTCTATTAAATTTCCAAGCAGGCAGTGAAATCGAGCAAAACACGGGGCAGCATTGTGAACCCATGCCCCATATTTTATACACATCTTACTGTTCTATTAATGTCTCTATAAATGATTCAATGTCCAGGCCTCAAGGTAGTGTACAAGCCAAAAACCTCTGCCATCCTACCGCAATGCCTGAAAATGTTTTTTTTTTTTTGCGTAGAGCTCCGTATGCACGAGCCACCCCGCTGCTAAAGAAATCCTGGGAAGGCTGAGGCATAGTAGTGGGAGGGTAAAGGCTTTTGGCTTGAAAACTACCTCAGCTAGGACATTGACTCTGTATAGTCATCCATGAAGTGTGCACTGTACCAGGGAGAGCACAACCTGATCCGCCCCTCAGCTGCAAACCATTTGAGATGCAAGAAACTGCATCTAATGCTTAGCAGAGAATCCCCAAGGAAGACAACAGCAGTCCAGTGATATTGATGGGTCACAGATTTCACAGTTCTTCTATATAAGGGCTATGCAACCACAATTGACTTTGAATTACGTTAATGTGCCTATAGTGCAATTGTCATAATACAGATACATGCCTGGCACAAGCTGCAACATCTGACTTTTTTTTTTTTTCAATTAAGAAAAATACACCCAGAACTAGTGGCTGTATTTTTCCTCATACACAGACATGTGAACGTTGAGTTTACACAAAAAATATTTTGACAGTGACTACACGTCTGCAGATAGGTTTCTTTTCGAAGCGGCAACCTTTTTTTCTTTTCTTTACATCCCTTACACAGGAAAATGGTGCGGTTTTGAAGAAAAGCCCTTTATAACAAACAAACCTCTCAACTATTAGGCACTGAGATTCCTAAATCAGTGACTAGCTTATATGATGGCAATACTGGGAAAGACCTTTTTGTGTACCCTATACTTTTAAGTGTGTTGTGCAATTAAAAATGCTGATTTTTTTTTCCCCCCTTTCCTGGCTGCATTGCTTTGTCTGAATCCCATTGCACAATTTTACTTTGGCATCATAATGATGCAGGTATTTGGCAAGATTATAGAATAAAAGATATCAGTTTATCCTGCTGCTGTTTTTCTTTAAAGGGTTTGCATGAAAGATACTATAGTTCCCAAACATGAAACTAACTACACCTTGATGACTGTTCTTATGCATCTTTAATCGTACAGTATATTAGAGGTACACAGTTACCAAAGTCTATTGTTGTTCTATGGACATCTTCAATTGGAGTTGAAATTGTCCTTAATCTTTTTTCGGGGTATCACTTGTCGGGACTGGTTTGTCTTGAGTCGTCTGTGGAGTCGCTGAAGTCTCGGGGGATGCTGCAGTTTCCTCGTTAAAAAACTCCCTCGCTGCTACCTCAGGAGCAGGTGAAGCAGCAGAAGCTCCGTCAGGACGAGTCGCAGCCTCAGGTTCCCCTACCACCTCAGAAACTGCCTTCAAAACGGCTTCCTCCTCAACATCAGGTCTGACTGCTTCTGAAACGGATGTGTCTGCAGTAGATGCTGCAGTTGGCTGCTCCCACCTTTGTTTTTTCAATATTCGCTGAAAACTTGCGGAAGGGTCTTCAAATGGCATCAGTGACATGGGGATACGCACAGTATCTATTCCATTAACCTGGAAAGTAACACAAAATAAATATTAATGGTCTGTTTTTTGGCAGATTACCTACTGCTTTCCCAGTGTTTCAACGGCATGCAAGGCGACAATAGTATGTGCTACAAATATTAGAGGTATGCTACAAATGTCTTACCGTAACCTCACACCAGTAGTCTCCTAGGTTCTTGATTGGCTCATCTGGAAGTCTCAACGCATGAGGTGGCACAACAACTCCCAACTACAGAAATGTTTCAGAAAATTCAATGAATCACATTAAAAAAAATAAAAATCATGAATTTTAAATGTTTAGCTGCTGTGCTGTTATTTGATGAGAACAGTCAGGACGTTTTTCAGTGCTTTGACACTTCTATAGATAATGTAATGTATAAAGAGAAACACTCAAGGAATTAAAGAACACAGTCGTACGTTCTTGAGAAGCTGTCTGCAAACAATCTCTTTAGTGAGCACATATTCAGCTGAGGGTATTCTGCCAATCTTCAACTTGGAGCGTTTCAGGAACTCCACTGTCTGCAAACACACAAGGACACCTCTGTTAGATGACTGAGAACTGCTATTCTGTCATTCCCTTGACCAGTTTGATGACTGTCAATTAAAATTGCTAATGCTTGAAATTAATTGTCAAGACTCACGAGTTGTCCAGTGCGTGTTTGGATTCTTTCCTCTGGCTTCCCCTCATGCAAAAGCTGTTGGTAAATACAGATGTTTTGAGACTCTAAAAGCCACAACTGAAGGATCTATCTAGATATTGGCATATATATCTGGGGGAAATGAAAGCATTCATGTGCATTACACACTCTTAATTCCTCGGCAAACATCTGTTTGTTCTCTGGTGATGGATATACTGCCAGGCCTTGGGGCAACAGCTTATTTCGGCCAACACACTTTTTCACATACACAGTGTCTCCTCGCCCACCAAGCTCTGTTGAAACAAAGTAGAAGAAACATATTCCCATGACTGTATATCATTTGAATGGTGCCAGGAAAAAATAAGATTAAAATTAATTTATTTCAACATGTATTATCTAAGGATTAACACAATTCTGATAAATACATTCCCTAATAGCTTTCCATGATGGTCACTTGGTGGTGATGGTCACTTGGTGGTGTGACAAACCACCAAGAGCATTGGAGATACTTACTCGCTACGGTCTGTGTTAGAATGAGTTCCATCTTCTCCTTGGAAGTATGTTTGGTGTCTTCAAGCAATCTGTAGATTCTGTGTCTTCGAGGATGCAGCCTTGGTGGACTACCTTCTTTGGACAAGGGGACCTGCCACCAGCGCTCCACCACAACTGTATTCTGTGTAAAAATGTCCAGAAATGTACTCACATAGTTATGTCTGCTACCAAGTCGAGGTGAAAAAGAATGTCAGTTTGAATGTCAGTTAATTAAATATGAGACTATTTGTTCAACTGAAATAAACGTGAAACTGAAAACAACCATAGATCTCTAAAAGTGAATTTAAGGCTTGAAATACTTCACGTTTAATGTTCAACTGTATCAGGCCTGGAGTTCAGGTAATACGAGGTAAGACTTTCAGGATCTGTAGACACCCTGTTTAGATTATGGTCAGTCAATACTATGCAAATAGCATTTGAGCGAGTTTACGAATAATTTAAATTTCATCTAATCCTTAAGGATTAGTAGAAAAACAATTTACTCTACAGCTCTTCAACAACTTACTCTAACCTGCGCAGTACACATCAGTACACTGGCACTACTGAGTGCTGTGCACTTTCTATGGCTCACAGTGACAATTATGCCATGCTCATTTTCTTAGAAGTTTTGCCACACACTAACCTTGACAGCTGTCTGAGAAAAACACCTGACAGAGGAAAGTGTGACAAGATCTTGAAGGACACGGCGGCCTGAGCTCCACATGTTTATTCAAGACGAAAGCTGCACACGTCCAGTTATTTCGTTCACGCAAATCACCAATAAAGGAATCTCGCTTTTGCATCAGCAGCGTGACCATCAACTATTCTTCAGTCATCTATCCTTTCTGCACATGTGACAGATTAATTGATGCAGTCTCCCATCTTGAGTGACTAAGCTAAGCTAACAAGCTACAAGGAGAGTATAGAAAACGCGACATTAATGCGTGATGTTTAAGCGGCTGTGACGTAAAAGGACCACAGGACCCGAAATAGGCGTCCCGACTAACGCCTGAATGTAAATCCGCATACTTGATACTTCATGTGTGTTTGTTTGTATACGCTAATGATAATGAGATAATGAGCCTTAGTATGGTTAAAACAATTATTTCTGTGGTCAAGTCATGCTAGAATTGGCCTGTATAACTGAGAAATTTGCAGTCACTACTGTATTATTAAAAACATAAACTAGCCTAATTTTGCTTGTGCAGAATTTGCGAAAACAATTTAAATCCGCAGTGACAGTAGTCCTGTCGTGGCTTTGATTCAGCCCTTGAATCACCCATTTTTGTTTTCATTCTTGCTTTTTAACCATATAAACATTTGGATTTCATTTTTCATTATTTCATCACCCCATTCCTGTCTGCAGTAGGTCCATTGTATGTTTCATAAGGAATGCTTGAACTACAACATGAACTACAAAACTGGAAGGGAATATGCCAGTAGTCAATCCAGGGAAAAAATCCTTAATCCCTAAAAAAAAATCCCTTAAAGCCTATTCCCTAATGCCCACACCCAGTATCCATGGCATTAAAATGAAGAGAACAGCAGGACAAGTAGCTGGGATTCCAGATAACAATTATTTGGGAAAAGACCATTAGGAATTCATGTCAACAGAAATTTGAGATGAAATTTGTATTAATTCATTTTATTTATTGTACACGCTACAGAAATTGAGACCATGATAAATGGCCAACAATTTCAGGCAATATAGATAGGCAAGTTTCTCAACAGTTTCAACAAACAGTACATTGTTATTATACCATTATTTGTTATAGCTCAATGTTGATTTTGTCGATTCCCAACCCTTCGACAGGCAATTCTTGTCATCTCCCTTTGCCTCAAATATTGGCCACGTGGTTGCTTGTGGTGGAAACAAAGTGTGTAAGGTGAAAGTGATGTGTGAAAATGTGTGACGTGTGAGAATTATGTGATGTTGTGAGGGATTTTCCTGTGACAATTGGAGACCAGGAACAGGCTACAAAACTTTGCCCTCTTTGGACAATCACACCTCAGTGGCACTGTCTTCTTGAAAGTCACTCGTCCCACCATATGAAGTATTGTGCGTTAAGTTTGACAAACTGCGTCTGGCAAAGACTATTTTATAACAGGTCAATAGAAGGCAGCACCCACCACAGACGAAAATGACAATCACGAGAAGCCAGCACAGACTGGTGAAAAACAATGCAAACTGGTAGATAGTTTTCTGGCAGTATTCATCTTCCCCGGCTGAGTAGTTGGGAGGATATATGGCATAAACCCACACAGTGCCTAGAGGAACAGACAAAGACAGACCATTCAAAGTGTGGGTGTGGTGTAACGTTGAACACTTGATTGTCAAAATTGTTCTCTTGATTGGCTGTGACTTTACAGACTTTACAGAGATTTGGCATCACAGATTCCTAAGTGCAAGAGAAGTGTTGTTGGTTTAAGTTGATTTCAGATAGCAGTATGAAATATGTTGTGGTCTGTGTGGGGATTACCACAGAACAAATTGAGTTTCGACATTACCAGGTTGCTAGACTACTCTAAGGCCAAACAACCATCTGAATATCCAATGGTAAAAAGTCAGAATTTACAACACCCAAGAGCAATGTAAGAATGTACAATGTAGAGAGGTTTGAGTCTTCAGGTGTCTGGTGACTTCTTTTATTTGTGCAAGTATAATATTTGTTGGTCGAAAACCTGAAAAGAAATTCTATTTGAAACTCTCTCTTGTCCTTTCATCAGCATCACCACACTTTGCCCCACCTCCCTCATCTCCACCTCCTTCTCTTACCTGAAATGAACCAGCAAAGACTGAAGAGGTACAGGATGGTGATGCCGGCTGAGGTCAGAATATGGACAGCGCCCTCCTTCGTTGAGCTGTGGGTGTAGGTCAAAGTCAGACTGAGCAGGCTGGACACTCCCAGCACTATCAGGTAGATGGGGATGTAGGGCTGCACAGGGCAGCTGCCCAAATACATGGCCCCTAGGTGTCCAGCAACAGAAGAAGATCATGAATATAATATGTGATCATTGAATTGGATACAAAAACATACGGTTTGGAGTCAAGTAATTGCTGAAAATATGAAAAAGAAAATCGAGAAATGTCGTGACTATATTTTTATAGTACTAAAACAGAAGTAAACCTACCCAGTCCAATAGCTGCAATCATAATCATCCACCAAATAATGTTTGTCACAACTGTAAGAGGGAGGACAGGGCGGGTGGGTCAGTGATTAGTATAACACTAATACAGAGACAGTACAGTAGTAGGCAGGCATGAACATGTTGCAGAAAAGACAACTAACCGATTACTGAGAGCAGTAACGGACTTTGTTGCTGGTATTCCATCTGTGATGATTGGTTAATATCTAGGATAAAGTAAGTAAGAAGTATGTCACGATCAGAGCCAGTAGTTAAAATGAAGAGCAGTTCTGAATCTATGATACTGCCTTACCTGTCTTTGTTCTCCAGGCTGTTTCCAGGATTAATTTAACAAGTGTAGTAAGTATATGTGAGACTGTGTGTGTGAGATATCTGCAGGAACTGTTTGCATGTTTGCTAGGTGTTTGCAGTGTGTCAACATCCTTTTTGTCTTTAAGCAGGATGTTAAGAAATATTACTTCAACTATTTCAGCATTTCTTTGAACGGTTTTGCAATACCTTCTGCTGTTAGGTACACTAGATAGCACATTAATGTCCAGAAGGTTAGAGTCTCTGTGTATGATGCTGTAACACAGAAAGAGTCAGGATCTTATATGCATCTTAGAACTGAAGAGAGGAGCAGAGGGAGGGTGATTTTTGATCAAGGCATTGGAAATTAGTTATCAGTTATATTCTACTGTAAGCAAAGCATGAAACATACATTTATGTCTGTCTGTATTGTGTGGACCTGTAAATGTTTTTACATTTCACATTTTTCATTGTATAGTATGTAATGCATCAAGATTCAAGAACTTTATTTGTCACATACACACACGGGGTGTGCAGTGAAATGAAAAAGTGGCAATGCTCAACGGGAATGTGCAAAGGGCAACAGTACACAGTATTTACAATAAAAGAACACCACAATATTTACAGTATTACAGTAAGAGCTCTTATATAAAAAAAAAAAAAACACAATATTTACAGTAAGAGCACTACAAAATTATAGTAATATGAGAAATATGAGAAATTGTATATAGGTATATAAATTATGTGTAGTCATTACCTAAGTGTGTGTGTGTGTGTGTGTGTGTGTGTGTGTGTGTGTCCATAAGAGGGGCAGTGTGTGTGTCTTGGTGGGGGCCCTGGTGAGGTCGGAGTTCACAGTCCTGATGGCCTGAGGAAAGAAACTCCGTCTCAGTCTCTCTGTTTTTGCAGCGTGACTACGGAGGCGCTTGCCTGACCGCAGCAGCTGAAACAGTCCGTTGTTGGGGTGGTGAGGATCCTTCATGATCCTTCATGATCCTGCAGATCATGTATTCCAGGGCATCATTAGCAGAGGAGAGCTCAGCAAAGGCCCAAACATCTTGTTTTCAGTCTTTAGTTTGGACCTCATGCTGTGACACGGCTCTTATGGGGACTCATCACTGCCTCAAAGATGCAATAAGTTTACTGTAGGATTTTTTGCCAACTGCTCAGTGATGGAGGATGGTACCATGAGCATTTCATTTCATTCTCAAGTTAAAAAACAAAGACAGTGTTGTTATTACTACAGTATTTTGCATAGTTATATATTACGTTATTACGTTTCTGATGGATCTCTACAATTAGATAGCTTACTCATCTCTATTGTGAAAATGTGACTATTATTTATGTCAACTAACTGGCCACCATAAGCTTTGGCAGAGACTTGATGATGTTGTTGCAATTCCTGAGTTGCCAATAGAGGTCGATAAAAGCCATAAATTACTTAATGTCCCTTTAGAATGAATCAGTAAATAAAAGTCAGGTATAAGTATAAGTCTATAAGTAACAGTCAACCATATTTATATTGGGCTGATATGATCTTATCTTTGCTTAGCTATTGCATTTTGTACAAACTGGAGGTGATAGAGGGATACCGAGGGTTGCAGTAGTCTAAACAAGAGGAGATACAAGCATGGACCACTTTTTCCAGATTACTTAAGGATAAAATCAGCTTAATTTCAGAAATTTTTCTCCATTGAACGTTCTTAATTTGTTTGTAAAAGTACACCAGTAGTATTACTAGGTTTTATAGGCAGATTAGTTGGCGTAATAATGAAAATGTATACTATGTTTATGGATAATATGTCAAAGTAGAGGTATATAAATGGAAAATAATAAAATCATGTGTGGAGGATGAGGACAGACCAGATTTTTTTAAATTGAAGTTGGCAGCAAATTGGCAGCTGGATGACTATGGTCAGTGACGGTGTTCTCTGACAGAAAACAAGGCTGCTTTGCATCCCTACAGGGAAATTGGCTTTTTTTTATAGCTTCTGTGGCAGGAACAAATTTGAATGTGAGAATGGATGATAAGGGGACTGAATGGTCGATTCTAAAGGCTCACTGCTTGGATGGAACCCAGCTAAAGAAAGGAATCCAATCAAATTTTTCAGAGGACAATTTCCAATTGGATAATCATGCCCATATGTAGATCTTAATATATTAAATCACCAAGATCTAAAAAAAAAAAATCAAGAAGATACTTGATTTCAAGATACTGATGTCAAACTTTAGTTTGTGTATTTATTAAAGTCAGAAAACAATTGTTTCAAAAGTTTATTTCACATGATAACTTTTATTCTGAAATGTCTGTCAGTTATTGGTTTAATTAAACGTAGATAAGTTTGGCACCCATTGCTGCAAAGCTTATTAAAATGGTAGGGTGAATGTTAGAGAAGTGGGCTTGTAATGCAAAGACCATGTAAGCATAGGCAACTGGCAGCTACCTTATGCACCAACTAGCCAGAACATGCTTTTCTTCCACAAACAAGAGCCCCTGACCTGTGGCCAAACTCCATATTGCTATTTTACCAAGTAATACTTTTGATTTATTATTTGATTTATATGACAAATATGTAGCTCCCAATACCTTAAATCATAGATTTAAGAAAGTCCACCCAAAGCATCATTTTTAATCATGTTCATGTTCATTAAGGTTACACTTCATTCTTAGTTGAAGTCAATAATCAGTTGAATGAGGGGAGCAGCAGGGAAGTCCATGGATATGATTCCAAAGCTCTGGTTTTGTCCCACCTTGGCACCCAAGTACTCATACAGCCTTATATTGATTCGCTGTGCAATGGCACCGGGGTAGGAAAACAGTCCAGCTCCACTGGAGTAGGTGAGAAAGAGCTGGGCCTTGTTTCTCTCTGGTGCAGCCTCCAGGTGTTCATGTATGCTTTGCCATTTCTCTTCCACGTGCAGGAGTGTGGGTACCTATAGTGAACAGCAACCTTTTAATCTCCAAACAGTATTTTTGGTCAATTCTGAAAATATTACCAGAATTAAGAAGTTTTCATACCTTCCATTCATCAGCTATGTCCAGGGAACGATAGCGCATTCCCATGTCTGGCCCAGAAAAGTCTTGCAAGACAATGAGTTTCCCTCGAACCTGGCCTAGGGTGGGCATACGCCGGCTGTGCCACAGCAGGTCCCAGTGGGCATGGCGGTGGATGTATCTCACCACAGCACCATAGATGTTGTTAGTCTCACTGAGCTCCTCCTTTAGACGCATCAGCACAGTCTCACTTGGGTAGTCCCGCAGGAAGTCGGCCACATCCTCCAGCACGTGGCCAAAGTGTGCCAGCTGGTAAGCCAACCCATGATGGATGGTCAGGTTCCCCTTAAAATGACGCACGCGGATGTCTATGAAGCGGACACCGGCATGGAGCTGGGACGTGAGGTTCCAGGACTGGCATTCAGCAAGGATACCACCATACAGGGCCATGGTGTTGTGGGTTCCAGGCATGGTGACTTCGGACAGCGGCCAGCTGTCATTGATGCCCACCATCCAGAAGGGGTTGAGGAACTCAGGGCTGGATGTATCGTCATAGCCAGGTCTCTGAAAGGCACTGCAACTAAAGCCGACAACTCCAATGAATAAAAAAGATAGGTCAGCGCCACAGTCAGCAGGATCCAACTAGTAAATGTAGCGATCTATAAAAAACAGCCACCTTGATTAAGGTTTAGTGGGTTGGTATACAGCCATTCTTTAATATATTGTTTATCCACATTAAAGAGGAATATAATTGAATTTCAGCATTCACATAGTTTTCCAATGTCACGGGACGCTCATTCACACACTTGCTGTATCCTCCTATAGCCAGAAACAGTTATTAGACACTCCGCATTTTCACATGCACAGTAGTAAATGTAATATGTTAGTGTAATGTAATATAAAATGGAAATGGAAACAGACTTTCATCAGAACTCATTCTGTTTTGATTATTATCAATGTGGGGCATCTTTCCACTACGCTTTTCTGGCTCTGTTCGGCTACGCCACAATAATTTACTCACCCTAAAAGGACCATGAACTCAGCTAATATCACGAACATTGTCGCCGGACCTCCTTTGATGCTGCTTATTGTTCAGTTTTGATGACAGCGTCTATGCTCAGGAGAAGGCAAAGTCAAGAAACATACCACTCAGGTATTTAGTGTAATGTAGGCTAATTAAAGTGAATCAATTGGTCAATAAATTGATCAATAGATTTATCAATAAATTGGTCAACAGAACAGTGTGATCATATTCCAAACATCTATTCTGAATTGTTTAATAATGCCATCAGTTACTGAAGAGATGCAAAAGCCAATTATACATTTAGAGAATACTGTTCTGCTGTAAAGAGGCTTTACTGTGCACCTGTTTGGAAGGGGGGGGGGGGGGGGTACAATAACACAGCTGTCTTTCTTGTGTTGTCAATTTTTATATTTACCACTAACTATTATCCTCTGTGGGATGTGGCTGACCTGTTGCCTCGGGGAGCTTGGCTCTGAAAAAAGACCGTTATTTAGGGCTGATTTTCATTAGGCATTTCTGATTAAAATGGAAGGTAAACGCGCACTTAGATCATTTTGTGTATCCAGGGTGAAGTTGGCAGACGAAAAGATTGATGCAGACAAAAAGTGAAAGTAGTTAGGAAATTAGTTTGTTTTAAATATTGACAAAAGACTAAGATTATTAATTATATTATATATATTATATTGTAAGATTATTGCTCAGGTAGTCACACATACTGATGTTTAAGTTAAAATGACGATGGCGATGAAACAATGTGGGTTAAGTTACCTGGACGTGCTGCTCCCAAAAATAAAGCTCCCCTCTACTTGCAGTGACGCTTTTTGGCCAGGAGGTGTTGCTTATAGCCGCTGTATTCACCCTGGAACCCAGGTGACAGTTTGGTCCCAATTAAATTAATGAGTTCAATGAAATATTGATTTTGCGGGAATTTCTTAGCCCAGGCCGCCGACAGTTCTTTCTAAGGTTTCCTATGCTGCGGGGAACCCTACATGATTGTAAAAATGATTGCTTGTTGCGAGCAGGGTTATTACAATTGCAACCTTTATACCTTTTCTTCTTATCTATTATTTCTTTACTTAGTTGCTCTCTGTCCTGCACGATCATTCTAGGGACACAAATATTACATCTACTATCTGGCCGCTGTGGCTTTAACCCTGCATTCCTCACTACTGGTTGCCCATTGGCAATCTAGGAATTTAAGCTTATTGTACTGCTGCTCTCATTGTGAGTCACTCTGGATAAGGCCATAGGCTAAATGGCTGAAATATAAATTAATCATTTGTTGAGAATAAAATAAATGAATACAACAAAATACATATTCACTCCCAGTCAAATTGATTCACGAACTAGGATGTTTTTTCCTATCAGCATGACAGCTAATAAAAACGAGGGAACAGTTAGGTCACAGTCCAGGCTGAGGGTGAACTGAGCTCACCCCTCGGGCGCATTTCAATGACAGGCTTAACCCTTCTAATCCCCAAAAATGAGCGCCGAGTCATGAGCCCACTGCTTCTGGTCTAAGCTGCTGGGGCGCTGCTCTCTTTACCTGAAAACAACTGGTGGTATTCCTCAGCCTGGGAGCCTGGAGGAGAGAGAGAGAAGAGAGAGAGGAGAGAGAGAAGAGCCAGTGAGACAACTGGGATATTGATGTAGGCATATGCCGTGGAGGAGCTGCTGAGTCCGACGTCAGATCGTTACCGTAGGGGGTGATGTTTGTGTGTGTGTGTGTGTGTGTGTGTGTGTGTGTGTGTGTGTGTGTGTGTGTGGGGGGGGGGGTTATCACGCCACTCTTTCAAAATACACAGTTCACCATGCTCACAACAAACACAAAGGGAAACATCACAGCATGCACACACACACACACACACACACACACACACACACACCAGTGATGGGCGCTTGCAGTCATTTTATTACTTTCCTCAGTCACGAGTATTGTAACAAATTACTATTTCAATTTCAGTAATAATATAGCAGTTACCAATCAGAGGAATAAATCGTTAGAACGTTGCTTTTGTAATCATCGATTCATATCTAAACCAATCACCATCCACAGATTAGCTAACTTGGATTAAAGATGGATGCATTCAGTGCTACAGGTTTCACTCGTTACCAAACTTACTTTTTTTAGGATGGATCACGTGGATCACCTGCAGGTGACCGTTTTCTCATTTCCCATATCAGTTGGTGAAAGTCAAACATTAAAAGGCCTGTGTATCTGCATTCTTAGTATTCAATCAGAAGAATTTTACAGAATATTCTCCAAAGCCATGGTAGGTATCAATATGAAAACATTGTTATCACTTGGGGTAATTGGGGGTATTGACAAGTGGATATAACTATCTACACCCCCTTCATAGATTTCTGAATGTGATATTTTAAAAATATGTGACTGGCATACTTTGACTGTTCACATCTAGTGAGCTTGCCTGCAGCTCTAATGGAACTACAGGGGGTGTACAAAATAACAGAAACACCAAATTATGACAGTGATGATATTTTTAGAATATGATCAGAACAAAAATTTAAGTTTCAGTAAACAAATAGGTAATCTGTTATTTACATTTATATCTGTTTCCTTAGCTTTATTTATTGCACACAGCTGTGTCCTTAATGATACATGTCAGGTTAATGATCCAAAACAGTAAATTACTTTAACCTCTTAGCTAAGTTCACTTGCCATGCCTAAACTTTTTCTTACAACTACATTACATCTTTTGAACATCTTTTGATGGCAACCCCTTTGTCAAGTATAAATGTATAAATGACTGTCAACATTTACACTTACATTTACACATTATGTGCCAAAATACTCACAGCTGGCAAACTTGTAACTAGCGCTAAACTAGTTTTCATTCATTTACTCTCAAATAGAGTCACTGAGCTTCTGATGCATTGAAGATGAACTAGATTAATGGTGAGAAAACTAACCATGTGCAGCAAGTAAATAGCAGCTGTCATACAAATGTAACTGCATGCCTATCAAATTGTCTTTCTCACAAACTATTGAAAGACCAGCTTCACACAGATGGCAGCCTCTTCAGCTGACATTAGTATCAACATCATAGACAACAACAACATCACAGCTCCAGCAGGCCGTCAACTATCTGCAGCTGGCCCATTGGATCGGAAAAGTGCATTGCATCTCTGGAGTCTTTTACAAATGTTTGGACCAGTTTTTATACTTTATTCAATATTTAAAGAATCACAGTAATTCAGATACAGCACAATACATAATACAGCTCCTCCTCCTTAGAGGACATGGGGTGGAGGTGGGGGAGTGAGGCACACAAGGAGTTAATTGGAGGGGTCAGGGACTAGGTGGTTGGGGACTGTCGGTGCACATGAGGACATGGAAAAAATCTGCAGCTGATTCACTTATCAGTGAATGAGAAGTCAAACATTACACAACAGCCTTGTCCATGTCCACTGAATAATATTTGGTTACGGCATTTTACGGCAAATTACGGCACTTTTTATTAAATAGACTGACAAGGGGCCTGTAGTCTCACAAAGCAAGAGGTTAGCGAGCTAACTTTGGTCTTAATCCTGGCTTTTTGGTCTCACGATGGTGGCTCACTTTATAGCAGGGTACATCACCATGGTAACTGAGGCTGCACACCTAGATGTTCAGGATACCGGATCCAAACATATAAAAAGCCCTCCGCTACCTCACCAATCAACTCTGAATAAATGGCATCATCATTCCTAGAGGATCCTGTGGACTTTTCAAAGAACCTTTATTGTCAAACTTCCATTTAGAAAATATAACAACAAAAACATTGCTTTGAAATGAATGAGACAAGTAATATCTGGATTCTATTGAACTAACAGATAGCCAAGTGAAGGGCTGTTTGATCATTATAAGATCAGAGATATAATTACTGTAGCAGATGGGATGTTGGCCTTTCTGTGGATATTCATTTGTTCACCATCAATAACTTGTAAAGCAAAGAAGTAAAAGCATGTTAATGAATATATTTGTGATTTCTGGGGGAGGAAGACCAATTCACAACCACGTTTTTTAATATTTGAGAAGATACATACAGTTCATATGGGAAACAAGCTATTGAAATTTGAATGTGTTCATACAGTAGAAAACTATTTTCTCAAATATTGAAACTAAAGGTTGTAAATTGTTCTTCAAGTCAAGTTTGTATAGTCCTTAATCACTGTTACAGTCTCAGTGGGCTTCACAGCGCCCACATTATGAAAACAATAAATGAAAAATAAAGAAAAAATTAAAAACGACACCCCCCAACCTTAGACCTTCGATGAGAAGGAAAAACTCCCAAAAAAAACTTCATCAGGAAAATAATGGCAGAAACCTCGGGAAGCACCACCCATTGCACACCTGAGAGTGAGCAAACAAGGATCAAATGTTGATAACAAAGTGGAATATAAACAAAATACACAGAATAAACACAATAAGAACACTTGTTGGATGTTTGGATTTGGCACAGGACAGCGGCCATCATGGGAACGACACCAGGTGGCGAGACGTCAGCACTGTCCCGGTCACAGTGGCCATCAACGACCACCAGAGGCGAGGAGGGAGGAAGAGTCGGGGACCACACGGGATGCCAATACTACCAAGCCCCGCCAGTAATCACAACCTTTTACTTGTTTGCTTCACAAGTTCTTGAAGCATGCATTGTGGACTATTGAGGCTGCTGTATAGGACTATATACAGATTTAATGGAGTCCCTAACGTCAAAAAAAAGTCATTGTTTGCAATGAATGGTACAGCGAATGGCCTAAATTTGGAACCAGGACTAAATTGGAACCGGTTCTCAATACTCAGCCGCTCCTCAAAGACTTTAATTATTAACTATAAAGTAATAAAGTTAAAAAGGCACTGTCTCTTTGTCCATGGTGCCGTGCCAGCATGATTGCTGATCATGGTTTCGACTTTAAACTCATCCAAGATAACTACATTGATGTTTGACAAATCAGTCCACGATCTGCGGCTGAGAACCGCCTTGTCCAACAGACCTTGGACCTGCGTGTCCTCTCAGCAACACATCACCTTTTGTATTGCGCCTGATACCAATTTACATTGTTATTTAAATTGTTAATGCAGCTTTTGCATATACAGGCATTTCCCGTGGCCTCTGTGTGTGTGTGTGCTTGGGTGTTTGTGTATACATTCATGTTGTTTCATTACAGATCTAGATTTACCTGTATTAATAATACATATTAATATTGAACATGATAAAAGTAGTGATTGCAAAGAGAGATAGAGCAGACATGGGTAACCATGTGCCATGGAGGGCCAATAGTATGCAGGTTTTCAAAGACTAGGTGATTTCACTCAGCAATCAGTTTATCACCTGGTGTGTTTGATTGGAAAGAAAATACTCATGGCCCTCCATGGCACATGGTTTCCCTGAGATAGAGAGCAACTCAACTTTGGGATTGAAATAGATGAATCCAGCAGTTGGGTCAGTCAACGCAATGTGTGTTCTGTCTCAACAACACAGCAATGTAAGGTGGGTTTTGTTATTAACCCAGCACTTTCAGGAAACTATGTAATGACCCATGGGAGTTGGCCAATACTTGGAGACTTTCCAATTTGCTGAAGCCAAGATCAGGAAATTGGGTAATCATTAAATCTGGGTAAATCTTTGGTATAGTAGTACTTTCTTTAACACTCTTCAGTAATCAGTAATAGTCATAAGATAAATGTCTGATGAAAACAATTTGATTGTTGTAATCTAAGTAATAAAATGAACATTCTAACGAAGTTGGCCATTAAATGAGTTTCAATTAAGTGTAAGAGGGGTGAGGGAAAAGGTATAAAAAGGGGGAGAAATTGCTGATCTATGGTTTGATTGACGTGTATTGAGTTTGTGAATGTTTTAACTTGATTCATTTCTTGTAAGGGGTATAAACTATGTACCAGTGGCGGCTGGCCAATAGAGGGCGCTAGGGCGCCGCCCCACTACTCCCCACATCCTAGACTTCATTGAATAAGACTTTAAAAATTACTTTCTTTTCTTTTTTTTCTTTTTTTAATGAGCGACGTAAATATTATATAGTTGGTGAGTAGAATGTATAATCTGCAATAAAATGTAGATTCAAATTGTTCTACGTTGTCTAAAGTTACTGCTAGGTCACGTATTTCCGGCCTGGGGCGCAAAAATCTTTGCCCATTGACTCTCGTTATAAATTGTACATGCGCAGTTCGCTCCTCTCAATAGGAGCTTGGTGGGGCCCACCAACGAACTGCGCATGTACAAACAGCATTTATCTGAATGCTGCTGATTTACACACCACCAACCACTGGTTGGCAGCAGAGAGCGAGGGGCTCGTGGTACATCTGACATAAAATGCGCCAGAATGAGACAATATACTCGGTCGTTTTCAAGGAGCTGGTTTAGTAGGAAGGCTTGGCTAACTGTATGTAGTGACACCAATGCTTTATTTTGCTTTCCCTGCATCCTTTTTCAAACGACAGGTCTCAGACCCAGCATGGATTCAGACAGGTTTGAATGATTTAAACCACATATCAGAAAAATCAAAAGCTAATGTTTGGGAAAGCAAACATAGCTGCTCAGCTTGATGAAGGCTACAGGATAGGGATCTGTAAGCATAATGAAGAGGTTTACAAAAACATCCTGTCTAAAATAATAAACTGTCAAGTTCTGTGGTGCCATAGAGTCATTGAGAAATGTGCATTCTCAAGGAGAGAAGGGCAAAATTTATGTACAAAAAGTTTAAGCCACAAGGTGGCAAAGTCATATGGCTTTGAGCCAGTTAACTCAGCGTTTTGATGGCACTGGGTATTTCAAATGTAATACCATATTAATTTATTTTTTTCTTAATGTTATTTTCTATTAGGTCTTACTGTGTTCATAATTTTCTGCCATTGTCAGATTTCTGTTGCACTTATCGAGGCCCTTTTCGGTTACTTTAGTCTTTCACCATTACATAGTATAAAAGATAATTATTATAAAGAATTTGCACTAATTGAAGTACCTTAACTTACTTTAAGCACGTTTCATTACAACAAATGTTCATTCAGCTCAGCAAATACAAATAAAGGCCTTTTCATTTATTTAAATACACTTATGATACCTTAGTACCGCGCTACTCAACACGCGGGCCGCATGCTATTGTCATAGCAACTGCCAATAAAAATATAATCTCATTTAAATGAACACAAACCATTTCTAAACTAAATTCTTAATGACCACAAGATGGCGATCGTGCATACTGTGCTTATTTAGCAATCGTGGGATCAACAAAGAAGATAAAACACATGATAAGCGACAAAAACGCTCGACGCTGGCACTGCCATTGATTTCCTATTTGGCAAGTGCCGCTGCCGCCCTCGGCGTTGTGCATCTGGCCACAGACGCTGGCAGAGCCTCTGACGCTGCGCTCAAAGTTCAACTATAATCAACTTTGACAATCGCAACGCTGATCTCTGCGACGCGAAACCAATCACAGCACAGTTTGATATAACCGCAAAATAAAAAAAACAATGGAGGAGAAACTTGTTTTATGTGTGTCGGAGCATCCCGAGTTATACAACATGACGCTTAAATCATACCACGATCTGACTAAAAAGTATGTGGCATGGAATGATGTCGGTTTACAGAGGAGACTGCCAGGTTGGTTGACAGCTTAGTACAGGACTAGCCAGTCTAGCCAGTCTATATTCACTTCTATGGCTGTGCTAGTATGATCATTGGCGGTGTGGTTAGCTACGGCTGATGCGGGCTGTAGTCCGAAATTGAACTCCACTCTATTCTTTCCTGAATGCTGTCATTTTAAAAACTCGACAGTGTTTAAGTAATGAATGTAGGGTCATTCCGTGTCAAATCACCCAAAATAACAGACATTTTAAACCCGACCATCTCAGAATTTGATGAAACTTGGTGTACTTGTTGGTTGGGATCCCACAACACCAAATCTGAAACTTTTATATGTTTTAGTTAACATGTGGGAGATTGAATTTCAGGAAAGGTCATCTCAAGGTCTCGTGATCCACAAGGTCAATTTCAAGGTCATAGCAAAGGTCAAGAGGTCAACGTACCGCAATATACTCAAATCTGAAAAATAATGACAGATTTTGAATCTCTGTCAAATTTGTTTTCTTTTTTTTTATTATTAATCTTTTATTTATACTGAAAGGATACAATAGGCAATATTTTACCTGTTTTCATTGTCTTTCAGTAGCTTGAAATAGTTAATATTACACTTAACATCATTAGTATGTAACAGCGAACATATGTACAATACAAATGCAAAATTAATATACAGAATATACAAAGATATATGGTTGGACTAAATTCACAATTTCCCAGGTAAACTTTTCATATCCTTCAAGCATTCCTTGTCATGTCAGGTGGATTTTGACTCCCAAGATGGGTTTTGGTCATGAGAGGAATCTATGCATGTAGAAAATATACATTATAGTGCATTTTATCAATCATCTCTGTGGGTATGCATTTTTTGAATCTGTATTGTTGCTAAACAAAAAATATTACACCTCTGAAACTTCTGTATATTTTAGTTAACGTGGGTGATTAAATTCCAGGAAAGGTAATCTCAAGGTCATGTGATCCACAAGGTCAATTTTAAGGTCATAGCAAAGGTCAAGAGGTCAACGTACCCCAATATACTCGAATCTGAAAAATAATGAATTTTGAATCTCTTCCCTTTCCAACGCTACCAATTTTTTGAAGATTGGCCCAGTAGTTTCTGAGATATGAGGGTTCAAAGGTTGGCGGCCATGCCCCTTTTTGCACAAAATCTCAAACTTTGGGGGTCCGTATCTCCCAAATCACTGGTCGGATTGGCCTAAAATTTGAGATTTGGTGTTGTGGGATCCAAATCAACAAGAAAGTTTCATCAAAATCTGAGGTGGTCGGGTTTAACTCTTTGGGTGATTTGACCCAGAATAACCCTGTAATCTAATTCTCAACCTGGTGTTGACGCTGACGCTTTGCATGGATCATGTGAAAGCCCGAACTATGCAGGAAGTCTAGCCTAGCCTACTCTCAAGTCATGGCAAAACCGGCAAAACGTAACATTTCTGATGAACAGATTATTTCAAAAAACATGGGAGGAAGAAATCGCTTTTGTTGAGGTAAATAACAAACCAATGTGCCTTCTTTGCCAGAGAACAATAGCAGAACCAAAACGGGCAAACGTTCACATCACCATGATAGCTATCACATTGACTTGGAATTACATATCCATCTGGGGTTAATTTGATATACTCAGACCTGATTTCAATTTAGTATGCCTATATTTATGTTATTAAACATTCTTGTGATTTATTGCAACAGCAATCTAACACTTTTACATTTAATGAATAAAGCCTACTTACTGTCATTTAATCATTTGATATCCATGTGGCTTGAAATAACACTACAAAATAGTTTTATATGACCAAAAAATGTGCGTTGCGGTCCTTTGACACAGCTGTATCTTGCTGTGTGGCCCTTGAGCTATGTAAAGTTGAGTAGCCCTGCCTTAGTA
Source organism: Hoplostethus atlanticus (assembly GCA_034670405.1). Classification (NCBI taxonomy): domain Eukaryota; kingdom Metazoa; phylum Chordata; class Actinopteri; order Trachichthyiformes; family Trachichthyidae; genus Hoplostethus; species Hoplostethus atlanticus. Next base: position 6,406,016 of record JAXDDX010000006.1, on the reverse strand, counting down.
CATGTTTGTTTGATTTTTGGTATAGCCCCACCAGCCGCCACTGCTATGTACTGACCTTTTCGTAACCCTGGCCCATGTTGTATAGTCAGCATGGTTCATGTTGGGTTTCGTTTAGGTGCTTCTGCAAAAGACTGATGTTCACGGGAAATGCATCTGGGAACTTTTGGCAGATAATGACAGGCAAATTATAACATGCCTTATATGTCCATTTTGAAGTAAACGACCAATGGGCAACGAAGGAATGATCGAACAATAGAAAAAGGAGGAGTGACGTTTTAGAAAAAATGAAGAGATGACACCTTAAAGTGATAACTGCTAACTGCTTCACTGAGAAGAACACTGATGACTGAAGAACACAGAGGCTTCAAGCTGAAGAAATCAAAAAGACTTTGATGCACCAGATGCAGAAAAGACTTTGTGCATTCAACTAAAAGCCAAGACTCGGTGCTGTCACTCTATCCAAAGTGGCTCATCAGAGGTCCATTGAGAGATCATCCCAAACAGGTTTTTGATATTTTATTTTAAATAAATAATTTTACTTTATATTCACATTCTGCTTCTGAATCAACATAAAATAATCATCTGAAAGTAAAGTCAAATTCTCATTCGAGTTGCTTTCTTGTTTGGGATACTGAATGTCCCTTTCAGGGGTTTAGCCACCCTCTGCTGACAGGATAGTAAGATATTCTTATTAGCTCAATTTTCCTGGTAATGCTAGAACAGCTGAAAAAGGCGAAGGCTACTATACCTGCTAACAATTTATATTTGACCTTAAGTTGTAGTCAGTAGCTGAGGGTACAATGTGCCTATAATACTTGTCGACCAAACATCAATACTTTGTTATAATTAATGATATATATTGTATAATTTATTCCTAAACAACTGAAAATAATGCTCTAATTTGTTTTTTGCTGTTTTACACAATACTTAATTCTGACATTCTAGAGGAACGAGTATGATTTTTTCTTTTTCTTCCCTCACTCACTTCTTGAGGCTCTGCGTACTGTTGTGGCCAACACTAGCCGTCATTGCTCACTGTCAGCTGTTGCTGTTAGACTGTAAAATGACACCTTTTGCAATATGGTGTACATGCAGGGGTGTTGTAACCTGAGATATTCTTATTAGCTCAATTGCCTCAATGGTAATGCTAGAACAGCTGAGTGTGTCTAAGGCCAATCCTTCAGTTAAAGCTCCCGTCTACTGTACCTGAAAAAGGTGAAGGCTACTATACTTGCTAACAATTTATATTTGACCTTAAGTTGTAGTCAGTAGCTGAGGGTACAATGTGTCGCATGGATTCAGTTTTACAAAATGTGTGGTACTCTTTTGTCTTTCCAGCCTCCTGACTCGTCTGGACCTTTGAGTGGTGGACAGAGGAAAAGCAGCAGTCATGGCTGATGCTGGACAGATCAAGAAGACTGTAGCCAAGGTGTTGGTCTGTGTGGAGAAGGTGTCGTCTTTCGCCTCTTCTATTCACCCCCTCTTTGGCATTGTCTCTTCCCTGGTTCGGGTGGTTCGCAAAGGCCTAGTGGATGAGGAGGACCACGCTCTGGACGAGAACTTCCAGACAATCCATGACAAACTGAAGAGCATTTCAGAGAAGAACCGTGACTGCCTGAAGCACATCCGTATTACTGAAGTGAATGAGACCTTCGGCAAACACGAGGAGATGATCAAGTACCACTATGGCGCCTTCAACAGCATGGTGGCACGGATGAAGAAAGAGCCGGACATGGTCCAGTGCCACATTGATGAGTTTACGAAGATCTATGAGGGAGGCGGTACTGACTCGAGTCTGAAGGTGTACTACCGGGGGGTAATGGGTACTGAAGCTCTGTTCGGAAGACCCCTGCTGGAAGTGTACCTGGAGGACTGCAAAGGCAACCGTAACATCATGGAACACCATTGTTCCCGCCTTCGCTACCTGTTCCACATTGGCCTCATCGCCCTCATGGCCTACACAGCTGTTACCAACGACGATGAAGACGACATTCGGAAGAAATGGACCAAGTGGATGGATGAGATCCAGAAGAAAATGGAGGAGGTGCTCAGCCAATGCAAAGAGAAGAAACCCCCTTCCTAAAGGGGCTGGAAGGAGGGGATGAAGAAGAGTAACCAACTCTTTCTGATTCTATACTCTCAGCTGTGGGCCAAAGAAAGAAAACAAATCATGCCATACATCAGAAAAGTAACCCATTCCTCTGTTTGTGCAATTTAGTTGCACAACATTTAATTTTGCTTTAATGAGTTAATTTTTTGTATTAGTGGACCACTTGAGTTTGTATGTTTCCTGCTGGTAAATGCTGAAGTTTTATACAATTGCTTCAATAAAAGGTATAAACTCTTAGTTTATTATCTGTGTGAGATTCATTTCATTTACAAAAGCACCAATATATGATACAGAAATGCTTTATCATAGAGGAACAGTTATTATATATAGTATAATTAACAGCATTGATCTGAATACAAAATTAATATTTTATATCCATAAGAAAACCTTTTATCAATTTTAGGGTTGTTTGATTTGATTTTGATTTATATTCATATTCTCCTTCTGAATCAACATTAAATAATCATCTGAAAGTAAAGTCAGTTATTGAAGCATGCATTGTGGACTACTGAGGCTGCTGTATAGGACAGATATACTGACTTGGTTCTTCTTGTTTGGGATACTGAATTTCCCTTTCAGGGGTTTAGCCACCTTCTGCTGACAGGATAGCAAAACTATAAACAATAAACTCTGTTTATTGTAATAATTGCAAAACTACTAAGACTATGCGTTCCCACATTTTACATTGAAATTCTCATCAGTCTCGTCAAAACTGACGTCCCATGAATGAAAATGTTCGACATTCTGCACACAGGTCCAGTCTGAGGCAAAATGATGTACTATGCAGTATGGAAGCAAATGGCCAGATGGTGGCACTACAACTCCACTTTCAAAGGCTGTAACTATCAGACCCTTTGAACTACACTCACCACATTGTGTGGACATGACCGTCTGCACTTGCTCTACAAAATTGCCTCAAGGACCATAAAAGTGTCCCAGGTAGTGTTTTTTATAGCAATTTTCATCTTTTTGAAAAACAGAAATATCTTACAGCACTTGGTTCTGCCCAGTGGTTAGTGGCTTTGTTTTGGACAGAGTTGCAAAAATTTATTAAAAAAGAAATATATATATATATATATATGAGAGGGAATTTCAATTGGGTTTGATGCAGGTATCGGTAGGAGATTTGGAATATAGACATAATTCCATGGCAAATAAAATTATATTGTTAGGGAATTTTTTCAGTTTTAGAACAGTAAATACTGAAACCTTAAAAAGCTTAATAAAATAGTGTGTTTTAGCACAGAGGGAGGGATGGACAAGAACAATTATAATGTGTTGTATTTTGTGCTCTTATGCCATAAAGTGTACATAAAATAAAAGTATTGACACATACTCTAGTGGGGCTATAGAGTGGTGGGTTGTAACTTAAACAGGACAGTTGCTTGGATCTGCACTCTTTTTCACCAAGTTCTGTCTCTACATAGGACCTCAGCGGTATCTGTTAACCCACACTGGTTTTGAAGGTGTGACTATATGACCAAAACAATGTAAAGGACACCCTGCCTTTCCTTTTCTTTTCTTTGCCATAGCACATCTGCTATAGGCTACTTGCTATGAGTCCCTTCCTCTTACCTATGCCCATATATGGCTCAAAGGGGCCGTCCTTATTGGACTAGGGAGGAAAATGGTGGAACTGCAAGTCAGACAGCTTCAGTAGACAGAGGGATACCAACAGTTTTACCTCAGGGTGAGTAGTCAAACGCTATCTCATTGGAACGTGTAAACCTATAGGATGTTTGTATTATGTATGACAGCAAATTCAGCTTGGACAGATGGAAGTCAAAGGAAAATACATGCATGATGTTGGATAATTATGTATGGCTGGGAATCAGGAAATGAGATCACTGTGCTCAAAACAAATAAAGTAGAGCCTCCTGAGTTTAAATTAAAGGTGTTGAATGGACAGTATAGGCCATTTGAACTGTTAAAGTGGTCAGATTGAAGGACAAGCTCCATAACCATTTGTTTATTTTCAGTCTCTGTTGTGTTATTATGATGGCACACCCACTGTTCTCCCTGAGTTATTTTTCCTGTGAACTCATTCATAGGTCCTGTGAACTATGAATGATCACAGATTTGTGTCTGTGGTCACACAAAGTAGTAGTGTGCTGCTGATCTGTGCTCAAAATTTTTGAATGTAGCCTATAATACTTGTCGACCAAACATCAATACTTTGTTATAATTAATGATATATATTGTATAATTTATTCCTAAACAACTGAAAATAATGCTCTAATTTGTTTTTTGCTGTTTTACACAATACTTAATTCTGACATTCTAGAGGAACGAGTATGATTTTTTCTTTTTCTTCCCTCACTCACTTCTTGAGGCTCTGCGTACTGTTGTGGCCAACACTAGCCGTCATTGCTCACTGTCAGCTGTTGCTGTTAGGACTTAGACTGTAAAATGACACCTTTTGCAATATGGTGTACATGCAGGGGTGTTGTAACCTGAGATATTCTTATTAGCTCAATTGCCTCAATGGTAATGCTAGAACAGCTGAGTGTGTCTAAAGCCAATCCTTCAGTTAAAGCTCCCGTCTACTGTACCTGAAAAAGGTGAAGGCTACTATACTTGCTAACAATTTATATTTGACCTTAAGTTGTAGTCAGTAGCTGAGGGTACAATGTGTCGCATGGATTCAGTTTTACAAAATGTGTGGTACTCTTTTGTCTTTCCAGCCTCCTGACTCGTCTGGACCTTTGAGTGGTGGACAGAGGAAAAGCAGCAGTCATGGCTGATGCTGGACAGATCAAGAAGACTGCAGCCAAGGTGTTGGGCTGTGTGGAGAAGGTGTCGTCTTTCGCCTCTTCTATTGACCCCCTCTTTGGCATTGTCTCTTCCCTGGTTGGGGTGGTTCGCAAAGGCCTAGTGGATGAGGAGGACCACGCTCTGGACAAGAACTTCCAGACAATCCACGACAAACTGAAGAGCATTTCAGAGAAGAACCATGACTGCCTGAAGCAGATCCGCATTGCTGAAGTAAATGAGACCTTCGGCAAACACGAGGAGATGATCAAGTACCACTATGGCGCCTTCAACAGCATGGTGGCGCTGATGAAGAAAGAGCCGGACATGGTCCAGTGCCACATTGATGAGTTTACGAAGATCTATGAGAGAGGCGGTACTGACTCAAGTCTGAAGGTGTACTACCGGGGGGTAATGGGTACTGAAGCTCTGTTCGGAAGACCCCTGCTGGAAGTGTACCTGGAGGACTGCAAAGGCAACCGTAACATCATGGAACACCATTGTTCCCGCCTTCGCTACCTGTTCTACATTGGCCTCATCGCCCTCATGGCCTACACAGCTGTTACCAACGACGATGAAGACGACATTCGGAAGAAATGGACCAAGTGGATGGATGAGATCCAGAAGAAAATGGAGGAGGTGCTCAGCCAGTGCCAAGAGGAGAACGCCTCCTAAAGGGGCTGGAAGGAGGGGATGAAGAAGAGTATCCAACTCTTTCTGATAAACTCTCAGCTGTGGGCCAAAGAAAGAAAACAAATCATGCCATACATCAGAAAAGTAACTCATTCCTCTGTGTTTTGGTTATTGTATCTATGTTACGAGTTATCTATATTAATTTTTTTTATGAGTGGACCACTTGAGTTTGTATGTTTCATCTGCCTCATGTTTCCTGCTGGTAAATGCTGATGACGTTTTATACAATTGCTTCAATAAAAGGTATAAACTCTTAGTTTATTATATCTGACATTCATTTCATTTACAAAAGCACCAATAAATGATACAGAAAACAATCATGCTTTATCATTGAGTAACGGGTATTTTATATAGTATAATTAACAGCATTGATCTGAATACAAAATGAATTAATATTTTATATCCATGACAAGAAAACACATACACACGTGTGCCCTCCGCTAGAACAACCAACTAATACCTCTGATGACTTTCCCTCTCACTCTCAACCACTGGGCGAGAATGAACCTCCCACTTCACTGGAAATTAAATAATGAGCTGAAACTGAAAACAATAAACTTTGAGGAAACGTGGCCTCACCCAAACAAGGTATTTACAAGAGCCCATACACAATTATGCACATGCACAACACTTAACACTAACACTTTTATTTTGGTGTTTGAATTGATTCAATTCTCTTTCCTGTTCTATTTGCCTAATACTTCTGTGAACTAAAAAGTATTAGACAACTATTCTAACTCACCCTCAAGATTATGGGATCTCTTTCAGTAGCTACGAACATGAATCAACTATGCAAACAGATTACATTTGAGAGGGGCACAACCAGGAGCAAATTGCCAAGAAAGAAGAGTTAAGGGGGGAACTACCACGCTCCCTGTTGTCCACACAAAATGTATTTCAATACTGAATATGGACAGTGGTATTAGGCTGTTAGCAGTGATGTAGTGGTAAATAACAAGGTGGGTAATCTGTAACCTCCTAGCGGTCATCGTAAGGCAGGCAACCACCAGTACAAACAAAAAATATAATATATATCCTTACAATATTATTGTACCTTAGTGAATGGTAGTTTTTTTTAAATCCTGTTATTCCTATAATATTATTATAGGGAATTATAGTCTGGTGTGATATTGATTGGTATGTGTAGTGGTAATGGTATAAATTGTACCATATGAATACTGTAGTTGTGTTTCGTAAGGACACTCAATAGATGGGCCGCTATGTATTTATAAAATGTAATAGTATTTAATAGTATTTAATAAAAACTGAGTGGGCCCAATGTTCGCATCGTAAATGTCCGCGGTGTCTCGTGAGCACTGAGTCCACCTCGCCGCCAGAGTCCTCCGTCCGTCCAGATGAAGGTAATGTGAGCCTCGTCTGTTTCTCTTCGCTGCGCTGTTGTCGGCAGCCCTGCCCGACGTTAAAGGCCTACCAATTTAGATGGGTGACTCAAGTATCTGCTTTCAAGTTGACCAGGATCAGTAGGCATATTTGTCTGTTTAGGAAAATGAAGACGCGCTAAAAGTTCCGCGGCGCAGGTTTGAGGAAAGGTACCATTTTCGGTAAGTTTCGGCTGCTTGGTTTGAAAGAAAAAAAGCGACTGTGAGCCTGACACCCCAGCTTCTTCTTAGTTCAAAAAGTTCACCCTGTCTGATGTGGAGACAGTTATATTAACACTAGATGACGCAGAAAACAATAGTATAATTTGAAATTGGTGATTAAACACAGAAAGGCAACACTGCGCTGGTTTCCGGGGCGTGACTTCTCTAAGTGCTGCAAGGACTTGTAAGTTGATTTCTGAGCTGTCTTACGCACTTTTTAGATGGCTAATTAATTGATTGGTTTGCTGATCTTTGCAGGACTTACTCGTATTTATCGCTATGCAGACCCAGCGTTCACATTTTGTGTAAGTTTTGATGTTGTTATTGTTGTTGTTTTGCATATAAAATAGCCTCCAGCGGCCTATTGGATGAGTTCATTCGCACGAGCAGATGTCATTCACATCAAGATGGAAGTTAAACCTGACAATATTTTCTCCACCCATGGTGTGTGTGTTTCAGGCATGCCACTCCACAGCATTTGGCCCTTGTGTAGGATGATTTGTTGGAACTGAGGACAAGTCAACACAATGGGCAACCAAGACAGCCTCGAAGATGTGTTTGTTGCAGTCATTCGCCCAAAGAACCAAGTCAGTTTGAGCTCAAAGGAGTACCGAGCTAAAGCCTACGAGGTAAATGTACTGACTGACTCTAGAATTCATAATATGCTCTTTCCTCACCACCTCCTCACAAAAAAACACTGAAATATATAGGAACCTCTTTGGGGGGTTTCCCATCTTCAGCATATCACTTCTAAAAAAAAAGCTTAAATCCTCTTGTGTATTGATCCAATCCCCCCTTTTGTGGAAATCAGGCCCAAGAGAGTGGTTCACCCAAAGGTTTTGAGGGGGGCATACATCCACACATGTCCACAGTGAAAAGAGAACATGGACATTGACGATATCATCAGTTATCTCTTTCGTACATTATTTTAATAGTAATCTGTGGTGATGCCAACGTATCTGTGGAAGGAGCTAAAACATGAGGGGGGGTGTTGGAAACTCTTGAGGCTCTGCACTGGCTCTGCGTCCTGTGTCTCTGTCCTGTGATTGAAGGTTGTCAAGCACGAGCTCGGAGAACAAAGTGACAACAACAAGCAATTTGCGTGTCAGCAAGGTTCTGAGTTTATTCACACTTGCACAGGGGTTATATAGAGTTGAACACACAACTTTCATAACTGATTCTTCAGAACAGGATATGGAGCAATCGTGCAGGCGGGGGTCTTAGCCCCGCAATTCTGAGAATCCCTGTACCTGTCTTGAGTCTGCTCACCACAGCGTCCTGTGATGGCAGACTTTCAATAATCTGTACAGTAACGGAGAAGTAAACCATAACATGACATCTGTGTGTTTTCTGGTTCCTGGTAAGATCCTGTTGATAGAAGTGCCCTTGGAAGGGAAAGAGAAGAAAAGAAAGAAAGTCCTGCTGGCAACAAAGATCCAAGCAGGAGGAGACAAAGCCAGATCCATTCTGGATTATGTTGATGAAACAACCAAACCGATATCCAATAACCAAGGCTTCATAGGTGAATGCTGTACATTTTTGCCTAGATGCGAATGAATGCAGACAAGTGTAACAGATCACCCCTGTTGTGTTTTATGATTTGCCTTTGCCTTGAGTGATCAGGAAGTGTTACAAACAGTCCATAATGCTGTTTTCTGGTCCAGGAAAGCGTGTGGTGCATATGAAGAAATTCCCCCTGGATGGAGACAACGAAGGGAGAGAAGCCTCCCTTTTTATTGTGCCAGTCAGTGTCAAAGGTGAGCTGAAAACAAAAACCTCTTATTAAACTGTTTCCATAGATGTCGTTCAGCTTAGTTTAAGCTTTGTATTTGTCTCTTTCTTAACAGACAACAGTAAGCCTATTTATAATGCGGGGAGCCCCAGTTTCTACTGCTTTCAGGACATCATGCGAGTGTGCAGTGAGACCAGCGCTCACTTTTGCCCCATCACCTCCAAGATGCTCCTGGCTTTAGACAAGTAAGGATGTATTTGAAAAGATAGTCATTTCATGAGCCTTTTTGAAGAGCATAATGCAGAATTGTGTTCATGCATATTATTGAATGAACATTGTTGAAAATTATAAAACGATAATAACCGCCTGCAATAGCAAAAAGTCTTTTGAGAATTTTGGTGCGACCTAAATAAATGTAATCTTACTTTTAAGTGCTTTATAAATCTAGTTCCAAGTTTAAATTGAAATTGAATAAAGTTTGGGCACTGCAATTAACACATAAACCTTGATTTAAGCTGTTTTAATCCATGGTGGTGAAACCAACCCTCAGAGTCAGATCCCGTTCTTTTGGGAAACCAGGCTTCAGCTTTGCTCCCTCGACCTCCATAGATGGCTAGCAGAGCAACACACGGTGCCTCACGCCATTCCTGCTTTGTTCCGGCCGGCACCTGTGGAGCGGGTTAAGACCAACGTTAGCAACCCAGCCTATACCAGCGAGGGCAAACTCACCGACGAGGGTCTGCACATGGGTTACACTGCCTTGGAGATCAAGAGCAAAATGATGTCACTGGAGAAGGCTGACATGTGTATCCTCAACCCACTCTATGGCTCCGATCTGCAGTACACCAACCGGGTAAGAGACCTCGTCAGCTGATAGACAGAAAGAGAGAGTTATTTAATGAAAAGGAGGCTTCTTTTTTTTTTTTTTAATACCGAAATAGACTTTATCGACTATACCATTCCAAAGTGCCAGTAGGTTGAGGAGGCGTATCTCTGGGGAACAAATATTTAGTGCTGAAACTAATCGAGGAATAGTGATTTTTGGGGTAGCTTGGCAAGCAGGCTATCAACTGTCTGACAGACTATAAGGCACCTCACTATGTATACTGTCAACCAATCAGAGCATTTGTTAAAATTTGGGAGTATTTGATGTCATTTACACTGGGAAGTAGATTGGACATCTAAAATGGTTTGGGTATAGCACAGACAGTTATACAGTTATAATATTTTTGGTAACTTAACATTAACGTGCTCTTTGTTAAACAATACCGTGATATTGGGAAATGTGATTTTCATTGCGCTGGCCCTTTTAATCACTTTACCTGTTAATATTGATCCTGCCTTCCTGCTTTTTGTTTGTAGGTGGACAAAGTTATAATCAACCCTTACTTTGGACTTGGAGCGCCGGACTACTCCAAGATCCAGATCCCCAAACGGGAGAAATGGCAGCATGGTCCCAACAGTGTGACCGAAGACAAGTGAGGGTTCCTTCTTGAATTGAACCATACCATTCTCTCACTCTCACCCACACTCCACTGCATCCAGTGTAATAAAGCAGAAAAGCCTTAAAAATAATCTTTGAAAACAAAATTCTCCCCGTCTCTCTAGGGAGCGCCAGTGGGTGGATGACTTCCCCCTCCACCGCAGTGCCTGTGAGGGAGACACAGAGCTGCTGTCCAAGCTTCTGGACAGCGGCTTCTCAGTTAAGCAGCTGGACAGTGACCACTGGGCTCCCATTCACTATGCCTGCTGGTCAGTGTAATGCCTGTATCACTCCCCAAAAATATATCAAAAGGGTTGTTTTTTTTTCTCCCTATGACTTGTATTTGGATCTGTCTTATTCATGATTTCTCTCCAGCTGATAGTAGGATCAGCAGGTGTCACTCAGAGGGCTAGTATACCTTAATACTTTACAGGCTTTGTTTTCCTCCATCTAGGCATGGTAAAGTTGAGGCGACCAAGCTGTTGCTGGAGAAAGGCAACTGCAATCCAAATTTGCTGAATGGCCAGCTCAGCTCCCCTTTGCACTTTGCTGCCAGAGGAGGCCACTCGGAGATAGTGCAGCTCCTTCTGCAGCACCCTGAGATAGACCGGGTAAGACATATGGTTCAGAACACTCGCCTTTCTTCCTCTCCTTCTTTTCCCAACAAATTAAAGGGGGCATTATAGTTGTAGTATGCCACTGAAAGAAGGCTACAATTACTGCAGCTACATGAACCGCTTTCCATCGGGAATGTTTTATTTTCTTGTTGGTTTGTAACGTCACTCACTTGTGAGCCAAAAAACATTTTGTGTAACAATTGAACTGTAACTAACCAAATTGCAATTGATATATACCATGTAACATCACCAACATATAACAAGAGTAGATCTAGTGCAGAGATATATATATATATATGGGGGGTAAACTTGACACATTTTTACTAACCAGTTTTCTTCCCAAAATTAGAAACTGTCTCAATACTGAGTAGCTTCGACTCAATTTATTTATTATAGCTTACAATGTACCTTAACTTTCACCATACCGACATTGCCCTTCTCTCTCTTCGGTTCCTCGTCAGAGGTGTTTCTAAATCCACTTTCTAGGTATGTCTTTTAGTGTTTGGCCTTATGAACCTGCACTATCAGACCAATAGGACTGAGCTGTCATCCACACATGTACTTGTTGGCCTCATGTCTTTAAAATGTGTTATTTGTTTTCCTCTTGAAATTAAATTGATGAACTTGTTTTGTAAAGTGCCTTATAAATAGATTTAATTTGACATGCCCATAGCACATAGAAGACCAGCAGAAGAGATCTCCTCTTCAAGTGTGTGAGGAGAACAAGCAGAATGAATGGGAGGAGACTGTGAAGCTACTGCAGCAAGCCAACACCAAACCTGTGAGTTTCCATTACATTCAGACACTGTGTGACACCAACAGAGTAATTGAGATTAGCAGAATACAACAATCTCATACCAGCGTACGCCATTAAAGGACTACGACCACTTCTGGGGTCTTTGGCCAAGTCACCTTACCCAATATCTGAATATAACACTTTAGCGTACAGTATGTTAAGTAACCATAGGCGATTAGCGTTATCCAAAGTATGAAGAGAGAGTGTTCAGTAATCCAACCTGTAGATTCAGAACGTCTGACAATCTTCATCATTGGTGAAATAGTGAAGTACACACTTCCTGTGTAAACTAAACAAGTTATGCAGGAAGTGACCTCTTCTGCCACTGAAAGTTCATTCTTTTTTTTTAAACTTGAATGTCCATTTTACCAATCCCCTAAACAAGCTTGGCAGGTTTAGACGTGTGGCATGAAAATCAACGAAGCTTCCAGCCAGAGAGCTGCTACAATTTCTCATTTTCTCACTTTTGGGATAATGTTAATCGCCTACAATTACTTAACATGCTGTCTAAAGCGTTAGCATGCCACCAGGCAGAGCCATCTACCAGAGACCCGTGGATGATTTTGGTGCTCTTGTTAGTTATTGGGTAAGGTGACCAACGGGCAAACTCCCAAAAAGTCGGTGTAGTCCTTTAAATCAAGCCATCTTCATCTCATCAGGATCCCCTTCCCCCTTTTTTTTCTTTCTTTTTTTTCTGCCACACGTGTATATGTGTTTTGTTTTTTTTACTCATGAAATGTGTATGTATGTGTGTTTGTTTCACAGTATGAGAAGGTGCGTATCTACCGCATGGACGGCTCGTACCGCTCGGTGGAGCTGAAGCATGGCAACAACACGACGGTGCAGCAGATCATGGAGGGCATGCGTCTGTCTCAGGAGACCCAGCAGTACTTCACCATCTGGATCTGCTCGGAGAACCTCAGTGAGTCGACCCATGCTGAGCCAAAAGTGGCCTCAAATTCATACTTGTGCCCAAACACCATGACCCAGGGCTTATTTAACTTTACAGGAAACCCATTTTACATCAGAAATCATTCATTAATCATTTAAACAAAATATTGTTTGACCCCTTTTAAATCTCTGAAGGCAAAGATCATCTATGAAACAAAACACTTTCCACAATGTACCTGTCTTTCCATGTTGAATTCATTGAACAATTTTTAAACTAGTCAGTAACCCAGCTATTGGCATACTCTGGTGTTGTTCAGGTTATGCTGGTTACATGAACCTGAAACCCTGTGGTTGAGTAGGTCTATTGCTAAGAATTAGGTAACCGGTCCACAGATAGAATGATATAACAAAGTTATAACAACGTTATACAGGTATTCCTAAAATAGGGGAAGAAATCAGGATCCCAATAGGAATAGTAGTAATAAGTATATTCGCCACTATGTTTTTTGTTGACATTAAAATATACCCATAACTAGGGATGTGCAGAACAAGGCTTTCCGAAGCACCGAGACAATTGAAACATTTGAGTCGATGCTTTATGAAACGCTCAAAACATTTACTCGACAGTGACATCTGGTGGTAGTCGCAGTCATAGCAGCTGAGAGTGTTGAGAGTCTTATACATCTATCCCGCTGTTATACTCTAGTTTCTATGGCCGAGCGGTAAGACGCCGGTCTTTTTATCAATATGTGAAGATGTGTATATAATGGAATTTGGCTTTTTGAACATTTTGCCAAAGCTCTTAGACAATAAACAGAATGTAAAAATTGACACAACAACAAATGTAAACAAGTGTCATAGGCCTTTCACAAATACATGTTTGAGTGAGTGGATTTTGAGCAACAGGTTTGTACAGGTCATATAGTTTGTACAGATAACAGTGCAATTAGAAGTCGTACATTGAATTGTGTTTTCAAGTACATGTGCAATGGAACATGACTAATCCAAGCTACTACTAACTGGACCAACTATAAATCCCTACCCATAACGCTGTGAGAGTCTGAGTTTGCACAGATGGTGAAAAGTGAAATTGTGAAGATGTTTCCATGCCACAGTAACTTCTAATGGAAGTATGAGCTTGTGGCGCTTACATGCGTCAACCCAAAACTGGGTTACTTGAATAACCGGGTTAAGAACTATATGTGTGTGCGTGTGTGTCAGACCTGCAACTGAAGCCCTACCATAAGCCCCTGCAGCACCTGCGGATCTGGACAGAGATTGTGACGGACCTTACTGTGCTGGATCCTCAGAGGGAGAATCCACAGCTCTTCCTACGCAGAGATGTCCGGCTGCCTCTCGAAATTGAGAAGAAGGTAGCTCGCACTGTACAAGGGGCTGTTTGTTTTAAGGCTTTCATGGTAGCATTATCTGTTGCTGAAATTGCCAGCTGTTGTCTCTTGGGGGGACCTTGTACAAAAGGGTTGTAGTTCTTTAACTGTCCGTTCTGTATGGTTGCAAATTCCCTCAAATCGAATCCGACAGATGCAATTAAGCCTCCTAGTCATTTCACATCCAAATAAGTGAAATGAATCAAGTGTTAGTAACCAAAACGTCAGTGTGCCACTGTCCAGATACTTGCCCACTGAGTATTCCTTGGAAAAGCCATCAAAACTGACCATCTGAAAGTATGGGATTGCGTTTGCTACCACTGCAGCTGAGCAAAAATGCAAGAAACACTGATTTCAGTATACAGCAGTCTTCTAGTTGTACTAAATGAGCTGAACTTTTGTGGCGATGAGGATGGCTTGCCAACACTTGACTGATTTGTTTTGAAAACCATTTCTCACACTACTACTGCTGTATTTTCCCAGGTGGAGGACCCCCTGTCCATCCTCATCCTGTTTGATGAGGCGCGCCACTGTCTCCTCAAGGGCTTCTTCCCCTCCCCTGACAGCAAGCTGATCACGCTGGCCAGCCTTCTCCTGCAGATCATCTACGGCAACTATGAGAGCAAGAAACACAAGCAGGGATTCCTCAAGTAAAAGATTGCCTGCTTAAACATATACAACATAGACAATTCGTATAAGGATGTACATTTTATTATGTCAGTGGCATGCTGGGCTTTATGAAAATGTTATTATCAAGAGATTCGTTTGTATTGCCCAAAATATTGAATTCTATTGGAGTTGGTATATAAAGAAAAACTCTCCTTGTCTTCATGTTTTGCTTTCAACAGTGAGGAAAACCTTAAATCTATTGTGCCGATATCCAAAGTGAAAAGCAAAGCATATCATTGGACCAACAGGATTCTTCACGAATACAAGGTATTTTAACATTTTCCTTCCATCCTGCAAATGAAGTCCCATTCCTGCCATGTCGTGTCACTCCAGGCTTCTCCCTCTGCCCCTCCAACAGGCCCTGAGTACCAGCGAGGGTGTGAGCAAAGAGATGCACCACCTCCAGCGACTCTTTCTGCAAAACTGTTGGGACATCCCTACCTATGGAGCAGCCTTCTTCACGGGCCAGGTATACACCAAGGCCAGTGCCAGCAACCACAAAGTCATCCGCGTCTTCGTTGGGGTCAACACTAAGGGGCTGCACCTCATGAATATGGAAACCAAGGTATCCCCCTTTTTTTTTTTTCTCTTCTATGTTTTATGTAGTGTTCACATGAGACATTTGGCATCGGTCAAAGTATGCGCTGAAGCCACCTAGTTTACATTGTAAGAACGAACCTGCAAGGCCAGTTTGAGCGCTCACCACCCGCCGTGCAAATGCTCTCTGGTAAATCTCTTTATACATTTTAAGAGCTGGTTTATACAGTTCTGGAAAGGCAGAGACTGCAGTATAATCTGTTCCTCCATTGTTTTCCCCCTGCATGGTATTGCAGAACCCACATGGACAGAGACCACCTCTGTACAAATTTCATTGGCTGATAAAGCTGGTTACCAGATGATGTTTACCTCTGCTCTGTCAAAAGTTCAACTAGTTTCGATATTTTCACACACTGCATTCGGTCAATCTATGTCTGAGGATCAATATCAGACGGACAATATTGTCCAAGGATCATTATCAGACGGACAATATCCCATGTATTTCAATGTGTTTGGGATATGGGATATGTTTTTTTGACGCAACACAAATGCTCATGTGAGCGGGGCCTTAAACTTGAGCTACACTCCATATTTTCCTGCTGTGTGATCTGGGTATGGCTTGCTACTGTTCATTAAACCAAAGTGGTGAGAGAGGCTCTCAATATGTAATGGATGGAATATCTCCATCAATGATTGTTCACCATTAATACAAACACTTCTAGCCTTAATATATTTTTTAGAAGAGGTTATGAAGTGAGCATAATATGTGTCTTGTTTGTTGTTTTATGTGGCGTTTGAATACCGTCTGTGTTTTAGTTGAATGGAGTGCTAAACACTCTCCTACATGCTCTTGAAGTATAATACTTTTTCATCTGTGCATCCCAGGTCCTTCTCATCAGTTTAGAGTATGGCACGTTCATGTGGCAACTTGGACATGCTGACCAATACTTCCAAATACACAGTGTGGAAAACAAAATGAACTTCATTGTGCACACAAAACAGGTAACTGCTTGGGGACATTTCCAAAACCATTCAAGTGGTGTATTTGTAGGGATTATATCTAAAATTCTTGAATTACCTAATCCAATTACAAAAAATAAATATGCAGCCTAGAATACTTTTAGAAAGGCATGTGTTTGATTGTTCCTTTCTCAGGGATCACAGCTACATTTTGTAATGCTTCCATGTATCATGAGGTATCAAAATAGTGTGTTGTGTGATGTGCTCATGAGTGTTTTTTGTTTTCCTTCAAAGGCTGGCCTTATTGTGAAGCTTTTAATGAAGCTGAGTGGACAGATGACTCCAAACGATAAAAGCTTATCAGACAAGTACGCCTATGGTTGAAAAACTATTGAAGACTGTTACTTTTTAGTTGCTTATATTGGACTGCAATAAATCAGTATGGGGAGTAAGGTCTGCCTCTCACCAAATGCATCATTTTGTATATTACATAGGTCTACTGATATGTCTTTCACATCCTCACATTCTGTATTTTTACTACTTATATTTTCATTGCATGTAAATATGTTTATTTAATGGTTCATTTTAATAAAATAATGAACATATGAACAATTATTGTTGAAAATTTGTCCAGCTGTTCTTTTATTTATAACCAAAATTATTTTTTGCATGTCATTCAAAATGATCAATGATCATCAGTTCCAGAAATCATCATGGATCGTTTCAAAACATAATGCCCATGTAAAATTGTGACAGTACCTCTTGAGGGCAAATAGCTTAAAACTGGCTTGAGCAGAATGATAAGCTCTCCAAAAGAAAGTTGTAGAAATGACCTGTTAAGAGATGGCATTAGACTTTAACACTACAGGTTAGTAGAACCTAGAACAGTTTGCTCTAGAGGATGCAACCATATCACAAATTGGTTGAAGAGACCCAAGTTAGAAAAAGGCTATTACTACTATCCTCTTACAGTAATGGCATTGAAAGTAATTGAGTACTGTTCAAAATGCTATAGTAATACTATATCAGTGACATTATAGGATTTCCACTGATAATAATAATGTCATGTTATTCAAAATCCCATAAGAACATAAATGCTGTGCTCATGTCACACAGTTCATTAGGCAATACAAATACACTTGAAAATTCTGCAGTACCACAGGACATTTTTTTTTAAAAAGACCCATCACAGAGCATTCTGGGTTAATTTAGTCATTTTGACTGAACTATTTCCTGGGTCGCTAGATATTTTTCATTTGGGAACATTCAAAGTATTTTAGAATCATTTAGAAGCTTAGAAAATACACATTTTCGACCTCAGCATTGTGCATTTGTTGAAATAAAGCTTTGCATTTTCCCTGTTCCACTCACTACAAACATATCCATCTTAACAAGTCATTTAATCTAATCCAGTCAAAAATTGAGTGGAAAAAAAATGCCCATGGACCGCAAACTGCCAGTTTTCTTCAATTAAGTGTCACTGTCTTTGTACTATTGTGGAGAGATATTCTTTATTTGTTTCCTGAAAATTCCAGAGACAAGTGAAACTACATTAGAAAGAAGTGGAATCATCCACCCATAGGCAGAAACTTTCACTTGTTTTTAAAAAAAACAACTAATAAATAGATTTTAAGGCTAGATACGATAAATGATTTTTAATGGCCATTTTTGCAGTGCAGTTTTTAAAAAGCATCAGTCTATCTTAACTGTCCCTGCTGCTAGAATGACATCATATAGCAAGACATCGGTTCAGGGCGCGACAGCCAATCACAACGGCGGCGGTTTGATAGACATACGGCCAACGGCCAATAAAAATCCTCAGTTGGTCAGGCGGGGGCAGGACTAGTATTGACAGGTATAGATGTTTGGGAAATATTACGACCGGCCTCCTATCGCTTAAACACTAACTCCAACGTGCAATTATTGCAGCACGCGCAATGGATTTGGCTTTGGAAAAGTGCTAATTTATTTTAAGGATTACTTTAAGGGTTGGTCGGTGAAACAACTTGGGAAGAGATCCAACTGAGGAGGTTACAATGTCAATGCATTTATATGAAATGAGCAGCAAACTGTTCGGAGACACCGTCGGGAAAATGAACGACAATTTGACATCCGTGATGCTGGCACTTTCTGTGGTCACCCTGACTCTGGGATATATTTCTAAACTGCTGCTGAAACAGTCCCAGTCCCCTGACAGAGATCTGGTAAGTCCACGATGATACAACGAATACCATTGTACAGAAACAATGGTTAAAATGCGTTGTCAGTTTTTAATTGATGACTATCGTAATTGCTCGCATTTTCTCTTTTTAGAAATACCCACCATATATACCCTCAAGCATCCCATTCCTGGGGCACGCTGTTGCATTTGGAAAAAGCCCCATTGAGTTTCTTGAAAATGCATATGAAAAAGTAAGTGTTAAAACGTTTGCACTCATGTACAAAGACATGCATAGATGCAAAATCTACGTTCATGCTATCTCTCTCACATACACACACACACACACATACAAACACTTTCTCACTCTCACACACTCGGCCTAATCTAATGTTTGAAGAGTTTAAACACCGTTTCTTTGCTGTCTATCCACAGTATGGCCCTGTATTTAGTTTTACAATGGTAGGGGAAAACTTTCACTTATCTGCTGGGCAGCGAAGCAGCCACGTTGATGTTCAACAGCAAGAACGAGGACCTCAACGCTGAGGACGTCTACTCTAGACTGACCACCCCGGTGTTTGGCAAGGGAGTTGCTTATGATGTACCAAACCCTGTGAGTCAAATATAACTGGCAAAATCACATTTATTAAAAAATGTAAAATGTGTCAATTAAGAGCAAAGTGTTAAATCTATAAAAACATATGCCAGTTATTAAAAAGATCCTGGCAAGTAATTATGGATTTTTTTTTTTTACCAAACTTGCAAGCTAAAAGAGTTAAACTACAGATGATGCTTATGAGCTACAAAACACATTTTGTATAATATGTTGCAGATCTTTCTGGAACAAAAGAAGATGCTGAAGACTGGACTAAACATTGCTCATTTCAAACAACATGTGAAGATCATTGAGGCAGAGACCATAGAGTATTTTGAGAGATGGGGAGACAGCGGGGAGAAAAGTAAGATCTTTGAAGGCATCAGACTGATCTCACACACACCTGTTCTGTCATGGTGAAGATAGCTGGTGCCAAACCGTGTTGGTAAAGTTACTTAGTTACTGAAGTAACAATCTGAAATCCTTCGGTTACTTTTGGTCACTTTTCCTCAAAAACTCATATTCTGTTAAATTAATAATGTATTCCACAACATACTGTATTTTGACTGTTTTCATCATCTACAACCAGAATTATTTTACAGTGTGTTTGAATGTAATGTTGCAATAGTATTGTTTGTGTCCATAACTTCACAATCAAAATGCCCTTTACTCTTAAAAAATGTTTTAAAGCAATTCAATAAGTAATCACCCACTTTTTGCAAAAGTATCTGTAATTTGATTATACCGTGTTTTTTGCAGTAGTTTTAAAAAATTACATAACAGTTTTTAGTCATTATAGTAATAATGACTTCCCAAAACATTTAACAAGAATAGAGGCAAGACGTCTAACATCTAGCACTCTACACAGGAGACACTGGGTATACTGTATGTCTGTTGGGTTGCTTTGAGTTATTGGTGTTGTTGCTGGTCTCACTAAATCAGTTTCCATTTAAATGCACACCAACATCTACTTGTCTCTCTCCCTCTGTCAGACCTGTTTGAGGCCTTGTCTGAGCTGATCATCCTGACGGCCAGCAGCTGCCTCCATGGGAAGGAGATCCGTGACCTGTTGGATGAGAGAGTAGCCCAGCTCTACGCGGACCTGGATGGAGGATTCAGTCACGCTGCCTGGCTCCTGCCTGGCTGGTTGCCGCTGCCCAGCTTCAGGTACGACTGCTAGAGAGTCGCAGGACAGAAACCAACCTCACACATTCACAAAGTCTACGCTAGATTTCACTTGACTAGTTACAGATTTATTTTCCACAACAGAGTAAAGTATTTTGTTGAGTATATTAGCAGAAAAGTGCAAAAATACCGCGTCTTTAAACACACCATTGTTATTTTTTGTTATTTAAAGGTTCCAGTTTATAGGAATTCAAATGTTCTTCTATTTTTATACATATATGACCAAAGTGTTTAATGAAGACTGATAAAATTGGATTTTATTTGAGGGGTAAAATTTAAAGTTATTGTATTTTCAAAAATCCATCCATTTTTACAGGCAGGTTAAGGACAACTCCAGTAAATGCGTCACAACTGGACTTGATCCTGATTGGCTCCCCTCACTAAAGACGTCAGTTTGCAGTATTTGAACTGCAAAGCCTCCACTCATCAGGTTTAGCTCCTTTGAATGAGAGGGACTGGTGTTGTTGGCCAATCAGGGTCCAGTACTGTGAATGTTCTGCCTGTGAGGACTTAGTTTTCAAATTCATTCAATTTAACTAATTTGATTAAACTTTAAACTACATTTATTTGCAAAACATCACAAAGAACTTTTTATCCTGAGCCATAGTATATTAGAGAACAAAATCATGAAAAATTAATAATAAGGACCTTTCAAAGAAAAACAACATCCATACGTAAAACAGAAAGGATAAACCGTAGTGCAGAAAAAAACAAGCTAATTTCACTGAAGGCTCAGACAAAATAGTTCAAATGCAGTACGGCTGATTTACCCCTTTAACTCTGGTCTTGTACAGGCGGAGGGACAGAGCTCATAAAGAGATCAAGAATATCTTCTTCAAGGTGATTCAGAAGCGCAAGAGCTCTGGGGAGAAAGTGGATGACATTCTGCAGACCCTCATTGACGCCACCTACAAGTAAGATGACTTGAATCACTCAGTAGGCATAATTGAAAACATACTGTAAGCATCTTGGTAGCTGAGAGACCGAGCACGTTGCCCCTGGAAATACTATAGTGGGGCTGCATGGTTTCACATGAGCTAATGCTACTGGACCACAGTTCTTTCTTCGTTGTTACTTGTACCTTTCCATAGATCCACGCATCTGGACATCCGGCTACTTGTAGGGGTACAGCTAACTTGCTATTCGATGCTACCAGTCTCTCTTTAAGTCTGTTAGTATTATGTACCGATTCATTTCTACCACTTTACAGTCTCCTGACAGTGAAATTCCAGCATCCTTTGCTAAGATGTTACTTAGTAACGTTGTCAATTGGTAGTTTACGTGTTGTGGTAGTGCAAGAGGGCAGAGTTTGTTTAAAGATACATTAAAATACTGTATTTATTATTCAGTTGTTCAAAGTTAAAGCTGCACTAGGCAACTTTGCGCTTTGGCGGCCCCGAGTGGCAGCAAGAGATAACTGTTTGACATTGTTAAAGTCTTCATCGCCTAGAAATCAATGTAACATCAGTAAACTGTGCACTCCTCGGACCTAAATGTCTCCTACTCAGTGGCTGGTTGGGGTGAAGATGGTGGAATAAAAAGCTTTTTTCATGACAGGTTAAGCCATCGTTGGTGAGTCCAGCTTTCTCTGGATGTCATGCTTGTTCGCTGGTTGTTTGGGAGAAAGTTTTATATTAATTATAATGCTAGTCATTGTTATGGCCTTCTTAAACACAACTGTATCAGCTATAAAACAGTTACTTGACATGCTGGGTCTTTACGTGACAATATTAATGATGTTATTTATTCCTTTCACAGAGATGGACGCCCCCTGAACGATAACGAGGTAGCAGGGATGCTGATCGGTCTCCTCTTGGCTGGTCAGCACACTTCCTCCACCACCAGCGCTTGGATGGGCTTCTTCCTGGCAAGGGACAAGGCTCTACAGGGGCGCTGCTACTCCGAGCAGAGGGCTGTGTGTGGAGAAGACCTGCCTCCACTGGACTTTGATCAGGTATGGCATGCCCGTTGACTTGGGAGAGTTCAGTCATGTGTATGAGTCACATTAGTTAGGGATAACACACCCAAGCCCAAAGACCAGTAGATTTCAATATTACATCAGAACATATTACAGTCTGACCAGGTGAAACTTATGATCCCTTATTGAGTTCACCCGATACATGAAGATGAAAGGGAGACAGGTTAAAGAGGCATTTTAAGCCTTGAGACAGATTGTGCAAAACTCAATATTACCAACGTGTTCCAAATATTTTCTACACTTGGTGTAAAATACATAGATTCATCTTGGTGGTTGTGCTGCTATGAGAAGGTACCATGAACCACTTTATAACACGGTGCTGTCCTCTTCAGCTGAAGGATCTCAGCTTGCTGGAGCGCTGTTTGAAGGAGACCCTGCGGCTCCGCCCACCCATCATGACCATGATGAGGATGGCCCGCTCTCCTCAGGTAACAACTTCTGGTTAGGTTGAACCGCATGAAATCTTATGTACATTTGCCATTTGAGTCGTAATCGCTAGGACTGAATCATATCCAACTGTATTCTAGAACTGCCTCTCTATTTTTGAACATTTGATGTTAACAAGAAAAACTATTGTCCACATCAAAGATTTCTAACATGTCAATAAATAAATATTTCGATGACTTATTCCCCTTTCATCACCATCCCTTTGGTGCGCTATTCCAAAGGCAGCTCTTTACAACATTACATATGTTTTCTCCCTTGTTTCCTCAGACCGCAGCAGGCTACACCATCCCAGTGGGCCACCAGGTCTGTGTGTCTCCCACCGTCAACCACCGTCTGCAGGACACCTGGATGGAGAGGATGGAGTTCAACCCGGACCGCTATCTTAACGACAACCCAGCTGCAGGGGAGAAGTTTGCCTATGTGCCGTTTGGAGCTGGTGAGAAGAATGAGTTCATTCAGTATTTTGTAAATGATTTCTTCCCCACTTTGACATTTCGATAACCTCTAATCCCTCTTCTAGGTCGTCATCGTTGCATTGGGGAGAATTTTGCCTACGTCCAGATCAAGACCATCTGGTCCACCATGCTGCGCATGTATGACTTTGACCTGGTGGATGGCTACTTCCCCACAGTCAACTACACTACAATGATTCACACCCCTCACAACCCCATCATCAGATACAAGAGGAGAAAACAGTGAGACTGAAGGGACGGGGAACAAAGACATAACGCAGTCAGAGATCCTGATTGTTTGAAATAAAGCTGCAAAATCTTGGGACTTGAAATTAACAACATTTAGGTTAATGCACTGAATTCTGTCTAGATGACAAAACCTTGACTTGTGTGCTCATCTTCCTTCATCTGTCCAGTCCAGGGTGTCTGCAAGTTTCATCTGCATAGATTTAAGACTTTTAAAGACCTTTTGTAAATGGTAGTTAGAATGAAATATAAGACTATAAAACTTCAGATCTGAAAAAAAACTTGAAATGAAAACAACTGTAGACCTATCAACAGAACTCTAGATCTTCTCAACACAAGATACCACAACATTTTAAGACCTCTAAAGCTTAATTTAACTGTATTGAAGACCAGTTAAGGCCTTGAGTTTAGATACTATAATTTAAGACCTTTTCAGGGCCTGTAGGCACCCTGTCTACTCTGAGCTCTGGCCCCTTTTATAATGATCAACATATTGAATAAATATTGGAAGTGAGTGTTTCCAAAGGCACTAGCTTTATTGTTCCACCTTCAACAGTATGTAACTATTCACAATGTGAATTCTTAAAAAATGGATAGTAGTTTGTCGAATGCAATGCCAAGGTTTAAGCCTTGGCCCTTGTACTGCATAGTGAATTTATCTTTGGTTGTTTGAGTTCCACAAGAGCTTGTATTGTGTTAAACCAGTGCAATGACCATACACCTTTTCTGATTGTTATGCCCCCATGGAGTTTTTTATTTTACTTTGTTAGATAAGAGTAGATTGTGATTTCATTGGAAAGAAGCCCCAATAAAATGATCTGGCTGTTGCTTAAACCAGAGGTGAAAACGCACTCAATCTTTCAAATATTATAGTCCTGTTTATTTCAGTTTTTGACAAAATACCCAGAAAATTCAAAGCTCCTACGCTGTACAAAAATACGTTCTCTACAAATGTCCTCTGTAGTCTGTCCGAGAAGTCGGCCTAAACAAAACACAGTGTAGTGTATAATATCCAGTAGCAGCCTCCTTAACAGTGAACCCAAACATCCTCTACATAAAGTCCCACCCATACAATAACACATACGTAGCATAAATTAATCACAGGGCTTTAAATTAGCAATTGACAAATATACATGATTGTTGTTCATCCACAACAAAGAGGCAGATCATATTACAAACATAGCTGTTTTCAAGTGCTGGCAACAAATAGCCTGAATACAAGATGTCATACACTAAAAAATGGGTTTTGGTCCACATGGAATATACTGTCCACACCAGAATGATAGAAAACAGCAGAACGCTCAGCACAAGAAAAGGCAACAGTTTCTTAGTAACTTCTTAACGTCTTATCTTCTCAAGCCAAAGTGCAATTGAGCATATGAAGAAGAACCTGGGGAGAAAACACAAAAAAGCCGTTGAGCAACTTTCCAAACCACTTCATGAGGATATCACAGTAAGAATATACAACATGGTGCCGGAAATATTGAGGTACGGATACAGAGGCAAATCCTACTTATAATTAACTATAATTCAACCAATTCCAAGTAATATTAGTCCTTGGCTCAATAATTCATTGGAAAACATACATTTTTCACAGTGTCACACAATCTGTTAAGCGTTTACGCGCGTCTCTATGGGTTACCTGATGTCACACTTCCCAGTCTCCTCTGCAGGGCCTCCAGTCTGGAGATGTAGTCAGTGAGCGCTCGGTCAGGGTCGTAGTTCTGGAGATGGGAACAGGTCAGAGTGCCCGGGTCCCCAGCCATGTGAAACCTACAAAACGCAGTAACAGAAAAAAAAAACTCTTTGAAGGGTATTTCACCCATAATGCATCTGAACTCTATTTGTGCTCAGCCTTCCATTTGAGTGCATCCTAATGTAGATAGGTGAAAGCTGATATAAGTGATGAATCAGAATTTGTGAAAATGCCACGTGGCCGTTCTGGCGCTCTTGTTACCGAAACATGCAAGGGACTCTGCATATCCTATCCTACTGATGTATACCTTTGGTGCAATAGTGGTTCGTATTGCAAGTCACACCTGTGCTGTGTGGAGGAGACAGCAGATCTAGGAGAGTCGCGTCCGTTACGCCCTCTGCTGCTGGAGGCTCCTCCTCTTTCTCGATACACCTCCACACTCCCTGGGTGAAGATAGGGGGAGTCTCTCACCTCCGTACCTGAGAAAGATTAACAAATCACATGTTCAGTGTTTATGGTGTCACTTTCATGTGACATTCTCCGAGGCAAGGCGAAAACAATTCAATCTACTCTGGTTATTTGGATCTCCTGGTACCTATTGTCTGTCCGGCTCCGTTCTTGTTGACGCCGCTAGAGGTTACAGAGCTCATCCCTGTTGCCTTATGCCACCGCTTAACTAGGAAACGCATTCTGGAAGAACAGAAGACAAAAACAATTAGTTTTGTCAAGATGACAGTAACAGTAGGATGATATACAATATGATGATACAAGTCTAGTTTTGATGATAAATGTGTACAACCTGCTACATTTCATCATTTTCATAAGTTCCATTTTACTGTTACTGCGATTTCATTCCTACAGAGTATTAAATATTAAGCAAGTATTAAAATATTTTATAAACTTCCACAGAGAATTTATAAAGCAAAACACACTGTCCAATCTAGAGTTCCTATAGTCTACCTGGAGAGGGCGATGGAGACTCTGACGACAGAGCGGAAGCGCATCAGCCCCCGACGGCGCTGGCTGAGGGAATCCAGGCTGGAGAGCGATGGCCGACCCCCCATCCTAGAGATGAGTGACAGCGTGGCTTCCTCACACTCCTGGAAGCCGCCCAGCAGTAACAGTAGATACTTCTTCTGGTAGATCAGTGCCTTGCGGAAGCTTTCCGACCGCAGGTACTTCCCATACATTCTCTGGAGGTGCGGGGATGGAGAGTAGAAGAGGGAAAAGGACAAACGATTAGCCTTTCATCTTTGCAGTTATTTCCATTTCAGTGTTTCCTTTAGATTTGATGGTCATAAACTGCCTGTCACAGTATTTAGCTAATGTTATTAATACCTATCCTTGGAACAGGCTGGTACACAAATACATGATACTTAGGTTGACATGATTGCTTAGGGCACTGTCAGTAACAGGGATCTAACTAGCAACTCTTCAGCTACAGGGTGGCTGTACCAATCTGAGGAGTTTCTCAGTCATTCTAAGGAACTACAGTTAAGTATGTGTGGCTGGCTCATTCAGCTGACCTTCAGCGCTGCATTGTCAGCCTCAGGTCCAGTTATATCTCGCAGCGTGTCCGTCCTGATCTCTCCCCTGAGTCGGGCCGCCTGGGCCTGGGCCAGGTGCAAGGCTTTCTCCAGGCGCACCCTCTCTCGAGTCCACGCCTCCCGCTCTTGGGAAAGCAGGATACCTGCTGAGTCTTTGGCCACTCCTCTCCTGGTGCCAGACTACAGGAGGAAAGTGAATATCGCCATTTAGTCAAGGTGTACTACATGAGTTAAAACAAGTTAACTCAAAGCTTCTGATCTCAGAGCTGTTGTTGCTGCCTATCACAAGGTTTTCCTGGGATGTACTCACGCTGTCCCCTGATCCCAGGCCAGCCTGGCGGTAGCGGCGGAGCTCCTCTTCCAAGCGGAGGGTCTGATTTCTCAGGTCGTTCTTCTCTTCGGTCAGACGGCTGACAAAACCTGTAAGCTCGGCGTTCTGCCTCAGCAGCCGCTCCGTCAAGGAGTTGGAGGTGCTGGAGGAACCTCCTGCCAATAGAGACACGCTCTGGAGGAAACGCATAGAGGATTACCAAGCAGTCACAACCAGACCTGGACATACTAGGAGCTCAATAGATTTCAATCATTTGGAAAAAAAACATGAGCAATTGATTTAGCTTATCTTGAAAGTGAAGTTTCTACTTTTGAGTCTGTTCAAGTGTCAGTAGGCAGATTAAGTTCACCTTTGGTTCTCCATATCAGTTTGAATAACCACGTCTACAAAGTCTAGAATCATTCAAAGAAGGAGCGATACAGCACGAAAATGCTACCATCAGAGTGCAATGGGAAAGAAAAAACAAAACGTTTTCTAACCTCAGCAGCAGAGGGTAGCCCTGGGGATTGCTGCAGCATAGTGATGACCTCATCAATGTTGGACTGCACCCAAGAAAGCTCCTCGCTGTCCACCTCTGTTGTCAGTCTGCGTTTAAAACCGTACAAAGAGCAAATCAATGAATTCCCATAAAGCTATATTAGAACTGCTATGTCCTGCATGTCATTGATATTTTTATAATTCTGCAATATATCAACACATATATAAAGTGTTACAGACCTAAAGGAACTTTGACAAAGCTGAAATCATATTGTCCCTACTATGCTGCTATACCTGCTAGTAGCCTTGCTGGTCATGGTGCGGATCTTAGAGGCAATGAGGTGCAGCTTTCCCAGGATCTTGTCAGCAGTGTGCCAAGGGCCGTGGTGTGGTCCGCTGGTGTGTCCTGTCCTAGTGACCTCCAGGAGGGTGGGCGTGCTGGGGTTGAGTGCCTGAGCATTGCTACTCTTCTGCTGGAACACCCAGTCTTTAGTGCGGTCGGTGGACTCGCTGTGCCAGAGGGCCTGCTGTTTAGATAGACATAGACAACATGGCTTATCTCAGGGGTTACCAAGCCTTTTCAGGTCATAGATCCCCTACTAGATACTAATAGGCTACAGACTGCCATATGAAAAATGTACAAAACTTGTAAAATTGGGGCTTTAAAAGGATATGTGATCCTGAGAATTTATACTAACGCTGTGGCCATCAGCCTGCACGCCGGTCCCAGCCCCCTCTCCTTCCCTCTGCTCTCCTAGCTGGGCCACTCTCTCCTCCAGTCTCTCCTTCTCCTCCTCTAGGCTCCTTCTGTTCGCCACCTCTCTCTCCAGCTGCTCCTGGGCCTCTGACATACGCTCTTCCAGGCTCTTCAGCTGGGTCCGCACCTCCAGCAGCACCTCCTGGTCCCGTCTTGACCTCTGACTCGCCAAAGTCAGCTCCTCATCTTTTCTTACTGCCTCAAGCTTCTGGGCCTCCACCTCGCCTAGAAGATGCACCACCTACGGTAAGCAGGGAGAAAAGGGTAGTAAAACATTTGCACAAAAGAAACTTTAATCCTGACAATTTGGAGCAAGTTCCTAAACAACCTAAGCCTTATACCTATGTGTGTGTTGGTACAGTATACAGCAAAGCATCCTACCTGTGCATGCTTTTCATCCAGCTCCCTCTGCAGCCTTTCCAGTACGCTCCCCTCCTCCAGCCCACTCCTGTCCTCTTCAACCCCGTCCTCATTGGAAAGACCACCGTCTGAGGAGACACCCGTCCGCAGCTCCCTCTCTCTCCCCAGGGCATTGCTCATCTCCTGGGCCTTGGCTCGCTCTGTCTCCAGCTGGACCTGGAGCTCCTGAAGGCGTCTGTGCAGGCCCAGACGCTCCTGGTCAGCCTGCTGGGTGAGCTGGGAGGAGGCCTGGCGCTCCTGCTCCAAGGCCGAGGTCAGCTGGGCCACGCGGCTCTGCGTCTCTCCCAGACTAAGATGCAGGTCCTTGCAGGAAAATATGTGAAGAAATATAGTTACTTATATAGTTAAGCTGTAAAGCAGGTTTTAAAAAGAACAGAAGAAGAATGTCATTGACAAACAAATACAAGGCAAAATAGGTTAAGATAATACTTGGAATGGAAGTAAATTCAGTATAGTCTGGAATTTTTCAATGTGTTTACCATGTAAGTGCCTAGGTAATAACTGAATTAAACCTTTTTAATTAATGACCACAGTCACACAAGGCAACTGTCTATGAGAGCTCTTACCTCCAGTTCCTCTTGCTTACTCTCTTCGTTCCTCCCAGTTCTACACCTTTCCTTCTCCACGGCCCACTGAAGCTCTCGGCTTCTCTTCCGTTCCTCTGACAGCTGGTCGTTTAGTGTGTCCACCTCAGCGGCCTTCTGAGATACTTCCATCCTGTTGACAAAGATAATGATTCATGAGCTGATTGGCCTAATGGAGGTTTGAACTTTAACCATACAGGCTGAAATCCAATCAATCAATCATTTCTGTGCTCGCAGAAGTTGGATATTGAGGTAAGCGTGAGCATAGCCAGGTCTAACCTGAGCGTGTCCAGTTCTTTTAGGTGTTTGTGTTGGGCCTTGAGCGTGGTCTCCAGCTCCAGCTTGGTCTGGGCCAACTCTCCTTTCAGCTCCTCCACTAGCAGCCTGTCAGCCTCTGCTGCTCCATTAGCACCTCCTCTCTCCCGCTGCTCCTCCACACTACACTCACCCGCTGGTGACACAGCAGGCTGGAGCCCTGAACGACAACAGTTAGAAAACATTCATCAGAGCCACTCAAAGCACGAGGTGGTGGCATCTAGCTATTGGATATTTGAAAATGCAATACACAACCTATGAAGTTAATTTCTTTTTCACTCAGCAGTTGAATTCACAACCGGCAATTCTTATTGCCGTTTGTGATTGTGTTTTGTGATATTTGTATGCTGGAAGCAAAATAATGAATTAGGAACAGATCATGGATCAGATCATATCTATCCTTAACCAGTAACAAAATATTTAAGTACAAGAAAAGACCAGCAGCAGAATAAGACTTTTAAGCTGCAGACCTTGGTGGAGTTGCTCCAGTTGGCCACGCAGCTGATGAATCTCCGAGATGAGACTGGACCTGTCTGCAGTGTGGAGCGACCCCATGGCCTCTCCGTGCTGGGCGTCCTGGATAAGGATCATAAACACAACATGTGTTTGGTTATTGACTGGCTCGGATATAGAGCTTTTGGTGTACATTCAGTGCAAGATTACATAGTAAGTGTTTATTAGTGACCTGTTCAGCTAGCCTGTGCTCTAGCTGATTGAGGTGGATGATGGCATCACTGGTGTCCAGCAGATCCAAGTGGCTATAGAGGGCGCTCTTCAGCACACTCCGTTCCCTCAGAAACACCTGCTGCACTGCACCCAGGAGCTGCCCGCGCCAGTCCACACTGCCTGACGTCTGGATGAAGTCAAACAGACAGATAAACACAAAGATACCCAGACACAGGTTACCACAGAGGAAGGCACTTAGCCACTTTTAATAAATAAATAAAAACTGTTTATAATGTTTTGTGGAGACTCTTAGTGCGTGTCTTCTACCTGTGTTTCTCTGTGCGTCTGCATCTGAGTGATGAGGCCTTTGAGGGACTCTACAGTTGCCAGCAAGGCCTCTCTCTCTTTGGCCCAGCCTTGGCCGTGGAACTGGCTCCCAGGCTCGCCCTCAGCGACAGGAAGCTCTGATAGAGAAAGCACCTGCATTCCCTCTTGGTGCACCTCACGGAGCAGCGTCTGAGTAGAGACCACACAGAAAGGTTGATGGATTACTTTCATTTTAGGATTACAAAATAAAAGCATAACATTTATTTCCTTGGCAAAATTTTGTTTCAAAGGCTACCACAGAAAACGGTATACACATCATACACCACAGCGGACAACATGTACAACATGAAATGTGAAATTATAGCGAAATTCACAGTGAAATTATAAGAATCATCAGTAGTAGTAATAAGTAAGTAAGTGACAATAAATAAGTAATAAGTAAGTAATAAGATGCCACCAGTAAGACACCTGGCCAGCACAGAGGTATATGGACTCTCTATCTATTGGGCCTTTATATAGTAAGTTGAAGTTGAACCTTGATTCTGTCGGGCAGTGGATCATCAGTCTCTCTCCTGGCACCCTCAGGGGTCGTCCTGAACTCCTGCTGCAAGTTAGGGAGATCGTAGCCAGTCCGCTGGCTATAGTCTGAACTGCTGTCTGCACAGGGAAACGAAAAGTATAAAGTATTCAAATAAAGTTTTTAGCATTGGTACCTGCTCTAGAACCACAACAGCCCACTGCAGCATTAAATTACAGAAGAAGCACTGAGGCTGAGATAAGAAGAATAGCATACTGCATGCCAAATACCATTGAGAGTAAAAAGAAGTTTATGTTGTTTATAATGCTCAAGGAATGTTTTTAAATTGTTTATTCAAACAAATCCCCCAAACACATGAAACACATATTGGAGAGAGAGATAGAGGCGCTGACATTGGGTAATGATCATGTCTTACCACTGGTGTAGCCATCTTTGAACTGTGATGTAGGACGGTCTTGTCTTGATGAGTGTGCCTGAAAGGGATGAAACTCAGCTCACATCATAGTTTTACTTAACTCTTTCCTATAGGGAATTATCCCATGTTATTCATTCATTATGTACACCTGCTTCTCCTATTCAGGGTCACAGGGGGCTGGAGCCTATCCCAGCATGCATTGGGCGAAAGCATAGGAACACCCTGGACAGGTCATCAGTCCATCACAGGGCTTACCCCATATTATGGACAACCACGCAGAAGGACAATACCAGCATTTGTGGCATGTGGCTCCTAGGCCATGTTTGGTTGGAGATATGAGTCAAAACCCAAAACAGATTCAGAAATTCAAAAATGTGTTCCAAAAAGTCATGATTGAACCACCTTTGATTGTGAAGAATAAACACTGCCTGCTAGCCTCACCTCACTGGAGCGCAGCTTGTCAATGACAGCCTTGAGGGCTTTGCAATCGTCCTCCAGTGCCTGTGTGTCCCTGCGCAGGGTCTCGCTCTCTGTGATGTGCCGGGCCTCCATGTCCAGGATTTCTGCTGCATGGAGCTCCTGCATCTGGACAATCTTCTCCTGGAACTCTCCAATCACCTCCTCCACCTCCTCTTTGGTGGCAGCCGACACAGACCTTTCGTCCAGACCGAGGGCAGATATCTGGAGGGCTTCAGTCTGGGTGCACGAGTCTGTTAGAGCCACACGTTTCTGCTCAGAGTCGCTGTTTAGTGAAGGGCTCCGAGGTTTGTCGGATGACAAAGCAGCAGAGTTTTTCCTAGACAGAGATGGCTTGTCTTTGGCACTGCCTCCCTTACCAGTTAGTTGTTTTCCTCCTTTCCTTTTGGGTTGGGTGGTAGAGGAAGAGGAAGAGGAGGATGGAGGCTGAGGAGATGGAGAAGGAGATGGAGAGGCAGAGTCTCTGGTCTTCACCAAGGCTGTTCGGACTTCCTGGAGCTCCTCTTTGAGTTTGCAAATGGAGCGCTCTCGAACTTGGAGGTCGTCCTGGAGTTTCTCAGTGAGCTGCCTGTAGCTGTTGAGCTCTTCTTTGGTGGCAGCCGCATCATTTTGGACCTCCTGGAGCTCTTGGAGAAGCTCTGTCACACTGGCCCCTTCCTCTTCTGATGTTACCTGTTAGATGGTAGGGCAACAATGTACAGAAATCATAAAAGACCAGCAAATATGATAGACTTATTCATAACACTAGCAATCTGAATCTCAATGAAACACACTGTCAATGCATCATATACCAATGCAACAGAATGGAGGTGTGAAACATTTCCTACTTACTCTGTAAAGTTCTCCTTTCAGGTGAGCAATGGTCAGTTCCCTCTCCTTTAAAAAACAATAATATTTAATTATAAAATAAATCAAGTCATTTAAATACTGTAAGTTCCTACAGACAAAACAACACTGAAAGCCTCTACAACTCAACACTGCTCCAGAACACCTTTTCTCATTAATTCAATTAAATCATGCTTTTATTGTCCAACAGCCTCCATACCTGGAGCAACTCCTGTAGCTTCTCACAGCTCTCCCTGCAGCTGCTCAGATCCTCTTTGGTGGCAGCAGCCTCATTTTGAACATCCATGAGTGCTTCTTGAAGCTCTGACACCTTGACCTCCTCACTGCCTGTAGATGATACCTAAAGTGAAGGGGTTGAAATATTAGACTACATGTTGCTGGTCTGCATGCCTGCTTCTGAGGCCAACCTGATTTATGGAAAATGTAGAATATGGAGGGAATTGTTTTGGGTTCATACCCTTTGAAGCTGCTCCTGGAGTGTGTCTATCATAACACCTTTTTCCTAAAATGTAAAGCACAGGCTCATCAATCTCAACCAAAAAACTAAGACAACATCAGAAATACTCTCACTACACTAGTGGTATACATACTAAAAAGCAGTGTAACATCACATACTTTGAGCTCCTCCTGGAGTCTACTGCAGCTCTCCTTGTAGTGGTTGAGCTGGTCTTTGGTGGCTGAGGCCTCATCTCTGACCTCCTGCAATTCCTGAAGAAGCTCCGACACAGCCGTCTGGTCACCAGTAGAGGAAGACTGATTAAAAGGTCCCAAAGATTCAAACTTGTCAGTAACCAGCAAGCCAATTCATAGTGGTACACTAATCACAATGACTCACAATGAATAAGTATTCACTGGTTAAAAAAAAAAAGAAGCAATTTTTCCATTCTTAAATTGATCAATTAGGCCCTTGATTCAAATCAATTAGACACAAAAACTGACAGTATATGACTATCATGTATATGTAGTATATGTATATCAGCACGTTCTGTTCTTTGACAATCTATTTGTGAATTCCCATAAATCATATACTCAATCCTTCTGGATTGGGGCTTTAAGGGAGGCCACTTAGCGTTCCTCTAGCATACAGGTCTAACTCTTACCTCCTCAGACAGTGATGTTCTCTGGTGTGCACTGGCCCTGGTCTTCATCTGAATGAGCAAGTCCATGAGCACAGCCAGCCTCCTTTCGTACTCCAGCACCTCCTCCTCAGAGCTGGAGAGCAGCTGCTTCTGAAGCTCCTGGTCTTTCTGCATGCCGCTGAGACCCTCCTCAAGCTCGCGAAGCTTCTCAGTCAGATGGATCACTTTTCCTGTGGGAACTTGTCTGGCTTGACTCATTCTGCTGAAATCCATCTGGGGAATCCCCAAGTCACCAAAGTCATAGACATGTGGCTCCACCTGACTCCTTGAGTCCTGGTCGTCTTCGGACCCCTGTGACTGTTGCTGGAGGGCCGCCACATGGGCTTGGCTGACAAGTGCTGCAGCCACCTTTTCCCTCAGGTTATCCTCCAGGTTAGAGACATTCTGTTTGAGGATGTCTACATTGTTTTGGGTTTGTTCCACAAGCAGGCGACAGTGGGCTAGCTCACAGTCCTTTTCACTGACCAAGTCCTCAAGCTCCTGGATGCGGCAACCTAACTCTTCCACTCTGGAACTGGCACTCTGTTCTAGTGCCTGTACTTGAGCCTGCATGACCACAAGGCCAGCGGTTTTCTCCCTGAGAGCGTCTTCAAGATCATCCTCTAAGCTCGCCAGTTTTTCAGACTCGGCTAACGCGATGGCATTCTCTTTCAAGCGCCGATACGTCTCCAACAGCTTACTATGCTCTGTTTTGAGTGTATCAAGCTCTTTGGTGGCCAGGTCCATTCTCTGCTTCATTTCATCATATTCTTCTTTACTTGGCCCCCAAACTTCACTCTCTGGCCGGCCCTTGGTGTCCTCCTCTTCCTCTGTGGCCTGCTTCTGCTCGATGTTGGCCAGTTCCTGCTGCAATTTGTCTATGACTGCATTCAGTTGGTCAAACTCCTCTTCACCATTCCTCTTCAAGCGTTCCTGTTCGCTCCGCATGCACTCCACCTGGGACTCTAGCTCCTTTATCAATTCATCCCTCTCATCCATTTCCTAAAGAGTAGGACACAGACATTATCATACAAGTACCAGGTTTGACTATTCCATGGCCGTTCCATGTTTTTGGATAAACCTCTGAGTCCCAGTTGTGTCTAGAAGTATTCTTTGGACCAAAGTTAATGTAGTTATGGGTGTTATGTTTTCATTTTAAGGGCAACCACTTAGAATTTGTTTACTACAATTTCTGAACTTAATCAGACTGCAAGAAATCTGTAGGGTCTCAGAGGTTTACCAAGTCACTTCATATAAGCAAATCATCACCACACAACAGAACATTGTACTGTGAATCTACTTACCAAGACAAAACAAGTTAAAAAAAACAACAAAAAACAAATGGAGTCTTACAAAAAACAAAAATGGACGGAAGCCATAAAACACACACACTGATGCCACGGAGCTATGCGTATTCGGAAACAGACTCGGTCCATTTCATATACGCATATTGTGTTACCTTGTTATCAGAGGCTGTTTCCATGTGTTGGAGCTTAGTGATCTGTTCATTAAGAAGTGCTATTTCCCTGTCCTTCTCCTCCATCACCTTCAAAAGTCAGAGATTATGATGTGATGGCTATCAGCAAACAGTTCACCCAGCTTTGTGGCAACTTACTCAAAATTAATTGGTCAGGCCTAAGAAGAAGATTCAGCAGCATTAAGTATGGTTGAAGATGTGCTTATGACACTGTAACTACCCTAGTTTGCGCATGGCAGGTTAATAGGAAAAAGTCCCAGAAAATTAGCAAGCTGGAATTCCTTACCATAGAACAAAATATTTAATAAGAATTGACCACCAAAAGTGTGACCATGTTTTATACCAGTTTTATACATTTGGTAAAACAAACATGCTTGCTATCCCTTTTCAGCCCTTTCAGTTTCCAAATAGGGATGTTAATGTAATATGGTTATAATATGGACATAATGATATTATATCCAAGACAGAATAAGTTGGTCCTGTTTTGATTTGGTTATGTAAACAAGATAGACCTTCCAACTTTGCTGTACAGTGCAAAATTAATCCAGCAATATCACATATTCCAAGTGGATGTGGGAAAGGGGTTTATAAGTCACTAGTAAACAGTAGCTAAGTTAAGTAGAAAAATGACACATAGGCTACATTAGATGTAACAAACTCTGTGGCCAGGGTCTATCAGGCTAGCTGGACCTGGCCACTTTTGTGGCTTAAATTCAGTAACATTGACAACATCCTTGTGACAGGATGGCTGTTTACCTGGAGCATGCTTTCCCTTGTTTCCAGATATTCCTGCTGGCTGCTCAGCTCCTTCCTCTGGATCTCCAGCTGCATGTGGAGTTGCTGCACCTCCTCGCTCTTGTTCTCCAGCTCCTCCCTGAACTGCTCCAGCTGCTCCTCCAGGTTACAGATCTGGGGAACCAGTTAAGGATAACAGGCCTTTTAGGGGAGATAGATCAGCTAGGACTGAAAATCTAAAATCTGGTTTATTATTAAAATGTTGCAGCACAAAACCCTTTTCTACTCTCAAGGACAGTGGGCTGTCCATCTCTCCTCAACTGTTAATAGTTTTGTCCAGTGAAGAGAAACAGTGAGTGAAGAGAGCTTAGGATTCATCATAAAATTCATTTAACCATCCTATAGCTGGATTTTCTATGAATTACAATACATTTGCAGTAGCATTTTGCATTGGTGCTAAATTTGTTTTTTGTATATTTGGTAAAACAATACCATCTAGTTTTAGCACAAAAGGTGTTAATATATTATATTGTGATTTATTATGAATGCATGACATGTTATGAATGCAATACAAATCACAAGCACAATTCATGTGAGGTAGCTGGTCAAAAATCCCCCTAACACACAAATTGAACAAACACACTACCTCTTTCTCCTTCCTGTCCAAAGCTTCTCTCTCAGTCTGTAACTGAGCTTCCAGTGTGGAGTGTCTAGTCTCAGAGGCGGATGCATGCTGCTTCTTCTGTTCAACCTGAGACACACATCACACATCAACATACAGGTGTAAGACACAACTATCTAGGTAGGCAATTATTTGCAGCAAAAAAAGACTTAGATAATCATTTTCAAGGAGGACATGCAGTATGCACGCAGTATGTCACAGTATTGTATCATGTATCATGCAACTGGGAATCATTGTAATCTGAGCAGTAGCATGGCAAATAAGAACATTTCTTTCACTGCTCTTTTTGTTCACTCACCCACAGCCGTCCACCAACACTGGGGGGGGGCAACTGACAGTTGCGAACCATAGCACAGCGTCATCAAACAATAGCAAGCGGCTGGGCTGACTAGAGTAGACCCACCCACACACATTGTTCTCCCTCTCCCTCCTAACCCCCTCCCATTCATCCTCTAGCTGTCCTCTCACACTCATTCCCTCACACACACCCACTGCCATGCTCCGCAGCTATTGTTCCCAGGCCTCCTTTTCCTCTATTGCAGTCTCCTGCTTCCCTCTTCTTTCCCCTCTCCCCTCTCCCCTCTCCCCTCTCCCCTCCCCTTCCTAACCTTCTCCAGAGATTCAGCGCTGGCCAGCAGGGCCTGCTCCAGCTCGCGGACGCGGCTCTCCAGCTTGTCAATCTCTTCGTCGCGCTCGCTCAATTCGCGACGCAGCTGCTCTGAGCCGAGCAACAGCTCACTGCACCAATCCGCCTTCTCCTTTAGCTGGGAGGACAGCTGTTCCACCTGGTAGTGAGAGAGAGAGAGAGAGAGGAGGAGAGGGGGGCATTTAATGAGATTCGCTCTCAGACACCACTCGCTACAGCATAGCCAGTAGATGTACAGCTAGCTGGGCGGTCAGCTGATCCACCTGAGAAAGGAGGGAGATGGGGGGGATGAGATGAGGTGCAGAGACAGAGGCGAGATAGATTCCATTCAGGGGGACAAATGCAACAGTGCAGTACAATAATCAGGAGGGCTGCTGGCAGGTAAACTGATCCACCTGTGAGATGGGGAAAGCATCAGCGGATGAATGATGGGGAGAAAAGAGGGTTGAGGGGAGGAGGGTTCATTTAGGATGAACTAAGGAAAACATTTTTAATGTTGCTACTATAGAAACAAAAGCTAGGGGGTGATCTAATCTGCGGTTTTGTCAAAAAAGAGAGGGGAAAAAGATGATACAGTCTCTTACGAAAGTATTCTCCCCCCTCTTGACTTCCAAAATAAAAGGAAATTGTAGTAAGATATGTGAAAGTATAAAGGAGTAACAGTTCAAATATGTAAACATATTGTGGCCTGTTCATGGTAAACTTTGGTAGAGTATTATGAATGGCGAGTCCATGTAGTAGACAGAGCCGTTCTCTACTTTTTTTTACTTGTACAGGGACAGGATTAAAACAATTTTGAAAGAGAATGTTTTTCAATTAGATAGTAACATATGATAGGAACAAACAAATTAACCCCGATAAACCAAGTGCGGTGATTACATTTACAAACTATTGTTTGAATTTTATACTTGAACATTGATGGAAAAGCTACTTTGTATAGACTCAGATAATAAAAAAAAGCAAGAAATCCATCAGGAATTAACAGTGAAGCACAACACCAAAAAGGGGGGAGGGACTGTAATATGATCAAAGAGAAGGAATAGAGAGGGGCCTTGTTAAGGAGGCTGATTTACTTTAGGCTCTAGTGTTCAATTCGCCACTTTCATTCAAATTCTGTTTAGTGGTCTAGTGTCTACTTTTATATAGGGAGGGTGGGACAAGGGGAGGGAGAGGAACGAGAGAGAATGATGATTAAAAGTAGAGCAGCTATTAGGCCTGCTTTCCAAGAGGTGACATAGATGGGGACCAAACTGGAGAAAAAGAGGGGCAAAGAGACGAGGGAGACGGACAGGATATTAATTGCTACGGGGCAAGCAGGATTACTAGAATGCACTTAATGCTCTCTGGAGGAGAGATTGTTCTACGTGTAGCTACAAGCAATACCTTAAAGGTTACTCCATCCACCTGCAATAGCCATGGGAGAGAGAAGGCAGAGGCGTAGAGGACCAGAGGATGGATAGTTGGAGGGAAAGAGGAGGAGACAGGAGAGAGGGAGAAAAAAAGAGCAGAGGAAAAGAGAATGCTTAATGATGATAGCTGTGGCAGGACTCTGTCTGCGGAAATTAGAGAAATGGTAGCGGCAATCTGTGGGGTATTAGTTGGTAAACTTGTAGTAGAGGCACAAACTGATGGTATGCAGTATCTGTGACGCATGGGGCTGCAAAAACACACTATTGTAACACCAATCATAGCTACAAGTAAGCCTATATGATAACATAACATAACCTTTTCAAAGCAGACCCTGCCGCTACCCAGGTTGATATTATAGCATATATCAGAGGCTATCAAGCAGCAGGGGCAAGCCGAAGATGCTTTAGCCACTAAGAACAGTGGAGGAGAGCAGATCCCACTGAGCCACCAGACTCTCTTTCCCCCCCCAACATCAGGTGATGTTTAAAATTGGGCTTGTGCAACACACTGAGGGCCCATATCCCAGAACAGAAGAATGCAACCGGCGATTTTCTAAAACTTATACTGTTCTCGTTTATTATCCAACAAGGAATGAGTTGAATGTGAGCAGTTTATGTACTCAAATACAACAAAGAAGGTGTATTTTGCATGCAAATGTGCTGCAATACTATGAAACCAGTAATGATAATGAAGTCTCTTTCCTTGCCTGGAGAGAATTGGAGTCTAGATAGCGATTTGGAAAAAACAGTCAATGCCAAAATGCTATAGAAACCACAATGCTGCATGCTGCAAATCAGTTTGTTAACATAGCAATACAGTAAGCAGAAATATCTCAAGATACTATGATATTATGTTCATCAAGTCTGTGAAAGCATTTCTCTTTCAGTACAGAGAGAGCAGGTTTGATAGCCACAGAGTTTGAGTCTAGAGACAAGAGTCAAGAGTTTATCCAATAATGCAAACCACGAACGTATATTTCACGATGAAACTGACAGCAGTGACCACTGATGAGCGAGACCGATGCACAATAAGTAATGTTTTTCTGCATTTGGTAAGGACGTTGAGGACTTAAAGAAGGTGAGTTAAATCTTCTGGGATGACATCAATGTGGAAAAACATAATCATTCAAAATGAATTGAATCTCTTGAATCTTGAAATGCAGCCAACAATTCTGCCATGAGACCAAACTACAACACTTAAATCATCTCGTGTATCAGACGCTGTCTTTCAAAAATAAAAATGAGCATTCACGTCTGAAACAAACATTTCCTATCAGGTCACATAGCCCATCACACATCATGTAATTATTCTTATATTAAATGTGAGAAACATGGTCATACTCTTGACAGAAAGCAAAATGTTGTATCTCTTTGAGTATAAACAACAGCTCACTGAAACCCAGTATTATTACACAATTTATAAAGGATCACAAAGAGAATGAAAGAATGAAATCCCATCTTCATTTTGTCTATGTAACAGTTCCAGTTTTACAAGTTTGGTATAAGCATGGATACATCGACCAACTCTATTATTCTGCTATGTGACTGAGCTCAGTGTGTATAGCCACAACAGTCTATGTTCACAAACTGAGACAACAGTCTCCATTACTGCCTTGTCCTCTGGCAGAGAACAATGCTTTCTAATGTTACCTTTCGGTTTCTTTGCTCGGAGCCAGCCTGCAGCTTTTGGGGATTCTTAAGCTGCTGCTCCAGCTTCTGAATCTCCTGCTGGAAGACATCCCTCTCGTGTTCTCGGTCCACAGCTTGTTCCTGGACATCAAAATGAAAAAAGGATACAGAAAGTTAGATAAAAAGATTAGGGGGTTTAAAGGGATCTTAAAACACAAAGTGGGCCACATTGTTTTTGATATCATTACAGCCTTGCACACTGTCAAAGAGAACGGGCCTTAGGCGTGAATGTTTTGTACAAAGGGATCTTAAATACCCTGTTGAGAAATTTGTTTTCTGACCACAAAACTGCTCTTTCAAGCTAAATTTTTAATGCTTGGCAACAGTGCTGGCAAACACCTACATGTTGTTTTATTCCACGTAAGGTGTGCATGTCTGAATTGACTGTGGTAGTAAGCTTTAAGTGCCAGCTGATGGCCCTGTTTCATGTGCTCATGTTTCATGTGTCTGTGGTGGTAACAACTACTGGTCTGCAGATGGTGCTGCTCGACTACTTGGGTATTATGCACCTACAGGGATGTGCAACCTCTATATACACACCTCTCTTCCTGTAGTGGAATCAATTTCATGGTCTAGTAAGATGGTTATGTATAACTGTAACAATGGATTGTAGAATTCTGTTTGATAATAAAAGTTTAATTCCCTGATTTTATAGTTCTCTTTATTGCATGAACTTGACCTTTGCAAGGAGTAGTGTTACGTAGACACTACTTTGGATTGACTACTTATGTTCCCATTCCTAGCAGTAGTTGTAGTTGAGAGAATACAAAGGTGCATTGGATTTTGCATATTCTGGGGATTTTGAGCACATTTGATCCTTTTTCCAACCCGCTGTGCAACTTACGTCGAGGAATCGCCTATTCTTCTCCAGCTGTTTCTCCAGGGCTTGGATCTGTTGTCGGAGGTCTCCACTCTCTGTCCTCTGAGCATACTCCAGTTCAATCACCCTGTTGACCTGCTCCTCTAGCTCCGCCTCCAGGAGCTTCACCTGCTTCAGGAGGTCTGTATTCTCCTTCTCTGCCTGACGTTGGACCTCCACCTTCTCTTTCATCAGCTTCTCTGTTTCTTCCAGGAGGTCTACAGAATGTGGCGAAGGAAGGATTGACAGAGAAGGGTATAACTGACTGTATTGCAATTAGGGCTGACTTTATTTAAGGACGCAAGTAATTCAGGTTTGATTTTGGTGATGGACAAGATGCTGAGATGGAGCCATTGAAGAGTTTGAGGTTAATAAGCCTTACATTTCACGCAAATGTCATATCATACCACGTTAATCAATTCTCACGCATCGTTGCATACTTAAAAGTATAACATTCAAGTTTCTCTTCTGAAATTTTGTAACTGTGTAAGTACAATGTGCTAAACATGGTCACTGCTACAACTCTCTGTTTGGGTAAAATGGTTAACCTCAGACTCTCAGTCAACATCTCAGTCACCTTCTTAACATAACATCCCCCAGCATGATCTCCCTTTGCCCATCTGCTGCCACCAGTGAACCCACACCGCCTCACCCAGGATCAAATCGCGTTGGATTAGTGCAAAAGTCACAAGGTGAGTGCGCAAATGACAGATCAAAGACGTAGACAGTCCAGACATGCCCCATAAGCATTTACAGGGAAGGGAGAGGGAACTCCTGAATGGCCAATCATCTCACTC
The DNA here is from genome assembly GCA_034670405.1 of Hoplostethus atlanticus. Taxonomy (NCBI): domain Eukaryota; kingdom Metazoa; phylum Chordata; class Actinopteri; order Trachichthyiformes; family Trachichthyidae; genus Hoplostethus; species Hoplostethus atlanticus. The sequence goes on along the minus strand of JAXDDX010000006.1, from coordinate 6,363,919 downwards.
AAAGAAATGGTACAGATCTAATCTATATATGATCATTACACAAAGATATTTCCATTTGGAGCAAAGATGATTGACAATTAGGAGATAGTGATTAAATATAAATGTCTTAAAATTATTTTCATTTCGTCATGCTAAAAATGAGCGCCAACATTGACCCGAAGACATTACCATGACAAACCAGGACAAAGAAAAATCAATCAAAATGAAAAGCTGAAGCAACAGTTAGTGATTGAACTGAGTGAGTTTGTGAGCCCATAGCAAGCAAGCTCCAAGCTTTATTGGTGAGTTGCTGGATTAGGGTTAGAAAAATGTACTGTCACTCAGCTAAACAACCAAGGTACATAGATGACTGAGCCATGCTCAAAGTGGACACACCTGCTTCAGGTGCTGCAACCACTGCAGCTTCAACTAGGCCTATAGGAGAATAAGAAAGCACAGGAATTTATCATGCTCTTGTTTTGTTCATGAACAGGAAAACTCTGAGAAAGAGGATAGAAAAAGGTGGAGATGGGATGACAGCGCTTTTCTATCTGTGTTACAGTATTAGGTTAAAGCTGTGGAGGATGGAGAAGCAAACGCTGTGAAAGCAAATGGAAAGAGTTCCTGAAACAACCCATGTTTGGCTTATACCCTCAGATACAGTATACTTACCATTTCATCAGAGAATGTACGTATGGGATACCTTTTTTATAATGCAGGGGATATATTGTGAAATTAGCTGATACAGAAAACAAGTTTGATGTTTCAATCGGAACTCTTGGCAGACACCTGTAAATTTATGACTTATAAATAAATACAAGTGTCAACCTATTGGGCAATGCTGATGAGCAACTAAGCTCAGCCTAGTTGCCTCAGCGTTGTTAAACTGGTTACATAAGAACTTATAAAGAAACATTTAAATTAGTTTTTGAACCTTGGTCTCATTTCCTGTCACTGAGAATGCTATGCATCTATGGTGCCAGACATATAAATGATGGAAATTTCAACCTGTGTGTGCATTTACATCATAGTAGTAACCCTCTCCAAGTAATTAGCATAGATCTAGACATAGGAATTTGACAATATATATACAGTGGAGTCCAACAGTCAGTGGAGTCCACTACCAAGATCATCATGTACCAAAAACGAATAAACATTTTTTACTCAGCTGATACTTCTTATTCTTATAAGAAAACATTATTTAGAACTGATAGAAATCAACATCTTTGAGAAATGCTCTTATAAAATTGAAATATATCTGAATATCTTTTGTTCGCACACCATTTGTAAGGTTTTCTCAAATTATTGTCACACCTTATACGTCATACAAATATTAACACATGTATGCTCCTAATACACAGTGGGAATCGTTTTGGTCTTTTAACAACTAATATCAGATAGTGACTAAATGAATATGGTCCTCTGTGCGTCATTGTTGCTACTGCTACTGCTTTAACTTTGAAAAAGGAGAATTTGAAAAAAAAACTACTGTAAGGTTCAGCCCATGGTGAATGCATGCTTTTTAACTATGAGGTTGATAACGCTCTCTCTCTCACAAACGCATATACTGGATGCCAAACAATCTGCTGAGCTTCATCTAGGCTCCCCTGAGTGAGGATTGATCTAGGAAATGAATAACCTTTTAATAACTGCCTGTAAAGAGGTTTTAAAAAATATATTCTTGTTTGTTTTTTTCTTTAAGGGTATTCTGGGATACATACGTAGCTCGCGGGGCCCGGCGTGCTCCCTCATGGCATTCTGTTGCCGTGAGAGCAGCTCCCGCTCCTCCTGCATCTGCAGCCTCTCCTGCTCCAACTCGTGTAGCCGGCTACTTGTCACCTGCATGGAGCAATGGTATTCAGTTAGAGCCTGGATGAAAATAACGATAACTAAATAGATAGAGTCAATAAGAGCTGTAGCCTGGAGGTATAGCATAAATCTGAGACCGAAGAGAATAAGTGCTGCCTAATATCACCCCATATGGTTTGTACATTGTCTTGGTGTGTTCACATTTTATTATTTTTTTCTTTGTGCTCAATTTAAAACAAAAACAAAAACAAGACGGTGCCAAAGATTTTAATTGGAATAAATTCCAATTAAATGTTGTAGTTGTACCTGAATCACAAGTGTACTGCACTGGAAGGAAAATCCCCAAATCTACTGTAAGCTTTAACGGTTTGGGACTCCAGGCAGACTTTATATCCTATCTCACCTGGGTACAAGAACTCAACCATTTCTTTCTCCTCTCTGGAGCTCGGGTGCCTCACCTGCAACTCCTGCTCAAGGCTCTGCTGAAGCTCTTCCTTCTGGCGCACCTGCTCCTCCAGCGTGGCCCGTTCACCTGTGTAGCCATCAATCAGACCTGAAAGTGGCCAAAGAGAGAGGAGAGGGAGGGTTATATAAGGGTGCTGAAATAGAAACATATGTGCATTCACATCAGACAACTTCCCTTCCACAGTCTGTGCAACTTCATGCATCCATACTCGCAAGACCTCAGTGTTTAGAGGAATTTCTTTGTGCCTTCTCTTTTAGTTTCAGTCACACACACACCCAATGCTGCCATCCTGCTCAATGAGCACTGAAACAGCGGGACACAAAATCCAAGGTTATACATACATACATACATACATACATACATACACACACATAAGCATGCATACAGATGCAGACAAACACAGGGAGGCATGTCTAACCCATTTTGCTTGACAGGGTGTACAAGACTGAACTGCCAACACAATGAAACGTTACATATTCTGTCACAGGTCAGCAGGCATTATGCACCAGGACAGCATTCACAGATAACGGGAGGGACTGTCCATACATTAAAAGACTAACGACATATTCATTTATTGTACTTGCAACTTTGGAATGCTAACTGGCATAAAAACTGCAACTGTAAATAATAACAATAAAACATCTACTCTCCATCTGCTTCCACTTATCTTGTTTCTGCTCATTTGTAGCTACGGGCTCAGTGGGCTCTACGTGTGTGTTATCACAAATGTAGGGTAAGTCGTCAATAAATGTAAAAATGTCACCTCTGTTGTATTTCAAACATCAGATCAGGAACCACTGCTGTGTGGAAGTTTGCCTAAGGTGGGGATCCCTCCCAGATACACAGTAGCCGATGCGCTTGATTAACGGCTAAAGAAAAAAAAAATCAATGTCCACAAACTACATAGAGCTTGCTCTTTTACTATACTTGCTTAACAGCTTAAGCATAAATGATTAGACATAAAAAGTAATATTAATTCAGGATAAAAATGTGTAGATGAAATATGCAGGAGGAATTAGTTGGTAAATATTTTATGACAGTATTTGCAAAGCTGAAACGCTGAAATGTCTTCATACAAATATATGAAGAGTATATATGCTTTTTGATGACATACTTAGAATACTTTACTTACATACTTTTTGATGACTACTTTAGAATACACTGTTTAACAAAAAATGAATGTCCAATAAATGAACAATGATAATTTACTGTATGCACTTCGGCAGGGATACAATTTATGGTTTTCCTACTACACAAAAGACGTGCTTTTGAAATAAGACACAGCTATGGGCAACGTGGAACCACTACAAGCACTGCAGGATGTTCCTATTGACATAATTTGTGGTGAATTAGACCCCTCCCAAAAGAGGATTTAGCACTTTGTCCAGTGGTGTCAACTTGCCTCTGTCCTCACCTGAATATGCACGAGTAGATGGGTAGTCATTTTCTATGCTTGAATGAAATGCATCATGTGAAATCAGTTATATTTTTGCACGAGAACTATAAAAGCAATAACGGCAATGCTGACCTGTGTCCCCACTAAATGCTGATAGAACAATCTACCTCAAGATACTGTAGGGTCTTCATCCTTTTCTAAATAATTTGAGTTTGCCAAAAAGTATACAACAGCGTGTCTATACAGTATCTAACCTGCATGGCTTTATCAAGCTCCAGTTTGGTAGCCAAGTGAGTATCTGGCCTCCCACAGGACAGCCAGTCCCAGCTCTTGGCTCTGCATTCCTCAACTCACACGAGGTTCAAAACCACAGGAAATCAACTGTGCTCCTATAAAGTTGACAGTGAAGGTGTGCAAAAGATGGTGGTGGAACTTGATCGTTGTTTGCATGATTAAAGCGCAAACAGAACATAATCATCAGGGCCAAAAGAAAACCCTGCGCATTGTAAGCAAAGTAATGGCTGATTTCACCCGTCTTAACATGCCTAATGTAGAGATGGTTGTGGTCGCTATTGTGGAGAGATATCACAGCTTCACAACTTCCAAGGTTTCATCATACGGCACCATTCTTCCCCCTCTAAAAGATAACGCATTTGAATTCATTCAGATGCTTCATGAGTTCATGAGTATCTAGGCTACAGAGATAAGAGTACATACAGCACTAGGTAGTGAGGAATTGCCTCCTTAATGAATCAAAGGTGATTATCCGAGGAAGGACGTGTTCTCTCTGTCTCATAGAAATAGAGAGGTTTGATAATACGTCAACTCAGCATTATCCATATGGGGGGAAAAACCCTAGCACCAATGGTGACCCACAGTTACAAAACACACAATCATGTGTGTTTGGCAACAAGAAACAGCAAGCAACAGAGGATCAAAACAAGTCTAAAACCAATGCTGTACTTGATCTGATGAGCCTCTCTCTCTCCGTCTGAGCAACAACAACAACGCCCACACACCACGATAACATCAAAGACGTCTTAGCCGTCCACCTTGGCCTTTAGTTTGTAATCTAGTTCTAATGTAATACAAGACAACCTTCTCATCCTGTTCGCTCCACAGCATCTCAAGTGTTTTCACAGACACCTAATAGTTTATGTCAATCATTGAAGAGGATCTTCTTCCAGGGTGAGCCTGTCTCTTGGGTTAACTCAAAACCAGTTTTAAACAACCGCACCCTGAGCTATTACCTGTTTGGATCATCCACACAAAAGGAATGGAATTATTTCTGTTTGGCTTCAATGGCATTTGAACATTAAAATGTCAAAGATTTAAAAAATAAATAAATCATTGAGTTTAGAGATTTCAAACACTCTGAAAATGAATATGTGGAAGTATGCAACATGGCCAGATAGAGCATGTTTTTTTTGTTTTATGACAGCAAATATTTGCCATGCATCAGCACCCCTATCAGATTACAGGCACAAGACAAACATCATACCAGGATACTGCTAAGTTAGAATCGGCAGTAAACTCACCATTGTTCAATGTGTCCAAAATTCAGTGTATTGAGAGCAGAAGAAAAGATTGTTGAACCTTACGCTCACCAAAATGTGTGAGGAGCCTGACCAGTGGATTGGGTTTGGTGTGTGTGTGGATGGACATGGTTTTATTAGTCAGCCCTTTTAGACCAGCTGTCTCTGACATGGATGGGACATCAGATTAGCTGACTCAAACAAAAGATTTGCCAGGACACTTTGCTGAAGGGGGCAAACCAGCCACTGCCATCACATTGACTACAAGGTAATTGGCTAAAAGGTATTCTGTAGTTCCATGGTGAACATCTACATACACAAACCTTCACACTTTGGTTGTTGACCAGCCTCATACTCTCTCAGACACTTAAATACAAATCAGAAACAGACTCACAAACACAAACACAAATATTTCCATTTGTCGACTTCCCATCACAGATGGTCTCACACTCTCCCTTACAAACAGCTGATGCCATCACTCCCTGTAACACCCCCGCCCCCAGACACATGCACACACACATTTTCACATTTAGCACCCATATGCTGTTTCTGCTGCAGTGCCTTCCGTTTCCCATAATCACCTTGGCACATAGACACACATTAACAATCAGAACTTCAATTAGGGCAGCATAGTTAATAGAAAATCACATGATTGGCTACTGTAATTTTCCCAATCACAAGAGGCTGCCTTTTACTCAGAATGTGTTTCAAAAGGCCTGCTAAAGAATGTATTCTGCTGTGCAAACTTCCCAGCTTACATAAAAATAAGTATTACCAATACACACATTTTTAAAAGCTTTTACACGCAAAAAAAAAAGACATCATGGAGAAGAACTCACTCTCGGCCCGGTGAAGTTCCAGAGCCAGCTGCTCCCGTGCCCGGGCCTCCTCAGCCAACCTCTCCTGCAGCTCCTCCTGCTTCTGCAGCAGCTCACCTATCTCCTGGTTGTGGCGGAAGGATTCCCGCATCAGCTCTGTTTGGGTCACCCGGGCATGTTCAAGCTAGGAGAAGTAGGAGAGAAGGAGATGTTAGGAGAAGGGACATTGATCTCTGTGCCAAATCATCTTTGAAATATAAACCTTTGACAAACAAGATTCAAGGCAAACTATTCAGATAATATTTAAGATATCTATGTCATTGTCATGTGAAAGGAGACATTAATGACCCTAAACCTTGCATCTGTTAGGCAAATGCCAGAGGTAGTATAGAAGAATACCATTGCATCATGGCAAATTGATGGAGCGAGTTAAGTAACCTTAGTTACAGTTAAGTAACTTATACGTTTGGATTGAGAGCAGCATTAAATATTGTTGTCGCCATTAAGAGATTTTTAACCAACTATTACAGTGTAGGTTGGCAGCATAGCTCAAGCAGCATAGCTCAAGGTGTATGGACAGATGTACGCATGGTGCAGTAAAATTATATCTCACATATACACGCACACACGCACACACGCACACACACACACACACACACACACACACAACACTATATCTCTGGTCTAAGGTAAAGCTTGCACCAGCTACTTTAGGAATAGCTTCCCAGTGCTGTGTATCCTAAATGAAAAAAATCTAAAGGCCATACTACTACTACGCTTTTTTTCATGCATTCACTGTAAGATAAACTCTTGGTATTACAAATGGCAAATAAAGGCAACTTGTACAAGATCCAGTAGCAACTGAGGTGCAGTCCAAACAGACTCTGAATCTAGGCCACAATACTGAGATACTGATAAGACATTTCTATTATGGCCCCCTGGTCAGCTGACAGAGGGCAGGTTTTTCTGGTGGAAGTGCAATGAAATCATCATAATGAAATAGATTAGATAGATTTCCATATCTCCCTGACCAAAGGTCATACTGTAATATAATGGCTACCAGGAAGGAGTAATGTGACCCTGCCATGCAGAAGTCATACAACAATCTTTCACCTACTGTTACAGGTGAAACCAAAAGAAGAGACGTTGAACACCTACGTAGAAGAACATAGGTGTTCATACAACACCTCTGAATAATAATAGAATATAACAGAATATAAAAGTCAAATAGGCTGACGTATCTGTAGACCTACACTATACAAAACAAGCTGTGTAAAATTGTATTGGTGAAATCAACAATGCCCAGACTCCATCCAACCTACAGAATTGTGATGTGGGGAAAAAGAGAGATCCAAGACACACCAAAAATCAGTTAAAAAGCCTTAATTCATGTTCAAAATGTTGCCCAACGTTGCAGAATTGTGAGACTTACTGTATAAGGAGGAGAGGGCAAGGAGATTTTGGAGATGACCTTAAGAATGTGACCGTTAACACTGTGGTTGACATGCGAGATTTGGGTCTGCACCACCACAGCATTTTTCTCATTCAAGGTGCTGGAGAGGGGAAAGGGACGGGGAAGGGGCACGCGGGATTCCACTTCGTACACATCCTGGTCCTCCCCTTCCACCCACAAGTTGGCCCGCGTGCTTGAATTCCAGTAGGAACGGTATGAATCCATGGTGAGGGATGGATCCAGGGACAACTTCTTAGTTTGTTTCCTTATGGCGGAGTTCCTTCTTTAGAGTCATCAAAAGGGGCGTCCATCTGCCAAGGAGTTTCAGGCTGAGGTGATCTAGCCTAGCCGCCCAAACGCCAATGAGAATAAGGTCCAGTGGGGAAAAAAGCAGTGAGCAACGACGTATGTGGCTCCAAGCAACAGTTTCTATGTGTTTCCTGTGCACACAGCTAGAGTAAACAATATTTGGAGACACTGAAATTCACGTCATCTCAATCACATGCCGTGTGGTTGAGGTAGAACAAATTCTAGGTAAATACTGTGAAAGAAATCATCCGGCAAGAGAGAGAAGTTCTGCGGCAGGAAAGAGGAAAGAAAAGAAAAAAAAGTCATCCTCGGCAGCAAGTGGAAATTGCAACTGGGATCGGTGGCTAAAAGGGCATTCCTGAGCATGACCAAGAGAGGCAAGTAAACACAAACTTCTCTTTTCTCCGTGTCCTCTCCGAAGATCTCTGCCTTTCTCTCATTATGGTTTCTGATGTTCTTCTATTCGAGCACTACCATACTATGCCTCTCAGTAGAGCGTACACCCCCGCGTCTGCTCCAGCTCTGTCACTCTCTCCCTCCCTCTCTCTCGCTCCCTCCCTCCCTCTCTCTCTCTTTCTCTCTCTCTGGAGGTTCATTAACAATGCTGTGCCGCCGTAGCAACCATGACCTGCAGGGAAGCTTCCCAGGGGCCCCCCCTTAATTGCTTTGTCCAAAACAGCAGCCAACCAAGGGTGAAATGACAGCGGTCGGATCCAAGTCTCTCCCTCAGTCCTTTTCACGTCCTTCCAGGTTTGCCGCGGGTCTCTCTCCGAAGCGCACTTGCTCTTTTGCTAATACCACAATACTATTCTTACTCATTCTAGCTCAATCTCATTTTGACATCAAACTGTCCTGTGTTTTACCATTCTGCTCTTTCTTTCACCCTCTCTCACTCCCCTTACCTCAGGCAGGGCTGCTCTGTCATTCTGTTGCACTCACTCTCTCTACACACATGCTCAAAAAGATTAAATCCCAAAGTCCTCCCCAAGGTTTTTCTTCCCGTCAGAATCCAGAATTTCTTCTTCACTTCCTGTATTAATCGCATAGAGCAGGACGCTGTTGAGCAAAACTGGGAGGGTAGCAGGCGTGGCTTCAACCCTTAGGGCAAGTGGGCCAGGTAGATTTGCATTTAGAACACATACTCCCTCTCTCTCCTACGCACATGTGACACACACACACACACACACACACACACACACACACACACACACACACAACACACAAACCCTTTTCACGGGAGCTTGTCAAACCGGATTCATTTTCTAGGTAAGCGCAAGAGAAATGATTAAGCCACTCTGACATACTTCCTCTGGGTCCCTCCTCCTGTCTGGCTAGTCAAACGGCAAACTTATTGCACATGAACTATTTACATGTCTCTGGGATGTTAGTGAGCAAACACCTTCCCCTGGCAAATAATTTACAACACTAGCCCAATAAAGACACTTGACATTCCTGACCGGATCATTACATCAATCTCTTTTCACACTGCTGCTTTACGGGCAAGACAGAGTGATCCACCACTGGTCCGCTGACAAGACTAATGTACACTGGATCAATATTAGCAGGAAAGTAATTTCATTAGCATTAGGAGATTTGTTGATTACTGGCGTTTACTGCAATTTAATTACGTGTAGTTGGAAGAGATGTGCACCGTGTGACCTGTAATCCCCTTGTAAACAGAACGGTTTGTTATTTATAGAAGGTTGTACTGACTTGACAAGCCTGCAGTAGTAAGTAGAGTCTATACCCACACACAAAAGCATTGACACGTGGCGCTAAGGTAGAAATATGTACAGGGTATTATGGTATGTAACAATTTCAAACTGTCCTCCACAGAAAATGAATTAGTTACTCTCAATTCCACGGTGCAAGATGAATACAATGAAGAAAAATCATAATGTGTCAGATACTTAAGGAAAAGGCTGACAGCATCGTAATATAAGATGGTGAATTACGTCATTGCAAACTCAAAGATGTGAGAAAAATCAGGAGATTTTAACTGATTTCACTCAATCAACAAGACAGCGATTTAGATAGATGCTGCAACATCACTGATGCTTGGCCTGAAATTGCTTTTAAGCTATTTTTAGATAGCCAAGATAAAACCCATTTCAGCGTGAGTAATTCTTGAATGTGAGCCAAAGGGGGGGGGGGTTGTGATGTGCAGTCAGTTACAGTAACACATTCAATGGCCTGGTTAAAGTAGGCCTGTCTCTCTGGGCTGATATTGGACGCGGGAGGTGCACTAGATGAGCAGTCTAAGGGGGTGGGGTTGTTCTGCCCAGCTGGATTTGGATAGGCTGGTTGGACAGACAAAAGCCCCATGTAAATACAGCCTGTATCTATAGGCAACCATTGGGAATGAGACAGCTCTATTGTGTGTGAATTCTAGACAGGCCAACTTTGTTGCCCGCCAAATTCTGCAGTTTCATCCCCATTATGCCTCTATGAACAGACTTAGAAATCTATAGGGGGGGGTAACAATGTTGTGCGTGGCCAACAAAGTCTACATGTGTCACTAGAGCTTTCTGTTCACTGGTAACTTCTAGGCACAAACACACCGGTAACACTGACATAACACTATAGGACTGTGCGTGAACATATTCAGGCCTTGTTGGTAACTCAACGTCTGAGGAGCCTTTTTTATTTAGCTAAGGAGAATTAAATTCTGCTGTACCATAACTCCACTAAAGTCCAATTTATGAGTATGCCATGGCTACCTGTTTCCTGATATATGGCAATATTTCATCAAACAGTTGGCAGTCTGTCTCATAAAATATTTCTCATAATCAGACAGCATGAGAGCAGGCAGTACGCCAAGGAAATTAGACTAGCGTTGACCAAGCCTATCAGTGCTGTGAATGGGAGTGGGAAAGGCAACATTGAAAGGGAGAATACGCACAGAACCCAGAGCTTGAACCAACCCCATCTAGTCCCTACCTGGTTGGAGGTCCCGGTGATGGTCACCAACATCCTCTCCAAAGCTGTCTGCAGCCTGCTGCTAATGCCCATTAGGTACTCCTCGTTCTCCAGCTGCGACTCTGCCCCCAGCAGCAGGCTGTCCATCATCTGCTGGGACATCTCCAGGCCCTCGTCGGCCTCCGTCTCCCCGGACCACACACTCGCATCGTCTGTGCCAGTCTCGCTGACCTGGCAACTTTCTGTGGACGGACCTGGTACGAACAGAGGAATAGATAGCAGAAATGTATTACACACACACACACACACACACACACACACACACACACACACACACACACACACACACACACACACACACACACACACACACACACACACACACACACACACACACCTAATATTATTATTGCACTTTCTCCCAATAAAAGGCGAAAGATCATTCAAACCCTTTATGACTAGTAGGCCTATTACAACTGAATGAAGAGCCTACAGTTTTTTTTTCTGTTTTAGCTACAGCTTTACGTATAGCCAATAGCTTTAGACAGATGAAACAAGACACTGAAAGAATCAAATGCAAAAAAAGGATAAATGTTGCTGTGTGTTTGTGTGGCAATAACCAGAAAAATCAAGCTACTCTCAATAATTTGAAGCTCACATGAACAAAAGGAATTAATTACCCTATCAACCTATAGAAACAAAAAGTTGACATACAGCTTAACTTTCTAGGGTGGTGTGACCTTAAAATATGCTAGTCACAATTAGAAACTCCAACTTGTATTCAAAGAGAGAAGATAATTAACAGATACAAAGCAATGCTAGAAATAGGTTCTCATGGTTAGGGTGTAGGTCACGTCCAAATGCCTGCGGTGAGCTTGCATAGATGACCTCATTCCCGTTATCTTTTCAGTGGTAGAGGCACATGAAGTTATTATGCTGGTACTTTATGTATTGATTGGGTTGGTGTTCAATATCACATATCATGGTAGTTGCTTAGAAATTTGACTATCAATTTGACTATCAATTGTGATCACTCTAAAGCTCAAAGTCTTAACAAACAACAAATACCACAATATGTGAAAGGACAGTGGGTCTACGAATATGACCCGACATGAAAAACAGGCGCACTGTTGGATATATTTTTTCATTGATCAGTTCATTGATTGCTATATGCAGCTATTGTCTTGGCAGAGAACTGGGGTAACTTTGATTGGTTGAATTTGTCCACCTAAGACTCTGCTGTCTTTAATTACTACAGAGTCATCACTGTCAGACAAGGCTTTTAGGATATGTGATACTACTTGGATGTAAATACAACTGAAATGGCTTGATACATAAATATATTTAAAGCCAGATGTTGAGGTATTGCACTCCTCCAAGTGACTGAATGCACACATGGCATCATGCGCCGCCCTCCTGGAAGGTCACAGCACAGCGTCAGCCATTCAGTCAGTCTCTCTAACCACTATGCCACCTGGCTACTATTATTCTTAGTGTTTTGCTCCAACTATTATTTAACCCTGACATGACTTGCCTGCAGTGTAAGGTCTGAAGGGCTCTGTGCCAACTCTCTGCCAAGTTGCTCGCTGTGTGGTGGAGTGGGGTGGTGCAGCATGCTGCCCTCCACTGGAAGACTCACTCAGACTCTCCACGTGGAGGCCCATGGTCTCCTCCGCTGCCGCTGTGGTCTTCAGGACGTCCACCAGCACCTGACAAAGCCTCTTGTTGGCCTTACGCAAGAGGTTTCTGAGAGGAGGAGGTGAAAAGGTAAGAGTAAAGAAAATAGGATTACTAGTTGTCCATGAGAACTTGTGCTTTGCTATCAATATCTAACATAGTAAAGGAAAAGAACATCTTACATATCTTTAATGTTAATTATGTTAGAGATGTAATTTAGTTAAAGCCCTACCAGTAGAATTTTAAATCTGATGAATTTGGCAACACCTTGAGTCCCTTAGTGGTAGTGATTTACATCACTGGCACAAAGACAACTTTATTTCATGGTAACCATCTGGGACTGTATATAAAAAAAATTTGGAGCAAAATAAATCACGTGGAGAAAGCAAGACTTCAAATCTGCAGAACTAAGACAAATATGTATAAAGAAGAGGTAACAAGACACTGAAAGTATGCAATTTGAATCATGGAACTGGAATAAACTTTATTATTATTATTTATTATTATTTTCTGTGTATTTGTTTGCATACAAACAAATAGAGCAATCCTCAGTCAGCTTTGGCTGTAGTAGCTAGAATTGTTCCATTATCATTTTGAGTAGCTTTACGCTCTTCGTTCAAAGTGAGGCAGTCCTCTTCCTGTTTTGGTTAACCCAGCAGAATTTGCGGGAAATCATACCCGGGAAACAAACACATAGAAAGCAATACAAAGAATAAACCAATTTTATCAGCGATGGTCTCATATTTCTACAGCCACTATGCTATCGAAAAGTTGAGAATGATATATTCAGGTAAATATTCTACACGTAGCCTGCTTTAAAGGGAAGGCTTGAAGTGATCACAGTAGCAATACGTTTCCACCCCTTAACAGTATTACAGACCTAAACGTGGGAATTGGGACGAGCTTTGGCTGAAACTGGAAATCAGTATCAACCTTTTCATAATTTTCTACAGCATTAAGACAAACAAATTTATATCTGGTTAGTATGAAGGGCCAACTCAACCAATAGCTGTGCAGATTCAGACTCTCCGTTCATAAATATGTGTGTACAAAGATCGTTTGAATATATTGTAGAACAGTATGAGATAATAATTCCTGTCTCTACCTTTCAGTGGTGATAATCTCTGGATTGGAGGAGTCCCCTCTGTCCTGTGATGAGAATTTGCTTCCATCAGCCTTCTGTACTCCGGGCCCTTCTGGGTCCTTCTCTGCCCCAACTCCTTCTTTCCCCTCTTCTCTCTTCTTTAACGTCTGGACAGGCAGGAGAGAGAACACAGACAGCAGCCCCGTCATTGGAAAGGCTACAGTTTGTTAAAGATTCCTGAAAACACTAGACACCAAGGGACAGTGTGGCTCTACGCACATAGACACGCCACGCTCACACGAGCACGCAGACTACAAAACACACAGACACACTTCTAACTCCCTTAGAGCCGAGAGAAACACTAGTATCTTTGTGCTGCTATGGCAACAGGTGCACCTGAGTCAAAGGGAAAGGGGAAGGAGGCAGCTCCCCCTTTTGGAGAAGAAGCAGAAATGCTGCTCTGCTTCTCCAGACAGAGTATCAATTCACTTGCAAAGACACTGCATTGTGTAGAGACTGCAGATGTGTAGAGACTGGCACCACTTTCAGTAAATGAATCATTTCTTTAGATTGATAAGAGCATACATTCTACGTTCTACTGTGCAGAATTGTCTTCCTAAAACCAAACTTTTCTTTTAATATCTTACAGATTTACTTTGCTGGATTTGTTAATTTGTTAGATTTAATGTGGATGTTGGAACAACATATCACATCAGGAACACTGAACCCGACAGCCACTGCTATCATGCGGGTAATGCCTAATCATGCAATAAATGGCTAGTGAAAAGCCTGGCTGACCCTGGGATTAAGACTTCAAGGCATGCTTTGACACAGGATCCTGCTAACATGAGAAAGACTCCATACTTCTGAATGGGGAATATATTTAACAGTACACCAGTAATAATAAATGTGCAAGCTTCTGAAACGTATTATTTGTTAATGGATAAACAAATGCGCTTCCTGTCAAAATTTTGCCATGGATGTGAGACACTAAGAAAACGACTACTTTTATTGATTGTGGCCAAGTATGATTATTGAAGGAACTGTTTGAATACATGGGAGTAATTACATGTGTAATAAAAGGATCAGGTCATAAATATACTGTATGAAAGTAAGTAAGGAAGAGGGGAAGGAAGGTTATTGTCTCAGATGTTCCTGTGCTACTTACACTGTCCCTTTAAGAAGTCCTACTGACTGACTGATCGATGATGCTATCGATTGCAGTATTTCAACAAATATTTTCATTGCAACTTTGATTCACTGACCAAATTATTTCATCATGTCAAACTCTCAGCGAGCCAGTAAAAAACAAGGCACAGTAATATTCATTATAGTTTAAACATGCTTAATCAATGCCAATGTAGAATAAATCCAATGCAACACCTGCATCGCGATGCATGCAGATGCATCTGTAACAGAATGAATGAATGACATTTCTTTGGAGAGTAACACATGCAATGCATTAAGTGTGATCCTGGCATAACAGGTCAGCCAGCTGCACTGACCTGCTCAGGTCCTGATTCCGTTTTCTGTAGCTGCTCCTTTAACTTTTGTACCTCGACGGTCCTCTCTTGCAGCTCCCTTTCCAATCTCTCTCTCTCTACCTTCTCCAGCCAGAAGTCCTCGCTGGGAGAGGCCCTGGGAGTCCTCTCCTCTTTCTCCCTCTCCTCCACTTCCTCTTCCTCTTCCTCTAACTGGGTCTGCATGGACGAGGTAGTCTGGCAGGCACACTTGTTGATTCGAGCCAGCTCAGTCTGCTGGGCAAACTCCACTGACATCTGAACTATGACCTGTCAGAAAAATTGGAGCCAAAAATAATTAGGATTCTATAGATGGTGGCATTTACAGATCTAAGAGTGCTGATGCATTTTTGTGACCAATTTCTTGGGGCAAAAATAGATGGACAAGGCTGCCAGCAAAAGGCAAAGTGAGCCAAAGGGTCAAATATCTTTTCAAACGTTTGCTGGAAACACAATATTCTGTTATTAAACCAACAATGTTAAGAAAATTCATTCAGCATTGTTGCTCATCAGAGTTGCCACAAAAGTTGCTGTGTGTTATCACTTCCTCAATAAATGGCCCATCCCAGAATCTTAGTTGTACAGTTACCATTAGAGTGGAACATCAATTTATTTATTTCCAAAGTAGTCTGGACAACGAGCAATCAGCAGTGGTAATTAAACTAATAGTTAGCTTTATTAGTATTAATACAAATTTATTATATACATACTATATGTGATTATGTAACAGAAACACATTATAAAAGTACTATTGCATAAAAATTGAAGAAATACACATGTTGCTACCTATGTAAAATAGTTAAATAGACATTTTCTTTAAAACAAAAAACATGTTTTTAAATAAAATGTCTACTGATCAGAATAACAGCCAGAAGAACATTCAGTTTCGGTGGACTTCCCCTTGCCTTGTGTGTTTCCTATTTATAGTCTATTCATATTCATTCTCCAAGATATTTTGTTTATAAATGGGCAAGTGATGAACAATCGTCCTTTATAGTAATCAAACCTAATGTAATGCTCTGCTGCTACCAACGTCACTGATTCTGATAAGACAATTGAGTAACATTTGTATGAAAATACAATGTGAATACAGATACAGAGTATGAAGTATTGAAAAAATATAATCTTTTGACTAATACGAGTTCTAACGTGGTTACCTACCTTAGCAACCTCCTCCTCCACTCTCTCCCAGTGTTGTTTCTCCTCCAGCTCAACCTGCCCCGCTGCCCTGGGGTCGTCGATGGAGCATCCAGCCCCGTTGAGATTGTCTAGGTCCTGCTCAACTTGAGTCAGTGCTGCTTTTTCTTGCTCCTTCTCTCCTTTCCTCTCCTGCTCCCTCTCTTCGGTCAGTCTCTTTAGCTCGGTGCTGTGCTGCTCCTTGAGAGCAGCCACTTCCTGGACATACTTGTGGTAGAGCGTTTTCCTCAGTGTCTGCAGCTGCACTGTCAGTCCCAAAGATCTGACAGGCAAACTCTGGTCCGCATCCACACCTGCCTCCAACACTTCCTCCTTACCAAGCTGCTGCTCAGAGAGAAGAATGCAGAAAAGAGGAAGACCGGGTCAGAGAGAAAGGGCCCACAGGAGAAAGAGAAGACTGTGCAGATGAGTATGGATTAATATATATAAATGAAGAAAAAGGAAAAGGTAAAAAGGAAGTTCAGATGAAATGCATAAGTTAAGATGAACACGGATTGGAGTGAGTCCAAAAGAGGCATACATGAAGTTAAGGGAAAATGATTAGTTCCTATGAACTGTTCCTAAAATAAACCAGGCTCCAAAGTGGCTCTTCATATAACTCGCCCCAAGAACCATTTTACTAGAAATAAATACACCATTCTGTTCTCCCCAACCCCCTGAGGATGATAAAAGGATAAAGAGAGGTCTTGTACCATAGTAGAGCCACACTTTTCTACTAGGACAGTACCACCCTGTCTGGTGTTGAATTCCTGTCTTGTCTGTTCCTCCATCACTCGCCTCATGATTTCATCACACTTATTCTCAAAATTTCCACTCCAAACGTATCTAAATGTCTATTAAGCCCTCCTCCAGTCCAATTTCTCCTCCCATCCTCACCATCCCTGTGCTTCTGTCAACTTCTGCTCCAAGAGCACACATGAGCTGTGGGACGTTGGAGTAAAAGAGATGGACACACTAAGAGGGTGGAAGCTGGAGTGACGGTGAGTGAGAGACGACTTAAATGGAGCACGGTTCATTCACGCGAGACAGAATCCCCCTTTCATGCCGTCGTCGAGTCTAGAGTAAGTACGCTTGGTAAGTAACACGCTACACTGGAGGGTTATATAACATCTTACCCTTTTAACATCAGATACCATTTCAAACGGTGGCTTCTAGAGCAAAGCCGGGGATCTAGGCCAGGTTTTAGCCTAAAGGCTGCAAGTGCCCTCCCCCCACGCCTTACTAACACTGTGTTAATGCATGTACACATTTCGGCTTGTAGGGAGATGTGACAAGAGTGACATAGAGTATTTAGATAAGGGCAAGGAAGTAGCAGCCAAACCTGCAGTTCCTCTCTATGCTGTTCCACCCTCTCGGAGTCGGACTGTGGAACACCGGGCAGGCTGAAAGACAAATCACAATGTCAATAAATGATGATATGATATATAACCACAAATGAGGTTCCTTTTCTATTTTCTGCACCCTTTTTTTACAGTTAATCAAGATTATTCCCAAATTGCACAGAAGCACGGAGCAGATTATTGGGATTATTGACGTCAAAAGCCCTACATTTTTCATGCAAGCATTAGAATGTCATACAACAAAGTCTATCATGAATAATAACATCCTACCCATTTTCACGTTACGCAAGTGGAAAATAGCTTAGCGGATAATCTAACAAGTGTAAACGTTTTTTCTATGACACTCATTTATACAGAAATCACCTCTAATAGTTAAAAAGAGGAGAAAGGCTCATGTCACAAGTCAAATATGTTTACAGTCTTGGACAATATCATGACTATGAGTCACAAGGTTAACTGGTTGGGCATACATAGAACAACAAACTGTATTGTAGGGGTTAGGGAAGGCTGGAGCCTATCCAAGCATACGTTGGGCGGAAGGCAGGGAGTTGTGTTAAATTGTCTTCATGGATTTTTTAGTTTTTAGTTTAAGGCTTCATTAGTTTAAAGGCTTAAAAGATGTATTGTATTATTTTGACATATCAAACATTCTTCGAGGTGGGTGTGGTCTAAGGCGAATACCACATAACCGTTGTCATATCTCCTCTCACCCAATCTTTCCCGATTCTCTCTACTGCTAACTGTCGAATGTCGAATTCTTTGAGGTGAGGAGTTTGTATTGTAAGGTATTGTATACATGGATTGGAATTGTGGTGGCAGTCCATTAACCTTTTGTGGAATGGGGGCCAGCTTATTTCATGAGGTTGCAAATGATGAGGTAGGTCTACAGTAAGCTTGTACACTGGCAAGGTTGTGGAGAGTGATTTTTTATTTTTATTTTTTTTTTGTTATTTAAAAAGGTGCAGTTTTTTAGTTGACCACTAGATGTGATATATTGCATGAGTGGATCTCCATCATATCAATTGGTTATATAGGAGTCAACTAATACAAATATTATTGTTGGTTTTGAGTTGTTGAGATGAAGTTCGTGTAGGGTAGCAGGTTATATGGAGTTGTAAGCATTGCTGAATTTTAGGTTGCTGGTTAGCTTTATGTGCTGAGTGATCATTTAATGATTAGGGACTGCGCCCAGAATAATTATCCTGTAGCCACTTAGCGAATTCAGCAGATTTACAGGGATCTAGATGTAGATGCTTGTCATGCTGGCTAGCATAAAAAAAATATATATATATGAGAAAGTATAAATTTAGAGTAAGCACATGATAAAGTGATATATCCATACAGAAGAGTATACTGACTGAAATGACCACGGCCAAGATCAGACAAAAGAGAATCCAAGGTAATGACTTTGTTGGTATTGAGAACCATAGTAGTGAATGTATTTACAAAGTTGAACAGTAGAGGGCAGTAGGATCTCAGTTTATGAGTTTATGACTCCAATACACATTGATGAAGTCTGTTTTTGGGAGAGTGTAAGATTAGAAATTAGTTATTAACTGTATATAAAGTGTCAAAGATGTGAGTGGTCTCCATATTGCTTCTGCAATATAATACAATTATTACATCAATATAAGCCCCCATAAAATTTAAAATTTTATGTAATCTGCTATTTTCCAAGATAGGATACAAAGTGAAACATGGATAATACATATGTGATAACTTATGAATTGAACTGGGATTAAATTAATAATATTTCTGCTATTTCAGTACAACAGTGAACTTCAATCAATCCAACGTACTGTCTGTTTCATGACTAAGAGATCCCATTCATTCATTCCTTCCTATTCAACACTTCAATGATTCACTTCCTTCAGGAAGCCATCTTGAATGGCTGAAACCCTTTTTTATAGGTTAGTAGTCTAGCAACAGGACTCGAATAATGCTTTTAACCCCTTATAAATATTTCATTAGTAAAGGCTGTGTTGTCAGCAGAGCCATGCTGCAAGGGTTTTGCAGAACATTAGCAAATGGTCAGTTTTCATAAATTCAAATTAAGCTCTCCTGCACAAGATGATGTACAGTGGTTAAGTCTTAACACTACCAAAACATCTGTTCAATTATTTTTCTGATACATGTACTGTAAACAAGTGAAGCACAGCTATCAAAACATAGAAAGGAAATTATATAAATTCAACACGACAAAGAAATCCAAGCTACTAAATGTAATGAAATTACATTAGTAACACAATTTCATATTTTAACTCCATTCTAAGTAATAATAAAGGGTAAAAAGGAAACATCACCTGTAATAGTGAAGAAAGCGACAGTGAGAGAGGAACAGCAATTCAACTTTTCAATTAATGTAATAAATAAAGTTTGAGGACGGGCAAAAAAACAAAGAAGCAATGATGAAATCTGTTTGCAGTTAAACTGAATTCATCACCATACTTGTTGTAACTTACTGGGATCATTGTGTCTTTTTTTCAAATTGCCATTCAGATAAATTGATAGAACTTTGTATACATGTTACTTTGGACACAATCTCCCAGCACATCAACCTGTCCAAGAGATGTTCATTAAAATGCAAGTTAAGTATAGCTATCTTTCACTGAGTCTTTACATATTTTGAGCCATTTTGAGCACAGATTTCTCACGAGAGGGTCATTGTAATGGTTTGAGTCCCATAACCCATAGTCCCATAGTCCCATAACCCATTTCCCTACCTACAATATACTATGCAATTGCCTAGGTCTGTGGTTAAGTACACATGCATTCTCTACATAAAGTATGTGTTTTCCATGGTTTTAATGGAAACAACCTCTTCCTGAAAAGATTAAACAAACCTAGATAAAATAAAGCATTAACAATTTGTGATCATGCTTTTTCCAGAGTCATCACCTGAACTGGGTTTGAGCGCCTGTGACCTCCTGCAGACGTTGCTCCAGCATGAAGAGCTCAGTAGCGTAGCGCTCCTCGGTCTCTGTAGCCTGCTGCTGGTAGTAGGCTCTGAGATGTTCCATCTCTTGTTTGTGACTTTCCTCCAATTGGAGCTGCTTTTCCTGGGCCTTCGGCCTTCAGCCTTTGCAGGTCCCCGGAGAGGGAAGTGGTCGGCATGTCAGCCTGTTCCTCCACGTCTAGGAAAAACAGATGAAATGTGAAATTCAATGTGCTAGCATAACTACTACATTAGAGATTAGACATTAGATGAAACTTTAATGATCCTGTGGGGATTTGGGTCATTGCAGCAGCAAAGACTTAGGAAGAGCAAAGAAGAATTAGGCAAATAGATTATAGAGTATAGAAGGCAATACAACAAATAACACAAGAACATATTGAGGCTAATACAACAAATAGAGATACAGCGTCAAACCTTACCAAATGGTGTGAGAACACAATATTCAGATACATTTCAATTTCAGCATTTCTCAAAGATCTAAAAATCTTGATTTGTATCAGTTCATGATAAAAACAAACAGTTCTTGGTAGACAAACAGCTCTTCTGTTGGACCCCACTGTATGCATGATGTGCAAAATGTGCATTGTTGTCTCTCCACATTATTAAGATTTACAGAACAGATGTGCATCAGTAGCTCGGTTGGTGAATGCTAGAGGAATATTAATATATAATATAATATATATATAATATTTCTCTCTTTGTAGCTGCCCACCGCTGCGAGGACGCACTGAGCATCACACACAGTTTCATAACAACCAAAATGGCAGCAGAAATCTAGGGAACCCTAATACTGCAGCACACACAGAAAGGCTGTTATAGGATATTAAATTAAGCCCATCAAATAAAGAGGTTCAATCAGATTGCAATCTTCTTTCACACTTCTGTATTTTGACCAAAAAACACAAAAAGACAAAAAAGCTCAACGTATTTGCTTTTAACTTTCCTGAGTGAGGGGAATCAGAGTGTAAATCCAGATTTACCTTTGACTGTGGGGCTTAAGCTGAGAACCTGCATACGTAGGTTAGAGATCTCCTCCTCACTGCTGCTCTTCAGTTCATCATATGCCTTCTGTATTGTCATCATCTAGGAGACCAACAATGTTGTTAGTGTGTTACCACTGTAACCTCAATTAAGATTATTCCTTTTGTTTCCTCAAAGAAACTCACTCTACAGAACTGTAAAACCTCACCTTGTTCCCGTCAGCCCTCAACAGAGCCTGGAGCTGCGACAGCCGATCATGTTCCTGCTCAATCCTCTCCTTCACCTGCTGAAGAACTCTGTATAGCTCTACAGTGGGAGAAAGCAACTAGATTAAATTAGGTGAAACTTTGATGATCGCTGTGAGGAAATTGGGTCATTTTGTCTGGATATTTGTATTTGAGGTGTTGGTATGTTCTGAATATGTAAAATTAGATATTTGGTAGATGCACTCTGTAGGTGCAAAGCAAATTTCACGTAGGCCCTAAGTTCTGCTTTCAGGAATCCCTGGTGTTGCATGGGTTATATTATCTGTAATAGTCGTTTGCTTGTATATTACAATTTCATTCCTTATTAATACATGTGTTGTAGTCACCTCTGGCCTCGAGTAAGACAGAGGTAGAATCACTGGTTTCTTGTCTTTCCACGGAAGGGTCCAGCCAGCCCTCGACATCAACCTGATCGGACTCCAAGAACTCTTCACCAAAAATCTTTCTAAAAGACTGAAGGAGGAGAAAAAACAAAAGTAAAGTTTGATGAAAAACGAAGCAAATTGCTGATATCCATGTTTTATAAAATCAATTTAGAAATGTTATGGTAAGCTTGGCAATGCACATTAACAAAATTCTGTGACATTTACAAATCTTTAGATATTCCAAATATAATTATTTGTCTGTAATAATTACCAGACGTAGCTCGTTGCATTCTTCTGACACAGCTTGTACCACATTCTGGTATTTGAGGATTTTTGGCTCATCTGGGAAAAATAGGTAGAAGATTGCAGATTGCAATGATTAATTTCTGAGCATAGATGTATCTCACAGCTTTGAATGTCAAATATAACCACAAAAACATCAAGATAATAGAGGATACATTAGCCAACCAGAATTCGGTCTGCTTTTTCAGAATAGCAGGCAGTACAGAAAACATTATGAATGATGTATCAAAAGCAACTCAGAGGGAGCCACTGCCTCGCCACAAACACTGATGCACACAAATGCTAACCCACCCAACTACACATTTACTCACCACGGCTACGGTGCTCTTTCAAGTGCTGCAGTTCTATCTCCAGGGAGTGTGTGCGGGCGTCTGTCTGCTCTCGGAGCAGTTCGAGCTGGGCAGCGTGGATCTGAGACAGACTGATGCACTGGGCCTCCAGTCGGAGCCTGCACTCACCCTAACCACAGAAAGAAGTTATCACCCAATCAACAAGGCTGGAAAGGACCTGCCTGTTAATTTTTTCAGATAATCTCTCCATGTGTATAATGATTTTAAAAAAGTGATTGATTTTAAATTGAACAATGTTAACCTAATGATTCCTAAAGTGTGTTCAACAAGACAGCATGATAAGAGTAGAATGAACCTAGAAAAAAAACACTGGAAAAATGCTACATGCTTCTTCTGAGTATAAGATGTAGATCGATTAATGCAAACTAAATTATGACAACATGACATATCCACTCGCCTACTCGGAAGAGATTCATATTTTGATAACATTATTCACCACCAATCGTATTTCTAAACACACAGCGATGACAGAAACCACCTGTGTTTTAGCATAACATGAGAGGCCTGCTATTATCAGTTCTACAGCAAAGACAAGATGCGCTGGGCTTCTTTCGCTTACATCATACATTAGCATAACATTATTTGTTGAAGATACACAATCATGAAATTGTGATTTTGTTACCTTTGATGTCAGATCTATTTTGAGTGTACTCTACATTTTAATTAGACTGTATTCAAAATGCTTTGTTGTGGTACAATTTCCTCATCGCCACTGCCCTGCAAAGTCCACTTAAATGTTGCTGCTTAAAAACATGCAGATACAGGACAGTCAATGCCTAAAAATTACATGGCAACTGTATTATGTGCCACTGCTACTATGTATGTGTACTATCTATGTAGAAGGGAAAAAAAAATACATGAAAATTATAGAATTTTATTAAGTAAATGACAATTCTTCAACACCAGCCCTACTAAACAGTTATTAGAAGTATTGCAACCTATGATATGAATGACTGTTTTACCATAACTCTAGGTTAGGGCACCTGCTGATTGACCTTTACACCCCACTGTATGATGTATCAAAGACTGTGACTCAACACTGAAAAGCACAGGGCAGGATGTGAGCTTGAGTGACATTTACATGCTCAGTAGTCTCTCCCTCATCGCCGGCTCCCAGCCGCACTACTGGCTCCATGTGTCGCTCGGCACCATCTCTCCTCGCCTAATAAGAAAGCAGGAGAAAAACACTGTGCTTGTTATAACTGTACGAAACTTGACGCCAGTTCTAAAATAGACAAGTAAGATGTTGATGGATAGACGGACATGTAGCACAATTAATGGATCACTTCCTGAGAAGGAGCAGTCAGTTGCAACAAGTGCAAAATACATTATCAACTATAATTTACAATCACCGATTCTGAAAATAGTCTAACTTGCCTATATTCCAATTCTATTTTCAACACCATGGGGAATCACTCATTGTAGTGGCTTTTGTAAGGGGTCAGCCACGATATAAGTTTGATTTTGTAAAGCACCTCAGTAAGAAACACCTGCTGTATGTTGTGTACAAATGTGTGAGGATTTACACAGTACATTAAATGTTCTTTTTAATTAAATGTGTTTTTCCCATACAAAGCACTTGCCGAAGTGATTTTACGATGTTACAACTATTTTTTAACACACTTTCTGGGATTTTTTTTGCCAAGATAATCATACTAAAAATGTGATATAGGCCCACGTCTAGTGTTCCAACCCAGGAGGTGCAAAAGCATTATGGAACACAGATGTGAGATGACAGACAGATGCTCTACAGTATCTTTTGCCTTGTTCTATTGAGGCACAACCTTGAACATACAGATGGTCGATACACAAGAGGTAAAATGGCTTCTCACCTCAAAGCCCTGACTCCCTGCAGGATGGAAAGAAACTACAATGTACACATTTCTACACGATGGTAATGCTTCACAGCTATCAAAAAACGGAGTGATTTTTTTTCCACCCCTTTTCAAAACCAACATTACATTAGCTTTGAGGATGAGCAGCATCAAATGAAAGCAGATTATAATTTTTGTATAGTGACATGAAATAGTGCCCCTTTAATGGTAGAAATGAGCTGCATATCGATAGTGTTGACACTTCACGGTTATGTGCAGGCTGTTCTGTGTATGCATTTCTCTATCACAATAATGTTCCCACTCATTCCCCACTTCATGTCAATGAGTGGTTTGCAGAAAAACAGGGATGTCTTATGCTCTAACAGTCTAACTATGCTATTCAATGCTACCTTTGAGAGCAAGCCTGCAGACACTCAGGCAATTTGCAATCAAGACCATTAGTCACTAGAGAGAAAACATTTCAGCAATAAAATGCCTCAGTCATATTCACTCTAATGGTAAAGCATTATTTAGGCTATGAATGCAATCCACAGATTACCCACATAAAGACTAATTGTTGATAAGATAATGATACTACACATCATAACTGATTGTGAATGTAATACATTTGAAGCAGGTAATTTCAACTAGACTTACTTTTCACATACACACTTCCTAGCATGAAAAGCCTTTTAACAGCTCAATCAAAAATCCTATTTAATCAGACTTATGAAACGACAGAGAGAGAAAAGGCAGTGGGGCCATTTCAGCTGAGAGTGCCGCAGTAGATGCACGTGAGTGCATACCTGTTTGTTGATGTAGTCTCTGCCTCCGTCTCCTTGGTACCCGTCAGTGGAGTCCTCCTTACTGGCCCTCTGTTGTGAACACGACGTAAACTGGCTCTCCATCTGAGTCTGAACCTCCTGCTCTGCGGCACTTGTAGCTTTCTCTTTTTCTACTACCGGCTCCTCTTCCTCCTCCCTCTGTCTTTCTTCTCTGCTGTCTGGCAGAACAGTGTCCAATTTGCGCTCTTGCTTCGACCTCTGTCGTCTCTTGCGCCTGCTTGACCCTGAGGCTGTGGGCTTCAGCGGGGAGGATCGTCCTTCAACAGGTCCCTCCCCTGAGGACTGGACTGCTGCTGGAGATGGCGTCTGTGAAAGCCTCTGGACCTCCAGGGTATGGCGGATGCTGTCTCTCTCAGCTTCAGCTGCCCATAAGAGGGACTGGAGAGTCTCTACCTCCCCTTGCAGAGATTGAATTTGAAGGTGATGATCCTCAAAAGAACAAACTGAGGCAACTGGCTGAACAGACTCCTCTCCTTGCTGGAGCTTAGCTTGCCCTCTCGTCTGCGCTCTCGTAATCTTTCGTTCTCCTTCCAGTTCTTTCTCTAGACTTTCATTTTGGCCAATGACCTTTTTGTTTTCATGTTTCACTTTCATCAGCTCTCCTTCCAGTTGTCCCAATTTGCTCTCTGTAAACATCAGTTGCTCTGTAACTTCAGAAAGTCTCCCAGCTAAGCTTTCTTTCTCACTCAAAATAACACTGAGCTTCTCCATCAATTCAGTGGTATCGCTTTCTATCAGAGCTCTAATGTCTGTGCATGTGTCCTCCATTTTGATATCTTTGCTGCTCTCCTGCAACTCCCGAATCTGCAACTGTAGGCTGACAATTTGTGCCTCAAACTCAAGTGTCTGCTTCAGTGTCCTCTCTTCTAACTGTGTCTTTGACTCAATGAGGGATGTGTACTCCTCCTTAAGCTCCTGATAGTTCACCTCAAAGTTCTTTTCAGCAAACGAGAAAGTAGTCCTCTGCTTTTCAATTTTCTCTCTCAGCTCAACTACTTGTTGCTGTATTTGATTGTTCTCTGCTGTGAGGGACTCCATTTTCTTACTATTTGACTCTAAATCTCCCTTCAAAGTATTGTTGGATTCTATCAAAAGCTCCTTTTCCAATTCCTGCTCCTTCCATTTCCTCTCCCAACACTCTTCTTTCTCTTTTGTCTGGTTTTCTAGCACTTCTGTCTTAATAAGTAGAGTCTGAACTTTCTTCTCCATTCTAGCTTGTTCACCTGCTCCCTTTCTCAGTTCCTCAACCTCCACCTGAAGCTCTTGGAGCTGCTGGACAAGGTCATCTGCTTTGGAGCTGTGCAAAGCTAGCTTCAGGTCCTCTTTTAGTTCAAGTATTTGGTGTAAAAGCTCATCACGCTCAGTGGCAAAACTTGCCTTCTCTATCCCTAACAAACGCAGTTCTTCTTCATAGCCAGTACGCAGCTCTTCTAAAGCTCTCTCTTGTTTGATAGAGGCTTCATTGAGAAGGTTTTCTGTGTTGAGGAAGCTCTCCCTCTGCAGGTCTTCCCTGAGAAGGATGAGCTCTTCCTCGTGGCTAAAGAGAAGCTGCGTCCTCAGTCTTTCCAGCTCTGCTTCCTGTGACTCAGCCATGCGGTCAAGCACAGCATCCTTCTCCCGCTCAAGCATCTCCAACTTGATTTTGTAATTAGTAGTCTCTGACTCATGTTTTACCTCTGCCTCTTGTGCAGCTTCCTCAGCAGCAGCCATCTGGCACTTCAGGTTGTCAATAGTATCCTGAAGGTGCTGCAGTTCACCTTGCTGGCTTTCCTGAGAAATAAGACTGCGCGAGGCCTGCTCCACTTCATCTTTAGCAGAACGGAGATCTTGGAGAAGTTCCTCAACCTTGGCCTGCAGGCTGAGCTTCTCCTGAGCAACCTGGTTCAGCTCATGCCTGGCTTTATTGTGCATTGCTTGGGACTTCTCTAGTGTCTCTTGAAGCTCCCTAATCTTCGCATTGAGTACATCAGTGGGACTCTGAGATGGCTGCTGGGCTCTTAGAAGCTCAAGTTCAGCACAATGCTGCTCAATCATCCGGTCCACTTCTGCTGCATGTTGCAAATTAAGCTCCTGCTTCATATGGACAATTTGTTGGCCATACATCTCATCCAGCTCTGCCCTGAGAAGGTCAAGCTTCCGGGCAGATTCCTCCTCCATCCTTTGGAGGGTGTCACTCTCAGACAGGCTACCCTGGTGACAACGTTTCTGCAGGTCTTCTACTGTGCCCATGAGCTGCATAATCTCATTAGATGACATTCGCTCCTTCTGTCTGGACGCTGTAAGTTCACCCTTGCAACTTTCCAACTCCTTTCGCTCTTTCTCCAATTCCAACCTACAACTCTCCGATTCACCTTTGCAGCTTTTTAACTCACCCTTAGTGCTTTCCAACTCATCCAGGCATCTTTCAAGCTCCAGTTTTTTTGAAGCCATTTGCTGGTGGAGGTCATTTAGCTGTTTCTCAGAGGCCTCCAGCTCATCCTCAAGATGGGTAAGAGAGCATTCACGTTCTGAAATGACTTTCTCTTGCTCTGCGATGATTAGACCTTTCTCATCTGACTTGTATACAACAGTTTCTTGTGCAGTCCTCTCAACCTGGACGAGTTCCTCCCTGAGCAGGGTCAACGACCGCTCATGTTCTGTAATTATTGCAGTTTGCTCTGAAATCAACAGATTTTTCTCTTTCAGCGTCTGTGCAAATGACTCCTCCGCTACTGTACCCACAAGTGCAAGCTCGGCTCTTAATTCTGTTAAAGACTGCTCGTGACTTAACATAACTTTTTCTTGTTCGGCAATCAGCAGGTCTTTTTCATTTATCCTTTGTGCAAATGATTCTTCTGATCTTCTCCCTGACTAAAAAGAAAAGCATGCCTTAAAAATACTGAGGTTTTATTGACAATGATAAGAATATATTACCACTCAAATTCCTAAAAAACACAACTGGCAGAATCTAGCACACACACACACTAGGCAACCACCTCACCATCTCCATCTCAGTGAGGTTGTGCTGGAGCTGGCTGATCTGTAGCAGCTGCTCGTTGCTCCTATCCTGGTGCTGTCCGACCTGGACACTCATTTCCTCCAGCTGCTGTTGGTACTGGACGAGTTGCTGTCTGGCCTGCAGAAGATCAGCTGCTGTGCTGCTGTGGCTAGTATTTCTCAGTGTCTCACCTGCCTGCAGCTGCCAATCAAACCAGCAAGTCAAGTTCAGGAAGAATGAAGGAAAAAAAACATGTCCTGTTTATAATATGTGGGAGTGCACCCCCACAGACTAATAGCTGATTTTGTATATGCGTACTTCCGGTAGTATAAAATAGGATACAATAGTCTAGACCGGAGAAAAATTAAGCTCCCACCTGCTGGAACTGAATATGCAGTTTCCGGCTTTGTTCTGTCATCTCCAGGAATTCTCTCATGATCTCATCTTTCTCTTCACGAGCCTGCTGAAGATTAGCAGTGAGCTGGGTGATGATTCCATCTCGCTGCTTCAGCGCAGCCTCAAAGTCTTGCAACTGTAAAA
Organism: Hoplostethus atlanticus; assembly: GCA_034670405.1. NCBI lineage: Eukaryota > Metazoa > Chordata > Actinopteri > Trachichthyiformes > Trachichthyidae > Hoplostethus > Hoplostethus atlanticus. The sequence goes on along the minus strand of JAXDDX010000006.1, from coordinate 6,335,020 downwards.
GCATAATGTAATTAAGTAAACCTTTACTCATATACAATCAAAGCATTAATATTGAGATAGTGCATAAAGGGAAGAGGGCGAGAGCAATTATCTTAGGGGAGAGACAGCTTAAAAACAACAGCAGAAGGAACCCTTTATTGGCAAGCCTGAAGACTACAGACAAGCATAGAATATGAGAATTATTAAAGCTCTAAGGGTAGGAATTTCTGATGGAAAAAAAAAACCCTTTAAGATTCCACTCAGAATACAGGTCTATTTTGCTCAAATATACATACACATGAAAATACATTTTCAACTCCATAGTGGAGCAGGAAGAGCTGCAATCAGAATCCAGGTTGGACCTTTAAAGGCAGATGATCATCAACTCAGTCTATTTGAATAATTGCGAAACACTGTGGTAATCAGAAATGCTTAAGTAATGTCCGCCCAGTGTAATTTCTTAATTCTTTAATGCATTAGAAGGAGCCTAGCCTTAATGTACAGTAGGGAAAGAAACACTGAAGTTCCAAAACACATACATAATACAACAGTTACCTGTTGCACTCCTTCTGTACCAAAAGTCGCCCTGATTTCCTCAAGCTCTCGGCTTAGCTCCTCCACTGTCTGGGTCTTGGCAGCCAGTGCATCTTCCATGTCTTGCATCGTGCCTCCCTTTGCCACCTGCTGCAGGGGCTCCACCTCCTCCTAAGTAGGGAAAATAGGAGTTAGCATTGTATTTAACAAGTATTCGTCAAGGCATACAAGATAAGTAAGTGCGAACGTTTCAATATGGATATTGGCTAAATCTTCAAAAAAGGGGACTGCCATAGCAAAAACCAGACGAACACGGATCATCAGTGGCAGCCAACAATCAGAAGCAGTTAGAGGCAGTCTGTCTCAGTTAGTTTACCTAGGAGGGAGATGGTAAGATCCTGGAAGCTAATTCTAGATGTAAGCAGCCAATCATCGGAGTAAAGTCAAAGTCACAAGTAGCCCTGATACAGGACCCTTTGGGAGTCTTTCATCATATGGGCTGTTTACCTCTCTGAGGGTCCTGTCCTGCTCCACTGACTTTTTACCACACGAAAGTCAGCAAGCCCAATAACGATACGTAGAATTTCACTTACCTAAACAGATGTCCATAATCCTTCACTTGTCTACTTTCACCGCTGTGGCTGACTCTTCTTCGGCACTTTGCATCCGGACACAGTGTGCCGAAGAAGAGTTCGAGGCATCTGTCAGCCATCTTGGATTTCATTACAATGGAAATTTTGCAGTATACCTGTCTTTAACAAAGTATAAAAGTTTATTTATGCATAGGAGATGGAGCGTGGGCCACGGCGGTGAAAGTAGACAAGTTAGATAAGTGAAATTCTACGTATTGGTTTCGTTATCGGGCTCGCTGACTTTCGTGTGGTAAAAGGTCAATGGAGCAGGACAGGACCCTCTGAGAGAGGTAAACAGCCCATATGATGAAAGACTCCCAAAGGATCCCGTATCAGGGCAAAGTCACAAGTAGAGTTGTAGGTGAAAGTGAAATCTGTTATTGGACAGAAACTGCAGATGACACTAAGTTACCCATAAGTTTATATCAATATTATATCAAGTTTATATCAATGGAAGCTAAAGGAACATGTTTATGTCAGTCTAAGTCAGATAGCCGTTCATTTGGGAAATAGTTACTAGGATTTCATTCCTCATTTTAAAAGGACTCAAAACCTTTTATCAAAATCCTTTCAAAAAATTACTAATATATAAACTGATATTAGTATTGATATATTTATTTGGTGGCTTGCTTAACGTACCAACTCTCTTCCTTAGCATGTAATTGTTATACTTGGTCTGCTTGTCACCTAAAACACTCTTTAGTCTTTCCATCTATCCCAGCTGTATTTCTCAGCACCTGTCTTGGTTTCTATCCCTCCTGTTCGAACACTACCTCACTAATGCCAGATAGAACAGCTCACTGTGTAACACCCCTTGCCCCCTCTCCTCCAGGCACTTCACTTGTCCTTTCTCTTCTTTTCTCTTACCCACCCTCCTTCACTTGGTTCTCCTGCAGCTTTTAGAGTAATTTACACCTCTGAAATGTCACAAAGCCCCCCTTCAATCCTAAACTACTGCACCATTTGTGCTGTGAAAAATGATAATTTAACCAGGTTTTTTTGCCCAGGTTTCAAATTATACCCAATATGCAGGCACATGGTGAATTCCCAAGAGAAAGTACAGCATACAAAAAGCTTGGTTAGTGGGTTACAGGAAACCTCAGTGAGGACTAGGGTATATGAAAAGCAAATGGCGAGTTAAGGGCAGCCGTCAGTGGGTTTGCTAGCCAAACCAAAACAAAGAATCGCTTCATCAGTTTACTGTACCCAGATAAAATCCTGGGAAGGCTTCATTGGGTTCTGTGTCACCTCATGGCACCCATTTACCTGTTAATTCACAATTCTGTCAGTGAAAGATTTTGGTATTGCAATGGAAAAGACCACTTATTTTCATTTTTTATGATACATAGTTTGAGAAAGCTCATCTCACCTCTGAAGAATAATCTTCAGCAGTGGTGGACACCTCACTCTCTGGCTGCAACAGAAAAGAGCAAAGGAAGTTCATCAACCTTGCATGGGAAATCCTAAGGGGAGTAATGGCCAGTCTAAGTGACCCACATAAAACAAGTGAATTGCCTCAAAAAACAACACAACAAAAAAACAAGAATAAGTACAACTGAAGAACTATAAACAGCAACACAATGTTGGCTACAACTGAACAATCAACACAATCCAAGCCACAACAGTTTATTGATATGTGCAGTTTTGTGTGGTATTTTGTCAGAAGAGGTAAAGACAAAGCTAATGCAGGATTGGGAAGGGCATGCCCCTATCACGATGAAGATCATATTTGGGACATGGTAATAAAGATAAAGACAGATAAAGAAGTACTTATCCATCTTTTGGACCACGTGAACAAAGCATGTCAGTCTGGATTTAAACTAAGTCTTCCAAGTGGCCTGGCCAGTTAAAATGCAATGTCTGCCCTCTATCAATAACATATCAATAACACACAGAATAATGACGGCCATTATTGCAGTCTATTTAATGGTTAATTTGAAGAAATTACTGAATTTGAAGAAGTTTTACTGTGGTAGACTATCACCCAACAGCTCCTCAAAATGTTGTAGGTAGCAGTGTGTGCAACGTAAGGTCTAAGGTTTTGGGCCAATTCAGACAAATCTCACATCTCAAATTTTGTGAGGCAGTTTGATGCAAATTTGACTTGCAACTGTGTGATGTTTAAGAAATGCCAGTAAGCCAAACACAAACATATCCACGGCTCTTGCAAATGCCAGTGTGCAAGGGAAAACTTTGAGGCTGTTGCGTTTCCACAGCAACCCCTTCCTGTTCAGGGAAAGCTGCATCACCACAGAATCTCCAAGGAGAATCAAGCCCTCTGACCAATTATTATTGGTTAAGCAAAGACATTGTTGTGAGGAAAATAGTATATTAAAATATTTGGGGGGAAAAAGTGTTAATAATAATAATAATAATTTAACTACATCAATTATTTACAGATACCGATGCCGCATGACTCTTTAAATTCAAGTTTCATTTGGTAAATGGAGTGCATTTATATAGCGCTTTTATCCAAAGCGCTTTACAGTATATGCCTCTCATTCACCCACACACTCACACACACACTCACACACACACCGATGGCAGTGAGCTACCATGCAAGGTGCTGGCCTGACCATCGGGAGCAATTTGGGGTTCAGTGTCTTGCCCAAGGACACTTCGACATGTGGACTGGAGGAGCCGGGGATCAAACCTCCGATCTTCTGACTGGAGGCCGACCCGCTCTACCTCCTGAGCCACAGCCGCCCCGTGTTGGTGATACGTAACAGCTACAGTCTTAGGCAGCAGTGGTACTGCAAAATATATCCCAAAGCCTTTTGAAATAGAAAGAGAACATGGGTCCCTCTCAAGGATAAAAACTAACCATGTATGAAAACATCTATTCAATCAACCTTCAGGTCTGTGATGAGTGTTGCAAGGACACAGGAATCGGTCACACAGACTGAGGCAGCTCAACCTGTTTAAAGGCAATTGTCTGTTTCCATGGCAACCAGTAATTTTGTAGGCATGTAACACATCAAATGTACAGTGGGTTCTGGGGAAGGGTAGCTGCAGAGTAGGGATAAAAGAGAATTATTGAGAGGACGAGAATGTGGGAGTCCTTAGGTCTTAACATATTTGAAGCACATCACACTAATAGCTTTCATTTGGTTAGGTACCTGTAACTGTGTTGAAGGCTTTTCTTTCAAAACTGAATCTGAATCACGATTGACATTTCCATAGAACAACAATGTCAGCAGCACAAGATATAACAATAGAACTGGCCTCCAAAGCAGCACTACTCCAACATATAAAACAAAAGCATCCAGGCTGGAGTCACAATCATCCCCTATTGTAGTTGACGAGTATTTTTGTTACCTGCCTATCCAGCTTGACGACAGACTTGAAGAGTTTCTGATAGTTCTAGCTATCTGTGAACTGTTAACATTAGATGTTGACAATAATTGAGAGCTCTCATCTCCACACTTTAGTTTCCCAGTGCTTTTGTTCAACATCATAACATTAAGTTTCTAGTCTCTTTGCTACGAAATGAAAATTACAGCATCTACATAGACTGGATGGTGAGAGGTAATTTGCAGTGAACACCATGTCCTACAGCCATACATTCACAATATGATTTTTTTGCCAATAAATTAACAGTAATGTGAAAAATATTTCATAATTTTGAATTAAGAAAAAATCAGTCAAATACACAATGAGACATAAGACTGAAAATGAAAGTCCTGTGCTCATTCATCATTCCCAACTGTACATATTGAGAATCAATGGCATTTTCAGAAAATTATTGAAGATGCAAGATATACTATTATTTCAGCATAACATACAATTATGATACTTATATAATTTTAATAAAGGCTACTATGTTTTTTTCTTTATCTCTTCCTAGTAACAAACAAAGGCGTACGGATGACTTTATCATCCAAAAAGATATGTCTGTCCCTCAGAGTAAGTCTTGACAGACAGCGAGCTCCACATGCTCAATAAAGGCTGCAGCACTATTTATGAATAAAATGTAAAATATACACATTTGGAAATTATTACAATGAGATCTAGCTGCAAACTTCCATCTCCACCGCAGACCCCTGTCATTTATGAAAACTATTTGAATTTAGGAACAAATTAATGTTGAGATGAAGTTGGTGAATAGTTTGTTTTGAAATACATTTTTCCAGATTTTTCTAAAATATTCTGTAGGCTTCCACAAAAGACTACAGGTTAGCCTCATATATCCATCCTGGTGAACATTGCAACAGCACCATGCCTTGGTTGTCATGACAGCTAACGAGTTCTTGTTAAGCTCAAGGACTTCAACAGAAACAAAAATCAGAGATAATGCCGGGGCATTTACACAGAAAGTCTGGGAATATTAATAGATACTGATCTTGGAACAACTGTTAATGGGAAAAAAAATTAACCACAGCCTGGGCCTGCAGCACTGCAAGTTAACAAGCTTTACAGTCTTTCTGTGTGCAGGAAGAGCAGATGGGCTGTGAGTGTATCGAACCGTGTGGGGCGCAGTACCTGAAGGGATAGGAGGGAACACTGGTTGAGGAACAGTAGTCGCTATCTAAAAAGGCAGAATGTCCAAAATAATACTAATTATGATTGAGTAGCTAGAATTCCTAATAGAGTTATAAGAATCATGGCAGAGTAACTGCAATTTTGTGTGACTTCTTAATAGATTGAAGAAATGTTATGTCACCAAAACGCACATGTAGGCAGATTCAATTAGTGCTTGGCAGGAGGCCAACTTGACTTCCTCCAGTCAAAACCTTCATGCAGAGCTGATACTGTGAAAACGCTCCAAGCAATTAGACGGCTCCCACAAACAGCATCAGGAAGCACTAATCACATATCTGCACTCACATCTGGTGATGGCAAATTATTTATAAAAAGTCTACCAGACCCAACCAATAAATTGATCAACCTCTGTCACTGATCATAGCCACATAGCTTACACCAGATCAATGGAGAGCAGTCAAGGTAGGCAGTTCCTGGTCTGGAGTAATAACATCATTTTTTTATTTGTGATTTCATTAAAAAAAAAAAATTCAATATCAGTTTTCATTCATCAACCGATTCTGCTGTATCAGTGCCAGGAAGGCCTAATTCATCCAATTTGTCCAGTGACCCCAAACTATCTTCCAAGCCTATACTGTTCAATAAATATAATGGATTAGAACGGTAGCAGTAAAGTGTTATGAGGAAGCTGTAACTTCCTACCTCTATGGTGTAGGTCTGGTCATGCTTGACTGTCTCTCCACTCCGCAGGGTCCTGGCGAAGGTAAACTCCGTGGTGGGCGGATCTTGATTCCCTTCTTCTAATCCAGCTCTTCCTCCCCCGGGGACCTCCTCTCCCTCAGACCGATCGTGCTCGACCTCCACCCTGCCCTGTGAATCTCCCTCTGAGTCTTCCGCTTGCTTCTTTTTCTTCTTCTTTTTCTGTTTCTTCTGGGAGTCTGCGTGGGCTTTCCTCTGCCGGTACTCAGCCAGCTGGGGCAGGGGAAGAGAGGCATAGACATGCAGGGTTAAAAACAAAGATTACACTGTCTGCTTCAAAGGTGGTCGTTCTAAGTTAAAAAAGCAGTAGAAAATAGTCATAACAGCCACCCTTAAAAGACCTTAAAACCATTATGCTAGTCTATTTATCCAGTGGTAGTTTCAGTCCTGATCTCGGTTTAGTGCAAGAACCATCTGCTTCTATTCAGAATTCCATTATTATGCCTAGCACAGAGTTAAAATCTTTACAAAAAAATATACCCACTCTAAAGTTACAAAGTTTGTTGAAAGCCAAGCGAAACATTGCGTGCCTCCATAAGGCGTCTTCCTTGCCCCAAGTGAATCCTCCCTCCCTGTGTCGAACACATATGCTTCTTGCTCTGCCAAACGCTAATCTCATCGACAGCTTCTCGCTAAATGGATTACATTTTACCGTTGTTGTCTTGTTTCCAAAGGATTGTTTTACATTGTGAATATCCATAGAAGTATTTTGAGGGGTATAATAAGAGCGTGTCTCCACGCCACACCACTTTAACAAGTTGAGGGATTGTGTGCAAACCGAGGTTTTATATTTGGGATTAGATTCATCTTCCCATTCTTATCCATTGTGATGGGGTCTGTCTCAATCACTTTGATTAATTCTCCCTCTTAGACAAAGAGGGACTTGACTCAATCCCAACTTTATCTTTTGTAGAAATCCATATTCCAGTTAACTAAAGGATCTGCATCCCTATTTCTTTAGGCCCTAATCAAAAAATCCAAGCTATTTTATTATTTGGAGATGGTAAATTTTATTTAATCCATAATGATTTTATAATTTTGAATTGAAGTCACACTGGCAGTACCACCAACACACGAAACGTACTGGTCTAATTTTTGACTAGCTTCTTATTATCACTCACTCTCACTTACTCGCTCGCTCGCTCTCACTCTCTCTCACACACACACACAACAAAATCAATTTTTTACTTCACACAGAAGCGGTAGGGTTGTTTTACATTTACTTGTCACCAGGGAAATGATGACACTAATTATCCAGCCTGGATAGTAATAACGCTGGTATCCATTATGTATGAGCAACTGGTGACAGCAAACAGATGTCAGAGTCAATGAGTAGTTGGACAGCACGGGCTACAGGTGTCACACCACAGGTGTTGCATGGATTGCCTTAGATAGCCCGTCGCCAAGGATACCACACTAATGCCCTGCTTACCTGTCTGGGGGGTTCCGGTCTACAAAAAAGTGGTTGCAAATAATTCTTAGCTTTTGTTTTGTACTGCTTGGAGTATCAGAGGGCTAGGGTTTACTGCATCAGGACAATTCAGAAGGCATCAGTTCAGATAGCACACTCATCAATTGTCCATTACAGGAAAGTAGACAAAACTGAGGTTAAAATACTCTCCTGTGATTGAATACTCTAGCACTGACTGTATTCTCCTATGTGGAAAACCCCATTCTTGTAGCCCCTAAGTCGGCAAAGCAAATACTATTTGACCAAGGTTTGGTTTGGTGTCCCTGCACAAAAGGTTAGAGTAGGCCTAAACCACAGCACTGAGAATAGGTTTGGTGGCCAAGTGCAACCACATGTACCCCTATAGCTAGTCACGGTACCCCACCCATCTATATCTTCACTTTATTCATCAAATATGAGGGAACATAAAAGGAGATATGAATCCTAGTCTCAAAACATGTACAAGGGGGTAGGCAGCATGGAGGATCTGGGGGCGAGAGTGGCAGAGAGTCTCTCCTCCTTTAATTGTGACTCAACTAGAAACACACAAAATTTGTATTTCACTATAGATACAGTACCAGCCAGCAGGAATATACTCATTTTAATTTTGGAGATGGGAATTGTAGGAAAACCAAGTCTTTTAGTGAACTGCAGATCATAATAGGCTGCCCTATTTGGCTGGGGAGAGCAGAGCACTGGCCGAGCATATGAGGCACTGGAGACTGCGTAGGTGTATCACCATCTGGGAGAACGGAGACTACGTCGGTGTATCACCATCTGCTGTCTAAAAACATTTACACAGGCATATTTTTACACAGGCTTATTTCATCTGTATCTAATAATAAGTGACTAACAACAACCACAGTAATAATAATGACAACAGTGTTTTCTTTTGTTTTAGATTTTTTAGCGTTGCTGAAGTACACTAAGCTGGCATTCAAACCTGGCGTTTCTGGAAGGGGTGCATCAGAACAAAAAGAACTGATTGCAAGGCTGAGAGTCGACTTTTATTTGTTTTTTTTCACTGCTTTCTATGTTTCTTTTTATGATTATTTTCAGGTTTTGGTTGAACTTTGGCATTACACACAATAATCACTTTTTTGTTCAGACCACCCACTGACAACTAACTTTACTACTAACTCTACTAACTACACTTCTGCACAACATTAGTTTCGGGTCAATGTAATTATGAAAAAAAAAAAGATTCAAGCCTAGACGGGCTCATCGTCTCTAGTATGGTACTTATTGAGTGATTACCTCTTACTCGGTGTGTCGCAGATTATCTCCCCCAATTACTAATGACAGACAAGCCAGGACAATCCTCATCATGTCTCGCTGAGACATGATAAGCTAGAGTAGGCATATTTAAGCTATACCTAAGCCATCTTTATACGGAGATCTGCTGCATTGATAAATTGGCAGTGGGCCTACTGATGCAGCTTTAAAATCCACCTACAGATGGCAGGTGGGCAAAAAGCAGGGATCAACTTTCCCTGCTCTGACGCACCTTTCATCTCAGTAGCCTATCCAAATGTGTGTAAAGCAAAGTGCCTGAGCAAAGAATAAGAAAAGATTGACTACAACTTATAAAATGAAATCACATAAATTACAGCTATCCATATGAGATGTTTATTATAACGACAGGTAGCCTACATTGTTTCCTGCAGGTTCTTCCCTGCAGTGTAAGAGGAAATGCCACATAAAAAGGTGATAGAGCCATGTCAGAGGGAAAGAAAATATGTCGCAATTTATACCTGCTCTGTAAGCAGGCATTTCTATGAGCCAGCTGTGTGGAGCGAGAGGGCTCAGGAAAACCCCACACCTTCAACTGAAGCAAACACAAACACATTACAGGCACCTAAAACACCATAACCACATCAATATAACTGAAAAAACACACAGATAATGTACATCAACAGTAACAGGCAGCACCTATTCTGTCAATTTAAGTCAGTAGATCAAATAAATGGATACAGTGATAAGCAATAGCAATGTCCAGTGATCATGATGCTCTGCAATGTCACAATTGATGATAATTGCTCTGTGGAATGCTTTTATCACTTAGAGAGCAGCTTCTTCCTTGCAGTTAGGCAGGCAGCGTTGTAGCCTGCATGAGGGACCTTCCCTGTATAGCAGCAGGCACTGCCCTACACATATCTTATCAAAAATGTTCAAACCAATCACACACTGTATGAGATGTTTTATATCAGGACAGTGATAGTTTCTTACAATCTGTACTGAAAAGCAAGTTCAAACATGTTCCTCAATTTGGGAAAAAGCAACATCCGTATGAGGAAACGTCTGAGACACTCAAGACGTCTGAATATCACTCAACACAAATAATGTCAAGAGGAGCATTACCAATCAGGTTCACCAAGGTCTCTAAGCTGCAATCCTGGATTTCATTCTCCTCTCTTTTGACACAACAGAGTAGTTACCAATAGTCTAGACTTTGAGGGTTACAGATGGGTGCAGACTGTGATTTTCACTTTCTCCCACACTGCTGGACGGTTACGCTTGAGAGAATAAAAATATGCTTTTTTAGACAGGTGATAGAGCAGGTTGTAGCCAATTAAAAGTGGACAACTGTTAGACCATCACATTCAATTAATCACTTGGCAATCCCGTCTCAAGCAGTACAGCACTTCATTACAAAATATTCATTATGAGAATTCAAGATGATAAAGACTAAAGTAATACTCTACAGTATCCATTAAAGTCCATTAATATATTGCATAAGCCAGGGTGGTCACTAGTCTGCCCAATACGTAGAGCTGTGCAAGGTACAACTATGATTAACACGGTCTTCTGAAGGATTAACCATAAGCAAAGTAGATCAAGTTGTGCCTTTGCTGTCCTTATTGACCTTTAGGCCATTTGAAAAGCCTAAGAAACTTAGATGCAATTTCCTAATTGCTAATAATGAACTGCTTTTGACAGTCTAGACAGTTTGAATGTGCTAAAATGTTGTGGCAATGTAAATAACTATAATTAGTAGTGATTTCAATCTCAGTTCACCCAGGGGCTTGGGAAAAATGAACATCATAATTAGCTTTCACGAGATGGAAATGGCACAAAGGTAAACTCAAATAGATGTTGGTTACTACTTACTTAGTTACTACTACGTACTATAATGTAATCACCTTGCAAAACTGAGACCAAGCTTTGCATGGGTGCACATCCACCATGCATTATCATAATTATGAAAACTTTATTGCCCTGGTCATGTCTCTCACATACTTTCAATCAGTGATAAGTGGAGATATAAGACGAACAGAGAGAAAAACATCACCAACTACTACTAGAGGAAAAATATACACGACAAGCAGTAGCAGTAACACAGAGTGTTTAAGATGCAAAACAGCCCACTACTGAGTCATAACGGACAGCACACCCTCAGGCTGCATCTCTCTGTGATGCTACAAATAGTAAAATGTAAAGCTTAAATTGGCACTGCAGTGCACAGATAGTGTCTACAGTTCGTTCCTGTGCTTGGCACGGAGACTTAACAGCATCTGTAGAATCTGGTTTGGATAGTGTGACAGACATAGAAGGTACAAGCATCAAGAGGGGCAGAAGAGAGTACTGTGCAAGTCAGAGTCTGAATGTGGTTGTTGTAGATGCTGAAAATCAGAGTCTATGAGCTTATTTGAGCTACCCCAATGTATTTACACTATCTTGAGCTCATACAGTGGTGGGCACTTTTCTATAACAAAGCCTCATGAGATGATACCCAAGGCCGTATCTACCAGACAACTGGGAAACTGTGTCAACGTCTTGCATTAGCAACTGCATAATGTTGGTAATGCACTATGGTAGATCATGCCACAGAGTAAAGGGAAAGCAACACTATATCTGCAGCTAATGGCCTCGAACAAGAGAGCATGTCCTGGAAATTCCTGCTGAGCATGAGCAATGTCTTACATGCAGTAAATCATGTTGGCAAGCTTCTCCCCTATACAGTGTTAAATTCCTCCAGCCATACAGAGCCTTTCATCAACGCAAATGACAAAGCCATAACCAAGGAGATGAGATGACCATACTCATGGTCCCTCCCACTGAGCGAATCCAAAAACCAAAGCATCAATTCCAATATGAGCCCTTGAGTATCCACCATACACACAAAAATGTGTTAAAAGTTTCTCTCGGGATCAGGGTTGTAAAGTGTTTTATATTTGATTTTATCAAACTCAATCCTGCTTATTATTTCAATTCTCAATACCAACTGTTATGGTGATTTTGTAAGAGCACTTTTTATTACCTGTGTTATCAGTACATTGTATATTATATTTTCAGATCTCGTTTCTTCTCAGTACTGTTTTAACAGAAATTACCATTGGCCAAAGACAGTGAGCTGATGACAGCTAGGCCTAAATTGTGATACTTCTGTATTCAGATGAAGGATATCAATATAGATTTAATTCCACAACAAATACGTTATTGCACTGATTGCCTACCTAAAAAAGAAACAAGTTCTGATATGATGCCTTCCTCCTTGTGTATATGCTTGCACCAAAGAGCCAGTGCAAGTCTTAGAAATCTAGCAGTCTGTGGCAGAGAGTTACTGAGTTGATATTGAGAACAAAAACAAGATTGTGAGTGTCTTTTCTTAACATACATGTGTTTTTATATACCCAATGAGGAAATAGGAATAGTGATGCTACAAGGTAATACCCTTACAAGACCAGCATTAGAGCCTACAAAACTCCATCCCTGACTATGCAAGACACAGATAGACCATTCTGCACAGAAATGTAAACATATGAAACAATAATAATTTCCATGACAAAATGATTAAACATTTGATGGCATCCATTGAATATTACCATCATAATTCATTACAGAATTTCTATGGATCTGTCCTGACAGCCTGTGGCAGCATCTGTTGTTCTACATCAATTATAGGGTGGGGCGGGGGGTCGTCATGACCCAATTGTTGACGCTGGTTGATAAAGCCAGTGTAGTACTAGTTTGCCCGAAAAGGCCAGCCCCTTTAGTGGCATGTAGGGAAATGTTTTGCTAAAGCTAGTGGGGACATGTCCTGAAAATCCTGTCACACAAGATTGTCAGCCTTACTTCACATGGCGTTTATAAGCCCTGGATAACGATGTGGCGGCATAGCTAACTGCATAGGTTAGCTTGCATGCACTCCTAGACACGAAACCCCAAAACGAAACATTGAAGTTACGTATGACAAAGGAGTCTTGTGGCTAGCAAACCACGGGAACCCAGCCCGGCTGTCAGAGCAGGGCGCATGTTATGGACTGACAGCTGAGTGGGGGACATGGGCGGGGGGGCTAAAACAGCTGACAATCCCCAACCATGACACAATAAGTTGCCGACAACATTGAGTTACTTTACACCAATTAATATTAACGGTGCATGAGTTTTGCTAAGGCAGAATCTGACAACCATACCTTTGCTTTGCCGGCCTCGAGCTTCTTTTGCCTCTCCTCGTCTTCCATTACCGTTGTCCCTGTGGCTAAAACAAGAGGGAAAATGCTTCATGCGAATATGGAAGGTTAATCCTAAAAGCTAACGGTAAAATATTTCTTATCCGGCATCCAGTTCGTTGCGAAAGACTTCCAAGACAGTACGACAGTTTAGCATTACGAGCTGTCTCCTCGTTGAAAGAGGCTCCACTCCGCCGCCATGTTTTCCACGTAAACATGACACTGGTTGTGGTGACGTCGTATAGGTGCCCTCCTAGCCACGCCCCCTTTGCTGCCTTCATGTGCTGTTGGAAATGTAGTAATTACATATTGTTGCACCTGAATGCCCCAAAACAGTGTAATTACCGCTATGAAATCCGGAATTTTCTAGCCAATGTTCATGACATGTCTCTTAAACGTTACAACTTGGCAACTTGGCTTTCGCAGAAATAAATGTCCTAATAATAATAAAGTCAATAAATATCAAGAACAATATAGGGCAAATAATATCATTCACTGGATTGTGTGCAGTCTGAATTCTGCTTCATAATGCTCAAAACTTCTGCTCAGTTGCTATGACGAGAGGAGAGGTTGTCAAGTTGTGTTTTCTCCCAATAAATGATTCAGTCATCTCACATTTGAAAGCATGACATTTGATTGCGGTATTCGGAGCATATGTTAAACAATCATGGATTTTACTTCCTGGAGAGGATACATTTTAGTTTCCTTGGCTGAAGGAGGCTTCAGCAGGTATTTGAGGCAGCTTCTCTATTTTCCTCCACTAATGGGACAGCAACATGGAGAGACAAGTATCAGTTTCAGTACATCAAGGAAAGGAGGAAGTAATGGAGGAAAGGATGCCTGACAGATATTTGACCCCCTATTTTATAAATAATTAGGACAGGACACAAAGACTATACATTGTCACCTTCGTAGGCTACAATCCAATTATCTTGTGGCTTGTTATGGTTCATTATAAAATAGCAAACTCTCAAAGAAAGCTTGTCCTATGCTACAACAGGTAACATTACATTACATTACAGGCATTTAGCAGACACTTTCATCCAAAGCGACTTACAATTCATGTTGAAGTGCATTCAACATAACAAAATATGGATGTTTCCATTGTAGAGCTTAGATAATTTAATTAATTTGAATCATACCAGTGGCAGCAGGTGAAGGGGGTCTGTGTCTTCTGGTGACAGGAGCTGTACAGCTGATAGTCTGGCAGATCTTGAATTCCACCCATCTTCTTTTGGACATCCTTACCAATTTGAATGCCACCTGTGAACACTTGTTGTTTGTCCAGCAGTGTTAGCAGGAACTACTGACCCTCTGAAAGTTTTGGTTCCTGAATTATTGAGGTAGCAAAGGAGTACTGTGTCAGACCTGCAGTTACCCAAGCAACTCTACCACAAGACTACAACAGATAGGAAACAATTTCAAGCAATGTCATATTCATGCAGTAACAACAACACATGAATTATCAATTCGGAGCGGTATGGAGGGTTATTGAAAATGGAATGGGAATCAAGTAGGCAAAAATCAGGCAGGCAAAAATAATAAATATTATTTATGATTATTGAATTAAAAGGTGTAGAACTAAACAAGTCCTGTGTCAGTTTAAACGACTACTGCAGGAGAGGAGGCAGCTCAAAAATCAAAAGACAAAAGCTTCAGAAAGGGAGAAAAGAGACATCAATGCGCTTGAAACTTGAAGAATAATTTGACAGCATTGAGGGGGGCAGAGAACTTATGAGGGGGGAAAAAGAAAACAATAGCTAGGACATTTTCCATGGTTAACATCAAATCACTGACAGGCTGAAAACATCAAAGCAAGAGCAAAAAAGACACCTCATAAGGACACAAAAGGATAGGGGAAACACAGAGATAGTGCACCCACCAGATATCCTACCAACTGAAGAGGCAAAACACAAAATAGATTTTAACCCACTAAATGTAGAAAGAGGGGTACAATGCAATAAGACATACAAGAGCATTGTCAGGTCTTGGTCTTAGTGGAGTCTCCCACTACACAAAAGTTCTCCAAATGTACTTACTTGAGTTTAATGGAAATGGATCTAATGCTCACCTAAAGGCACAAATAACTTAGTGTTGTCTTCTAGTATTATTCTAAGTAATCTACTGACATTGGTGTGATAATTTGAAAATACTGCAATGAATCAAGAAAGTATTGCAGAAAAAGAGATGCAACTACATTGCTCTTCGCATATTATCCCAGATGTCAAGGAGCCAGAGAATGCTCTTCTTTTTGAATGGAAGCTGTACGGTGACAAGAATAAGGTGATGTAACACTCCCTTGTCTCTAGATCCACAGGCAAGAACACTGTCTTGTTAGCATTGGATCAAATAAAACCAATGCCTTATTTGCTGTGTCCTCCACTTTTCCCTCCTCATCATTCCTACTTTCTGAGGAGCTGAGGATAGAGGACAGTGTAGGAGAAGAGAAGAGGTGCTCACCATCATATCATCATGCAAATGCAGGCAAAATCTTCAATGGTGCTTTGGGTATGTTAATTAAAAATAAACGGCATCCTTGATGGTTGATGATTGGGACAAAAATGTAATATTGAGATTCTGTTCAGTCTAGACATTGGAGGATGCTGTTCACTAAGCAACACGCTCACTTAGATCTTAGAGCTGTGGAGTGGAAATGCATTTGAATAATGAAGATATCGCTGTGCTGTATTGAAATATTCATGAGTGGCAGCAGGGCTCATCAGTAAAGAGAATAGGTCAGTAGATTTTCCTTGTGCCAAGCTTGCGAGCCACACTACATGTTGAAGTGGATAGCTCACAGAGATATAAGAGAGTCAGCTGGCAAACGAGTTACTTAGAGGTCTGGCATGAATAAACTATAAACGCCTTTTATAGCTCACTGTCCTGGAAAATCGATCCATCCAATCTACCCATGCATCTTATTTTCAATATTTTCAATAAGCATTTCATAAGCAAAATGTTAAGCATTTTTTGGATTTTTGGATTTCGTTTGTTACAATAGCCATCACATGCCAGTCCCTCATGCCTGTGGTTGCTGAATGTTCTTATACTTGTATCCTTTGACATGTCTGGACCATTTCTGTCAATGCGTATCCCCATAGTGCCATCTAGTGGTTGAAGCTTAATTGAGGAGGAAATGTTCTTTTAAACCCCACAACAGTAGATGGCGCTAAATAGATATATTCTTCGTGTCAGTGCCTTTTCAGAAGAAACCCCATATGGTGTTGAAACCGCAGCTTTCTCTCGCGAGAGTTTGTCTGTGTCACTTTTCCACTCAAGTCAGCGAGGGACTGTCACTGTGACACAATGCTTGTCTCTTCCAGCCATAGTTTTTGAATCTCTTCATCGCATGGGTCAGCTGAGAACCCAAACGTACATGGTGAGTGCTTTGGTTTTACAAGAACATTAAGATTTCAAACGTTGATAAAGTATACACAGTAAAAGCTAGCTAACGTTAGCTGGTAATTTTTTAGCAAACAGTTAACTTATGGTAACGTACACCTAACTTTACATTAAGGTTAAATTGGTGCTGAGACTGTATGATAATTTAACAAAATACACATTTGATTAACGTTAGTGTTCATATCAACTAAGAGTCGGAAATTATACAGTAAGACATATTGTTTCATTTTGATTATATCCTTACTTTGGACAGCAGGTTAACATTAGATTCACTTCCTGTATCTGTGCTGTGTTTATAGCCAAGTATTAACGTTAAGTATGATGTCGTCATCATCAGGATTTCCACTTGCTTGTTTGACCAGCTTTCTCTGTTTCTCTGTTTGTGTTCAATCAGTGTTTATTTTATTACTTCAGATCAACTGACATGTTAAAGTGTAGGTCCACTCATTGAAAATGGCTGCAGTACCCGGAGTGAGGGCTTTCGTAAACCTCCATCGTTCAGTGGCATTGCAATGCAGCTTTGCCTTCCTTCCGGTACAGCTAACATCGACCTGCCTTCCCAGGGGGTTTTGCACCATTACTCAAAAAGGCAATGAGCCAAAGCCGGTGGTGCGCTCAGAGAATGAGTCTCTGCTGGAGAACCTGAATCTTTTGGGGGTGGACGTGAAGATGGCACGCCAGCGCCAACCTGGCGTGTTTCGTAAAGTCATCACTAATGAGCGAGGCCTGGCTCAGTTTCTGCAGAGCAAAGGTGCCAGCCACAAAGTGATCGGCAGCATCATATCTCGTTTTCCCCGGGCCATCACCCGCTCAGTTGAACACTTGGAACAGCGCTGGGAGCTGTGGAGAGGCATCTTCAACAGCGATGCAGAGATTGTGAGCATCCTGGATCGTTCACCTGAGTCTTTTTTCCGATCCAGTGACAACGAGAACTTGGAAAAGAACATAGTATATCTGACCTCACTGGGACTCAACTCCAAAGACCTCCACCGGCTGCTGACCACAGCTCCACGGACCTTCTCCAACAGTCTAGAGCTCAACAGGCAGATGGTGGAGTTTCTGGAAGATGTCTGTGCAGAACTTGGTGGAAAGGAGCCAGAGCAGTTTGCCAAAGTCATCATATCCAGAAACCTTTACATTCTCATCCGAAGCACTAAGAGAGTCAAGACAAACATTGACATCCTCAAAGCCTATCTCAAACTGAGTGATCCTGAACTACTAGCTCTTCTGCAAGGCCCCGGGGCAGAAATCCTGGACCTTTCCAATGAGTATCTGAAAAAGAATTTAAAAAACCTTCAGCAGAAGATGGTTTCACTTGATTGTCGGAAATCTGACATAAAAAAACTGATAGTCACCTATCCAATGGTACTGTACATTGGGCCGGACACGCTGAGCGCCAAACTGGATTGTCTACTAAAGGGAGGAATAACAATGAAGCAGATCCTGGACAAGCCCAAAGTTCTGGATTACAGCACACAGAATATTACAGGGCGACTAGAAGAGTTGCAGAGGGTGGGATACGACTTTAAAAAGAATGGGATCAACATCCTGGACTCTAGTCGAAAGCGGTTTGTTGCAAAGATGGAAAAACTTGTCTCACCAGATGAGTGAATGTATCCTATGATGTTGGTCGGATGTTACTTTTCTTTCAGCTTTGTATAATCGCTCGTATATAATTCATGACATCTACATCCATAAATATCAACTGTCTCTATGTCAACTCTCATTAGATGTTCATGCAATTTGTGTTGTTTTTATTAAAAAAAAAACGAAACGTGTGTTTTGAGGTTAGTTTTATTGCCATTGTATTATTGCCATACCTTAGTCTCAGTGAGTCCAAATTCGATTTGTAGTTTTTGTCATTATAATGGAGAGTAAAGATCAAGCAGAAATGACGAAGAATTTATTTTGAAGCCAAAAGCAATATCTAAAAAAAATTATTATAATTTAAATATTTAGGTTGTTGTTTAAATATAAATCTATTATTTAATTTACAAAATGTTTTTATAATTACAAATATTTGTGTAGTAATGCAACACATGGACCAAATAATAATATCAAGACTTACCTCTGATAATTTATAACATTAACCAAAAAAAAATATATATATTTCTAGTCATCAGTCGGATATTAGATGCAGGGACTTTCCCATAGGTATTTAGTGTATTGACGAGCCTGCATCCATCTCGTCGACAGAGCAAAATGGAAATGGAAATATTCCAGGATATTGGCTAGATTACTTTCTTTCCATGGTTTCTGTTTCCCATTACTTATTCCTTATAGCATGTGATTGGTTATCCTAACCGAGTGGAGGTTTTTTGGGGGAAATGTCTTGACGTGAATTTTATCTTTGTGGCATATAGATTAAATCAGTGGGGTAAATTCAGTGCTCTTGATGTTTTTTCCCTGAAAGCTTGAGAGAGTTCATCTAGCTCGTTCTTGAACGTGGAACCAATGTCCGGTACACATTATCCCGCGGACTGTTCCAAAACGTTACACAAGGCATTTCCTCAGGCGGAGGAATGCTGATACGCACGCCCAGGTGTCAGACACGAGTGTACCGCTACGGAAATACATTATTCCTGTTTTACCCTTTGACGAGATAGTTTTGAAAGGCATGAAGTTGATACGTTAGCTGGACAGCGGTTTGCTCGACCAAACAGCCTTCTTCGTTAGCTGTTAGCTTGCAAGAGGAGTTTGTTAACATTAGTCGGCGAAGCATGTCACTTAGTTAACCTTAAGTTACCTCTAAATAACAGGTAATTAACTTGGCTAACATGAATAGTTTAGCTAAATCAGAGTCACAGACCATTTACCTGTATTGATAACGTCTAGTTGGTTATCTGTCCATTCAACAGAAGAAGTCACGTTATTTATAAGATATTGGACAGTTCTTTCTTAATTTCTGAACATAAACTATTTTACCAAAACTAGAATATGAGGACAAAGATCCCGGTTATACTTTTCATCTGAATACTATTCCTTATGTCGGACTGTAACGATGTGAGAGCATACAGCATGCGTCTCCTATTGCTGGGTTTATGTTTCTCCTCATTCCTTCCGCTCTAAATTACTCACTCATCCTAGATCGTTTTGCAGCGTGCTTCTGCTTTTGACAGAGACCCGATCATGATATTATGGGATGAGTTTGTAATATGCTTTGTGTTGAGGTGGATTTTTGCTTTAAACTAACTGTTGGTGCTGATGTCACATGCATGCCTTTGTGGTGCTTTAATAGCACAGTATATAATGTATATGACTTACTATATCTCAGGCTTAAAATAAGACTAGTAGCTCTGTTTTTATAGTCTAATGTAAACTAACGAATACATTGTTATGTTTCAGAAGGAGGGATGGAGAAAGCCTGTGAAGGTGGGATGGAGATAGTGTCTGGAGGGCCTGTTGATAGAGGGACAGATGTGCCTGCAAAGGGCAGAGCTTCCATTAAAAATGAGTGAGTAGCTGAAATGGCCTGCTGTGACAACAGTTGAAAATGACTTGGTGTCATTCTGGAAACTGGTTAAAAGTGTTGCAAATATTAAATCTATTTAAACATTACACTGTTTCAACAATACACTATTTCAGGTGACCTACAAATTAGAATGAATCATAACCGTGAGTCAAGTGTGAGAAGAAATGTTGAGTTTTCCAGCTGAAGGTCCAATTGAGTAGAGCAACAATGACAATCAATCAATGACATTTTTAATTGTCTCCCACTTACCAATTCCCAGCCTCAGACACTACCTGGTACACCATAACGCTTAACTAGCTCACATGCCCTGGCTTTTTGGTTGTTCAAAGTCTGGCATCAGATGTCATTGTAGTATAGCAATGAAAATGGTGACACCTTTACCAAGTGTAGGCTACACTGTCACGATTACAGAGACACACCGCCATATAAATTGGAATGTGTTAATTAAAACTCAGGGGCAAAACAATTTTAGCCTAATTTCCCATGTCGTACCTTTTCAGATAATTGTCAATACACACAAGTATGACAGGTAGCTATACTACCAGACTGTCAGTATGACTACAATTCTTATGCTTACAGATTCCTAACAACCAAAGAAAAATTCCACGAGTTTCTAGACTCCGAAAGGCAGGACCCTAAAGTCGGTGATAATGAGATGCCTAAGGAGACAACAGAAACATCTGTGGAGGAACCTGAAGCAAAAATGCTCAAACTGGACACAGAGGAAAGAAACAAGGTGGGGAAACCAAATGGCAAACGAGTACGGGGACAGAATAAGTCAAGACCACACATGAAACCAACCAGCTATGATGAGAAACGTCTGTGTCCCTCTGTCATTCAGGTATGAAGCCTTAACTAACCATTCAGCAATGATGCACATTTTTTGATCGCTTTGTCAATTGATTGTGTATTATCATGAGTTTTTTGTTAATTCAGGATAACAGGAAATGCACCTACGGGGACAAATGCAGATTCTTCCACGACGTCGCAGAGTACTTGGCCATCAAGCCCGCTGATGTCGGTGAAAGCTGCTACCTCTATGACACATTTGGAAAGTGTCGTTATGGTCTGGCCTGCCGCTTCGCCAAGGCACACACTTCGCCTGACTTGAAAAACATGGTGAATGCAGATCTCGTTAAGGCCTATGAGGGCAGGACTCGGGTGAAGAACAACCTGGATAAAGGCCTCCAGAATCGCCTGCGGAAGCATTCAGTCTCCTTCGAGAAGTCGTCAGAGTACCTTGAAACAATGCTCAATAACAACAATCAGAGCAGAGCGCAGCAAGGAAATGGTAAGGCGACAAAAGCCCCCTCCAGACAACAGAAGTTTCACCTGTAGTAACCAGGAAAGGGATGTTGTAAGATAAGTAGAGGCAGTTGCAACTTCGCCAAAATGTGTGTTTTGCGTGTGACACAAAGGAAGACAAGAAGTAGAAAAATATTAGAAACTATGTACTTTTGAAAACATTCACACTGTTTTATGAGGTAAGACATATATTCATCTTGTAGTTTAACAACCTAAATTGGAAAATTACAATGTAAGCACATTTTATCTCTGCAGCATAGCTTTGAATTAAAAATATCTGAAAACACATCAGATCATTGGCCAGGAATGTTGGAAGCTGGGAACAATTACTGACATGGATCTTTTGGACAGGATACAGTTTGTAGACCTACTCACTCACTAGACCTCCTATGACAGTAAGATTGTCTCCCAGGAAGAGAGAGAGCTTCATCAGTCTCTCCCAACATAGTCAGGAGTCTGCTAGCAACTCTGCTCCTTATGCCTGAAATTGTCTTTCCCATTTCCAAGACTGATAATGTGTCTGAAGTTGTTTGCAATTATTTGACACAATTGCAGCAATAGGAAGTGTCTCTGAGTCGATCAGCCCGAGAGTTAATCAGCTCCCTCTCCAGTGTTGATCGGACCTATTGAGATCTCCTTGGATCTAATCATAGGACCTAATTTTTGTAGTTATGTGCACTCCATGCTTTGTCATTTAAGTTGAACAGGTGCTAGTGTAGAATAAGTTATGTGGACCTGCACTATTGATTGAGGGCTAAATAGTAATGGGCTATTGCTTCAGATTGAAATATGATTCATGTTTAGTTTCCAAATACTCTATTTGTTGCTTGTAATGATGAACACATGATATTCCAACCACTGTATTTTCAGGGGCAATCTCATTTAAAGTATAATGGCATCGTTGCTCAGAATTTGATATTTGAATTGATTTTACTTTGATATTACAACTCAGTGCTTTAACACACCCAGGGGATGCTTGTGCAGCTGAAATGTCTGTTCAGAGTCCTGCAGGAGAGGAGCTACATACATCCACTGCACATCCAGAAACAAAGGTACAGCATTCCACACATAGCATCGCTAAATGTGGCCCCAATGTGTGCCGTCGTCTTTTTGTATGGGGAAGAACATAATGGCAAACTCCAGAGTGAAATCTAGCAGATTACTGGTAAACATACATACCTTGAAGAACATGACTTCAGAGAATTTTCAAATTGTTGGGGTCCACTGGTAAATGTGGCATACATATGATCCGCCAAGCAGCACTTTATTAAACAAATATTGCAACTGAGGTTTTTTAATGATCTGAAAATGGCTTCTGTTTGCCATTTTTATCGTTTTGAAACTTATTTGATACTTACATTTCTCAGTATTTATTAAGACAGGAGTCAAAACAGTGCTTCCTATTTTTCCCAATTCAGCTCAGTTTCCAATTCCAGCCAGCTGATTAAGGTATACATGTGTATACCTTGTGAGGTGTCTTTTAACCTTTGTGACTGTTTTGCTTTTTGACAAGTTGCAGGTCAGCCCAGAGAAACAGGCTCTGGTGAAGACTGTTGGCCCACTGACTGATGCTGATGTCACCAAGTTGCGTGCCTGTGAAAGGAAGCAGGTATCTCACACACACCACTCTTTTCTTAACATCCTAGCTAAGTTTCTTCGTAGGAATACACATAATACCACAATGAATAGTTCATCAAATCCTGTAACGTGTCCAAATTAACACAAGCCAACTGGTGAGGATCTAATAAAAAGCAGACTGACAGCTAGGTCATGCTAAATTGTGGTAGGCAAGTATGCCTTGAGGACATAATTGCTTGACTGAAATTGTTGCATTTGTAGTGTGTCTTTATAGGTAGTGACTGAATTTCCTCTCTTTTCAAGGTCGACTTTCAAGACAAGCTCTACCTCGCTCCTCTAACAACAGTAAGTACTAGCACACTGAAATGAGTACTAAGTTATTTGTACATACAACTATTCAGATTCTCATTCACTAAAGACAAGAGGTGATGTAGAATTCAGCTCTGCATTCAAACAGTTGACGGAAAGCGATTTCTTGATGCCAATTTGTAAAGCACCAGTATAATGTGATAATATATCAATTTCTGTTAAATGCTGATCCATAGTTGAGGTGTTGGATTGAATTTAACTTCATTAAATGATTCTCTCGGTGTCCATCAGTGTGGGAACCTACCTTTCCGTCGCGTGTGCAAGCGCTTCGGGGCCGACATCACCTGTGGAGAGATGGCCATGTGCACTAACCTACTGCAGGGACAGCAGTCTGAGTGGGCCCTCCTAAAGAGGCACGAAAGTGAAGATCTTTTTGGTGTTCAGGTAGTTTAATCATAGCCATTGTCTGAAACTGTCTGAAACTTGAAGCTAGTTAATGCATTAGCAGAGGACTCTGTTCACTTAACTGTTGTGTTGGATAAATGCAACCCCAGTGCCTTTCATTATAGCAGCTAAGATAAACTAAGTAGTCAGGGACACTATTTGGAGATCTGGTCGATGTGTGTTTGCGAGTGGGAAAAGGTAGTGAAAGTCTGAATTGTGTCCCCAGGTAGAGGGCTGCTTCCCTGACACGATGACAAGGTGTGCAGAGCTTATCAACAGCAACATTGACGTCGACTTCGTGGACATCAACTCTGGCTGTCCCATTGACCTTGTCTACAAGAAGGTAAAACTCCAACTGCAAGATAACCGAGACCTGTGTGGGTGGTGTTGGTGTGTGAGACGTGTGGGACAGAGATGTTTTTATTTTTTTATTTAACCAGGTAGTCCCATTGAGATTAAGAATCTCCTTTTCCTGGCCAGGAAAGCAACATCAAGACAAACTAGGGATGTGAAACTCTCCTTAGACTGTTAAGATTAGCGATTCAGTACAGGAAAGATATCTTTGAGCAGGTCAACGATTCAATAGGGTTGCATTCATTTTTTATTTAACCAGATACGATTCAATGCAGTGCCAGGAATGGAGAGTTCACTCGTTATGATGTCCTTATTTTGGCTCTGGTTGGTGGTAATCATTATCCAAAACATTAACCAGCTATGAAACAAAAATCTCAATGTTAGCAGCCAAAGCAACTGTAAAATTACTTTAATTTCTGACCATTTGCACATTTTCCTGTGACGCAGAATATACCTTTTTGTTTGAGATTTCTCGGGAGCTTGACAACATAAATTAACTTGTCAACGTCCCCTACATACACATACACAAAATAAATAGATGAAATTAATGAAGTGTGCGAGAGGACAGGGCAGACCAGTCAATGTGAGCTTACGTGGTAAAATGACATGGTGATAAACCTCAATGCTCCGTGATACAGTGTCTGAACCCTGAAGACACTGGAAGGAGGCAGTGAATATGTGAACATAGTGAAACACTGCCATAACTGATGACTGAGCTGATTGGTCAACGCCTGGTAAGTTTTCTGACCGATGGTTATTGTTTTCTTTCCCTCTTCAGGGTGGAGGTTGTGGGCTGATGACACGCACCAAAAAGTTTGAACAGATAGTCAGGGGAATGAACTACGTACGTATTCCTTTTATCCTGTATAACTGGGTTTTCTATATAGCTCTGTGTGGCGGACTGGGGGGAGGGAGGGTGGTAGGCAGGCTGGACCCAATTAAGGCTGAGTGCAGCCGGGCCTTTTTAACCTGTGTGTGGATGTGTGAGCGGGAGGGACGCGCCAGTGTGAGAGGCTGGCGGCGTGGATGCAGGAGCCGGCAGCGATCGGGAGGATCGAGGGCCGGCAGACTGGAGGAGCGGAGAGCAAGCCAGCAGCAGCCGCGTCTGAGCGGGGTCCGCGGCTGGAGTGCCGGGACGGAGGCGAGGGCGTGAGCTGGAGACGACAGAGTGGGAGAGCGCGCGTCTCCCTCCGCGGCGACAACCGATGGAGGTCCCCGGGGGTGCAGTCGGGAGCCGCCTGGAAGAGCTGGTGACAGTCGGGGTTGGGGCGGGATGCCCCTGGAAGCCTGGCAGGCTGGCCGGCTTTGGGGTTCCGCGGCTGACCCGCCGGGGAGGACTGAGGTGCGTCGGCGGAGGGAGGCGCGATCAACTGCCGTCAACATGGGGGCCGGGTTTATTGATGGTGTTAATAAAAGGCCCTGCTGGCCACTTGACTCTCCTCACGCTTACTTGTCTCTGTCTGTCACGAACCCCGGTACAGTGGCAACTTGCCACCTCCCCGGTGGGTTAGCCGCGGAACCCCAAAGCCGGCCAGCCTGCCAGGCTTCCAGGGGCATCCCGCCCCAACCCCGACTGTCACCAGCTCTTCCAGGCGGCTCCCGACTGCACCCCCGGGGACCTCAGTCGGTCGTCGCCGCGGAGGGAGACGCACGCTCTCACACTCCGTCGTCTCCAGCTCGCGCCCTCGCCTCCGTCCCGGCACTCCAGCCGCGGACCCCGCTCCGACGCGGCTGCTGCTGGCTTGCTCTCCGCTCCTCCAGTCCGCCGGCCCTCGATCCTCCCGATCGCCGCCGGCTCCTGCATCCACGCCGCCAGCCTCTCACACTGGCGCGTCCCTCCCGCTCACACATCCACACACAGGTTAAAAAGGCCCGGCTGCACTCAGCCTTAATTGGCTGCAGCCGCTGAGTCCAGCCTCCCCCCAGTCCGCCACACTCTGTATTGTAATTTTACTCATCTTTACCATCAATAAGAGTGTACATTTAAGGAGACCGAAAGTTAAAAGGTGACGTGTAGTTTTTCATAGTCTCTATATGTTGTATTTATACTCTACGCCAAATGAGAACATAGGTTTTTCTTCCCTAAGGTCCTTGATGTCCCTTTGACGGTCAAGATCCGCACTGGTGTTCAGGAGAAGTGCAGCATAGCGCACAAACTCATCCCAGAGATGAAGAAATGGGGCGTGTCTATGATCACAGTAAGTCTCGTGCTACAGTTGGAATTAATGTAAAAGCAGAGATGAGCTCCAGCAATCTGAAAGATATCTTGTTTCTATCTGAAAGGTCAAATCTAAGACTGTCAGGGCTCCTGCACAAGTCTGGAATTTGATCATTTCCCCGTCTTAAAAAGAATTGCACAAAAAGTCTGGAAAACTAAGTAAGATTGTTGTTCAGTCCCATACATGTGACTACTCATTTTGCGTAGTCATAGATCCCGCTATCACACGCTGTGATTAATCTTAAGCGTTAGAGTGGAGCGTCTTCATATTCACCTAAGAAATAAGGTCTGAGGAAAGTATGGCACTTTTAAATGGAAAATGTGAAGGAACCCTGGACAGTGCTCTGTTTAGCTGAAGTGACTTGTACCCATACCAGTTTGGTATTCTGTTTTATCACCTTGAATTCCTTTTTTATTTTTTTATTGTTTCTATATTTCTTCAGTAGTGAGATGGTTTTTCTAAGCACATTGTTTTGCTTTTTTATTTCCCCTTTCAGTTTTTACATAATTTCTATACCTGCAAATAATCCAAACTACAGAGGAAGCTCTACAGTGTGATGACATAACCCTGATAATGTTGTTTTCTTACAGTTGCATGGCCGGTCCAGGGAACAGCGCTACACTAAGTTAGCCGATTGGGACTATATCAACACCTGTTCCAAACTGGCTAGTCCTGTCCCGCTTTTTGGTATGTGGATTAGTACAGATTGTCCTCCTTCACACCCTAAACAGTCACAAACAGTTCCCAAGGAGGCAAAATACTAGAAAAACACAACCACATCTAATGCAAAAAGAACACTTTTATTTTAACCTAACAGTCACAAAGTTTAATATTCATACACAGGCCGTGGAACAGTAAATATGGCTTCACAACACACATGCACTGTAGGCAACAAATGTCTTTGCTGCCTGAGGAAGAGTCCTTCCATTCATAAGCCTGTATTTACTGTTCCACGGCTGATTACTGCCAATCAAAAAAACATGCAGCTGATTGGCCCCACCCTGGCACACCTGTGCCTCGTTTTGTCTGGGGCTGTGATTGGTGGAAATAATAATCACTTTTTGAAATGCTTTCCAAGAGGTTTAGGGAGTTTAAAGGGGTGATACTGGAGGAGGGCTTTAATAGTATTCTTATTGCATTAGAAGTGGTTCCCCTTGTATTTTGCCCACTCGATAATCACAGTCACATACCCAATCTCACCCATTCCTCTTTCCTTTTATCAGTGGAAGCAAGGTTTGTACTTGAGCACTTACTGTAAATAATATGAGATCCTGTGTATCCATAAATGATGTGACCACTATGCATTCTCCCAGGGAATGGAGACATTTTGTCCTATGAAGATGCCATGAAGGCCAGAGAGACGGGAGTTTCTGGCATTATGATTGCTAGGTTGGTGTCTATCTCAAGTGATTTTATTTGATATATTTGTTTGCAGTGAATAACTGAATATACATGTGGTAGACAAGATAAAGGAAACTATGGTCTGCTTCAATTATGCTTGAAATGCTTTCAAGTCCTCAACTGTGTGTAGTGGGATACTGGATCATTCTTCATGTAGCACCTCCGATTCTTTGGCGGATGATGGTGGTGGAAATCTACTTTGCAGTGAGCTTTGCCTTGCGACCACTGTTCCTCTGTTTGCTTGTGTTTGGCATATATATTATGATTTTCAAGACTGTTCCCCATGCCACTTGAAATATTTTTTTTTAGTTTTTGGGACTGATGCACCTGCAATTCAACCTGGCATTCAACTTCATATGATATGTATGATATATGATGTAGTTGGTTTTTACTCTGTGACAAATATTGATAGTAAATTTGTTGATCCTGTTGATCAGAAGAATGGCTCATACATTAAAAAACCCAATGATTTATATTGTGAAATTTGAAAGACCTTTACTGTGATTGCACTGCTTGGCCCTCTCCCTAGGGGTGCTCTCATCAAGCCCTGGATCTTTACTGAAATAAAGGAGCAGAGGGATTGGGACATCTCATCCAGTGAGCGACTGGACATCCTCAGGGACTTCGCTAACTACGGCATGGAGCACTGGGGCTCGGACACCCAAGGCCTGGAGAAGACCCGCAACTTCCTTTTGGAGTGGCTCTCCTTCATGTGCAGGTGGGTTGCAAGCAACATCATACACTGCAAAATATTGTATTTCTTCTTGCTTGCTGCAGTTTGTATTTCACTCTGGAGTTTCAGCTCGTCACTTCCTATGGTCGGAGAAGTGTACATAACCAATGGGGTCCTGCAGACCCTGTGGCAAAGCTGAAAGGGATGGTCTCTGCACGAGTGGAGTACATGTACTTTTCTCTCAGGGATGTTGTTTCATTTATAAATGTTTGGGGCTGCAGTGCAAAATGCAATATGTACGGTGGGAAAGGGAGGTCTGTCTGTTTGTATTAAAAGGTTGATTGCATCTGTGAGGACTGCCAGCACTGTAAACATTGTTACTGTCGTGTGTGTCTTGGGATTGTGTGTGTGGAGGAGGTGGGGTGAGTTTTTAAGGTTACTTTTCCCTATGTTTTGATGTGCAATATCTGTCTGTCCATCTCAGATACATTCCAGTGGGCTTGTTGGAACGACTGCCTCAGAAGATCAATGAGCGACCTCCCTACTACATGGGCAGGAACTATCTGGAATCACTGATGGCCAGTCAACACGTTGGGGACTGGGTCAAGATTAGGTGAGGAGTGAACTATTGAAATACAACTAATATTGGGCAATATAAGTGCTGAAAGAGCAAGTACATCCATTAAACATTCGGCTCCACAATGATTATATGTTGATGCTTTATATGAGTATAACTTCTTAATGTGCTGTACTATTCTCCCTTTCCAGTGAAATGCTGCTTGGACCTGTACCCAAGAATTTCAACTTTTTGCCCAAACATAAAGCCAATGCCTACAAGTGATGTCTTTCAGTGACCAGTAAAACTACATCAAGTTTTTACTTTTTTTTTTGAATATGGAGAATAAGGTTTGAAGGTGAATGAACAAAAAGTATAACATTGTGAGTGATAAAGACTGTTAACTAGTCTGTTTCTTTGAACTATAGTGCATTAGTAGTAGACATGGATGTATGTATACTTATATGCAGTAAAGTCTTTTGCCACACTTTTCTGAGTTGTTTTTTTTCTACTGGTCAAAGAAGGGTTAGGCTAGATTAGACAGTAATCATTTAAAATGATTGATTATTGAGCAACTATATAATTAACATCTAAGAATAACCAGTTTGTTAGGACTATTTGTCTTTGAACTGGGGAAAGAGAAAATTAATCAATGGCTGAGGTGACCTACCACCTTGTGAAGGTAAATATGAAAATTATTAAGATGAAGGCAGCATTTAAAGTGGAATTATTACCTTTTTTAGCTGAGAAACAAACAGATATGAAAGGTGTGCAATCACTGTAAATGTGTGCTATAAAATTATAAAAATGGAATTATTTGGGAGTTTTTCATTTACACAAAGTGCTCTATCATATCAAGTGGAAAGAAATCTAGACATTTATGTTTGGCCATAATATTCAAATAAAAGGAACTTCTAGTGTTTAATTTGTGCCAAATTATGTCGTAATTGTCCAACATCTACTGTGCCACTGAGACTCCATATATAAGTTATAGTTATCTGGTTGGACATTTTCCAGTCACGATTTTTAGAGTCGTGCCAATAAATGACGTGGGGGGCAATGGGGTTTTCAACAAGGGAAAAAAACATACCTTCTACTATATGTCGAAATACACAGAGGTTTATCATGTCTAACTTCGCTTTGGACTTCAGCTGGAAAACTGCAGGACAAACTCCAGTGAAGGTGTTTTAAGGTATAAATGGTTACAACGAAATAGACCAGTGTAGTGAGTTATGATGGGGTTTGGTGGTATTATTTTTCATCGGCAAGGAAACCGTGTTTAAATGTGTATAACTATACTAGTGCATTCATGAGTTTACACGAAATCTACCTACTACAGCAGTCGGTGGTTTTCATGCACGTGAGACTTTCACCGGCAAATGCCAATTAGCAGGTACCAGCTGACACCAATTAAACCAAAAACACTGCACATATTAAGCGAGGAAGCTGTGCTGTCACACAGTCTTCAGCTGGTGGAGGAGTATCATTAGGAGCCATGTGTGAGCAAAGGAGCGAGTTGCTGGGCAGCATCACGTGGATGCTGCTGCTGCTTTCAGTTAGGGGATGGGAGCAGCTTTCTCCCTCCCAAGGGGTGAGCGGCGAGTTGTCTGATGTGAAAGACCCCCAGTTTCCCGGTTTTTACGGGAGGGGGAAGTGGGGTAAGTTGAGCAGCATTTCTTAAATGTTTTTTTTTTTTTTTTTTTACATGAGTTTGCAGTCTATGACAACTGCATACTCTACATTGAAAAGCTTGAGCTCATGCTTAACAGTAAACTCATGGTAACCTTAATTCAGGTGGGTTCATCCTCCCTACATCCTGGAAATGAGATTTCATTCCACATGGTTATGAACCTGTGCTAAAATGGCAAGGGACTGCTAATAATTACTTACTAGGCCTATGTGTTTAGATGTTAAGTTGACTTAGGTCAAGTTGTATTCTTCCTTCGGTCCAGATTGCTTTGAATTACATGGCTGCTGTGTCTACATGTCCTTGGTTTAGTCAGACTGTAATCTTATTTACTCTTTATAACGCTATACTATAACTCTTCATGACAAAATATTGTCCCTGCACTAACTCTAGTTACAGGTCCAGGAAATGATGCAAGTACTTTAAATTCTTTACTTTCTGCTGTAATTGAAGCGAAAATTTCTACCTGCTCAACACAGTACTACCTGGTGCCTCTCGAAGTAGCCCTTTTCTCTATTTCAATACTCTGAAATACACACCAGTCTTTGCAGTATTATCACTTTATAATTATCTCTATCTAAGTCTTAGTGAGCCAAGTACCATAAAGGCAGTCACCTGTAAGGTTGCCTCAAATTATCGCGCTCTCCTACAGATGATGGTGGCCACGATGACGATTACAGCGACGGTGAGAGTGTGGTCGCAGAAGTTGGTGATTCCACCGACTCTGATCCTCCTGGCAACCATAGCTTACAGGAGGACTCCATGGATGTCACAGCTGAAGAAATTTCCTTCTGTTGCCAAGCAAAGTCCTGGTGGACTCAAAATCAATTGCAGTGAAGCTGGATTCAAAGTTACACTGCCAAGTGGTCCACGGGGA
This sequence comes from Hoplostethus atlanticus, assembly GCA_034670405.1. Taxonomy (NCBI): domain Eukaryota; kingdom Metazoa; phylum Chordata; class Actinopteri; order Trachichthyiformes; family Trachichthyidae; genus Hoplostethus; species Hoplostethus atlanticus. The sequence continues at coordinate 6,303,454 of JAXDDX010000006.1, read as the reverse complement.
GTCAAAGTTTTGGGTGAGTACTCAAATTTTATTCCACTTACCCTTACTTGGAATGAAGGCATTGTAGTCTGGCATAATTGTTTGATGACAACCTACTGGGATTTCCTTTCCCTTCTACAGGCTCCACAGATATTCTGTCTGTTATGGATGTGCCAGAATCTTGTGGTTATGACATGAGCCCGTTCCATAACACCTTGACTGTACCCTTCTCAGGGTGCCACGTGAAGCTAAAGGTAGGTGCTCATTAACTTGCATGTCTTGACAGCTGAATCTGCTCTTAATGTATAGCAGTTTTAAACCGTATTAATCAATACAATTCCTTTCCTGGAAAGGAAGTGATGCTTCTGGCTCAAAGCACCTCCTAAACTTAATGTTACAGAATGGGCGCTACACCCTGCAACTGCTGTATACCGATGCGCTTGGTGAGCCAGGCATTGCTACAGAGTCCTGTGACGCAAGTCCCCAGTTGACCATCTCCAACCGGCAACGGCCTTGCTCCGGCGGCCCGTCTGTGCGAGCTCATTGTCCCAAGCCAGAAGGTGAGTATGAACAGTTTCAGTAGTCAATGCAATGAATTGGATCCTGGGGGAGGGAGGAAGAGAAAAGAGGAAACTTGTACAAAGAGCAGGTATAGATGATTTACTGGTTTGATGCTGTGAGAACACACCAGACAAACCTAAAATTATTTTTCAACTAAATTACTGACAGTCAAGGCTGAGAAGAGCTGAGTTGGTTTAGTAAACTGAGAACTTGCCTGTCAGACTGACTAAGGGATTTTCTACCAGGATGGAGAATGACTTCTGATCCCACAGTGGATCAAAGTAGTGACACTACTTTTGACACTATTCCCTGTCAGGTTGCGTTTACCCAAAGGAGGAGCGGGTGACCTGTGGCCAAAAAGGAATAGCCTCCTTAAAGTGTAGACAGATGGGTTGCTGTGTGGATTCTATGACAAAGGCCTGCTACTACCCAATGGATGGTAAGGTTTCTGTCCTTTGTTTTTACATTGGTGTCAATGTTGAATCTTAAGCTTCTGTGCATCATGTTGCGCAAAAAAGACTTGTGTATTCCAGTTTGGTATTTAATGGTCTGTGCTCTCTCACCTTTAGAATGCACTGCGGATCAACACTTTGTCTTTGCCATTCGCCACGACACTGCATACTTCAAGGTGGACCCCACCGAGCTTGGTGTTCCTGGATATCCACACTGTAAATCAGTCATTGCTAATAAAAGATTTGCCATCTTCAAGTCCTCACTTACAGATTGTGGAGCACGGTCTTATGTAAGTTGTTCCTAAACTTGCGTAATAGTGCAGTCCACTATTCCTGTTCTACAGTGTGCTCACAATATTCCCTTTTTTTTTTTTTTTTTTGGTCAAACTGTCAGTCACTAATCAGAAATGTCACCCCATACTGTCTTTTCAGTAACTCCTACCAACATGACTTGTTCATCCTGGTCATTATTATAAAGGGCTGCCTATGTAGCCTTGTGAGTGATTAGCTCAAATGTTGTGAGCCAGCAGTTTCAAAAGCCATGTATGAATGCGCCCTAGACTGTGCACCATGTATGATTTACTGTTGTGAGAAACCCATGCCACCTGTTGACAAGGATCTGACTTTTTCTGACAGGAAGTTGGTGGGACAAAGATCTACCTGCTCGAAGTGCAAACCGGTGTACAACAGGTACTCGACCTAAAGTATGGTGTCATCACCAGAGAAGATTCAGTCAGGTGAGTTGCCCTTGATGAGCTGTACATCCTAATTCTATTGCACACAATGGTGTGCCTCTACCTCACTGAGCTTTCCTTCTGTACTTGGACAACCGTGATAAAGAAGAACTGGTCATTCTATTGCTTGTATTTGGTCTTGCACCAGACAGACTTGTGTTTTGCTCATTTATCTTAGTCATTTTAACTGCCCAGGTGTTTGGTATGGCCAACATCAACAAGGTTGTCACGGTCAAACTGTACCTGTCCAATGTCTTCCAGATTCACGATTGAGTGTCGCTATACCAAAATGGGCTTTGGGTTTGCCAGCACTGGCTACATGGTCAAGAGCCCCAGTTACGGCTTCCCTTCAAAGGTCTCCTACAATGGGTTGTTTGCCGTCACATTAAGACTTGCTAAAGGTTGGCTTCTGTCTTCATTAATGTACCAAACAAAATGCAATTTTGAGAAGTGCTCGTCTTAAACACATGACCTATCTAACGGCCAGTACTGCAGCCAAACAGGTTTGCGTTGTGCTCATGTACAGACTGGCCAGTTGACGGCTTTTTCCTAATAATTGTGGCTTTGCTTCCTTTCCTTGTTTATACTCCCAACAGATCAGACCTACTCCAGTTACTTTCCCACAAACCACAGGCCCTTGCAACTACTCCTTGGCAAACCAGTGTATCTTGAACTTAGTTTGAGGACTCTAGTACCAGATGCAGTAGTTCTTGTAAACTACTGTCTAGCTTATCCTCGTTCGGCTGAGAATGCTCTTGTGCTCGTTTATGAAGGGTAAGGATGACTGAATCTTGCCAAACTTTAACCCAGTGCATGTGTGGCAAATGATGAACATTGTGTTAAAGGGACAGACCAATGACATGTGGTTTTAAGGCAATGGTTTGTATCTCTATAGGTGTACCAACCCCAATGACCCCGGTGTGTCAATCCTTCATGTCAGCGGCATGCCAACAAATCGCCATCAGAGGCGTTTTGTGGTCCTAGCCTTCCAGTTTATGGATCAGCAGACAAATAAGTACTTGGATGAAGAGGTGAGTCAAACGACTTATGGGTCAGTAGCTCAAAGTAATACTGGATGCTATAGGTTTTCTGGGTAAAATGAATGCGTGCGAAAATGAACTACCACAGTAACCCTGACGTGCTACATGCAGAGGGGTTCTCTAGCTCACTGGAGAAACTGAATGTTGAACTCAAATTTCACTATTCCAATGATGGCTTAAAGCTAGACTGCAATACATTCATAATACTCAGCCTTTTTTGGGGGGCAGGGGTGGGTTCAAATCACTGATTTTGTGTTTGGTCTAGATTTCACCCGGGACCACGTGGCAGAGTGGCATTTGGGCATAAACAGGACTTGACGTGGTGACAAATTGCCCGACAGCAAATCTTTCTGCTTAAACTTTTCTCAAATCCCCACAGATCTACTTCATGTGCTCCACAGAGGTGTGTCATCCAAAAGAAAAGACATGCAGACAGCGTTGCTTCGACGGAAAGGTGACTAGACTGGCTTGACCTTGCAAATATTTGTCTGGCACTTGTCAAAATGTCTAACCCGGTTTCCTTTCCTTGTAGGCGCGATAAGAGTTCGTGGCTTCAGACCTGTTACAAAATGTTTCTGCAAATTTGCATGTGAAGAAATAAAAAAAATGTTTTATTCCTGAACATGTCTTGGGTTTTATTAAGATGCAGATATGCATTAGCGTTTGAACCCTTGGGTTGAAATGGGGCTGCATTCAGGGATATGAACAAGTTTCACCTGTAGTAACGAGGAAAGGGGTTAGTGGCGGCGTTTACATTTGTAGCGGGCAGTTGCAACTTCACCAAGGTGTGACCCAAAGGACAATAAGAGGTCAAGATTTAGAAACTATGTACTTTTGGAAAACATTCACACTGGTTTGAGGTAAGAAATATTCATCTTGTGTAGGCAACAACATGAGCAAAGTTTATCTCTGCAGCATAGCTTTGAATTAAAATCTGACCTCATCAGATCATTGGCCAGGAATGTTGGAAGCTGGGAACGATTACTGACATTGATATTTTGGACGGGATACAGTTTGTAGACGTACTTGCAAGACTGTTGCAGTGTAAATTTGTGGGAAAATCCGAGGTGTACCAGTCAATAGAACAAAGTCTTCCTTATTTAGTAAAGGCAATGGTGTTGCGCGCATACGACTTGGTCCCAGAGGCCTACCGGCAAAAATTTAGGGTGTGTGTGTGTGTGTGTGTGTGTGTGTGTGTGTGTGTTTAAAAAAAAAAAAAAAAAAATTTAAAAAAAAAAGCCAAACCTGTCGAGTTTGCACGGGAAAAGGGGCTCCTGTTTGATAAGTGGTGCAAGGTTAGTGATTTTGATTGTCAACGAGAGTTGGTCTTGTTAGAGGAATTTGAAAAGTGTCTGACGGACAAGATTGTAGTTTATCTAAAACACAGGTGCATCTGTTTCCCAGGCCGCTGGTCTTCCTGATGAGCGGTATCCATTTCGGTTTCGGTATCCACGCGACATGACAGAACACCAGTTGCGAATTTGGGCCGGAATAATAGGTCCTCGCCGCCATACAACGGTCTTCCCCTGACAAACGTGAATGTTTCTATTGTCACGAGTTGGGTCATGTCATTGCTGTTTGCCCTATCCTGGAAAATGAGGGGAAAAGGGTTCAAGGGTCCCAAACAGAGCTTGTCATTAACTTTTTTCCTTACAAGCCACTGTGGCTAGTGGGTTTTCCAAAGTTACTAGCATTTAGATTTTTCACTAGCCAAAATCCCCCACCCCACAAAAGTAAAAAATGTAACTGTAGTTGGAGACTATAACAGCATGTCCTATTTGTTTGGCAATGACATTTGACATCTCATGATCGTTGACAGCCTCCACTTTTAATGGATTGGATGTGCCAATGGCACTACTTTTGCCTTGTCGTTTCAGCATGTTCTGCAATTGCTGCAGTACATGATTTTCATCAGAGGGTCATAATGCCGGGATCAGACTACACGATATCAGGCCGATTATAGCCCGATTCGGCAGACATAGGGCGTCGGGTCGAGTCGGAAACGACAGGGTGCGACAATTTATCGTTTTATTTTATAGTGTGACATAGTGGACGACAACCGACGACGTCCCGACAAAAGACTAGCATGTTAGAATTTTTTTTTGCCGTCCACATGTTCCGTCTCGTCCGTGACGTTGACCAATAGGAGCACAGAGCGCTATAAACAAACATGGCGAAGCGAAAGAGGAATGAAGTTGTTGGTGCCGCTAGGTAGAACTATGAAACAGAGGAAAGGTTTGTCGAGCTCTGGCAACAACACCCCCGTGGAGGCTAGCCAGCTAGCTACATTTAGGTTTCACTACAGTAGGGTGACCAGACGTCCCCGTTTTTGGTGGCCTGTCCCCGGCTGGAGCTGTCCCCGGAAATGTCCCCGTTTTTTAACTGTGTGTTTAAAAACAGACCGCAAAGTGAAATAATATTTTACGTGGCAAGAAAGACGGGGCAGCAGAGCCTACCGGTTGGTACCCAATTTTAAGTCGGCCTGCACCATAGTCTCCCGGAAATGAGCCCAATCTCCCTGACTCCCGGAAAGGAGTTAAATCTCCCGACCAAAAAAAAACAAAAAAACAACGCACGAGTTACGCACTTCGGCACAACAACAGTGCACGGAATGTGATGTTCGGTGATGTGATTTCGGGATTTAGCTAGCCAAATGGAACACGGGCCAAAAAAAGAAAATGCTCTACACAGTTATAATCAGACCACTCACGAACATATCTATGTCTTAAACCAGTAAAAAATAAGCCAACTATGGCACACTGCACTGTGTGCAATTCTAGCTTTTCAGTCGCGGGCGGAGGTTTAAATGACTGCAAAAGATATGTTGAGGTAAGCTCAGTTTAAGCTAGCCTAGATAGCAAGCAGCCCATTAGTACAGAGGGAGGCTTAAATTAGCCAATGTCAATTTAATTTATCTAAAACGTTTTTGTCTGTAAATCTTCAGTGGGTATGTGCAGGGGTTAAAGTGGGCCGGAACGATCCGGAACGGCCTTCCGGCACCTTCGATTAATAAGTAGATAAATCTGATTGGCAGTTTCATACATAATAATGTCAAGCGAGTTAATTTTCGTGTGCTGCAGCCTGGCGTTCCTCCAGCTGCCCCTCCTCTCCGTGTAGCCTCCTCTCTGAGGCTACATCCACAATAATACGTTTTCGTTTTTTTTTTTTTAAACTAAAACGATCTCGGTCCAAGCAAGCGTTATAGCACCGTTTCAGAAATTATCTCCGTCCATAAAAACGCATATCACGTTACCATTCACCTACACTCTGCACGTGCGTGCCGGTGTACACAGGAAGCAGATTGTCTGCTCTGCTTAGTTGCAGAAAAAATCGTTATGAAGAACAACAATGGCGAAAAGTAAGAGCAGAGATGTCTTTGTTTGGACGGACGACGAGCGAGGTGGAGCTGTTACTGAAAGTAACAAACGAGTATAAGGCGGTAAATATTGTTATTTGTCACAAAGTACTTGGCAATTAAATATTTACAGTGGAGCACCTTCTAGTATTATTTAATAATTAATTTAAGAAAGTGTGTGGGTGCCCCCCCAACCGGTCAGCTACCACCACAAATAGAATCTAATTCTGTGGGAAACACTGTGTACACTATGTGTTGTTGAAGTTATCTGATTCATCAAATGTCTTAAATAAATAATAAATAAACTATAATTATTATGAGGTGAGTCATTTTTCCCCGCTACACCGGATCTTAGGGTTCCCTCACCTGCCAAATCCCACTTTAACCCCTGGGTATGTGTGATATGATTAGATTACCAGACTATAGGCTGCTGTGTTGTTCTTTATGCAGGGACAACAGCACGTTAGGGAGGCTAAACGTAGGGAGAGCACTTAGGACATCGGTCAATTCTTTGATACTGGACGGGATAGTACGCGGGACCGCGTTACTAAGGCAGGTTGGTTTAGAGTTCAGTCAAGCTTCAGTTAAGTTAATAGACATAAGGGGAAATAATAATCTACTCGTTATAAAATTAACGATTAGAATAGTGGTGTAGTTTTCTTGTGATTGCAGTATTGACGGTGGAAGATGGTGAAAAGAAGAGGGTGATGCACTAAAGACACTAAGGCTAGTGAGAGACCAGAAAGCCAGGGTAACCAGAAGAAGAAAATGTGAGTATTAGGCCTGGTTGGTTTAAAGTTCAGTCAAGGTTCTTTTAAGTTAATAGGCATAAAGGGGAAACAATAGCCGTTATGGATTATAAAATTAAAGTGCACTGACAACAAAATGGCTGCTAACATGGATGGTAGGCATATAATATATTAGTTATAAGTAATTCTTATTTTTGTAGTGTCATCAGGATCAAACATCAGGAACAGAGAGATTTCATCAGTCACACAGAGAATGAGTAAGTGATTTGAGTCTTATGATCCCCTAATCAGGAGTAATTGAGGTAATGATGAGAGAGTAGTTCTCTCGTAATTGTGGTGCAGCGCGAGTCCGGCGCGTCTCCCTGAAACCTTGCCCAAATCTCCCTGAAATCAGTTCTGTCAACTTGGGATGTCTGACAGTACAACAGTGGTCAAAATACATGAAACCGGAATTGTCCCCCTTTTTTATTTCATAGATAATAACATTGCATATTTTAATGATATATTGACCGCCGAACTGGAAATGTCCCCGGTTTTCATTTCAGAATTCTGGTCACCTTACACTACAGGCTAAAACATTATTAACATTATTAGTACATCATTAGTATTTTTACCTCAAGTTCTCTTTGAAGGATTAACAACCCATACTGTTCTCTTCATGGGACCCAAGAACGGGTCCACAGTCGTTTTTTCTTTTTTTTAGGCTTTTCGGACCACAAGACAGCCAGTATCATACATACCGCTTCGGACGCCATTGTTTGTTTACATTCTTGTTGCCTAGCACCTGCTTTCCGATGCCATCACGCACGTCGGCAAGCAATTGGTGACCAACGTGTAGTCTGTCATGTCTCTCGGCCAAGTCACGGCACGAATTTATCACTCTATAATCGCCTAATCTGACACAGTGACCATCGGAACAGACTGATCTGTCTGATCCCGGCATCAGTCAGACACTCGCGACCTCACCTCCACTTTTCATTGAAGAGGCGGGTCTTCTTTTTCGTCTCCCCTTGGCAATTATCTTTTTCAGTTTGGTCATCACTCTTTCTTCTTGTTTGCTGCACAATTGTGTCGCCGGGGTTTTTGACCCCAGCAATATGTCGCCTCATTGTGCTGCCACAAGTTTGACAATGAATGAAGCCAGCTTCTTGCCAGCCAGCTTCTAGCTTCTTGTCAGGTTACCTCAGTCAGCTGGCTGTCACTGGCGAGACACCAAAGGATGAGAATGGAACACAAATGGACCAATGGGATGAGCATAGTGTGCAAGCAGTGCTCATGGGAGTAGTAGGATCGAGTAGTATCACAATAGAATGACTATTACTTCAGGTGCCGTTTGAAGACTACAATGATTATTTTAGTAGGCTAGGAAAGTGGCTAGTAAGAGCTAGTAAGGTGTTACACGCCACTGACGCATTGCCCGCATTTGGCGGGTGGGCGGGTGTTAATGTCAAGCCCTGGTCCCAAAACTGTTGCGTTGATTCAGACTATCCCTGAGCTGCCTGTGCACACTGATACTCACACTGTAATTGATCCTGCAATTGATGCTGGTTATAACATAAGCCTTTCATTTTAAAAGGCTCTGTGTCACTGACCGGTGTTATGAAGCCGAGCAGGTCCCGGTTACTATATTGAGAGATACTGGCGACTGCCAATCATTTATTTTAGACAGTGTTTTGCCATTTTCACATGTGAATTTGCTGCCTAGTGACGCGGATCTGTCACTGAATGTTGAAAGGGATGAGTTTGCCAGTGTGCAATGAAAGGATCCTACCTTAGCTGTTTGCATGTCATCTGCTGTGTAGCATAGAGGTGACGCTTAGAAGCCTAAGGTCCCTATCTTATTGATGATGGTGTGTTGCTGCGTGAGTGGATTCCTCCCAATTCTGAGCATGGGATGGAATTCAAGTGGTCGTGCCGGCAATATACCGTTCTCATGTTCTTAGTCTGGCTCATGATAGTAGTTTTGCTGGCCATTTAGGGATAAAAAAAAAAAAAAGCCCATACAATCGTATTCTGCGCTACTTCTGGCCAGGATTAAAAGCTGATGTGAGCAAGTATTGCCGTTTCTGTCATACCTGCCAAGTTGTCGGTAAGCTAAATCAAGTTATTCCCCCCATCCCCACTACATCCCATTCTCGTAATTGGAGAACAGTTTGATCACATCCTTTTGGATGGAGTGATGTTTTTCAGTGAACAGTAAAACTACATCTAAGTTGTTACTTTATTTTTTGTTGAATCTGGAGAATAAGGTTTGAAGGTGAATGAACAAACAAAACGTATAACATTATGAGTGATAAAGGCTGTTAACTAATCTGTTTCTTTGAACTATAGTGCATTAGTAGTAGACATGGATGTATGTATATTTTAAATATATGCAGTAAAGTCTTTTGCCACACTTTTCTGAGTCTTGTTTTTTTTCTACTGGTCAAAGAAGGGTTAGGCTAGATTAGACAGTAATCATTTAAAATGATTTATTATTGAGCAACTGTATAATTAACATCTAAGAATAACCAGTTTGTTAGGATTATTTGTCTTTGAACTGGGGAAAGAGAAAATGAATCAATGGCTGAGGTGACCTACCACCTTGTGAAGGTAAATATGAAAATTATTAAGATGAAGGCAGCATTTAAAGTGGAATTATTACCTTTTTTATCTGAGAAACAAACCGATATGAAAGGTGTGCAACCACTGTTAATGTGTTCGATAGCATAATAAAAATTGAATTATTTCGGAGTTTTTGTTTTGATTTATACAAAGTGCTCTATCATATCAAGTGGAAAGAAATCTAGACATTTATGTTTGGCCATAATATTCAAATAAAAGGAAGGTCTGGTGTTTAATTTGTGCCAAATTATGTCGTAATTGTTCAACATCTACTGTGCCACTGAGTGGGTTTGGTTTGGTGGTATTATTTTTAATCGGCAAGGAGACCGTATTTAAATGTGTTTAACTACAAACTAGTGCACATACTAGTTTACGCGATATCTACCTACTACAGCAGTCGGGTGGTTTTCATGCACGTGAGACTTTCACCGGCAAATGCCAATTAGCAGGTACCAGCTGACACCAATTTAACCAAAACCACTGCACATATTAAGCGAGCAAGCCGTGCTGTCACACAGTCTTCAGCTGGTGGAGGAGTGTTACGCGGAGCCATGGGTGAGCAAAGGAGGGAGCTGCTGGCCAGCCTCACGTGGATGCTGCTGCTGCTTTCAGTTCGGGGATGGGAGCAGCTTTCTCCCTCCCAAGGGGTGAGCAGCGAGTTGTCTAATGTGAAAGACACCCAGCTTTCTGGCTTTTACCGGAGTGGGAAGTGGGGTAAGTTTCTCAAACCTTTTTTTTTAGCAAAGCATGCGTGTTAATTTTTTTTTTTTTTTTTTACTTGAGCTTGATGTCTATGACTAATGTGATTACTGTACATTGAGAAGCTTGAGCTATCGCTTAATGTGGGTAAAAAGCCTTGCAAACAAAATGGTAAACTTAATTCAGGTGGGTTCATCCTCCCTACATCCTGGAAATGAGATTTCATTCCACATGGTTATGAACCTGTGCTAAAATGGGAAGACACTCGCTAATAACTACCTACTAGGCCTATGTGTTTAGATGTTAGGTTGATTTTGGTGCAGTGTTTTGAAAAAGCCATAGTGCCACAATGTCTTACTGTTTTCAGCTAGGCCAAGTTGTATTCTTCCTTAGGTCCAGATTGCTTTGAATGACATGGCTGATGTGTCTACATGTCCTTGGTTTAGTCAGACTGTAATCCTATTAACTGTTTTTATTTTAATGAGACAAAATATTGTCCCTGCACTAACTCTAGTTTAAGGTCCAGGAAATGATGCAAGTACTTTAAATTCTTTACTTTCTGCTGTAATTGAAGCATACATTTCTACCTGCTCAACACAGTACTACCTGGTGCCTCTCAAAGTACCCCTTTTCTCTATTTCAATACTCTGAAATACACACCAGTCTTTGCAGTATTATCACTCTATAATTATCAAATCTTAGTGAGCCAAGTTATGTTTCCGTCATGGGGAAACTCAGAATCCAGGTGGATCTTTGTGGTGGGTACTGTTAGTTGTGGTGGCCAAGGTTTTTTAGGACAAATATGAGACTATAATAAGCTTTACCATAATGGCAGTCACCTGTAAGGTTGCCTCAAATTATCGCGCTCTCCTACAGATGATGGCGGCCACGATGACTATTACAGCGACGGTGAGAGTGTGGTCGCCGAAGTTGGTGATTCCACCGACTCTGATCCTCCTGGCAACCATAGCTTACAGGAGGACTCCATGGATGTCACGCTGAAGAAATTTCCTTCTGTCACCAAGCAAAGTCCTGGTGGACTCAAAATCAATTGCAGTGAAGCTGGATTCAAAGTTACACTGCCAAGTGGTCCACGGGGAGTCAAAGTTTTGGGTGAGTACTCAAATTTTATTCCACTTACCCTTACTTGGAATGAAGGCATTGTAGTCTGGCATAATTGTTTGATGACAACCTACTGGGATTTCCTTTCCCTTCTACAGGCTCCACAGATATTCTGTCTGTTATGGATGTGCCAGAATCTTGTGGTTATGACATGAGCCTGTTCCATAACACCTTGACTGTACCCTTCTCAGGGTGCCACGTGAAGCTAAAGGTAGGTTACCGGAGAGTACTTGTCTACTCACCAAACTTGCTCATTAACTTCTGCTCTTAATATATAGCAGTTTTAAGCTGTATTAATTGATACGATTCCTTTCCTGGAAAGGAATCTGTGCTTCTGGCTCAAAGCACCCGCTAAAATTATTAATGTTACAGAATGGGCGCTACACCCTGCAACTGCTGTATACCGATGCGCTTGGTGAGCCAGGCATTGCTACAGAGTCCTGTGACTCAAGTCCCCAGTTGACCGTCTCCAACCGGCAACGGCCTTGCTCCGGCGGCCCGTCTGTGCGAGCTCATTGTCCCAAGCCAAAAGGCGAGTATGAACAGTTTCAGTAGTCAATGCAGTGACTTGGATCCTGGGGGAGGGAGGAAGAGGAAAGGAGGAAACTTGTACAAAGAGCAGGTATAGATGATTTACTGGTTTGATGCTGTGAGAACACACCAGACAACCCTAAAATTATTTTTCAACTAAATTACTGACAGTCAAGGCTGAGAAGAGCTGAGTTGGTTTAGTAAACTGAGAACTTGGCTGTCAGACTGACTAAGGGATTTTCTACCAGGATGGAGAATGACTTCTGATCCCACAGTGGATCAAAGTAGTGACACTACTTTTGACACTATTCCCTGTCAGGTTGCGTTTACCCAAAGGAGGAGCGGGTGACCTGTGGCCAAAAAGGAATAGCCTCCTTAAAGTGTAGACAGATGGGTTGCTGTGTGGATTCTATGACAAAGGCCTGCTACTACCCAATGGATGGTAAGGTTTCTGTCCTTTGTTTTTACATTGGTGTCAATGTTGAATCTTAAGCTTCTGTGCATCATGTTGCGCAAAAAAGACTTGTGTATTCCAGTTTGGTATTTAATGGTCTGTGCTCTCTCACCTTTAGAATGCACTGCGGATCAACACTTTGTCTTTGTCATTCGCCACGACACTGCATACTTCAAGGTGGACCCCACCGAGCTTGGTGTTCCTGGATATCCACACTGTAAAGCAGTCATTGCTAATAAAAGATTTGCCATCTTCAAGTCCTCATTTACAGATTGTGGAGCACGGTCTTATGTAAGTTGTTCCTAAACTTGCGTAATAGTGCAGTCCACTATTCCTGTTCTACAGTGTGCTCACAATATTCCCTTTTTTTTATTTTTAGGTCAAATGAGTCAAACTGTCAGTCACTAACCAGAAATGTCACCCCATACTGTCTTTTCAGTAACTCCTACCAACATGACTTGTTCATCATTATAAAGGGCTGCCTATGTAGCCTTGTGAGTGATTAGCTCAAATGTCGTGAGCCAGCAGTTTCAAAAGCCATGTATGAATGCGCCCTAGACTGTGCACCATGTATGATTTACTGTTGTGAGAAACCCATGCCACCTGTTGACAAGGATCTGACTTTTTCTGACAGGAAGTTGGTGGGACAAAGATCTACCTGCTCGAAGTGCAAACCGGTGTACCACAGGTACTCGACCTAAAGTATGGTGTCATCACCAGAGAAGATTCATCCAGGTGAGTTGCCCTTGATGAGCTGTACATCCTAAATCTATTGCACACAATGGTGTGCCTCTACCTCACTGAGCTTTCCTTCAGTACTTGGACAACCGTGATAAAGAAGAACTGGTCATTCTATTGCTTGTATTTGGTCTTGCACCAGACTGACTTGCTCTTGTGTTTTGCTGATTTATCTTAGTCATTTTAACTGCCCAGGTGTTTGGTATGGCCAACATCAACAAGGTTGTCACGGTCAAACTGTACCTGTCCAATGTCTTCCAGATTCACGATTGAGTGTCGCTATACCAAAATGGGCTTTGGGTTTGCCAGCACTGGCTACATGGTCAAGATCCCCAGTTACGGCTTCCCTTCAAAGGTCTCCTACAATGGGTTGTTTGCCGTCACATTAAGACTTGCGAAAGGTTGGCTTCTGTCTTCATTAATGTACCAAACAAAATGCAATTTTGAGAAGTGCTCGTCTTAAACACATGACCTATCTAACGGCCAGTACTGCAGCCAAACAGGTTTGCGTTGTGCTCATGTACAGACTGGCCAGTTGACGGCTTTTTCCTAATAATTGTGGCTTTGCTTCCTTTCCTTGTTTATACTCCCAACAGATCAGACCTACTCCAGTTACTTTCCCACAAACCACAGGCCCTTGCAACTACTCCTTGGCAAACCAGTGTATCTTGAACTTAATTTGATGACTCTAGTACCAGATGCAGTAGTTCTTGTAAACTACTGTCTAGCTTATCCTCGTTCGGCTGAGAATGCTCTTGTGCTCGTTTATGAAGGGTAAGGATGACTGAATCTTGCCAAATTTTAACCCAGTGCATGTGTGGCAAATGATTAACATTGTGTTAAAGAGACACACCAATGACATGTGGTTTTAAGGCAATGGTTTGTATCTCTATAGGTGTACCAACCCCAATGACCCCGGTGTGTCAATCCTTCATGTCAGCGGCGTGCCAACAAATCGCCATCAGAGGCGTTTTGTGGTCCTAGCCTTCCAGTTTATGGATCAGCAGACAAATAAGTACTTGGATGAAGAGGTGAGTCAAACGACTTATGGGTCAGTAGCTCAAAGTAATACAGGATGCTATAGGTTTTCTGGGTTGAATGAATGCGTGCGAAAATGAACTACCACAGTAACCCTGACGTGCTACATGCAGAGGGGTTCTCTAGCTCACTGGAGAAATTGAATGTTGAACTCAAATTTCACTAATCCAATGATGGCTTAAAGCTAGACTGCAATACATTCATAATACTCAGCCTTTTTTGGGGGGCAGGGGTGGGTTCAAATCACTGATTTTGTGTTTGGTCTAGATTTCACCCGGGACCACATGGCATTTGGGCATAAACAGGACTTGACGTGGTGACAAATTGCCCGACAGCAAATCTTTCTGCTTAAACTTTTCTCAAATCCCCACAGATCTACTTCATGTGCTCCACAGAGGTGTGTCATCCAAAAGAAAAGACATGCAGACAGCGTTGCTTCGACGGAAAGGTGACTAGACTGGCTTGACCTTGCAAATATGTTTGGCACTTGTCAAAATGTCTAACCCAGTTTCCTTTCCTTGTAGGCGCGATAAGAGTTCGTGGCTTCAGACCTGTTACAAAATGTTTCTGCAAATTTGCATGTGAAGAAATAAAAAAATGTTTTATTCCTGAACATGTCTTGGGTTTTATTAAGATGCAGATATGCATTAGCGTTTGAACCCTTGGGTTGAAATGGGGCTGCATTCAGGGATATGAACAAGTTTCACCTGTAGTAACGAGGAAAGGGGTTAGTGGCGGCGTTTACATTTGTAGCGGGCAGTTGCAACTTCACCAAGGTGTGACCCAAAGGACAATAAGAGGTCAAGATTTAGAAACTATGTACTTTTGGAAAACATTCACACTGGTTTGAGGTAAGAAATATTCATCTTGTAGTGTAGGTAACAACGAGTAAAGTTTATCTCTGCAGCATAGCTTTGAATTAAAATCTGACAACTCATCAGATCATTGGCCAGGAATGTTGGAAGCTGGGAACAATTACTGACATGGATTATTTTGGACGGGATACAGGTTGTAGACTTTCTATGACGGTAAACTTGTTCTCGATATGGGGGGAAAATGACGAGGGGGCGGGTACAGTCTCAGTCTGGTCTACTGTAAACTCTAACCTGGCAGACTCTACACCCCTTGTACCTATATGCCTGGCAGGTTCTCTAATTGCCTGCAACCTGGCAAGCTCTGGGGACATGTCTCTCTCAGACATCTAGATAATAAAGCAGTGCCTAACCCATTAGGCTGGAGGCCGTCAGCTTTCAGAAAGCCGGGTTTGCCCCAAAAGGAGGGCCAGTTATCTAAAAAAACTAATCCCTTTTCTTCACAAAACCTAGCCAGCCAGTGGTTGAGGGAGACTAATCTGCTGTAACTCACCATTGCCCCCTTGCAAAAGGTAAGGGGCCAGAGACAGTTAATTGATGCCGACATCTTTCTAGCGAGGTCACAGGTTCTGGCTATGTTGCACTTGGTGACTCGTTCTGTCATTGGCGCCGACGTGTAGTATGATGTTGCTGTACTGAGTGTGTGGACCGTGTGCCTCTTTCTTACCATTATGTCTAACCCTATGGTTCGCCAGCACCCGGAAGTTAACTTCTGCGTCGGTAGCTCTGGCGTAGACAGAAAACCTCGGCCGCTGACTCAAGCCTAATATTACTGGTGATGGAGCCAATAACTAGGGTGTGAGATAGACGCCGGGTCTGGGGAGCAGGGGAGACGGGCCGGCCACAGGGACTAGCAAGAATAGTAAAACGGTTAGATCGAGCCGCCCAACTGGTGGATGGCACTGGCGAGTTTTCCGACGCCCGGAGACCGGGACAAACTCGCTATCTCTGCTAAAGCTGGAGCTAGCCCCAGCACTAACGATCAGGCTACTGCTAACGCTCGTGAGCCGGCTAGCAGGTGTGATTTGATTTGCTGTACTTTTCTCCCTTTCCAGTGAAATGCTGCTCAGACCTGTACCCAAGAATTTCAACTTTTTGCCCAAACATAAAGCCGATGTCTTTCAGTGACCAGTAAAACTACATCTAAGTTTTTACTTTATTATTGTTGAATCTGGAGAATAAGGTTTGAAGGTGAATGAACAAACAAAACGTATAACATTGTGAGTGATAAAGGCTGTTAACTAGTCTGTTTCTTTGAACTATAGTGCATTAGTAGTAGACATGGATGTATGTATATTTTAAATATATGCAGTAAAGTCTTTTGCCACACTTTTCTGAGTCTTGTTTTTTTTCTACTGGTCAAAGAAGGGTTAGGCTAGATTAGACAGTAATCATTTAAAATGATTTATTATTGAGCAACTGTATAATTAACATCTAAGAATAACCAGTTTGTTAGGATTATTTGTCTTTGAACTGGGGAAAGAGAAAATGAATCAATGGCTGAGGTGACCTACCACCTTGTGAAGGTAAATATGAAAATTATTAAGATGAAGGCAGCATTTAAAGTGGAATTATTACCTTTTTTATCTGAGAAACAAACCGATATGAAAGGTGTGCAACCACTGTTAATGTGTTCGATAGCATAATAAAAATTGAATTATTTCGGAGTTTTTGTTTTGATTTATACAAAGTGCTCTATCATATCAAGTGGAAAGAAATCTAGACATTTATGTTTGGCCATAATATTCAAATAAAAGGAAGGTCTGGTGTTTAATTTGTGCCAAATTATGTCGTAATTGTTCAACATCTACTGTGCCACTGAGTGGGTTTGGTTTGGTGGTATTATTTTTAATCGGCAAGGAGACCGTATTTAAATGTGTTTAACTACAAACTAGTGCACATACTAGTTTACGCGATATCTACCTACTACAGCAGTCGGGTGGTTTTCATGCACGTGAGACTTTCACCGGCAAATGCCAATTAGCAGGTACCAGCTGACACCAATTTAACCAAAACCACTGCACATATTAAGCGAGCAAGCCGTGCTGTCACACAGTCTTCAGCTGGTGGAGGAGTGTTACGCGGAGCCATGGGTGAGCAAAGGAGGGAGCTGCTGGCCAGCCTCACGTGGATGCTGCTGCTGCTTTCAGTTCGGGGATGGGAGCAGCTTTCTCCCTCCCAAGGGGTGAGCAGCGAGTTGTCTAATGTGAAAGACACCCAGCTTTCTGGCTTTTACCGGAGTGGGAAGTGGGGTAAGTTTCTCAAACCTTTTTTTTTAGCAAAGCATGCGTGTTAATTATTTTTTTTTTTTTTTACTTGAGCTTGATGTCTATGACTAATGTGATTACTGTACATTGAGAAGCTTGAGCTATCGCTTAATGTGGGTAAAAAGCCTTGCAAACAAAATGGTAAACTTAATTCAGGTGGGTTCATCCTCCCTACATCCTGGAAATGAGATTTCATTCCACATGGTTATGAACCTGTGCTAAAATGGGAAGACACTCGCTAATAACTACCTACTAGGCCTATGTGTTTAGATGTTAGGTTGATTTTGGTGCAGTGTTTTGAAAAAGCCATAGTGCCACAATGTCTTACTGTTTTCAGCTAGGCCAAGTTGTATTCTTCCTTAGGTCCAGATTGCTTTGAATGACATGGCTGATGTGTCTACATGTCCTTGGTTTAGTCAGACTGTAATCCTATTAACTGTTTTTATTTTAATGAGACAAAATATTGTCCCTGCACTAACTCTAGTTTAAGGTCCAGGAAATGATGCAAGTACTTTAAATTCTTTACTTTCTGCTGTAATTGAAGCATACATTTCTACCTGCTCAACACAGTACTACCTGGTGCCTCTCAAAGTACCCCTTTTCTCTATTTCAATACTCTGAAATACACACCAGTCTTTGCAGTATTATCACTCTATAATTATCAAATCTTAGTGAGCCAAGTTATGTTTCCGTCATGGGGAAACTCAGAATCCAGGTGGATCTTTGTGGTGGGTACTGTTAGTTGTGGTGGCCAAGGTTTTTTAGGACAAATATGAGACTATAATAAGCTTTACCATAATGGCAGTCACCTGTAAGGTTGCCTCAAATTATCGCGCTCTCCTACAGATGATGGCGGCCACGATGACTATTACAGCGACGGTGAGAGTGTGGTCGCCGAAGTTGGTGATTCCACCGACTCTGATCCTCCTGGCAACCATAGCTTACAGGAGGACTCCATGGATGTCACGCTGAAGAAATTTCCTTCTGTCACCAAGCAAAGTCCTGGTGGACTCAAAATCAATTGCAGTGAAGCTGGATTCAAAGTTACACTGCCAAGTGGTCCACGGGGAGTCAAAGTTTTGGGTGAGTACTCAAATTTTATTCCACTTACCCTTACTTGGAATGAAGGCATTGTAGTCTGGCATAATTGTTTGATGACAACCTACTGGGATTTCCTTTCCCTTCTACAGGCTCCACAGATATTCTGTCTGTTATGGATGTGCCAGAATCTTGTGGTTATGACATGAGCCTGTTCCATAACACCTTGACTGTACCCTTCTCAGGGTGCCACGTGAAGCTAAAGGTAGGTTACCGGAGAGTACTTGTCTACTCACCAAACTTGCTCATTAACTTCTGCTCTTAATATATAGCAGTTTTAAGCTGTATTAATTGATACGATTCCTTTCCTGGAAAGGAATCTGTGCTTCTGGCTCAAAGCACCCGCTAAAATTATTAATGTTACAGAATGGGCGCTACACCCTGCAACTGCTGTATACCGATGCGCTTGGTGAGCCAGGCATTGCTACAGAGTCCTGTGACTCAAGTCCCCAGTTGACCGTCTCCAACCGGCAACGGCCTTGCTCCGGCGGCCCGTCTGTGCGAGCTCATTGTCCCAAGCCAAAAGGCGAGTATGAACAGTTTCAGTAGTCAATGCAGTGACTTGGATCCTGGGGAGGGAGGAAGAGGAAAGGAGGAAACTTGTACAAAGAGCAGGTATAGATGATTTACTGGTTTGATGCTGTGAGAACACACCAGACAACCCTAAAATTATTTTTCAACTAAATTACTGACAGTCAAGGCTGAGAAGAGCTGAGTTGGTTTAGTAAACTGAGAACTTGGCTGTCAGACTGACTAAGGGATTTTCTACCAGGATGGAGAATGACTTCTGATCCCACAGTGGATCAAAGTAGTGACACTACTTTTGACACTATTCCCTGTCAGGTTGCGTTTACCCAAAGGAGGAGCGGGTGACCTGTGGCCAAAAAGGAATAGCCTCCTTAAAGTGTAGACAGATGGGTTGCTGTGTGGATTCTATGACAAAGGCCTGCTACTACCCAATGGATGGTAAGGTTTCTGTCCTTTGTTTTTACATTGGTGTCAATGTTGAATCTTAAGCTTCTGTGCATCATGTTGCGCAAAAAAGACTTGTGTATTCCAGTTTGGTATTTAATGGTCTGTGCTCTCTCACCTTTAGAATGCACTGCGGATCAACACTTTGTCTTTGTCATTCGCCACGACACTGCATACTTCAAGGTGGACCCCACCGAGCTTGGTGTTCCTGGATATCCACACTGTAAAGCAGTCATTGCTAATAAAAGATTTGCCATCTTCAAGTCCTCATTTACAGATTGTGGAGCACGGTCTTATGTAAGTTGTTCCTAAACTTGCGTAATAGTGCAGTCCACTATTCCTGTTCTACAGTGTGCTCACAATATTCCCTTTTTTTTATTTTTAGGTCAAATGAGTCAAACTGTCAGTCACTAACCAGAAATGTCACCCCATACTGTCTTTTCAGTAACTCCTACCAACATGACTTGTTCATCATTATAAAGGGCTGCCTATGTAGCCTTGTGAGTGATTAGCTCAAATGTCGTGAGCCAGCAGTTTCAAAAGCCATGTATGAATGCGCCCTAGACTGTGCACCATGTATGATTTACTGTTGTGAGAAACCCATGCCACCTGTTGACAAGGATCTGACTTTTTCTGACAGGAAGTTGGTGGGACAAAGATCTACCTGCTCGAAGTGCAAACCGGTGTACCACAGGTACTCGACCTAAAGTATGGTGTCATCACCAGAGAAGATTCATCCAGGTGAGTTGCCCTTGATGAGCTGTACATCCTAAATCTATTGCACACAATGGTGTGCCTCTACCTCACTGAGCTTTCCTTCAGTACTTGGACAACCGTGATAAAGAAGAACTGGTCATTCTATTGCTTGTATTTGGTCTTGCACCAGACTGACTTGCTCTTGTGTTTTGCTGATTTATCTTAGTCATTTTAACTGCCCAGGTGTTTGGTATGGCCAACATCAACAAGGTTGTCACGGTCAAACTGTACCTGTCCAATGTCTTCCAGATTCACGATTGAGTGTCGCTATACCAAAATGGGCTTTGGGTTTGCCAGCACTGGCTACATGGTCAAGATCCCCAGTTACGGCTTCCCTTCAAAGGTCTCCTACAATGGGTTGTTTGCCGTCACATTAAGACTTGCGAAAGGTTGGCTTCTGTCTTCATTAATGTACCAAACAAAATGCAATTTTGAGAAGTGCTCGTCTTAAACACATGACCTATCTAACGGCCAGTACTGCAGCCAAACAGGTTTGCGTTGTGCTCATGTACAGACTGGCCAGTTGACGGCTTTTTCCTAATAATTGTGGCTTTGCTTCCTTTCCTTGTTTATACTCCCAACAGATCAGACCTACTCCAGTTACTTTCCCACAAACCACAGGCCCTTGCAACTACTCCTTGGCAAACCAGTGTATCTTGAACTTAATTTGATGACTCTAGTACCAGATGCAGTAGTTCTTGTAAACTACTGTCTAGCTTATCCTCGTTCGGCTGAGAATGCTCTTGTGCTCGTTTATGAAGGGTAAGGATGACTGAATCTTGCCAAATTTTAACCCAGTGCATGTGTGGCAAATGATTAACATTGTGTTAAAGAGACACACCAATGACATGTGGTTTTAAGGCAATGGTTTGTATCTCTATAGGTGTACCAACCCCAATGACCCCGGTGTGTCAATCCTTCATGTCAGCGGCGTGCCAACAAATCGCCATCAGAGGCGTTTTGTGGTCCTAGCCTTCCAGTTTATGGATCAGCAGACAAATAAGTACTTGGATGAAGAGGTGAGTCAAACGACTTATGGGTCAGTAGCTCAAAGTAATACAGGATGCTATAGGTTTTCTGGGTAAAATGAATGCGTGCGAAAATGAACTACCACAGTAACCCTGACGTGCTACATGCAGAGGGGTTCTCTAGCTCACTGGAGAAATTGAATGTTGAACTCAAATTTCACTAATCCAATGATGGCTTAAAGCTAGACTGCAATACATTCATAATACTCAGCCTTTTTTGGGGGGCAGGGGTGGGTTCAAATCACTGATTTTGTGTTTGGTCTAGATTTCACCCGGGACCACATGGCTGGCATTG
Organism: Hoplostethus atlanticus; assembly: GCA_034670405.1. Lineage (NCBI taxonomy): Eukaryota > Metazoa > Chordata > Actinopteri > Trachichthyiformes > Trachichthyidae > Hoplostethus > Hoplostethus atlanticus. Next base: position 6,282,110 of record JAXDDX010000006.1, on the reverse strand, counting down.
GGCCGAGTGGCATTTGGGCATAAACAGGACTTGACGTGGTGACAAATTGCCCGACAGCAAATCTTTCTGCTTAAACTTTTCTCAAATCCCCACAGATCTACTTCATGTGCTCCACAGAGGTGTGTCATCCAAAAGAAAAGACATGCAGACAGCGTTGCTTCGACGGAAAGGTGACTAGACTGGCTTGACCTTGCAAATATTTGTCTGGCACTTGTCAAAATGTCTAACCCGGTTTCCTTTCCTTGTAGGCGCGATAAGAGTTCGTGGCTTCAGACCTGTTACAAAATGTTTCTGCAAATTTGCATGTGAAGAAATAAAAAAATAAATGTTTTATTCCTGAACATGTCTTGGGTTTTATTAAGATGCAGATATGCATTAGCGTTTGAACCCTTGGGTTGAAATGGTGCTGCATTCAGGGATATGAACAAGTTTCACCTGTAGTAACGAGGAAAGGGATTAGTGGAGGCATTTAGAGGGCAGTTGTAACTTCACGTGTGTGTGTGTGTGTGTGTGTGTGTGACCCAAAGGACAATAAGAGGTCAAGATTTAGAAATTTACTTTTGGTAAACGTTCACACTGGTTTGAGGTAAGATATATTAATCTTGTTGTTTAGGCAACAACGTAAATAGAAAATTACAATGAAGTAAAGTTTTATCTCTGCAGCATAGCTGTGATCTGAAAACGCATCAGCTCATTGGCCAGGAATGTTGGAAGCTGGGAACAATTGGTGACATTGATATTTTGGACGGGATACAGTTTGTAGACGTACTCACTCGACCTATGACAGCAAGACTGTTGCAGTGTAAATTTGTGGGAAAATCCGAGCTGTACCAATCAATAGAACAAAGTCTTACTTATTATGTAGTATAGGCAACGGTGTTGCGCGCATACGACTTGGTCCCAGAGGCCTACCGGCAAAAATTTAGGTTGTGTAAAAAAAATCTGCCAAACATGTCGAGTTTGCACGGGAAAAGGGGCTCCTGTTTGATAAGTGGTGCAAGGTTAGTGATTTTGATTGTCGACGAGAGTTGGTCTTGTTAGAGGAATTTGAAAAGTGTCTGGCGGACAAGATTGTAGTTTATCTAAATAAACACAGGTGCATCTGTTTCCCAGGCCGCTGGTCTTCCTGATGAGCGGATAAAATGTTTTCGGTATCCACGCGACATGACAGAACACCAGTTGCGAATTCGGGCCGGAATAATAGGTCCTCGCCGCCATACAACGGTCTTACCCTGACAAACGTGAATGTTTCTATTGCCACGAGTTGGGTCATGTCATTGCTGTTTGCCCTATCCTGCAAAATGAGGGAAAAGGGTTTAAGGGTCCCAAACAGAGCTTGTCATTAACTTTTTAACGTTTTATTTTATAGTGTGACATAGTGGACGACAATCGACGACGTCCCGACAAGACTAGCATGTTAGGATTTTTTTTTTTTTTGCCGTCCACGACATGTTCCGTCTCGTCCGTGACGTTGACCAATAGGAGCACGGAGCGCTATAAACAAACATGGCGAAGAGGAATGAAGTTGTTGGTGCCTAGGTGGAACTATGAAACAGAGGAAAGGTTTGTCGAGCTCTGGCAACAACACCCCCGTGGAGGCTAGCCAGCTAGCTACATTTAGGTTTCACTACAGGCTAAAACATTAACATAAAGTTCTCTTTGAAGGATTAACAACCCATACTGTTCTCTTCATGGGACCCAAGAACGGGTCCACAGTCGTTTTTTCTTTTTTTTTAGGCTTTTCGGACCACAAGACAGCCAGTATCATACATACCGCTTCGGACGCCATTGTTTGTTTACATTCTTGTTGCCTAGCACCTGCTTTCCGATGCCATCACGCACGTCGGCAAGCAATTGGTGACCAACGTGTAGTCTGTCATGTCTCTCGGCCAAGTCACGGCACGAATTTATCACTCTATAATCGCCTAATCTGACACAGTGACCATCGTAACAGACAAAAATATCGTGTAGTCTGATCCCGGCATCAGTCAGACACTCGCAACCTCACCTCCACTTTTCATTGAAGAGGCGGGTCTTCTTTTTCGTCTCCCCTTGGCAATTATCTTTTTCAGTTTGGTCATCACTCTTTCTTCTTGTTTGCTGCACAATTGTGTCGCCGGGGTTTTTGACCCCAGCAATATGTCGCCTCATTGTGCTGCCACAAGTTTGACAATGAATGAAGCCAGCTTCTTGCCAGCCAGCTTCTAGCTTCTTGTCAGGTTACCTCAGTCAGCTGGCTGTCACTGGCGAGACACCAAAGGATGAGAATGGAACACAAATGGACCAATGGGATGAGCATAGTGTGCAAGCAGTGCTCATGGGAGTAGTAGGATCGAGTAGTATCACAATAGAATGACTATTACTTCAGGTGCCGTTTGAAGACTACAATGATTATTTTAGTAGGCTAGGAAATGCCACCCGCCAAAGTGGCTAGTAAGGTGTTACACGCCACTGACGCATTGCCCGCATTTGGCGGGTGGGCGGGTGTTAATGTCAAGCCCTGGTCCCAAAACTGTTGCGTTGATTCAGACTATCCCTGAGCTGCCTGTGCACACTGATACTCACACTGTAATTGATCCTGCAATTGATGCTGGTTATAACATAAGCCGTTCATTTTAAAAGGCTCTGTCACTGACCAGTGTTATGAAGCCAGGGGCCTCATTACAGAAGACTTTCCTAACTGTTTGTCCTATCTTAACTTAAGTTTCAAAGATAGGAAAAATCCTATCTTCCTATTACAGAAGCAATTCCTAAACTCATGGCTGTATCCTATCCTATCTCAGACCTCGTATCTTATCTTAACTTAAGAAATCCTAACTAGAACTGTAAACTCAATTCTTCAATCGGCACTCGTCCTGTCATGCCTGTATCTGTTTAGAACGTACACAAGACTGCCGGTATCCTTGATTAGAATGTAATATCAACGGCTGTCTCACTTCACTTGTCACTGGCTAGCTAGCTTGCTATAATGGATAAGAAAAGACGGGCGTTCAATTTTAATATTGAGTCTGAGGCATTAATCATGTCGGTGGAGGAGAGGAAACCCCACCTTTTTGGGAAGTTTTCATCCCAATTATCGGCCCAGGATAAACATTAAAATAATATAATAATATAAATATATTATTATTAATAATAATAATACTAATAAAACATTATTATTATATTATAAATTGTATTTATTAAAAATAAATAATATTTCTGGTGTTCATGTTGTTCCCCATCTTCACTGTCATTGCCATACAGACCTAACAACAGTGGTGCTGCCATTTTTGGCAGTTATTTTAAATTTAGGACAGGGTCTGTGTCATCCTAATTTAGGATTCCTAATTTAGGACATTCTTCAGTTAGGACGGTTCTGTAATAGCTAAATTCCTATCCTAAGATAAGATAGGATTTTTTCCTAAATGCAGTTAGGAAACATGTTTCTGTAATACCAAAAATCAGGTCCCTATCTTATTGATGATGGTGTGTTGCTGCGTGAGTGGATTCCTCCCAATTCTGAGCATGGGATGGAATTCAAGTGGTCGTGCCGGCAATATACCGTTCTCATGTTCTTAGTCTGGCTCATGATAGTAGTTTTGCTGGCCATTTAGGGATAAAAAAAAAAAAGCCCTATTCTGCGCTACTTCTGGCCAGGATTAAAAGCTGATGTGAGCAAGTATTGCCGTTTCTGTCATACCTGCCAAGTTGTCGGTAAACCAAATCAAGTTATTCCCCCCATCCCCACTACATCCCATTCTCATAATTGGAGAACTGTTTGATCACATCCTTTTGGATGGAGTGATGTTTTTCAGTGAACAGTAAAACTACATCTAAGTTGTTACTTTATTTTTTGTTGAATCTGGAGAATAAGGTTTGAAGGTGAATGAACAAACAAAACGTATAACATTATGAGTGATAAAGGCTGTTAACTAATCTGTTTCTTTGAACTATAGTGCATTAGTAGTAGACATGGATGTATGTATACTTTAAATATATGCAGTAAAGTCTTTTGCCACACTTTGCCACTCTGAGTCTTGTCTTTTTTCTGCTGGTCAAAGAAGGGTTAGGCTAGATTGGACAGTAATTATTTTAAACGATTGATTATTATTGCAACTGCATAATTAACATCTAAGAATAACCAGTCATGGTCTGTGAAATATCTGTATACAGGGCCTGTTAGGATTAAAGAGAAAATGAATCAATGGCTGAGGTGACCTACCACCGTGTGAAGGTAAATATGAAAATTATTATTAAGATGAAGGCAGCATTTAAAGTGGAATTATTACCTTTTTTGGCTGAGAAACAAACTGATATGAAAGGTGTGCAATCACTGTTAATGTGTTCGATAGCATAATAAAAATGGAATTATTTGGGAGTTTTTGTTTTGATTTACACAAAGTGCCATAATAGTCAAATAAAAGGAACGTCTAGTGTTTAATTTGTGCCAAATTATGTCGTAATTGTTCAACATCTACTGTGCCACTGAGACTCCATATATAGGTTGTAGTTATCTGGTCGGCATTTTCCAATCAATTTTTAGAGTCGTGCCAATAAATGACGTGGGGGGGGGGGGCAATGGGGTTTTCTACAAGGGAAAAAAACATACCCGCTACTATATGTGGAAATATGAGGTTTATCATGTCTAATTTCGCTTTGGACTTCAGCTGGAAAACTGCAGGACAAACTCCAGTGAAGGTGTTTTAAGGTATAAATGGTTACAGCGAAATGGACCAGTGTAGTGAGTTATGATGGGGTTTGGTTTGGTGGTATTATTTTTCATCGGCAAGGAAACCGTGTTTAAATGTGTATAACTATACTAGTGCATTAATGAGTTTACGCGATATCTACCTACTACAGCAGTCGGGTCGTTTTCGTGCACGTGAGACTTTCACCGGCAAATGCCAATTAACAGGTACCAGCTGACACCAATTAAACCAAAACTACTGCACATATTAAGCGAGGAAGCCGTGCTGTCACACAGTCTTCAGCTGGTGGAGGAGTATCACTAGGAACCATGGTTGAGCAAAGGAGCGAGCTGCTGGGCAGCATCACGTGGATGCTGCTGCTGCTGCTGCTGCTTTCAGTTCGGGGATGGGAGCAGATTTCTCCCTCCCAAGGGGTGAGCGGCGAGTTGTCTGATGTGAAAGACACCCAGTTTCCCGGTTTTTACCGGAGTGGGAAGTGGGGTAAGTTGAGCAGCATTTCTTAAAAATAAACGTGTTTAGCAATGTTTATGAGGAATGCTATACTGTACATTGAAAAGCGTTTAGTTCATGCTTAACGTGGGTAAAATACCAAAGGGTAAACTTAATTCAGGTGCGTTCATCCTCACTACATCCTGGAAATGAGACTTCATGGTTATGAACCTGTGCTAAATTGGCAAGGCAACTGCTTCAGCTAATACTTATTAGGCATTACTGACTTTGCAGTGTTTGTTTGAAAAAGCCATACAACAGGGTCTTCTTACTGTTTTCAGCTAGGCCAAGTTGTATTCTGCCTTAGGTCCAGATTGCTTTGAATGACATGGCTGCTGTGTCTACATGTCTACAGACTGTAATCCTATTTACTCTTTATTTTAATGAGACAAAATATTGTCCCTGCACTAACTCTGGTTAAAGGTACAGGAAATGATGGAAGTACTCAAATTCTTTACTTTGGCTGCTGTGTCTACATGTCCTTGGTTTAGTCAGACTGTAAATTCTATTTACTTTTTTTTTTATATCTTTTTATTTTAATGAGACAAAATATTGTCCCTGCACTAACTCTAGTTAAAGGTCCAGGAAATGATGCAAGTCAAGTCAACTTTAAATTCTTTACTTTCTGCTGTAACTGAAGTGTAAATTTCTACCTGATCAACACAGTACTACTTTGTGCCTCTCAAAGTACTCCTTTTCTCTATTTCAATACTCTGAAATACACACCAGTCTTTGCAGTATTATCACTTTTTAATTATCAAATCTTAGTGAGCCAAGTTATGTTTCTGTCATGGGGAAACTCAGAATCCAGGTGGATCTTTGTGGTGGGTACTGTTAGTTGTGGTGGCCAAGGTTTTGCAGGAGAAATATGTGACTATAATAAGCTTTACCATAATGTCACCTGTAAAGTTGCCTCAAATTATCTCTCTCCTACAAACGGTGGCGACGACTATGACGACGATGATGATGATGATGATGATGATGTTGGCGACCGTGAAAGTTTGGTTGCTGAAGTCGGAGGTGCCACCGACTTTACTCCTCTTGGCAACCATGGATTCCAGGTGGACTCCATGGATGTCACGCAAAGTCCTGGCAGGCTCAATATCACTTGCGGTGACTCTGGATTCAAAGTTACAATGCCAAATGGTCCGCGTCAAGTCAAAGTTTTGGGTGAGTACTCTTACATTTTATTTTATTCCACTTACCCTTACTTGGAATGAAGGCATTGTAGTCTGGCATAATTGTTTGACAACCTACTAGGATTTCCTTTCCCTTCTACAGGCTCCACAGATATTCTGTCTGTTATGGATGTGCCAGAATCTTGTGGTTATGACATGAGCCCGTTCCATAACACCTTGACTGTACCCTTCTCAGGGTGCCACGTGAAACTAAAGGTAGGTCACCGGAGAGTACTTGTCTATTCACCAATCTTGTTCATTAACTTGCATGTCTTGACAGCTGAATCTGCTCTTAATGTAGAGCAGTTTTAAACTGTATTAATCAATAAAATTCCTTTCCTGGAAAGGAATCGGTGCTTCTGGCTCAAAGCACCCGCTAAAGTTATTAATGTTACAGAATGGGCGCTACACCCTGCAACTGCTGTATACCGATGCGCTTGGTCAGCCAGGCATTGCTACAGAGTCCTGTGACTCAAGGCCCCAGTTGACCGTCTCCAACCGGCAACGGCCTTGCTCCGGCGGCCCGTCTGTGCGATCTCATTGTTCCACGCCAAAAGGTGAGCATGAACAGTTTCAGTAGTCAATGCAGTGAATTGGATCCTGGGGGAGGGAGGAAGAGAAAGGAGGAAACTTGTACAGAGAACCGATTATAGATGATTTACTGGTTTGACGCTTTGAGAACACACCAGACAACCCTAAAATTATTTTTCAACTAAATTACTGACCGTCAAGGCTGAGAAGAGCTGAGTTGGTTTAGTAAACTGAAAACTTGGCTGTCAGACTGACTAAGGGATTTTTCTACCAGGATGGAGAATGACTTCTGATCCCACAGTGGCTCAAAGTAGTGACTACTTTTGACACTATTCCCTGTCAGGTTGCGTTTACCCAAAGGAGGAGCGGGTGACCTGTGGCCAAAAACGAATAGCCTCCTCAAAGTGTAGACAGATGGGTTGCTGTGTGGATTATATGACAAAGGCCTGCTACTACCCAATGGATGGTAAGGTTTCTGTCTTTTTTTTTTTCTTTTTTTTTTAACATATTGGAGTCAGTGTTTTAATCTTAAACCAGTTTGGTATTTAATGGTCTGTGCTCTCACCTTTAGAATGCACTGCGGATAAACACTTTGTCTTTGCCCTTCGCCACGACACTGCATCCTTCAAGGTGGACCCCAACAAGCTTGGTGTTCCTGGATATCCAGACTGTAAACCAGTCATTGCTAATAAAAGATTTGCCATCTTCAAGTCCTCACTTACAGGTTGTGGAGCACGGTCTTATGTAAGTTGTTCCTAAACTTGACTATAGTGCAGTCCACTATTCCTGTTTTAGAGTGTGCTCACAATATTCCACTCTTAGGTAAAGTGCTGCTTCAACTGATTTGTGATCTGTGACTAGCTTAAATGTCGTGAGCTAGCAGTTTGAAAAGCCATGTATGATTTACTCTTGAGAGAAACCAATGCCACCTGTTGACAAGGATCTGACTTTTTCTATTACAGGAAATTGGTGGGACTAAGATCTACCTGCTCGAACTGCAAACCGGTGTCCGGGCACTCAACCTAAAGTATGGTGTTATCACCAGAGAGCATGCGGTCAGGTGAGTTGCCCTTGATGAGCTGTACATCCTAAATCTATTGCGCACAATGGCGTGCCTCTACCTCACTGAGCTTTCCTTCTGTACTTGGACAATTGTGATAAAGAAGAACTGGGGTCTGTTCCAGAAAGCGGGTTTAGTGGAAAAAGTGAAAAAAAAAAAAAGTGTTAACCCTGAGATGAGGGAAACTCTTGGTTTTCCGTTCCAGAAAGGGAGGTAACTCAAACTGAGTCAGTACCTAACCTGCTCGCTGGCAGGTTTTCTTTAACAAACCCTGAGTTTCTCCCTGTCTCCTCCCTCTGCTGAACCTGAAGCAGCTGTCAGACATGGCGTGTCTTTTCCTTGGTAACCTGATCGATATTCAAGCTGAAGTAATTTGCATAGCCTTACGTTGGGAGAGGACTTTGATGTTCTATGTCCAGGATGGAAGAGCTATCTGAGAGATGATATGCCGTTTACACTTCACGGATTAAGCTACCACCACCCCGAGGCGTCAAAGACTGATCATTCAGTCTGACTGATCATTCACATATATATATATATATATATATATATATATATATATATATATATATATATATATATATATATATATATATATATATATATATATATATATATATATATATTTTTTTTTTTTTTCAATACCATTCCACCACTTTCTCAAATGTAGGTAATATTATAAGAAAGTGGTTGAATGAATACACTACTGCATTCAAACGTACGCATTGTCTCGGGCAGCAATTCTCTCCCACACCAATTCCCTCTCCTTTGCCGCTGTGTTGCTCTTTTTGAAAATGTGTTCATACTCCTTAAGCACGTAGTAGCACTTCCAACTCCAGTGGGGTGACATACGACTACCTTTTCTGATTGCCAGTTGCTATGGTGAATCGTAGTAGCGGACCTCCAGTGATGGCTTTTTATTGTTGTCATGCACGCGCTTAACTCAGGGTTAACATACCGAGAGTTGATTGAACTAATTCAGATCAGCCTTTCTGGAACTGAAAACTCTGAGTTCAGGGTTAGACTCAGTTTGTTGAACCTGCTTCCTGGAACGGACCCAGGTCATTTGATTGCTTGTATTTGGTCTTGCACCAGACTGACTTGATCTTGTGTTTGGCTTACTTAGTTTAAAGTCATCTTAACTGCCCACGTGTTTGGTATGGCCAACATCAACAAGGTTGTCACTGTCAAACTGTACCTGTCCAATGTCTTCCAGATTCATGATTGAGTGTCGCTATACCAAAATGGGCTCTCGTTCCCAGTTTGCCAGCACTGGCTACATGGTCAAGAACCCCAGTTACAGCTTCCCTTCAAAGGTCTCCTACAATGGGTTGTTTGCCGTCACATTAAGACTTGCTAAAGGTTGGCTCTTGTCTTCAATGTACCAAACAAAAGCAATTTTGAGAAGTGCTCGTCTTAAACACATGACACATGTGCTCATGTACAGACTGGCCAGTTGACGGCTTTTTCCTAATAATTGTGGCTTTGCTTCCTTTCCTTGTTTATACTCCCAACAGATCAGACCTACTCCAGTTACTTTCCCACAAACCACAGGCCCTTGCAACTACTCCTTGGCAAACCAGTGTATCTTGAAATTAGTTTGAGGTCTGCAATACCAGATGCAGTAGTTCTTGTAAACTACTGTCTAGCTTATCCTCTTTCAGCTAAGAAGGCCCTTGTGCTCATTTATGAAGGGTAAGGATGACTTCTTTCCAAATTTTAACCCGGTGCATGTGTAACAAAAGCATTGTGTTAAAGGGCAGACAATGACGGCTCTATTTTTAAGGCAATGGTTTGTATCTCCATAGGTGTACCAACCGCAATGACCCCGGTGTGTCAATCCTTCACATCAGCGGCATGCCAACAAATCGCCATCAGAGGCGTTTTGTGGTCCTAGCCTTCCAGTTTATGAATCAGCAAACAAATAAGTACTTGGATGAAGAGGTGAGTCAAATATTAAACTATTATGGTCAGTAGCTCAAAGTAATACTGGATGCTATAGGTTTTCTGGGTACATGCAGAGGGGTTCTCTAGCTCACTGGAGAAATTGAATGTTGAACTCAAATTTCACTATTCCAATGACTGCATAATGTGAGACTGCAATCACATCTTACAGCAATACATTCATAAGACTCAGCCTTTTTTGGGGGGGCAGGGGTGGGTTCAAATCACTGATTTTGTGTTTGCTCTAGATTTCACCCAGGACTACGTGGCAGAGCGAGGCGTTTGGGCATAAACAGGACTTGACGTGGTGATAAATTGCCCGACAGCAAGTCTTTCTGCTTCTTAAACTTTTCTCAAATCCCCACAGATCTACTTCATGTGCTCCACAGAGGTGTGTCATCCAAAAGAAAAGACATGCAGACAGCGTTGCTTCGACGGAAAGGTGACTAGACTGGCTTGACCTTGCAAATATTTGTCTGGCACTTGTCAAAATGTCTAACCCAGTTTCCTTTCCTTGTAGGCGCGATAAGAGTTTGTGGCTTCAGACCTGTTACAAAATGTTTCTGCAAGTTTGCATGTGGAGAAATAAATTTTATTCCAGAACATCTGTCTTGGCGTGTTTATTTTTATTTTTATTGTTTTCATTTTAATTTTTTTTTGGGGTTTGGTTAAGATTCAGATATGCATTAGTTTTGATCCCTCGGGTTGAAATGGGGCTGCATTCAGGGATATGAACTTCACTCTGCAAATAAATGGTCCTTGGCATATGATGTGGAACCATTGGCTGAATTTCCATTTCATAAGTTATTTTAACATGCCCTCTGGACTCATTAAGTGCTGTTCCATTACTCAATTAAACTTTTTTTTTTTTAAATTGAAACACTTTGCGGACTGGGGGATATTTAGCATTCGGGAGCATCTTGCCCAGAATGAATTGTACTTTAAGACCCCGGCCCCCTGGTTTGCAGGTGACGGTGTGTGACTTGGTGCTATATAGTACCAAGGTGAAGTTGACAAACAGGGCTATGGTTGCAGTTTTGAAATTTAAGACTAGCTCAGTTCAGAGCAGCTAATCCCAGAGAGTAGGTGAGTGGGACAGGTAGTAAGCTTGAGAAATGCACACTCAATAGCCTTGTAATAGAAAATAAAAGGCATGTTACTCCACTGTTCTAGCTAGCTACAGCACACTAGCTTTATAACTTGCTATGAATGTTAGCAAAAATTACTGAAATGTCAGGTTCTCTCATGATAGCCAAAAAAGTACATATAATATAGCCTACAAATAAACCTGTTTCTCCAAAGATGGAGATAAGAGAGTACTTGATGAAAAGCAGCAGAACCACAGACTGTACAATCAGGCAAGACGGATGAGAGGAATCTTTGAAGTACAGTAGTACTATTTCACCATGAGACTACAACAGCGCTAAGTTTATTGCCCAAATGTATTGCAATGTAACCCCAATAGAACAGAACTACTGTTACAACTGGACCTTTGGCTGGATACTGTATCCATGCAATGGATCCTTTAATTTATCCTTTGCATGGTATACCAGTCTGTTTCTCTGGGCTAAATATATCAGATCTTGTCCCTTTCTTGAATATGTTGCATCCATACCTCCTAAAAGGCTTTATGCGTTATAATGTAAGGAAAACATTGTCGAACTTTTGTCTAACAATTGTCGAATATTCCTATAACGGCAGTGAGTTTAGTGACCTAATCCTACTTGATATTTTCTAATCTGCTATGGTATTATATTACTATAGGGTTTTATAGTTTTTCTATGATATTTGTATACCTAGTATCCTTCTAAAATCTGTTCCAGGATACTTTGGTACCTGCTCCTCAGTGGTTTCAGTGAAACCTGAGTGTCATGGAGAGGATTTCTTGTCCCCTTCTTGAATCCATTGTATCCATACGTCCTAAAAGGCTCTCTGCAGGTCTATAGATGTTCTGGTCACTAGCTGTTGGCGCACTAGCTTTACTCTATTTGCGTAAATTCGGTAAATCAATGTGCATGCGCTGCACGCAAAAATAAAATAATTCATTCAAAGGCAGAGGAGAGGCTTTGCCCATCCTAACATTTGGAGGGGAAATCCCAATCAGAAGTTTGTTTGGGACAAATGGTAAAGTTTATCTGGTATTGTGAAGACTTGACATTTTCAATCATAACCACCCCGACAAACTTGAAGACTGATCTGAGCTGCCCTGGTAATATCAAACATGCTTGAATCTTACTATCTAAATATTCACCTCCACTTCTCGCTGCAGTGTACAGCTTATATTGACCCCGTCTCCAGCCACAGCTTTACCTAAATTGTTTTTATTTTCAGCTCATATTAATACATGTTGGATCATCTGTTCCTGTGAGATTAGGGGATCATGACATCAAGACTCAGCAGGATAATCTGTTGTATTGTGTGATATCCCCTCCTAGTCTAATCGTCTAGTGTGAACATATTTACGACAAAGACAAATCTGAAATCTGTTGTGATGCAATACTTTTTCAAAATGGGTTAGGATTTTTTTGTTTCCCCAGCCAAAGCAAACTGTCAATTTAGTATTTGTTACATTATTCTAACATATTTGCAATTTCTTCAAGTGTTACCAAAAACCAATGTCTTTCATTGAAATACTTTATATGGAGTGTATAACATGCAATAAATTATGTATATTCATGCTTATACTTTTCTCTGCAACTTAAACGGTGACAACAGGTGAACTCTGGCTAATTGCAGGTGAAGGTGCAAGATGAAAGACTAGGCCCATGTGGCCCACTAGTAGTAGACACCTGTGTGCAAAATGGTGTCCAGGTGTAGGACACTTTTATAATTTATTAATCTAAAAATCTAAAACTTAACCAATAGTAATATATTTTTCTCCCTCTACTCACTATTCTGCCAGTTACTAGTCATTATTGAAATTGTACTATTTGCTATACAAGTTCTAAATTCTCAGCTATCCTTTTAGTGTTTTGATACCACAACTGTGCGACATAACTCCTGGCCTGTGCATTTTGGGACACTGAGTAAAGTAATTTTCATAAAGTGAAAGCGGGCTTCTTCCTTTCCCTAACTTCCGCTTTGAGTCTTCATGGATACAAATGTATTCCATGCTCCCATAATTCTTTGCGTGATTACGTGCTATCCGCTTGTATTCTATTATTAACTTGTATTCCTATAGCGTTATGCCTAGTCTTTCGGTTGTCTTGTCTTAAAAGGTTCGCTGCTTGCTCAAGCTTAACGGGATCAACAAAATCTACCTCATATTTCTTAACGTTTGGCTGACGGAACTAGAGGACGACCAGGAAGTGCCGGCCGGAAGAGAGTCACATGTAGCATCAGTTGTGTGGAAATAATACGAAGTGAGTTTGCAAAAATGTAGCTGTAATGTTACTTCTCTTTGAGTTTAAAAGTCAGCAATCTTATCTAGATTTACTCGAATGGCTGTCAAGTATTTTGGTCGCTATCATTTAGAGAAATGTAATAACTAATATCGAGCTTGCTAATCATTGCGATTATAACTGTTTTCCCTGTCACAGCGCACACTGTCATTAAAACAGCGCGTTAGCCAGGTGGTGAGATGCTACAGAGATTTAAATCCCATTTACTAATGGTATATGTCACTTGACATTAACACTTTGTCTATCACAAGAGGAAAATATGTCTGTATATGTATATATCATACCAGTGATTTGGCAGAGGCAGGGAAACTAAATTGGAAGTGCCACTCATGTTATTTCAATATATAATACTAGTGTGATACTCTATCATCCCCCTGGGGAAGTTCTCTTTTCACTTGCCTCGATCCTCGGGTCAGAGCACAGGTTCAGCTACAGAACAGCACCAGTGGAGCTGGTAGGGATTCAGTGTCTTATTTTTCTTGTCTTACATTATATGTGTCATTCCTGGTTCATTGGTTACTATATGCTGAAGAAGGGACATGGAAATGGGATGACAATCAACATAGGTCACAAACAAAAGTACAGTGTGAAATCCACTGACACACCAGGATGCCTTTGGTGTTTTTTCTCTAACTACAGCTCTAAGAGTTATCCCTCTAGAAGACAGTCTAAAAATCTTTAGCTCTATTATTGGTAACACTTCAGCAGCTGCAAAATGTAACTTTTCTAGTCTTTGTGCTGTCAGCTTCAGACAATCCTACATAAAGTAACTGGCAGTTCAGCTATGGCTGTAGTGTTGCTGCAGTCCAGTAACTATCATTAACTACATTTCCTGATATGAAACTAGCTATCCTAGCACTCTGACCATCGGTGTGTCTGATAGAGGAACTCAAGATGCTGTTGTCAGCAGGTTTGGAGGGGGGCGTGGCCTTTGTCCTCTCATAAAACAGCTTGGAGCAGTTAGCAGAGTCTCACACTGTCTTGCCTGTTAATCCCACAGCTGCTTTTGCTGGCAAAGATGGCTCATCTTTCACCACTTTTCAAGTACGTGGATGAACACCAGGAGCTTTACATCGAGGTGAGCTCTTTCTACTGTATCCATTATTAGCCTAAGTTTGACTGTGGTATTATTTCAGCTTGTTGCACAATGTAGAACCACTATACCTCATTGTTGAATAAAATCGTTAACTAAAGATTAAGAGTTCAGAGTCAAGTCGTGATTTACTTGAGTATATTTATTTGCAATAGCTGAGCGCCCAGGAGAGATCCACACACAGTATAGGGCAGGGCTACTCAACTTTACATAGCTCAAGGGCCACACAGCAAGATACAGCTGTGTCAAAGGGCCGCAACGCGTCATATAAAACTATTTTGTAGTGTTATTTCAAGCCACATGGATATCAAATGATTAAATGACAATAAGTAGGCTTTATTCATTAAATGTAAAAGTGTTAGATTGCTGTTGCAATAAATCACAAGAATGTTTAATAACATAAATATAGGCATACTAAATTGAAATCAGGTCTGAGTATATCAAATTACCCCAGATGGATATGTAATTCCAAGTCAATGTGATAGCTATCATGGTGATGTGAACGTTTGCCCGTTTTGGTTCTGCTATTGTTCTCTGGCAAAGAAGGCAGATTGGTTTGTTATTTACCTCAACAAAAGCAAATTCTTCCTCCCATGTTTTTTGAAATAATCTGTTCATCAGAAATGTTACGTTTTGCCGGTTTTGCCGGTTTTGCCATGACTTGAGAGTAGGCTAGGCTAGACTTCCTGCACAGTTCGGGCTTTCACATGATCCGCGTGTTGAGTAGCGCGGGTATAGGGTATACAGATCTCTGAAGAAAGAGTCAAGTCAAAACATCACCTGCATAGATAATAATGTGACTAAACATTAGCAGTTCCTTCAGACGCAAAACTAAATGATGGAGAACAGTCAAACATAGGAAATAATAGTCATAGTAAAAGGTTGACCTAAAGAATATATAGTGAATGGTTGACCTAAGGAATGCTAAAAAAATCATTCAAAATGTGAATATTGATCAGAATCATTCTTGTTTTGTATCGTGCAAAGCGCCTGGCCCAATGGGTGGGAGTCCAGAGCGTGTCGGCTTGGCCCGAGAAGCGTGGGGAGATCAAGAAGATGATGGAGATGGCAGCCAAGGACATTGAGAGGCTGGGAGGCACAGTGGAGGTGGTGGACATCGGCAAGCAGAAGGTCAGAGTGTGGCGTGTGCTGTTCTGCTTGCTTTTGTAGCCTGTGTGTGTGTTTATGCTTATGGCGATTTGAGGTTATGCATTTCAGTCCATTTTACATTGAGGTACATCACCTATTTCTCTGATTAATTTATTGCTTTGCCTTTCTAATCTATGTTGTGGGGATCACCCTGCTTTAAAAACAGGAATTTAGCCAATGTAACGGGCCGAATCATAACCATTCCTCATCCAACCTAGCCTGTTGTTTTCCTTACTGTTGAGTGGGCTTTCCATTATATAGTCCTGCTATTTTTATTTATATTTGAATTGTATGATAATATCACCTTTACATAGTCTTGTGCTATTTGTCTTCTTCTGACTGAGCCTTAATGGTTCCAGCAGTGCATGCCTTCATTGTAGCTGATTAATTCTCTTTCCTTTTTTATTTTAAAATGCCACATGACTTGAGAGAAGTACCCTACAAATGTAGTTATTTATAGTTGTTATAACTATTGGCCATGCAGCTTCACTCTGGAGAAGAGATCCCCCTGCCACCCATTGTCCTGGGGCGTTTGGGGTCAGACCCAGGCAAGAAGACTGTGTGTATCTACGGTCACCTTGATGTCCAGCCAGCCAATATTGACGATGGCTGGGATACAGAGCCTTTTACTCTGGTGGAGAAAGACGGTGAGAGCAAACCTCTTGGGATTATGTCCAAAATAAACTGAGGTTGTTTAGTTATGGTTTGACTGTTTGGGTGTGGCTGAACTGTAAATCGAAAGCATCAACATTTATTGGAAAGTATTGAGGGTGACTGGAATGTTGTGTGGCTGGAATAGTAATTCAAAAAGTTAAAGTTTTGTTTTTCTGTTCTCAGTCTTCAATGGAATGTTTACAATCTCTCTCAGGGAAGAGAAGTTGTTTTTATCATTATTGCCTATGAGTAGTTTGTTGTTCAAATGTTGATTTAGCATTCTGATCATATCTTAGTTTGTTACAAATTTCCAAAGTCCATTTTAGTTACCTCATGTCTTCCTGTAGGGCAGAGCTATCGTCTCACTTACTTCTTATCTGTGTGTTTTACAGGTCAAGTGCAAAACCGTAATGTTTTTTAATGTGTCAGCACCAATTAAGCAGGTCATATTTCTTGTGCACAGTAGGAAAGGCAGTTTGGATTATGATTAGTAATGTGAAAGAATGGATTACCGTCATAATCATATTCCCAAACATTTGGCTTTGTGTGCAAATTCACTTCTGGTGACATCAGGCTATGGTTGGGCAACCTTTCACCGCTTTCATTTTTGGTCTTAGTCTTGTGTTCTTTCTGGTGACAGTCAGCTGACAGAAAGCACCATATCCTCCTCCTCCCCCATTTTTTCCGGTTCACCTCAGTTTCTATTTGTGTCATGTTTTACAAGCTAGTTGGTTGGTTAAGAAAGAAAGAAAGAAAGAAAGAAAGAAAGAATGAATGAATGAATGAATGAATGAATGAATGAATGAATGAATCCTTTATTAGTCCCCAGAGGGGAAATTCTTTTTTTTGCACACCCCTGACTAGAGACACACACACATATCACCCCACGCACATGCAATACAGGTCAGACGACCACACCTGGAGCAGTTTTGCTCAAGGGCACTTCGGCAGTGTTGGTGGGCACACCCTCTCTAAACGCTAGGCCAACCTGCCGCCCCAGGCATAAGACACCACCATAGATCTGCCTTCCACTTCACATCAGAAAGAAGAGAGTTTCTAATGCTCACCTTTACTACTCCTCCATGATTTCCTGTGTGAAATGTTAAATAAAGATATAAATAAAAAGATTGGAAGGTTGATTCTTCCTCTGTTTGCAGGGAAACTCTATGGAAGAGGTTCGACCGATGACAAGGGTCCAGTGTTGGCCTGGTTTAATTGCATTGAGGCCTACCAGAAGATCGAGCAGGTAAAGTTCCCACCAGTCACCACAGGATCTGTGTAGTTTCTAAACTTAAGATGTGGTCTGGAAGTAAGGGCACTGAAGAAGCCCACACCACTACCTTGGGTGCCCTCTGCCAGGTATGCTTTACTTGATGTGGATTTCAGGATGTGAAGAGATTGAGATATCCACTGTTTCAGAAAAAAGTGACACCTACTCGAAATTAAAGCATGTGATGATGCTTTTCAAAGGATGGTGGGTAGCTTAATTCCATGGCATTTTGGAGATTAACTCAATATACCATCTGTTTGTTAAAGTACAATGCTGATTTGTGTTGTCAGCAGGATCGGTGGCCAAAGGTCTCTGGGTAAAATAGGTGCTCCTGTGGCATTTCTTATCACATCCAAGATTTAATGATTGAACCGAGTTACCTCACCTCATGATTTGAACCCTAATGACCAGGCAAAAGCGGACTGGTTGGCATTGTGACTAGGGAGATTGCTCTACCAGATCCAGGGGTGCTCTTCTGTAACTGACCCTGGACTTTGACATGACAAAGCATATAATTATTAATGATATAGCAAAATTAATAGCAGTGGTTTAAAAAAAATGCTGGACTAGTTGGAGTGAACTGTAACATCCACAAAATCACTTTTTTTTCTTTTCACGTTTTTCAGACAAGGCAAGGTTTTTATGACCTTCATGTTACTTGCCCAAATTCCTAAGCTTGTCATAGCCACAATTATTTTTCACCATAATGTAGACTAGATGATTTCATAGCACTTCTGTCTAATTGAAAAGTGAAAAAGTTTTTATATACTACATAAAGGCAAATTGATACAGGCTCCATCTTTGAACCAAAAACATACCAAACTGTGACCTCACTACTGAGGTACATACTGACCTGTGACTTCCACCCCAGTTAAATGAGAATAAATGTCTAAGGGTTTAAGTTATCAGTCCCGCTTCAAAATCATCCTGCTCCTACATCAGAGCTTCAGGACTGGGATGTACAACTTGAGCTGTTTTTCTTCCTACTGATTTTACATTTCACATTTCCTATTTACTATATAACCTATAAAATAAAACAACCAAAGCATTGTAGGTATTTGGCATCATGAAGTTCCCCTGGAATATTAGTTTGGCACGGATAAAATAAGTTTTCATATCACTTGCGACTCCAACGTGTGAGGTTGTTAGGCATAGTGAGGCCTTGTTGCAATATTTGTGGGATTTTTCCACCCATTTTTCTTTTTTCCTCGATCAGGAGCTTCCCATCAACATCAAGTTCTGCTTTGAGGGGATGGAGGAATCTGGGTCTGAGGGCCTGGATGAACTGATCTTTGCTCGTAAAGACACCTTCTTTAAAGATGTAGACTACGTCTGCATCTCTGACAACTACTGGCTGGGCAAGACCAAACCCTGCATCACCTATGGTCTTAGAGGGATCTGTTACTTCTTCACTGAGGTAGAGTCTTGTTCTAATGCTGCTTACATTTTGGTTTAACATACTTGTAATGTAATTAATAGGATTGACAAGTGATTTGTTTTTTTTTGCAGAGCATGCATAATCAAAGCAAAGATCTAGGCTTACTGTATACATGCACTGTTTAGAGCATTACACTGATGTACTACAGCTTTTTATGACATTGTGTTTTGATATGGTATATTTAAATTACTATTTTTTTAAACCCTAGCTGGAGTGCGGTGGCAAGGATCTACACTCGGGGGTGTTTGGTGGCTCTGTTCACGAAGCCATGACCGACCTCATTGCACTTATGGGCAAGTTAACCCATTTATTGAAGAATAGCCTCATAAAGCTCAGTTGAATGCAGTCTCAAAGGTTATCACTGATGACAAAATTGTATTCCTCTGAACTGTTCCAGGGAGATTTAACCATGTGTTTGTCTCCCGACCTAAACAGGCACCTTGGTGGACAAGAGGGGGAAGATCTTGGTTCCAGGGATGGACGACGATGTGGCCCCCCTGACGGAAGAGGAGAAGCAGCTCTATGAAAAGATTGATTTTGACCTGGAGGAGTACTGCCTAGACGTTGGGGTTGGAAAGCTGCTGCATGACACCAAGGCGAGGAGTCACTGCAATATTGTAACACAGAACTGGGAGATTGAAATGTGTTGCACTTTTCTGGATTGCTGTAAAGATAAATAGCAATTAATGGTTATTGTTCTTTATTTTGTCTGTAGGAGAAAATCCTAATGCACCGTTGGCGGTACCCATCTCTTTCTCTCCATGGTATTGAGGGTGCTTTCTCCGAAGGAGGAGCCAAGACTGTTATCCCCCGCAAGGTCATCGGCAAGTTCTCCATCCGCCTGGTCCCTGACATGGACCCCAAAGTTGTGGAGAAGCAGGTAGCTTTTGAAATGTCAAATATTCATTGTCCATATTGATAAAATGTAAATCAACCTAGAATTCTCTCTTTTGGTTGTACACCGGTGAACAGAACATGGCTTAAGGCTGGGGTTTGGAAATGATTGATTAAACATACTCAACAGTGAACGGCAGCAAGATTAGTCTCCGTTGCAACAGAGAACATAACGTGATCTAATAAAGGCCAATTCAAAGTAGATATCGCAAGTCTTTTGTGATGTGTATATCGCAGAAGTTCATATTGCGATGACTATAATAAAACAATACATTGTGCAGCCCTAGTTTAGAAGTCAGAACATCTCACATTTGTCCTCAGAAATATTGTTACAATCTTTTTCTTTGTTTTTGCTAATATTATTTTTCTTGTCTTATCAAGGTCATCGGTCATCTGCAGAAGAAGTTTGCTGAACTGGAAAGCCCTAACAAACTGAAGGTATACATGGGCCATGGGGCCAAGGCCTGGGTCTCCGACTTCAACCACCCCCACTACATGGCTGGTCGAAAGGCCATGAAGACAGGTACAGAGGATGAGAGATAGAACAGCAATAAGATGGCTAGAGAAAAAGAGTTTTGATCACTTTACTTTATTGAATGATCCCCTGTCATGGAGGCATCCGTTAAAGAAAGAGGGGATGGATACAACTATGCAAATATTACTTTTCTATTCCAGCCTATTCTTCTGTTTTAGTCTTGACCTTTTTTTTTTTATTCATACTGGCTGTTCCTCCCTTTGTCTCCTGCTCTTTGCTGCCTGTAGTATTTGGCGTGGAGCCGGACCTGACGCGTGAGGGCGGTAGCATTCCTGTCACCCTGACTTTCCAGGAGGCCACAGGACGTAACGTCATGCTGCTCCCTCTGGGATCCTCTGACGATGGAGCTCACTCCCAGAACGAGAAACTCAACAGGTTTGCCACAGCACATTGTTTCACTGCTAGAATAAAGCAGCAGGTTTCATATTTTCCACCTTACAGGAATACAGGAAATTGCCCACATTTCTCTGGGGAGGCTTCAAGAATATGATGGGGAGTAGGGCTGAGAAGTGTCTGTTATATTGCATAGGACCCTTGTAATAACAGGGGGAAAAAAAGACATTTGCGTTATTAACTGCTGTCTCTATTGTTGATAGTTCATGTACCAAGATAATTCCTTGTTTGCAGGATCAACAACTGGATCATCCATGTTAGCCCTGTTTTTTCTCTCCGTTTTCAGATCCAACTACATTCAAGGTATCAAGATGCTGGGGGCGTACTTCCATGAGGTTTCCCAGCTGGAATGAATCGACCACTCACAATAAATCTGACATATGCCTTCCTTCACGATCAGAGCTACAGACTTGGTGGTTTGATTTGCTATACACAACTAACCGTTTTATACAGCCTGCTTCCTGATAATAAACATTTTTTTTCTTTGTTAATGTTTTTCCTTTTTCAGTAAATCAAAATAAACATAATGTTGTTATTGTTTTAATACGCTCCACAATGTCTTCCCGCAGAGTTCCACACTGCTTTCTCTATTCTATCTCTTATGGTCACTAGGGGGGGAGGGGGGGTATAGGACATTATTAATGTTAATGTTAATGTTTCGAGGAGAACCTGCTACAGAGTCAGAGACCTCAGACTGGGGTGAGAACTCATGTGCCAACAGGACAGTGACTCTAAACAAACAGACATATTAACACTGGAATGAATATGAATATGAATTCAGAACAAGAATATGAAAGTCCTTGAGTGGCCCAGCCAAAGCTCAGACTTTAATCCCATTGAAAGTCTGTGGAATGACTTGAATAGAGCTGTTCAGACGCTCGCTATCCAACTAGAGCATACCTGCAAATTTAGGACAGTGAGAGGTAAGGTAGGTTGAAGGCTTTGTTAAATACACAAATCATGAGTCTAGATGTAAACACTGAAGCTGTCTGATTCATTGACATGGATAGGAAGTTTGGTCCATAAGGGGGAAGGGGCCTGAAGGTTCTGTCTCCAGCGAATTTCTTTAATATACTGGGAATGACCATGAGTCCTGCAGCCTGTGATCAGATGAAAAGGTTTAAATGGTGGGAGTAGGTCATTGATCTAAATTAGGGCAAGGCCAGTTAATGCTTAGTAGATTAGAAGTTGGACTTTGCAGTACTTAATTGCATATCATTTGCTAATAAAGGTGCTATTAGAATCTAACATAAAATCGTATCAATGTGATATGGATAAAAACTGGACCTAGCCCCTCCCCATATCATTGATTTCATTGCCATTTTTTAATCTACAAGAAAGCAATCCAAGTCAAGAACTACTATTAAGAAGTATTGGTAGTTCAGGGACAGTATCTACCAAATAAATTGATTCATAATGAAATTTCCTTTGTCTAAGCATGGGAACAGTGAGAATACCTCTTCCTGCATGTTGCTGTCTACAGTAGCACCTGGCTTATCCAAACCCAAATACTGATTATTTCATTTGTTTATTTAAGCATCCAACTAGGAATGTCTGTGGTTAAGAATCTGCCACAAAAGCAACCTGGGAGTGGAATAATGCATGGGAATTTGCACAAAGTTTTATCCTACCGTTTGTATTTTAGACACAAATGCAATAGGCTCATTGACACACGGGAGATTCGAGTTATTTTTACATTAACTTTTTTACATTCATTTTTTCCAACAATCATCTTTGTCCCTCGTGTTGTCAAAACTATCAGAGGCTACTCTGAATTGCTACTCATCAAAGTAGAAAGCGAAGCGACAAGACGTGGGGGATTGTGTGTTTTCATCAGAGAGCCAGATAGGGGGATGGACAGGAAGAACCTGGCAACACAGGCTGTCATTTCTCCAGCGCGCGAAAATCATAAACAACACACACACTGCGGAAGTCCTGCAGTACCGCTAACGTTGTTACACTCCATACAGATGGTTACTAAATTAGCACATTAAAGGTTCCGCTACCGGTAACAATAACAGCGTAACGCTACTTCAGGATACAACTGAATGAATGAAGCGATGAAGGGCCTCGCTAAATAAACTGACATGAATTATTGAAGTGAAGTTAACCGTTAGCTAACGAGAGGAGCGACACCGCAGTCATGGATCGGTACAACGAGGTGAAGGTTCTTCTAAAAAACTGGGAGCAGACTTTTGTCCAAGAACACCAAAGGAAACCCAACAAGGTAACGTCAGGAAGTTAACATTAGTTAGCCCGACTAACGTGAACTCACTATAATCCAGCGACAAAGGGAATAGGACGAGGTTAGCATTACTTGGAATAACAGAAATGGAAGGTTTTAACGTTAGTGCTGTTCTACTCTAATCTAATAGGTTTTATTCTATTCCAAAGTTGAACATACAATAGCAATGATAGCTATAGTCTTTGAATAAACATTAGACAGTATACTAGCATGTATTCATGCTGGCTGTAACTTATTTAGCGTAGCTATGTCTACTTCATGTACTCTCTTCATGTTTTCCCTGGTTTTGGATAAGATGGTCAGTTGCCAGTAGTGGTGGGTTGTGTGGGATGTGTGCGAGGGTGGGGGTTTGAAGAATCACAACTTCAAATATAAGGCTATTGGATGGAAAGGACACTTTGATACTGATACACTATGATATTGGGAAATATAATCCAATATGGTGCATTGAACCTTTTCCTGAAAGTTGGCCAGAAACACACTTAACATGGAAACATGGAAAATCCGTCTTTGGTCCTGTCCACCTACCACTGAACAACGGCTGCCTTTAGACAATGAATGAGCTTGTTGTCCAATTCTGTTGCACATAATTATACACACACACATATGTATATATATAATTATAATAATTTGTATACTAGATTTTTTTAAAATATTTGTACTCTTCAAATGAAAGCTTCCTGTCAGTGTGTTTCCCTGTTTATAATTATAGGTTGGATATTACACATTGTGTTCTCTCTGTTCCAGGAGGACATTGACCAAGCCCCAGAAGAGACTAAGAGTAAGTACAGTTTAAAAACTGTAGTTTGATAACTAGAACATAGTTGTAAGTTAATCAGAAAATACGATAAATACATAGATAAACAGATATATAACTGGGTCCAAAGTGGCAATTTTCCTCCCTGGCTGTTCTCAAGCATAAATGATTATTTTAGGGACACAGGAATGTTATGTTGTGTGTTTGTATTCCAGCGCTGTATAAGGAATACCGCAGTTTAAAGCAAGCCAAAGAGAACAGCAACAGTACCAATGGCACCACCGGGCACACTGACCAGTACAGATCTACAGCTGAGATCAATACAGCCCAGAAGGTGTGTGTGTGTGTGTGTGTGTGTGTGTGTGTGTGTGTGTGTGTGTGTGTACATATTTTTGTGTCTATGAATGTATTCATAATAAGAAGTGGGCAAACATGATAGTATGGCAACACAGACAAATTTGTCAGTTAGTCTTGTGACAAATTGAAGAAAGGGGGTGGGGCAGGGGAAGAGGCAGGTGGAATAGAAAAAACATGCTGAACTGTCAGGGGGCCAGTAAATAAGATTTTACTAGATACTACCTGCAAGTATCATATCAGTGCCGATCTGGCTCCTAGGTACTCTTACTCGGATCTTACTCTCCTATCTCTCTGTCTGTGTGTCTATCCATTCAGGACTCAGGGTCTTGGGGTTCCCATCTGAATCGCAGCAGGCTGCCGGTGGCCTCTCCCAGCCTGACGCCCCCAGGACAGAGACAGTCTCCAGGCCTCAGCCCAGTACTATGGCATGAAGCTTAAAAACAACCTGGCCACACTCGCTAAGGTGAGAGAGAAGAGGGGTATCTCTGAAAACATGCTCTTAGGGAAACTGAATAGACACAGGTACATTGAGCTCTTTGTTTTTTTTAATATTTTGTTGTCATTCATTTTGTTTGTCCAGGAGAGACCTGTCTCATTGAAGAAGTCTTTGACTCCTGGCCGGACGCCCCTCAAGTCCTGGAAAGACAGAGAGACTGGGCAGACAAACAGCCCTGCTGCTGGCACTCACACAACCACATCCATCCACACCGGGGCCAAGCTGGCTCATCCCAACCCCTTCTCACCAAGGTAATTAAATGGAAGAAGGTATTTTTCATAGTAGCTATGTATCCCATAATTCTTTGTATTTAATGTTGAATTTCATACTTATTTCCTTGACAACACTGCCAAAAGTTGTACTGCAGTCATCTTACGTTACCCAGCCAAATGACCATTTAAGAAGGCTTAGTAGAAATGTCCAGTTTACCCGTTCAAGTTTTATGTGACCCCTCCTTGTGATTGTTTATAGAAGAGCTCAAACCTGCCCAGGACCCCTGGCTGAAGAGACACTCTGTCCACTGGAGCTTGAAGAACCATTTCAACCATTTGAATCTGACAGCAAGTCTGAACCAGCTAATCCCACCGATGGTTGTATCACTAGTAATAATAGTGGTAATAGTAGTATTGGGATGGGTATTAGTTGTGGTAATCAAAATGCTTCTGGTTTAGCTCTCTCTCCAGCCACATCCTTTGCCCCGGTCCCAGCACCATCTCCCCCAGGAAATATAGGAACTTTAAGAGGAGATGTAGGAGCTTCAGGAAAATTAAATGAAAGTATAGGAGCTTCAGGAGACATGAAAGGAGATGTTGAAACTTTAGGAACTTTACAAGGAGGTATAGGGGGTACAGGTGCCGGAGCTTTGGGGAGCTTACCCGAAGGCAGGCAATATTGTAAAGGTTTCAGAGGAGGAATAGGAGGCGCAGGCGTTGGAGGCAAGCCCTCTCTTGTTAGCAGGCTGAGTTTGGTGAACAGAGACTGGCTGGAGAGGTGTCAGGTATTTGGAGAGGTGGAGGAAGGGGAGAAGCCTGGAGCAGGCAACAAAGTGATAGAACTGGAGAGAAAAGGAGGGGAAAGAGGAGAGGGAGAGGGGGGAAGAGAAGCAGAAGTACGAGGGGTAGGAGAAAGGGAAGGAGAAATAGGAGGAGATGAAAGGGGAGGAAAAAGAGAAATGGAAGGAGAGGAAGTGTTGGAAAGAAAAAGGGTAATAGGCTTGGGAAGAGATGAAGAGTCGAAGACCTGTACTAGGGACAAAATAGGCAGCAATGCTACACCTAAACCTGCTGCACACCGCACTAGAAAAGACATAGGAGGAGCAGAAGAGAGAGAGATGGAGGAGGGAGGTGGGGAGATTGAAAGAGGACAGATGCCCCCTCCAATACCAGAAGATGATGGCGAGACTAAGCCCGAAACCAAAGGTGCAAAGAAAAGAGGGAGGAAGAGGCAGAGAGAGGGAGAGAACACGGGAGGAGAGTTGACAGAAGAGGGAGGGGTGAAGAAGAGGCGGAGGAATGCCAAAAAGAAGGAGGAAAGCTCTGATGTAAACCCTAACCCAGCCCAAGAGGGAGGGAGGAAGAGGAGAGCCAAGAAGGGAGAGAGTGAGGGAGAAGAGGAGAAGGAAACCAGGGTACCAGATAAGGTAAGGCAGGTTTCTTTCTTTCTTTCTTTCTTTCTTTCTTTCTTTCTTTCTTTCTTTCTTTCTTTCTTCTTCAAAAGTATTGATTATTTTTCTTGTCAAGGTTCCCCAGGAGAACTTGTTAGGAGAAGTGGAGGAGGAACTTGGAACCAAAAGATCCCGCTACTCCCAGCCTATCAGAGCCACGTGAGACCAACATCTTCTGTCCAAAGCCCCTATGATGCACAATACCAATAATTCAGTTTCAGAATATAACAGTGTTGTTTTTAGCTGATTGGATTATTTACTGGTAAGATTGTTTACAGTAGTTTCTGATTGGTTACATCCTAGAAGATTTCTGTCCTTGTGGCGCACACAGATTATCTTCCTGCTTCCTTTCATGCAGCATAAAAACTTGGAGACTGTGATGACGTTTGTCTATAGGGATGGCAAATATAAAGTTGTTCTACAAAAACAGGATATGTGATCAGATTAACCTGCAATCTTTTCTGTACTACGATTACATTTTATTAGTAATTGTCTACCATAGCCAATATTGTCAATGTCAGTAAAAGTACTCTATTGATTACTTATGTAAAATAATTGCTTTATTTGGACAGAACCTCGAAAAACTCAGAGAGTAACTTTGTGAAGATTAACCTGAAGAAGAAATCTCACGTTAAAGGATATGCATTGAGAGGGGCTGCTCGACGCAAACAGGTAAGTAAGTGTGTATGCGTGTGCGTGTGCGTGTGCGTGTGTGTGTGTAAAATGTGGACATGTTGGATCCCTGAACCCCTACCTGCTCATTCATTGTAAGTTGACAAATTCTGTGTGTGTGTGTGTGTGTGTGTGTGTGTATACATTTCAGCTGTACATGGAGAAGTTTCAGCTGAAAGGGGAGCGTTTTGGTGGCGGTGGTGGGTTTTTTGGCAGAGGGAGGAGAGGGGGCTTCAGAGGGGGCTTCAGAGGGGGCTTCAATCGCCAAGGTGATACCTGCTACAAGTGTGGAGGCACAGGACACTGGGCCTTCGACTGCAAGGGACGAGGTAAGAGAGAGAGACACACATAAGGATGCAGTACATGCAGTACATACAGGCACAAGTAAGCACAAACAGTTTATGGTCTAATCTGTTCAATTGTGGTTTGGCTTCCATAGAGTGCGTTGTTTTGTCAGTTCGTCACACCTCGTCATGTATTACCCAAACTTATTCCTCAGCTTTAGCTTGAGCATCAACTCTGAATTCTTGGTATTGATAACACCAAATGTCTCTGACCTCTGTTTTGTAGCCCCTCCCCCTCCCACTCCTGTGTCTGAGGACCAATCGGCTGTAGAAGAGCCATTTGAACTGCCCACTCTGGAGGAGGTTGCCAGGGCAACAGGAACCCTGCGATCCCAATCGCTGGGTATGTCTGTTGAGTTTACCGGCTTCCTTATGAGCACGCTGCTTACTTTGCTGGCTTACCTGTTTTTTGTAAATACTTTGTTCCCCACTTTCTAAATAAATTAAATTCATATTTAAGTTTTGGGATAATTGCTGGTATATGTGTGCGTGTGTGTGTGTGTGTGTGTGTGTGTGTGTGTGTGTGTGTGTGTGTGTGTGTGTGTGTGTGTGTGTGTGTGTGTGTGTGTGTGTGAATCCTATTGTGTTTGCGTATTCCAGTGGCTCCTCCCAGTGACAAAAAGGAGCAGCAGGAAGTGGATGGCAAACACAACGATGAGGTGTTGTTGAACGTGATTCGTCCTGACTATGAACGCCCCGCCCCTCCACCACCCCTGGAACCATTATATAGTCTGGGAGACGATGGAAAAGTCCAGGGTAAACACACAGTACACTGAATGCATATGTTATGATATAAATGCATATATACATGTATATGTTTGTACAGAATAAGTAAAAGTAAACATTCACATGCACAAAAATGAGTATTAATAAACTTGTGTGTGTGTCTGTGTATGCGTAGCAACACCTGCTGAAGTGTATGCGGCTCTGAGAGACTTTGGCTATCAGTCATTTAGACCAGGACAGGAGGAAGCCATTATGAGGATACTGTCAGGTATGTACACACACACACACACACCACACATACCACACATACCACACACACACACACACACACACACACACACACACACACACACACACTGTCTCTGTCAGTATTTATGCTTGTTTGTCTGTCTATATTTATGCCTGCTCGTCTGTCTCTCCCTCCCCCTCTCTCTCTCTTTGTCTCTCTAGGTCTCTCTACTCTTGTAGTGTTGTCGACAGGGATGGGTAAATCGTTGTGCTATCAGCTCCCAGCCTATCTGTACGCTCAGCGATCGAAATGCATAACATTAGTCATCTCACCTCTGGTTTCACTAATGGATGACCAGGTACACACACAAAATCTGGGCATAATGAAGTTCAAATCTTCCTCACTTTGACACTTTGAACGGTGATGCAATTAACAAATCCTGTCATGAATGTCTCTTTTGTTTGTGTGTGTGTGTGTGTGTGTGTGTGTGTAGCTGTCTGGCCTGCCAGGTAATCTAAAAGCAGCCTGTATCCACTCCAACATGACCATGAAACAGAGAGAAGCTGCTATAGAAAAGGTAACATACACAATGTATGTTGAAACGTGTTAAACATATTGAAATGAACAAGCACCACATGTTTGATTCCTTAATAGAATTCTGATTGGATCAATTCAGAGTGTGTGCTCCTCCTTCTCTCTGTTCATCCAGGTGAAGTCAGGCCAGGTGTGTGTGTTACTCCTCTCCCCGGAGGCCCTGGTTGGTGGCGGTGGTTCAGGTTCAGGCTGTCTGCCCTCTGCTCAACAGCTCCCTCCTGTGGCCTTCGCCTGTATAGATGAAGCTCATTGTGTCTCAGAATGGTCACACAACTTCAGACCCTGCTACCTAAGGCTCTGTAAGGTGAGTATTTATGTGTTCTTGGACTCGTGTTGTTTTTGTGGTGTGTTGTGCACCAGATTATTTGTGACTTGTTCCTTCCATCAAACACTAAGCCGACTGGGCTGCAGGGTTTCTAGTGTTTAGAGAATCTGTCCTTCAATTGGAGGAACTAGATTCAAGCCCTGTTGAAGTTTCCTTGAGCAAGACACTGGATCCTTACCATCTCCAGGTGCACTGTTCTGCAGCTGAACCTGCAATCTGACCTCCCTGAAGAGGGGCAAGTGCAAAGGGAATACAAAGAGAATTGTTTTTGATGACTGCCCTATTCAAAAAGTTATTCTACACAAATTGACAGGGAAATGTGTCATTGCCAAATTACTCATTTTGTAGAGTACTTGTGAATTCACACCTCAAAGTGGGGAAACGTATGGGAGCCAGCCATGTTTTTTTTCTCCTGTTTGTAAGTGATAGCTGAAATATTGACATTACCTGCCTGTCAGTAACCAATCATGTAATAGCAGTGCTGTACATCCTTCCAGTCGCAGCAACACTGTTGGTGCTACAGCTAGCGGTCGGCTAACTCCAACCGAACAAACATGTATGTGTGTTTTGTAGGTACTAAGGGAGCGTTTGGGAGTGCAGTGCCTGCTGGGACTCACTGCTACAGCCACACTGTCCACTGCTCTGGACATAGCCCACCATCTGGACATCAGTGATCAAGAGGGCATCGCAGTCAGATCTGCCGCAGTGCCTCCTAACCTGCAACTGTCTTCGTCCATGGACAGGGAAAAAGATCAGGTGTGATCAGCGTGTTTCTGTTATGGCATGACCAATACAAGATATATCTGTTGGATCTGTTTGGAATCCAGTGTCTGTGTTTTCGACATCATGTTGGATCTAGATGAACAATGTCTCACTCACTCACTCACTCACTCACTCACTCACTCACTCACTCACTCACTCTATCTCTCTCACACACACACACTCTCTCTCTCAGGCTTTAGTATCGTTGTTGAAAGGCGATCGTTTTGGATGTCTGGACTCCATCATTGTCTACTGCACCAGGAGAGAGGAGACTGTTCGTGTGGCAGCACTGCTCAGGACCTGCCTGCAGGGGGTGCTAGTGAAAGAAAACAGCCAAATCAGCAGCCAGAAGCAAAGCAACCCTATAGGGCAGAAGAAGAAAGAAATGGGTCAGGGGAGATATGTTATGTTTCTATTTTTAAGTTATCAAAATTAATATTGGTGCTTATTTTGCTTTACTAGATGTTTTAGAAAGAGTGAGATGGGGTGGGGTGAAAAAACATCAACATCACGAGATTTGAACCTACAGCATGATGTGGAGTACATGATATGGAAGGTTGTTATATTGCAATTACTCAAAAAGCATTTACCCCACTTGACACTTGCGCTTCCTCTCTTTTTCACTCACTCTTTTCTCTCTCTCTTTTTTTCCCCGATATTTAGCCCGCAAGAAGATCCGTAAGCCGTTAAAATGGCAGGCTGAGTCGTACCACGCCGGCCTGTCTGCGTCGGAGCGCCGTCGCGTCCAGAACAACTTCATGTGCGGGGAGCTTAGAGTCGTGGTGGCTACTGTGGCCTTTGGCATGGGCCTGGATAAATCAGACGTCCGTGGTATCGTTCACTACAACATGCCCAAGGTTGGTAGCGGAGCAATCAACGTCGCTACTGACTTTGTTAACGTATGGATGGGATTCAGGATCCATCCATCCATCTATCTATATCTATTATGGGATATTTATATTCTCGTATTGGTAAATGTTGTTTCAGAGCTTTGAGAGCTACGTTCAGGAGATTGGGAGGGCAGGGAGAGACGGAGAACCGGCCCACTGCCATCTCTTCCTGGACCCTGAGGTGAGTCTTTATGTACATTTATTCAGGCAAATTTGCTTTATGTTTACAGTAAATAAAAGTAAATTGGATTTAATAAAAGTAAGGTTAATTCAATGTTGTTGTTGGCTGCATTTGAGAAGTCCTTTCAGAACCAGTTTCTATCCACATCCTGTATAGTGCCTCACATCATATTTTCATTCTTCTTCTTGCCTAACCATATCACACTCACAATGATGCAACAAGGTAGAAATGTATTTACTTACACACAGGTCAATTCTGCCAAACATTTTTCCTGCTAACTTGTTTTCTATCTTTTTGTCTTTCCACTATATCTGTCTGTCTGCCTACAGTTTATCGCCTATATGTTCCAAATATAGATTAATTATTGTGTGTGTGTGTGTGTGTGTGTGTGTGTGTGTGTAGGGTGGGGACCTCCATGAGTTGCGCCGTCATATCTATGCAGACACAGTGGACTACTACACAGTAAAGAGACTGGTCCAGAAAGTCTTCCCTCCCTGTAAATGTCGACAGATACACCAGAAACAACAAGACCTTGCCAAGGTAACTCTCCCTGTGTGTGTCTGTCTACCTGTCTGTCTGTCTCTAGGTGACTGTGGGTGAGAGACTGTGGTATGAAATGCATTTACTTATTGCAAATGTCGGCAGATGCATAAGAAACCATAACAACTGAAACAGCTTTCAGACCAGAGGACACGAAAGCTTTCCATTGAAACCAGTGTGTATTTGTCTCAGTGTTTGGAGGACGTTGAGGACTCTGAGATGCTGGAGATGATGGATGTGTGTGAACAGGAGAGCAGCTTTAACACCCCTACCCAGCAGGATATGGTACAGTCCACAGACCTTGGCCACCACCAAGACGTACCTTTACCTTCTCCTGCACAGGTAATTCAATGGAAGATGTTCGTTAACATTTACTCATGCACACTGAGAGGGAAGCGCTCTTACAAAAATGCATTTAACAGTGGGGCAAATAAGAAATTAAAAAAAGACACATTTTATGAAGGTGTCCTGTACATGGGAACAGAATTGTGGGTGAAATTAGTGAAAGTCCTTGTTGTTCGTTCCAAGGTGCCATCACCTCCCCATGCAGAGGAGGCACCAATGCAACAGAAAGGAGATGAAAGGAAGGAAGGGGAGGATGAAGAGGAACAGGCAGTTAAACAAGAGGAGGGTAGTGGTTCAGTGAAACACCAGGACGTGGAGGCAACGGGAGCCAGTGATTGGCTGAGGCACCAGGAAGTGGAGAGCAGTGACTGGCCCAGAGAGAGGGTGTGTCACACCCATGAGAGAGCTATTCCCATTCAGCAGACTGTAGAAGCTCTGGACATCACAGAAGAGGGTGAGTGAAAACATACATGTACATGAATACATTGGTAGGTAGTAGCTATTAGGGATGGGGATCTTCAGTCACCTCAGGATTTGATTCGATTTCGATTCATATGATTCGATTACAAAACGATTATCGATGAATTATAGAGTGCTGTCGTGTCTGTCTCTCTGTCTCTCTCTCTGTGTGTGTGCTCTCTCTCTCTCTCTCAGGTGTGGAGACATTGCTGTGCTACTTGGAACTGCACCCCCAGCGCTTTGTGGAGCTTCTCCACTCCACCCTGTCTGTGTGCAAGATCAGCTGCTATGATGGACCAAGACAGCTCCAGAAACTCACTAAAATGTATGAAATATCTTTCAGTCTTTAAGATGGTCTGGTACGATGGACTTAAATAGCTACAGACACATACCAGCAGACATTTAACAGCATCATGCATGTATCCTATAATCAATAGTCCTAAAATCGTTTGTTAAAGGTATATAAATGGTATATAAATGAAAATGTAAATAACATAGTCCTCAAATATTTGAAAATGCAAAGATGTTTCTGCTCTGGTTTGATCTTTTTTTTTTTTTTTACCATGATGACAGCTGCCCTCCGATTTCTGTGATACTGGCTAGAAAGCGGATGGAAGGTGAACGTGTGGAGACGTGCGATTGGCTGGAGTTTGATGTTGTTGAGGTAGCGGATACTATGGGATGGCAGCTTCCTCTGGTGAAGAGAGGACTCAGACAACTGCAGTGGGGCACTAGTAAAGGTGCGTGTGTGTGGGGTGCAAAAAAAACAAAAAAAAACAACTTACAACAAGGTCTTCACACTACATCTGTTCCCGACATTTGCTGCAATTGCATTTTTTTGTGATGAACGTAACACAGGTTCTGCAAACTACACTCAAGTGTGTTGAAGATTACATGATTTTCAGTGTGTGTCTGTTTTTCCATGATATGATACAAATCAAATTCTTTGCTGTGTTAGTGAATGTTAGTTAAACATATAACATAAACATCCATATACTGACAGAGGCACACAAAATATCAAAAATAGAAACTGACCACTGACAACATAGAAAATACTTACATCAGTAAACATTTATGTGCGTGTGTGTGTGTGTGTATCTCAGCTGGTGGTCGTAGCGGTGTCCTCGTTGAATTCTCCTCCCCCTCCTTCTACTTCCGTTCCTATGGCGACCTAAATGATGAGGAGATGGACAGAGTGTGTCAGTTCCTCCATAAACGAGTGCAGGAACAGGAGAAAACACAACTCTACCAGCTGACTGCCTGCTTTAAGGCCTTCCAGAGGTAAAACACACCATTTTAAACTTAAAATATTAAAGGGTGTGTTTGTTTGTGTGTGTATGTTTGACTATTTCTGTCTGTTTCTGTTATGTACATTTGGTGTCTGTCTGTGTGTTCCTTCTGTCTCTGTCTTTATGCTGTCTGCTGCTCCAGTGTTGGGTTCCCTAGTGTGCTGTCCTGCGTAGATGGTTTGGATGAGAGTCGCAGTCTCAAGCTGAAAGGTCTTCTTGCTCAATACTTTGACAAGAGACGAGACCGAGACCACACACTGGCGGACGATGAAGACCTCAACAAATATAAGGTAACACACATGTGCATTCAGGATGATGAGCAGGAGCACTCTCGTGTCTTGTGTGGTCTGAGTATGTAAGTTATTGTTTACAACCTCCCTCATCGTGTGTGTGTCTGTGTGTGTGGCAGCTGTTAGACTGGGAGAATCAGATCAGAGCAGACATGAGGAGTTTTCTTACCAACCGAAGTGATGAGAAGTTCTCTGGAAGAGCTGTTGCTAGAATATTCCACGGCATAGGTGAGAACACACACACATATACACACACCTGATTACATTACCACATAATGTTGTTTTTTTAATCTAATGCACTAGGCAACTATTTTATGAACCTGAACCTATAAAATTGTGTACATTTTGTATGTTCAACAACAACAACTACAAATACAGTGCAAAAACCAAGACCATGTGACTCAAAACGCTATTACAACCAGCACTCACAGCTCACAGCCCTCCATGACAACAGCCCATTTCTATCCAGTCACCACAAAAATTACTCTGAACCACTAGAGGGTGTTGTAGTATCAAGGTCCTTCTACTACTTGTCTTCTTCTACTTCTACTTCTACTACTTGTCTTCTTCTAGTACTTCTCTTCTTCTTCTTCTACTTATCTTCTGTGTTTCTTTCTCTGTATTACTGTGTCTGTGTATCAAAAGTTTAAAAAAAAGTCTGTGTTTCAGGCAGTCCCTGTTACCCTGCCCAAATCTACGGTAGGGACAGACGCTACTGGAGGAAATACATCCAATTTGACTTCAACCAGCTCATCAGATTGGCTACCCAGGAGATCATCCACTTCAAGTGACCAATCATATGTGCACATGCATTCGCAGGATGGCATGCTGAGCTGCATACATGTTCACTCTGACTCAATCATTCACCCACTCATTTATGTGCACACACACACACACACACACAAACACAAACACACACACACTGCTGCTGCATTAAGTAACTTATAAAAGACAGTTTTTTAGAATATTACCTCATTTTGTATATGTTAGCAAGTTTTATGTACACTGTAATTGAATAAATGTTTGTATTTTTCTAGCTTGGTCTTGCAGTGGTATTTATTAAAAATATATTTTACTCAGAATTACAATGAATAGGAACAGTATTCCCATGTGAATCAAAACTCCTGAGGGGGCTATACAAAGTGTGATAATGCTGTTATGGAAGTTTGTTTTGGTGCATGAGGTGCAGATGCATGGTTATGGTGTTCAAGAAGCCCTGTACCCGCCGAATGAGATCCTCTCTAGTCACACTACTTTTCAAAAAAATCCCTTCTATCTCTCCTTGGTTCTTATTCTGCCGTGTTTCTTTTCCCAGCTCACACTTACATGTTATATATATATATAACATATTGTAAATAGATAAGGCCTTGACCTTTGCTAGTTTGGTTGCTCGTCATTTTTTGGTGATGTAAGAACTGAAGCTTATTCCTCTTGCCACTTATTTAAGTGTCTCTGGATAAGAGTGTTAAGTAAATTCCTAACATGTAATGTATACATTTAAGCAATACACACTTTTGCACTTTTGCGAACTCTTGTGTGAGGGGATGTTGGTTTTGGAAACTGACCATATTTGACCATTCATATAATGACCAGTCAGTGTTGTATTCTTGGGCATGGTGGTGTGACTGTGATAGTAGTACTATATTGATCCCATAATAGGTAATTCCTTTATTACTGAATCCCAACACACACAACAAAGCACTGGATGGAAAATATCATTCAGAAATACCTGTATAGTACATACATGGTAAATCCTTTATCTACTCTGTTGGGGAAACCACACTGAGATTAAGTCAAGTAACACAATCATTTGTTATGAGAGTTATGATATTGATTCAATACACAGGTTGCAATTTAAAGTACAATACAAATACAATTTCCATAGGCTAGAACAGATGTGGCCTTGCAAGCCAGACCATCTTGCGAGATCCTTTTTGTAACCCAGGCTGGGAAAAAGCAACTCGTCTCATCTGGTTTGTGTGTTAGGATTGATGATAATCCGCACAGGATCAATAAGGAAGTGAAGGGAATTTTGAGACAGGAACAACATAATCTCACAAGCAGGGTGACCATTTGATTTTCTTTCTAATTCACATCCTGCGTTCTGAGGTTAGGGCAGAAGATGGGTGGGTAATAAACTCAAACTCAGCTTGTCAGCTGCAACACCCTTGGTATTTGTCAGCGACGCCCTGCTTCACTCTCCCTCAGACGTTCATACTGGGGAGCTGACCAGTACAACCAGTGGTCTTCTGACAGCCTCTGGGCGGCTCCACCAGTTAGAGGCAATTGCTCTAACTCAACATTAACTTTCAGACACTTACTAGATGTCCACTACTCGTCATGTCCCCTTAATGATAGTCATTCAGTCCAACACTGATTGCTGACACAGCTCAGTCATAACTCCACTAGTGTCAGACGGCTGCTATATGTGTAGTTGTTAAGAGTCGGTTACGGCTCCTGTACGTGTCTCTTAATGACCATTTACATTGTAGACATTACATTTAGTGACCAACAGTAGAAGTCAGCATTCACATTCGGCCATGAAGAGTCAGCTGTTTTTATTTATGACTCCTCCTTTCTGTTCTTTGCCGTCCAGACCTTTTTCCCCCTCCGTTTCCATCTCTCTTTCTACGGCACTACACCACATGACTGCCTGGCAAAGTCCTCTAGCCACACACACTTTATGAAGCTGTAAAACTAGCTAGCTAACTAGCTACAGTTACAGAGTATAATCCAACTGTATACGTCTCTCTGTCTTGGTCTTTCTTTCCCCTCTGTGTCTCTCTATTTGTACTCTCCCGTCAGGAGTCAATCGACAATACTGTAAAAGTCAGAGAGGTAATATACTGTACAATGTATGAAAAGCTCAAAGGTCAGATAGCATGCATTACTTTTGCTGCATGTTTACATGTTTTTTATGGCTGGAGTAAGTTAAACAACTCCAGGGGTCCATAAAACCATTCATATTGTAGAATTATAAATAATATATGGCTGTCCATTTCATGTATCTTTCTCAGTTGCTGAAAAGCTGACTTGGGAGAAATCAGGTTCGCCCGTCAGCAGCAACGTGCTAGAATCAATCACCACCGCCAAATGTCATTAAACGTGTCATTGTGTTTGAGACAGGTCATGAGTTGTCGGTGGACTCTGTTCCTAATGAAGACCATGACATGAGTCAAGCAGCAGATAAGATGAGACAGATAATCTGATAGGCCCGGTTTCCAGTTCACCTTCAGCTACATTCACACTGGGACGGAAGACTTTTAACAGATTTGATTTTCTCATGGCTGTCTAGATGGGGAAAAACACATGGGATCTGAGTTACCTTGTTTAGACAGGTAGGAGGTAAAAAGGCCCTTAGCGTCCTGATGCGGAGGTGTAAATGTGTGTTCAATCCACATATAACAGCTACTTAAGGAGAAATAAATGGTTTCATTTTTCAAACGAGCATAATACAATATACACAGACACATTTAAAAAACGTTTCCTTCATCATAATCAGTGATTTTAGTCACATTTACTAAAAATACAAACTCAAAATGCATTTCTTTGCACAAACATCAGTTTGTGTTAATGTCAGAGCTATGGAAGACAAAATTGGCCATAATTAGAAATAAATACAAAATAAATGTCAAAATTGAAGATATAAAGATATAAATACGTAAATAACTAACAGAGAGCATAAATGAATAAATAAATGAGTAAGACAATGCATTAACAAGCAAAAGTTGTCTATAAACTCATTTATTTCCCTATTTATTTCTGTAGTTATCCCTACTATGATAACGAGGCTGTCAATCTAACACATTATTGGTTGGTCATTGTCGTGGTGCATTCCTCAACTTTGTCTGCAACAAACTGCTGCATCACAGGCATAACTTCATGATTAGTCTCTAAGTTGGAGAACAGCCAGACCGATAAGTGTGATGATTAACGTTGAGATATTTGGCTACTGCAGAGGACAATGGTGCTTCCCCTGATTTCCTGCCTTTCCCTGTAAAGAAAATAATCTATCTAATCTTACTTCAGTGTGCGGCTGTTACTGACACAGAGGCCGACTCCCTTAGTTCTTGGACATTTGGAAGAGTTTTCTACACAACTGCTCCTCATCTCATACAAAGAAGGTGTTGGTGGACGCCCCTGGCATCCAATTCCCATAACCGCAAGTGAACCTTTAAATCTTCCAGAACAGTAGTGGACAGGGTGCAGTTATTTGGAGTCAGTGAACTCCTAGTTTCGGACACCACTGAAACATCTGAAGCATATCACAGAGCATGAAATACATAAATAAAATGCTGAATTAAATGAACAGGGAAATAAATGAAATCTATTGTTTATTTTTTCCTGATTACGCAGTGTTTTACTCATGTACTTATCTATTGAATTATGTTACCGTTTATCGTTTAATTTCTTAACAGATTTCTCTGCATATTATTTTCTACATTTATTAATATTTCTAATTACGGGCAATTCTGTCCTCCATAAGTATCTGCATCAATAGACATCTTGTAAAAAAAGATATTTCCATGAAGGTTCAAATGTTTGAGAAATGTGCTCAATTTCTTTCCACTTTACATGTATTATTAATGTTTTAAGTGTAGCGAAACTGACTTCAGGGGAACAAACCTAAAAGACCATTTCATCTCTGTCATGAATGACAATCTGAGATATTCTGAGGAAAAAATACACAGGCAACAGCAATCATTTACTGATGGGCAATGCTGTTGGCAAGTGGGAACAAACAATATCAATGAGGAGAGCAGTAGTAGTTTACAAAATGATTATGACTTGGTTATAAGTGCTTTTTATAAATGATTAAATTGCAAATTGTTCAAAATATTTAAAATTGTATCATAACAGAGTGTGGAAGGCTCCAGTCCTTATACA
The DNA here is from genome assembly GCA_034670405.1 of Hoplostethus atlanticus. Classification (NCBI taxonomy): domain Eukaryota; kingdom Metazoa; phylum Chordata; class Actinopteri; order Trachichthyiformes; family Trachichthyidae; genus Hoplostethus; species Hoplostethus atlanticus. Next base: position 6,243,342 of record JAXDDX010000006.1, on the reverse strand, counting down.
ACATCAGCAGTAAAATGGCCCAAACCCTCAGCAAACCAACATCTGTGTGTTTATGTGTCTTTTTGCATAGGTTTGTGTGTGTGTGTGTGTGTGTGTGTGTGTGTGTGTGTGTCTGTATGATCTACAGTGATTAACCCAGTAGATTGACGAATCCACTGAGCAGACCAATGCAGCGTTTGTGTGTCTCTGTCTGTCTGACTGTGTTTAAAAGCCTATCTGATCTTCATACAGTGACAGCACCAGTAGGATGGCCCATCCGCTCAGCAGGCCAATGTTTTGCAATAGAAACATCAGCCAGGGTCTTTTATTGTTGACATGGACCATGGTAGGGAGCTAGAGAGAGGGAGGGGAGGAAGGAGAGAGATGGTGTTAAGGGGAGGATAAAACACATCTTTCCTCATCCATTATATTCTAAATACATGACCAATCCTGTTGTGATGGTAGCTACGTAGTGTTAGTAGGCAGATCTGCAGACATACACACACAAACACACTCACCATATCAGCCAGTCCCACATACAGAAAGAGTCCTGCAGTAATGGCGGCTATCCACTGTTTGGTAGCAAGGTCGGTGGCCACCGACAGAGCGATGTACAGGCCTATGAAAGAGGTCATGGCACTGCCAACGTTTAATAGCAGGGCCTTGCGGACAGACACACCACTGTGGAGCAAAATGGCAAAGTCACCTAGAGAGAAACAGAGAGTGAGAGAGAGGGGGAGACGGAGGAGGAGGTTTTACTGACTGATGTATTTGTTCATTTAGACACATATGAGATAAACCTTTCTTCCCATAAAATCTGAATGTAGTGAGTTTAGTTGAAAAACAAGCATCAGACATCCTCAGATACAAGAAAAACGTCTCGTATTTCCAGTGAGGCTCTTAGTGTCAAAGTGCTGTCTGTCTTTGAGTTTAGCTAGTCCTAAGGCCAGACATCGCTTATGTGTCTCACCCAGTTCATGTGGTAGTTCGTGGCAGAATACAGCTAGCGATGTGGCCAAACCAGACCTCCATGACAGGGAGAAAGCCGCGCCCATAGCCAAGCCGTCAGCAAAGTTGTGGATCCCATCGCCTAAAGTGATCATATAGGGCAGCAGACGCTGTTCTAGAGGGGCAGACAGAAAGACAGACAGATAGACAGGCAGGCAGATATAGAGAGAGAAAGAGACAAAGTTATGGATCCCATCCTTCTGTCATGTGTGTTAATTAGTCACTGCTTTGAGTGTTATATCTCTAAGTAACTTCACTCACCTCTGCTGCGCTCCTTTTGCTGTGCAAATGCTTTCTCATTGTCTTCACAGTCGACCTGAAATGCCATGAAATGTAATTACCAGGTTGCATACTGTAACATCATATTCTGTTAATGACTTCTAGGATTGTGGGTTGAGGACATGGCTCAGTAGTTTGCAAGTCACTGCTCCCTATCAATTAAGTTACCAGAAGTTTTCCATGTACAGCAAAACACCCCACTGGGAGCTTTGTCTATACAGCCATTTATTGGATTTAAGTCATTCTGAAATTCATTGTTTACACTTTTGATACTAGGATTGACAGCTAAACTTTTATATGTAGTTTGACGCTGTAAAAGTTTTGTGTTTGTTTGCCTTTTTATTTACACTGGTGCAAAATACAGCCTATTATGGCTTGGGTTTATTATACTTGGGCTTATTTTCCATCTATAAGTCAAAATCTTCAAGAACATCTACACAAGGTTGTAGTCAAGATCACCGCAGTTGAGATTAAGACTAAAACTAAAGGCAGCTTCAGCTTTTTCAAGATGGAAATAGTTTAACTATTTTCAGTGCAATATAATATACTAAAATGGCATACATTTACTGTGTTTTCTATTTTGAATGTACATGCCATGGACAACTGGACTGTCTGTTCAGGCTTTTGAAAGATGAGAAGGTGCAGGCAGTCACTGGCAGGAGACAAATTATATAAAGAAAATCTGGATGAAAGAGAGGTGACATGAAATTGTAAAAAATGCCTAATAACAAGACAAGACATAGACAAAGTGCTATAGGTCTGAGACCGCCATGGTTTTTTTGTCTCAGCTGTACAAGCAAACATTACATTTAGATCATCATATAAATTGCTGATTGTATCTTTGACATGGCATGATAGACATAAACACTAGGTCAGACACATTTGGCGACATTAACAACAAAGTGTCAAAGCAATGCATTTATCTATCTTCTTTTGAGGTTGCTTGTCTTTTTGTTTCTTCTCTTAATTAGTACGAACGTCCCGATGTGTGTGTTCCTCTCACCAGGTCTGCTTTTGACGTTGACTGCAGTTTGTCTTGTTTCTTCTCCTTTTGGTACATTTCTAGAACCTTCCCATGGTCACAGTGGTGAGGCTCTGACTCTTCCTAGAGACAGAGACAGAGACAGAGACAGAGAGACAAATTGAAAGAGAAGGAAAGAGAGGCAATGTAGTGAGGAGATTGGAGATTACAGAAGGGGGTAGAGGTAAAGATAGTCAGAGAAAGACAGAAGAGAAGGAGTTGGAGAGGAAGGAGATATAGTTGTGGAATCCAACTCCTATATACAAATAATTTCAACTCCTGAGAAATAATGAAATCTTTATACATTGCTGCACAAGTCACATAACCTTCTAAAAACCATGAAGTGCAGCTTGTCCAGACATCTGCTTACTCACTGGTTTGCTAAACCAGCTACCAACTAGCATGTTCTTGTAGTAATTCCAGATCTCTTTACCTTTTATTACAGAAAGGCTGATGTTTGTCTCTGTAGTACAGTGTAATACATGAATCACAAGTTTAAATAAGTCTGTGTTTAGGATACTCCCCTTTATCCTCCAAATTGTAAGGGAAGAGCTACTGAAGAGCGAATAGCATCAATATTCCCAGCTCATAGGTTGGAACCCAGGAATATCACACTTACATGACCACATAATGTGTTAATCAATTCGCAAGGCAACTATCTTGAACCTGTACCTATCAATGTTACATATTTATGTGCAACACACACAACACAACACAAAACACAAACCATGTGCTGCATTAAAACATCAAAGTACAGCTTATTGAATACACCCATTTTGTATAGTTCAGCAAATATGTACCTGTAACTGAAAAGAGGTTTGTAGTATTTTTACTAGCTTGGTTCTTCTACTGTATTTTAAATATTTTTACTCAGTACTTACAATGATCTCACTTATTCATGTGTCTATACTCCGGGGGTATTACTGTGTTGTGATAATCTGTTTAAAAGTTTGTGTTTTCAGGTCAGTGCCTGTTATGGAATGTACGAGAAGCCCTGTACCCGCAGAATAGATCCTTTCTTCACCAGCTCACATATTGCTAAAATAATCCCTTCTATCTCATCCTTGTCACTTCATTCGCCGTGATGCTGTTAGCTCACTACATGTTATTACTCAATCTTTACACATTTATGTAACAACACAAGACCCACACAATACACATCTAGTCTGGTGCTGCATTATTTTAGTAGTAAGACAAGCTTTTCTTTTGCAATTATTATTTCTGATAATGTTAAGTAATTTATGTAATGTATACATTGAAAATAAACTTTTGTATTTTCACTTGTTTGCAGGTGGTGTTTATTAAAATAATATTTACTCATTCAATTACAATGAATAGGATAGTATTCATGGGCAACTGGGGTTGACTGTGTATATGCGTAGGAAGTTTATTTTGATCATGAGGTAATCATTTATGTGATTCAAACAGCACTACAAAGCCTGGATGAAAATCCTTCAGAAATACCTTTAAAAAATCATGTTATCTCTCCTTTTCTATCTCGTGTTTCCAGCCACACTGAATTATATCAATATAAAAATATTGTTAATAGATAGGTTATGTATTGGTTCTCCATGGTGATGTAAAGTAGCTATACAACTTACTATTTTCCATAGGTGTAAGAAACAATGTAATGTAGCATTTCAAGCAACCACTCTTGCATTTGGAATCAGGTTCGCGTCAGAGCACGTTGCTAGAAATCTGACCATATGACCATGTCATTAAACAGTGTATTGTGTTTGAGCAGGTCATGAGTTGTCTGTGTGATCTTATTCCTAATGGAAACCTTTATTATGAGTCAAACACAAACAAGATGAGAAATCATAATCCTGATAGGCCTGGTATCCTATCACCTTTGCTGAAACCACACTGGAGAAGAATTTAACAGATTGATTTTCTATGAGGTTAGATATGGAAAAACACATGGGATTAGTTACATTACAAGTACAGTTTATAGGTAAAAATGGCCCTTACCCGTACTGTGCGGAAAGTCGGTAAAGTGTGTTCAATCACACCCATGTATAAACGTGTCTTAGGGAATTAAAGGTTCATTTTCACGTTCTAATAAACATGACATGAGCAACACAGTTTAAGAAAACAGATTCTTTCATGATAAGTCAGGTTTTAGTTCACTTTAGCTAAATACACTGCAGAATGATTTCTTTAACATCAGTTTGATTTTGTCAAGCTGTAATGGAAGACAATAATTGGCCATAATTAGAAATAAGTACAAAACCTTAAATGTAAATTGTAGTATAAAGATATAAACAAATATTTAAAGGAGAGAATAAATGGAATAAATAAATGAGTAAACAATTTTAACAAGCACACATTGTTAAAAACTCATTTCTTCCTAATTATTTTGTATTTACTACTACAGATAACAGGCATGTTCATTCACAACATATTTTGGTTGGTCATTGTCGGGTTGGAGCAAATTCCTAATTTGAACAAATACACATCAAGGCAAACTTGAAGATATCTAAGTTAAAACAAAACTATAAGTGTGATGATTAACGTTGAGATATTTGGCTACTGCAGAGGACAATGGTGCTTCCCCTGATTTCCTGCCTTTCCCTGTAAAGAAAATAATCTATCTAATCTTACTTCAGTGTGCGGCTGTTACTGACACAGAGGCCGACTCCCTTAGTTCTTGGACATTTGGAAGAGTTTTCTACACAACTGCTCCTCATCTCATACAAAGAAGGTGTTGGTGGACGCCCCTGGCATCCAATTCCCATAACCGCAAGTGAACCTTTAAATCTTCCAGAACAGTAGTGGACAGGGTGCAGTTATTTGGAGTCAGTGAACTCCTAGTTTCGGACACCACTGAAACATCTGAAGCATATCACAGAGCATGAAATACATAAATAAAATGCTGAATTAAATGAACAGGGAAATAAATGAAATCTATTGTTTATTTTTTCCTGATTACGCAGTGTTTTACTCATGTACTTATCTATTGAATTATGTTACCGTTTATCGTTTAATTTCTTAACAGATTTCTCTGCATATTATTTTCTACATTTATTAATATTTCTAATTACGGGCAATTCTGTCCTCCATAAGTATCTGCATCAATAGACATCTTGTAAAAAAAGATATTTCCATGAAGGTTCAAATGTTTGAGAAATGTGCTCAATTTCTTTCCACTTTACATGTATTATTAATGTTTTAAGTGTAGCGAAACTGACTTCAGGGGAACAAACCTAAAAGACCATTTCATCTCTGTCATGAATGACAATCTGAGATATTCTGAGGAAAAAATACACAGGCAACAGCAATCATTTACTGATGGGCAATGCTGTTGGCAAGTGGGAACAAACAATATCAATGAGGAGAGCAGTAGTAGTTTACAAAATGATTATGACTTGGTTATAAGTGCTTTTTATAAATGATTAAATTGCAAATTGTTCAAAATATTTAAAATTGTATCATAACAGAGTGTGGAAGGCTCCAGTCCTTATACAACATCAGCAGTAAAATGGCCCAAACCCTCAGCAAACCAACATCTGTGTGTTTATGTGTCTTTTTGCATAGGTTTGTGTGTGTGTGTGTGTGTGTGTGTGTGTGTGTGTGTGTCTGTATGATCTACAGTGATTAACCCAGTAGATTGACGAATCCACTGAGCAGACCAATGCAGCGTTTGTGTGTCTCTGTCTGTCTGACTGTGTTTAAAAGCCTATCTGATCTTCATACAGTGACAGCACCAGTAGGATGGCCCATCCGCTCAGCAGGCCAATGTTTTGCAATAGAAACATCAGCCAGGGTCTTTTATTGTTGACATGGACCATGGTAGGGAGCTAGAGAGAGGGAGGGGAGGAAGGAGAGAGATGGTGTTAAGGGGAGGATAAAACACATCTTTCCTCATCCATTATATTCTAAATACATGACCAATCCTGTTGTGATGGTAGCTACGTAGTGTTAGTAGGCAGATCTGCAGACATACACACACAAACACACTCACCATATCAGCCAGTCCCACATACAGAAAGAGTCCTGCAGTAATGGCGGCTATCCACTGTTTGGTAGCAAGGTCGGTGGCCACCGACAGAGCGATGTACAGGCCTATGAAAGAGGTCATGGCACTGCCAACGTTTAATAGCAGGGCCTTGCGGACAGACACACCACTGTGGAGCAAAATGGCAAAGTCACCTAGAGAGAAACAGAGAGTGAGAGAGAGGGGGAGACGGAGGAGGAGGTTTTACTGACTGATGTATTTGTTCATTTAGACACATATGAGATAAACCTTTCTTCCCATAAAATCTGAATGTAGTGAGTTTAGTTGAAAAACAAGCATCAGACATCCTCAGATACAAGAAAAACGTCTCGTATTTCCAGTGAGGCTCTTAGTGTCAAAGTGCTGTCTGTCTTTGAGTTTAGCTAGTCCTAAGGCCAGACATCGCTTATGTGTCTCACCCAGTTCATGTGGTAGTTCGTGGCAGAATACAGCTAGCGATGTGGCCAAACCAGACCTCCATGACAGGGAGAAAGCCGCGCCCATAGCCAAGCCGTCAGCAAAGTTGTGGATCCCATCGCCTAAAGTGATCATATAGGGCAGCAGACGCTGTTCTAGAGGGGCAGACAGAAAGACAGACAGATAGACAGGCAGGCAGATATAGAGAGAAAGAGACAAAGTTATGGATCCCATCCTTCTGTCATGTGTGTTAATTAGTCACTGCTTTGAGTGTTATATCTCTAAGTAACTTCACTCACCTCTGCTGCGCTCCTTTTGCTGTGCAAATGCTTTCTCATTGTCTTCACAGTCGACCTGAAATGCCATGAAATGTAATTACCAGGTTGCATACTGTAACATCATATTCTGTTAATGACTTCTAGGATTGTGGGTTGAGGACATGGCTCAGTAGTTTGCAAGTCACTGCTCCCTATCAATTAAGTTACCAGAAGTTTTCCATGTACAGCAAAACACCCCACTGGGAGCTTTGTCTATACAGCCATTTATTGGATTTAAGTCATTCTGAAATTCATTGTTTACACTTTTGATACTAGGATTGACAGCTAAACTTTTATATGTAGTTTGACGCTGTAAAAGTTTTGTGTTTGTTTGCCTTTTTATTTACACTGGTGCAAAATACAGCCTATTATGGCTTGGGTTTATTATACTTGGGCTTATTTTCCATCTATAAGTCAAAATCTTCAAGAACATCTACACAAGGTTGTAGTCAAGATCACCGCAGTTGAGATTAAGACTAAAACTAAAGGCAGCTTCAGCTTTTTCAAGATGGAAATAGTTTAACTATTTTCAGTGCAATATAATATACTAAAATGGCATACATTTACTGTGTTTTCTATTTTGAATGTACATGCCATGGACAACTGGACTGTCTGTTCAGGCTTTTGAAAGATGAGAAGGTGCAGGCAGTCACTGGCAGGAGACAAATTATATAAAGAAAATCTGGATGAAAGAGAGGTGACATGAAATTGTAAAAAATGCCTAATAACAAGACAAGACATAGACAAAGTGCTATAGGTCTGAGACCGCCATGGTTTTTTTGTCTCAGCTGTACAAGCAAACATTACATTTAGATCATCATATAAATTGCTGATTGTATCTTTGACATGGCATGATAGACATAAACACTAGGTCAGACACATTTGGCGACATTAACAACAAAGTGTCAAAGCAATGCATTTATCTATCTTCTTTTGAGGTTGCTTGTCTTTTTGTTTCTTCTCTTAATTAGTACGAACGTCCCGATGTGTGTGTTCCTCTCACCAGGTCTGCTTTTGACGTTGACTGCAGTTTGTCTTGTTTCTTCTCCTTTTGGTACATTTCTAGAACCTTCCCATGGTCACAGTGGTGAGGCTCTGACTCTTCCTAGAGAGACAGAGACAGAGACAGAGAGACAAATTGAAAGAGAAGGAAGGAGCGGCAATGTAGTGAGGAGATTGGAGATTACAGAAGGGGGTAGAGGTAAAGATAGTCAGAGAAAGACAGAAGAGAAGGAGTTGGAGAGGAAGGAGATATAGTTGTGAAATCCAACTCCTATATACAAATAATTTCAACTCCTGAGAAATAATGAAATCTTTATACATTGCTGCACAAGTCACATAACCTTCTAAAAACCATGAAGTGCAGCTTGTCCAGACATCTGCTTACTCACTGGTTTGCTAAACCAGCTACCAACTAGCATGTTCTTGTAGTGGGAAAAATTACCCAGAAGAAGAAGTCTCTTGTTAAAGAACCTTTTATTACAGAAAAAGGGCCTGAGTTTGTCTCTGCAGAGTACAAGACTAAATAATACATGAAATGCACACAGGTTATATAGTTGTTATCAAGATACTTCCTCCTTTAGTTTTTCTTCCAATGGGATTTTACCCCCCCCCCCCGCTGTCCTTCTCCTCTTGGCAATCTTTTGGCAAACTTTTAGGTTATTACCAGTAACCGGGCCTGCTGTTTTCAGCTGGAGAGATCTGATTGGTTACTCAATGATGGGCCCAATCCAAATGATAACTCATGTCTCTTAGCTTACTGGGAAAGCACTAGGCCGGTGGCACAGCCCCAGGTCAGTGTGACCCAGCAATTGGTTCTGCATGATCTATTGACCATGCATAAAGTTCTTAGATATGACCATGATGTTGTGGGTGATGTCTATGATTATCTGTGTGTGTGTGTGTGTGTGTGTGTGTGTGTGTGTGTGTGTGTTATTTCTTCTTACCCTGTGATGATGTGGATGATAGTGATGATTATCCTTACGTGTGACCAGAGAGAAGATTGTTTCCATCAGGTAAAAGTAATAGATCCCAGCCAACAACACCAACATCTTGTATAAGTAGTCTGGAGTTTCATCCTGGTGTGACTCCCCGTCGTTTGAGTGTACGTGTAAGCCTAGAAACTGGACACGCAGACCAAAAGAAGATCTCTTTCAGCTGGCAGATGTAGTGTGAAAGTCAAAAGAATAGAAAGCCACACAAACACTGATCGTTACAGATGTAGCCGTGGTATAAGTCCCACTTTTTACTTCATGCACTGCCGGGAAATCAACACTTGTTAGTTCTGTGATGCCTTCCAGGTACTTATAACTACATATAACTGGCTAGCATTGTTACCAGTCTCTATTAATGCCTCTTATGGCTGATGTACACTGATGTACTTAAACTGCCTAACATTTACCCACTCACCATGGGCAGCAGGTGCAGTAAAGCATCCCCAGTGAGTGTCCCTACAGCCAGGCTGATGCAGAACTGGATAGACAACTGGAACAGTTGGGTACAGGAAGTACACAGCAGCACCACGATACCAAACATGGAGGTCAGCGTTATCACCACGTTGGCTATGGTTGCATAGATATATCCTAAAAGACAGAGAGAGAGATATAGGATGGGAAAGGAAGAGTCAGTGATCAACATGTTGGCCATGGTCGTACACAGGAAATAGCTTCCCTTTTGGAAAGACTCAAACACCACCTGTGCATTTAGGTGTCCTGAAAGAGACACACAACTAACTTACTCTCCATCGTGCTAAGCTCATCTTGTGCCGGCTGGTCTATGATGCCGGTACAGGCCCCACTCAGGATCTGCTGGAGCAATGCAGGGCTGAGCCGCGCCAAGTCGGATCGATCCAGGCCAGAAGCAGCAGAACTGTTGCTCATCAACCCATGGATCAGCACCAGCTCCTCAGCCGAGAAACAACGCTGGGAGGGAGGAAAGTGAGACCATTTAGCACAAATTGGTGTGCTGTTGGAACAATGCAATGACCTCATGGATAATACAAAACTGTAAACTCTGACATAAGCTGGCTCTCACATAAGTACGGGATATAAGTGTATGTGTTATTTATGCTTTATGGAAGCAAACACGACTGCAGATACAGCCGATGTTGGGAACACATGGAAAACAATCAATGCCACATGAAGGTGAGATATCTGCATGTATCTGAGCTCACTGTCATGCATACAATTCTTTATCTATACCCACTTAATTCAAGTTTATAGCAGGTCTATATTTGGAATACATAAAAAATAAAGGCATAAATAAAGATTGTCTTTATCTTCTGAAGACATGTACTGTATACAGATGTGTATATACGCATACCTGGTCCCAAGTGTTGGTTTCGACCATGTCCTCCCCTCCGGTGTTCATGACTGCTCCTCTTCCCTCCTTCGACCACTGTGGTCATGATCAGTGTGCTCATCTCCATGCCCATGCTGGTGTCCATCTTCCTGGTGTCCCAGCTTCAGTATCCTCATGAGAACCTCCAGGTCTACGGAGCACAAACAGAAACTACACTTGGACAAAAGAACGCCTAGATTCACGTTGGGTTTTCAATCGATTCATAGAAAGAGCTGATGTCATGACTAACGTGATTAAAGTGTCTTGGTATAGAATATGCATTTTTTTTTTTAAACAAGGACAGATGCACACACAATATTATTATTATTATTATTATTATTATGCTGTATCACAGTATTTAGCTCAGATAATGTTGCTTACAGACAAAAAAATGCTTCCTGCACTGCAAATATGAATTACTGCAATTACTCTGCCCATTAAAGCGTTGAAGTAGTTAAGGCACTGACCGTACTATCTCTACACTGTGACCAAACTTACTTATGTGCTCTTGAGCAAGGCAGTAATAACGGGGGCTGGGTAAAGGGTTTTTGGATGATGAATGTGTTTTGCAGCTATGTATGGGTGTGTGTCTGTGTGTGCACATTGGACATTTACCACCGACAGTGGAATTCTTTGACCCTATGCGCTCCATGATGTAGTCCAGGAAGTAGCTCTCCTCAGGCAGGGAACGGCTAATGAAGCAATGACCTTGCAAGGCGTGATACAGGACGCGCCCCAAAACTGCACCCTCTTCTTCTGTCTCGCCAACGCCTGCTGATGATGTGTGGACCTCGGCCATGATTTCACTGGCAGTTATACAGGTCTGTTTAACACAGTGATAAGGAAGATGAAGGAGAATGAGAATGGGATATGGGTAGAATAAGGAAGAGAAGAGTGTCTTACTTTTAAATGTATATATTAACCTTGCCTCCAGATAGGAGACAAAGTAGGATGAGAAGGGAATGTGATTATGGGTACAACGGTGATGTGGCTACATACAAGCCAAAACTGAAAAGGCTGTTGGCATCATAAGTAAGATATGGTGATAAGTGTGATAAGTACTGTACTGTAAGTACCCATAATCCCAGTAAAGTACACCCTCTAGGGTATTATGGCTTTAATACATCCGTTAGCAATGCATGTGTGTGCTGTCTGAAATTTTTTCTCCAAAGTAATGTGCATACACATGAATAAAAAAGCAGAAGAGAGCAAGAGAAATCACTCACTAGCTCTCTGGCTACCACAAGCAACCAAGTCCATTTTTCATAAAGCATTAAGGCTTGACAGAGTTTGGTTGTTGTGATTTTCAGTGGCAGCTGTTTCTCCAAAGACTAACAAAAATGGAAAATGAATCTTTAGATTTGGTTTACCAATTAAATTGTGGTATGCGGTAGTCTTTTGCTTACCTCATTGGGTAAGGGCTTATAGTGGTCCTCAAGCTCTTGAAGCAGAGCCTCCAATCCATGTATGTCTATGTGCTCACGCTGATGCCCTTCTTCATGGGTGTGTGTGTGGTTATAGAACTGTCCATTTGTTTCTCCGTGGTCTTGGTGCGGTCCAGTCTCTTCATGGTGGTGTTCCTGATGTGTGATATTGTGCAGGAAGTGTTCGGTCTCCTCTCCCCACCTCCCCTCCATTATTGTGGTGCAGGCCAAGGCAGGGGAGCTCAGGTAGAAGAGGCAGCCAGCTGCTACAGTAGCAAACTCTGATACACTGACAATTACTTCTCTTCCTTCTTCTTTTTCTGTTTTTCTTGTTTCCCCTCTTTCACTTTCTCCATGGATGGAGTGATTGCTGATCAGCTGGTGAATGCTCTCTGTTAGATTACACTAGGCATACAGATGGCAGAGCAGGCCCATGCATCCACAGGGAAACCGCGCACACACACACACAAACACACAGGAAAATAGTATTATTAATGTCCTTAAAGAAATTGTCGCCACTGACAATTAAATCAACTAATTATTAATCTACTACATCATTCTCTCATGAGCTTGTGTATGATAAAAAGCAGTGATTGAGAGGGACCAACGGCCCTTTCTAGCATGAATAACATATAAACACAAGAACACACATACACATACCGCAAACAGCAGCTTTTACAACAGTCTCAAAGTAAAGAGATCTTGGATTAACTAAATCAGGTCAATGTTGACTCGTTTCTTTGGCTTTGTTCATGCTAATGCTACATCATTATTAGAGCCAATAAAGCACAAAAGGTCAGATTTACACCTTTCAAATCTACTGTTGGGCTGCTGTTGTGAATCACAACGGTTTAGAGTTGAACCAAAAGTACATTACAGTCATTTAGCAGACGCTTTTATCCAAAGCCACTTACAAAGGGTGTGAACCCACATGGTCATATAGTATGTGACTCTAGGACACCCTTGACATATTAAAACGCTTTTACTCTAGGTCATACATACTTTATTATTTTATTGGCTCTCTTTTCATTTTTAATTACCCGTTATAACACTGCTAGCTTAGTTGATGGACAGGAGATATTACCATGCTCTGGTCAGTCACTACTGTATACTTTAGAGTTTTATTTAATCTCTTTTCATTTTTATCGTGTTTTTTAGATCACTGCTAGCTACATTATATGACTGACAGTGTTTTCACCCTTTTTTATTGACAATTACATCACTGTTAACCACCTTAACGGACTGACAGTAGATATGATCAGGCATGCACTGTTCATTCATGTAGATTACAGCTGACAAACAGGAAGTTCAAGGACTCTTCCATTCATGACCGATAGAGACATTTTGTCCATGCTGTATTATGGGTGCCATATTGTTGCACCCATCTCTGGAACAGGTGTTGGCTGCAAACAGTGCCCTCCATAAGATGCATAAGCAATGGATAGTATCTGAATTGATTGTGGAGCTACAGCAAAGACTCAAACATTTTCAGCTTGGGACCCAAAAAAAGTACATACATTTTCTTGGCTTGGGTCCCACTTTATTAATACAAGAAAATATATGTTTTGTTAAATAGGTGTATATTATGACATGGACGATTAGCTAACGAACAAAATTAACTGCAAGGTTTTACATTTTATTGTGACTTGAATAGTCTCACCAAACATAGAGGCTAGATTCAATATAAGTCTATAACGAGATATTTTCCTGACAATATTTTGCTATAGTGCACGGAACGTTTTATTACAGAAATGATGTCTTCAGAGCAATAATCCTTCATTGAGAAACCTGCAACTGGTCCATAAAACTGGATTGCACAGAGATGAAATCTGAAATAAACTTTTCTCTTAATTATCATTTCATTCTAAAAGCCAAAAGGTTTGGCTTTTCGGTAAATCTGAGCAGATAGTCCAAAAATTGAAAAAGCTATTTAAGAAGCTTTTGAAAAAACAGTCTATAATCTATAGACCCTCTGGAAACTCTTAAAGACTTAACCACTGAATCAAACCCTTGTGCCATGCTGTCACCGATGACCAGCACACGGCCAAATTCATAGGATAAAGTTTAAATCTGTTTAAAAATCCCTTATTGAGAAATCCAATTTATTGTCGAATCGATCGGTCAACAGCCGGAGCTACCTGGCTGTTAGCTTTTGGACCTCGACCTCTTTCCAAAGCGGCTGAGGTGAGTTAGCTAGTTACGTGTGTGTCTAAGTGACTGCGGAGTTAGCCTAATAAAACTTACCTTTTCACACGACACTTCACCACACTGCACACGTTTCTCCAGTATGTTAAAAAGGGAGCGAACGGACTCTGCGGTTTGATACTGTTGTCCTGGCGACACCACACCGAGCACATCCCGGTAGGCCTCCTCCACAGCGGTCCAACCCGACACGGAACCAAACGAACCCAAACTGGCGAAAGAGAACAGAAAGAGAAGCGGCGCTGGCGAAACCATCGTTTTCGTCTCAAATCACCTTTGTTTTAAAAAAAATCATTAAGTAAAAAAGAGATTTAGCAATTTTAATAGCAGGCTGATGAAGTCCAAGTTAATTTTGCCTTTCTCTCACATCCACACACACATTACAGCATACAGACTAGAGCATACAGACGTTATCAGTTTAAAATGACTTGACTTTCATTCGACCTGGACTCTGGATTGTGATTGGCTGAGACGTGGCTCACGCTGTCATATACCTGTCCATTAAATAGGAACCCATTCTCACCTGTGCAGGGCCAAAAACCACAGATCCCAGGGGCAGAGAGCATGAAAGGTATTTTCCGGTTAGGATTTGTGGGTTTCTGACATTATTTTGCATGTCTTTTCAATGCAGCCTTCAACAGCATCACCAAAACATCCCTACTACTTATTCACTATTTGACTGCTGACTGCTGAGCAGCACATTCATTTTCGGTGAATGCTGTCTGTTTTTCCAGTTTTCACTTAATCACAAATGTTACCTGTCATCTTGCATGGCCTTCATGTGCTGATATGACTGTATACATTTACTATTGGTTAGACAAAACCAAAAAATATGCATATTTATATTTCCTAATTTTCTGAGTGAGCATACCAGCAACTTGAATGTCCGATTTCTCTCACATAACATGTTCCCACACAGACAGTGAATAGTTTCCAGTCTGTTAAATGCAGATTACTCACTGCAAGTGAGTAAGAGAAGTGGCAGGTATGAGTATGTTTTCACCACAGCTAATGATAGCAACTGTGCTTTGGTGAGCTTCACATTTCAAAATCAAGCAAGACTGAAGCCTTAAAAATTCTTCTTTATTCTGTCTGTCTTCATCTAGACAGTATCTCCCCTTCATTACTAATACATCACTGCAGAGCACAACAGCATAAACTGTACACAATAATATGCAGCAGCAAGAAAAAAAAACCACAGCAGCAATATAAAAGTAAGTACTAAAGTACACAAGTACAAACAAAAATAGACAAAAATAGACATTCAGCCCCTCTTCCCCAGCTCCTCCTAGGCCCCAAACATTCTTGGAGAATATGAAAGCTGGTGGAAGAATATAAAAAGAAGAAACATGGTTACAAGCAGTCACTCTAGGGGCCCAGGCTCCGAAGTCCTTCTGGACAAGTCATAATCAACACTTTGATGTTTCTTCAGCACCACCCAGGATTCAATCTCACAACCTTTGTTGCCAATGATAAGTCATGAATTCACTGAGTCAGTTCAGCAGCAGGTGAACTAGTGGTTGTTTCACTGTGAACAAGAGTTTACAAATGAAGCCACAGGCGGGAGGCGGCTCAATTAGGACTTTCCTTCCACATAGGGGCAGAATTCAACATAATCTAAAAAATAATCAATTATAAACCTAAAATTATAATGATTGTCATTCTTCATATAGACAATATGAAAATGTTTGTAATTCTTTGTACAAAGATTGGCCACTCCATAAGCGAAAAGCTGATGTTTAAAGATGCTATATTTTCCATTGACTATAATTGTTTGCCTGAGGGCAGCATCCATGATGCTGTCAAAAAAACCTAAATTATAAATAATTTTATTTTCAACATTAATCACTTGAGAACTTGACTGTGTATAGATGTTTTCTGCACTGTGGGCACAATCAGATCATTAATTGTAGAGGCTCTGAAGATGCAAGTTTGGTGTCATTTGAATGTAGACTGTAGAGGGAGAGTTAGCTTTAATTCGTTTTACATTTTTTATATAACCAGAGTGATTGACTTCTTTAAGTTGCAGTGAAGCAAAGATCCTTCACATATTGACAGATGTGTTGGTAATAGTACAGCTCTGAAGGAAGGAAGGAAGTTTTTAGATGAAATTGATTGCTGTAGCACCACCATGAGGGCAGTTGGCTCCATACTATAGTGGGCATGGGACTGGACCTCTGTCCAGCAGAGCTGGCTGGCCCCTAATAAAGGAGAAATGTTTACTGCTAGAATATACAGCACAATGCCTGCAAGTATTGCTAAACAAGTCAACCAAAGTATTTCCTTATACCAAGATGAAAAATATGGGACCTTACAAATGTAGACCAAAAACAAATTCTTAGAGTAGGTCAGATAGCTGGAGGTAAGCATACAGGAAACAGGCAGATATACAGATATACAGTCAAAAGCCAATGCATTGGGACAGTGAGCTTATGTTGGTCCTTTTACTGGTAACTCTTTTAGCAATTATGCTATTATGATCTTAACATTGTATAAAATCATGACCTCTGAATCAATGCAACCCTGTGTGCGAAGTACTGAAGGACCGAATGGAATGCTACTGAAACCGGCAAGATAAGCAAGATAAGAACTGGCTGAAACCTACTCCCACTGGGTTTGGAAGGATGATCTTGAGGATGGGCATAGATCCATCCCTGCCTTGCACTCTTTCTACATAACCACTGTCTAGGTATTTTTCCATTCAGAGAACAGAGGAACTCATGCATTGAAGTCCTGTCTTCTCTCTGTGAGTGTAATAAACTTTGACTAACAAGCAAGGGACGGGTATTGGAAATCTTTATTAATATAGAATACAAAAAGAATAAAAAAAAGAATAGAGTACAAAAAGAACAATACAACAAGAATTCTTTGAACAGACGTTCTTATCCAGAGCTGATATAATGAACTATGCACTAATAGTGCGTCATACAGCAGATTGAAGGGGCCCAAGCTTGGTCTTTGGTCAGGGCACAAAGCTCTGTGCCCAAGGAAGCCCTTTACAAAAATGTGAAGAACAGCACATCAGTAGTGGGACTTTTTAATGAAATCACACTGAAAAATAACAAAAAAATAACACACCGTCAAAAAACAACTCCATAAAGAAAGACCATGTTTCAACCATGTTGCCTTTGTCAAGGTGGTTAAAATCCCATGCCCAAACATGCAATATATTACCTAGTGCTACTTAACCTCTGACCTCTGACATCACAAAGTTATCATCCAACCAAGCCCTGTTTAAATCTGCACAACATATATAAAACCTACATTAATACCCACACATATACTTAAATACAAAACACACATGAACCACGATATTTATAAAAGCCATAAAAGGGACTATGCTACTGTGAAAGCATCAATTAGAAAGACATCATAAATACAGAACATAGTCATTCAAAGATAACGTCACACATCCCCATCTAGTGAGGCAATGGATAAACAAGTGTATTACACTGTTGTTCTGCCTGTAAAGTCAACCTGCAGACAGTCTGACTCCATCCAGGTGCTTGTGGAGTCCAGCTCACTGATGCTCCCCGTCTCTCTTTTTGCCTCTAAGCCGTAGAATCCTATCATTTCCTACTATTTTAAACCACTGACAGCAGGAGACACCCAAAGCTAACATAATAACAACACATTGGGCAAATCAGAGACTGAATCTTTCGTCAGTGGAGTTAACAGTTTTAGCCGGCTACTTGGGCTAAATACATGGCTTTCCACAACATGCAAAACAAAAGGACAGAACTTTATTGACAACTTTAGTCTATTCTGGGACTGTAAAGACCTTTTTAAAGCAGGTGGCATTCTCCCAAACAGGCCCGGAGCGAAACTATTGATTGACAATTTTCACTTTGCCTCTCACCACCCATCTGCCCAGCGCACTGCATCCCCTCCTGGAATGGAAGACCTTGAAGACCTGGAGCTGCTTCATGGACATGCAAGTTAGTATCACAGAGTGTTCAACCAAATGTTATCAAATCCAGCATAGATTACTGAGATCCCCATGACCCTAGTACTCAACACAACAGCTCTCTCAATCAGCTGGAGTCAAGAGATGCTGGCCTGCTATCTCAACTAATAATGACTACATACAGCGCCTGACGCTTTCTCCATTCCTGTTTTGACTAGTTATGGAAGGGATAAGGTACATTCCACCCACACTGTAAACTTATCCAATTTGATAACAATAGCCTTTGATAGCCTGTCACCAACACTATGAAACTGGACGTTCTAAATATTAGATCTCTAGCAAACAAATCATTTTTAATCAATGATCTTATTGTTACCCATACACTTGATTTTATGTTTCTAACTGAAACATGGCTAAGCAGTAGCAAACAGTGCCGCCATTCTTATTGAGTCAGCTCCTCCAGACTTTAATTTTATGGATGTTTGTAGAACTGAAAAGAGAGGTGGAGGGGTCGCTGTTCTATCTAATAATGCATTTCACTGCAAGCAGACGTTATTTGGGGATTTTCTGTCTTTTGAATACCTTTCTGCTGTATTGAGAGTTTCTCCCCGAGTTCTGTTATTAACTATTTACAGGCCACAACTTTCCCTTTTGACGATTTCAGTGAACTATTGTCCAATGTTTCCACTGACTTTGACTGTCTGGTTATAACTGCCGACTTTAACATTCAACATATTGATAACTCCAATGACAATGATACGAGAGAACTGTTTACAATTTTGGACACTTTTGAACTGTCTCAACATGTGAAGGGGCCCACCCATAGGCGGGGGCACACCTTGGACTTGATCATCACTAAGGGCCTAATTATTTCCAATGTTGATGTGATTGATCCTGCCTTATCTGACCAGTTTTGTATTTTCTTTGATATGACTGTTGTTCCTGACATCCATATAACATCAAATACTGTTAAGAAGCGGTGTATAAATGAGGTACTGTTTACAGAGGCCATCTCTACGTTACCAATCTGTACTTCAAGTTCTGTTAATGAAATTGTAGATAACTTTAACGCTACAATTCTGAATGTTATTGATGCCATTGCACCTGCAGAAAGGCTGAGCGTGGTGAAAAACAAAACTTCATGTTCATCATGACATCTACAAAGAGAAACTTCAGGCGTACAACACAGAACACAAATGCCCTATCTGCACTGTGATTTTATTCTGTGATTTTATTCTGTTCTTCTTTTTATCATGTAAAGCACTTTGAATTGCCTCCGTGTATGAAAGGTGCTATACAAATAAACTTGATTGATTGATTGATTGATTGATATAGGTATATATATACACACACACACACACCCATATACATAATGGGCAACCATTAGGCTATACCATTAACCATCTCTCTCTCTCTCTCTCTCTCTCTCTCTCTCTCTCTCTCATATTATACTGATTATATTGTATAGTATCACTACTAGTACACTATGATGCCTCTCATAAACATACTGGTTATGTAGGTGTGCCTCTGTCTGTTTCTATATTTAACCACCAGATGGCGTAGCTGTTCTGTATAATATCATGGCAGTCTCTGTCATCTCCATTTTTAACCTGCGTCTTGAGTTCTACAGTTCTGTGAGATCCAGATCCAGAAATCTTAAAAACCTATACTTAATTTTAGGAAAACAAATCTAAACTTTTGATTTTTATGGGATATATTCTGTAACAGAATTTAAGAGATAAAATAATGGATTTAAAAAAATGCCATATCTCAATGGATCAAATTCATACTTCGTTATTTGGGTAAATTGACTTAATTCCCATCAGTGTGGAAATAATGAACTTAACTTGGACACTGCTAGTTTGCTTAGCATTAAAAACAACAATCTGATTTTTTGTTTTTGTTTAGGATGTCAAGTTTTATTTATACACCTCCCATTCATTTCTAATGGGAGGTTACATTTTTCCTGATTTTTCTCCGAACCCAACCACATCTCTGTGTTAGCAGCAATATTTCAATACTGACTGATTGCAGTAAAAATTGTATTTTTTAGGCCTTTAGCTGATGATCTTATCTGAAGCAACTTACAACAACATCAATCATCAAAACATCAACATGCAACATCAATCACCAAAATTACAAGCAACCAATAATAAGGAGTGCAACAGTCGTGGCCACGGTGCCATGACAATATTCCTGTGAGAGAAATGCTTGAAAATCATAGAAGAATAAGATCCAAGGAGAGTAATAGAAGGAATTTTTCGATGACAGCAAATTAGATTGAGTGGAAGGAAGATGTGGGAGAGGGGATATGCTCCTCCATTTTTCAAGATTTGTCATTTAAAACCCATGAAACCCCATTTACTCGTGAACACTGAATTGCAGCTATTCTGTTGCCCTGGGCAACATTGCCAAAATTGTCCACATCACTAATGCTCATTGCCGATTGCAAAATTTGCTCTGGAAATACCAAAAATATTTGTCCATCTAGATCATCTTGTCATTAGAGCAAGCATTTAAGCAGGCGGCTGCCAGTTCTATTCCCCAGCGTTTGGACTGAAATATGTTTTGGGGAAAAAAAACAAATGTATCTCTTCATTCACTGTTATCATAGTATTGTTATTCCTTGGTCTTTACCAGGCTATTTGATGTTATGAGATTCACAAACAGTGACTTTTTCTGCTGTTGTGATTAATGTTAATCGCTGTGGATAAGAGTGCCAACGTCTAAAATGTAGATGGTAACTGTGTCATTAGCCTTTCATTGTCTCCCCAGAAATCACTGAAGGGGAGGATATTTAGATGATTGGCCACACGTGAGTTCACACACACGTACAGACAGAAACACACACACAGACACACACACAAGGCTTGCTTACGGCATGGGACCGTGGACATCTGCCCAGCCACCCTAGACCCCCCTCCACCCCCACCCCCACCTCCACCCCACCCCCTCACAGTCGTGGTGACCCTAGCATTGTTAATCCTTGAGACGAAACACACACTGTCCAGTGACCTGTTTTTACACCCCCACCCCTCATGTCACTCTGTGTTATGATGTCTGTCATGAAAACCTGTGGATGTTCACAACGCACACATTCATCAAGTCTACTACTGCACACACACACACACACACACACACACACACACACTGCAGGGTCACCCTATATGTAATGTGTATCTGTCATGTAAACCTGTGGACATTCTCAAAGCCCATACTCATTAAGTCTGTCACTGTACACACAGATACACACACACGCATCTATACACACACACACACACACACACACACACACACACACACACATTGTGGCGTCATTCTATGTCATGTGCATCATGTAAACCTATGGATGTTCTCAATCTGCTCATTAAGTCAAGTGCATTCACACACACACAGTCAAATACTGTATACAGACACAGAAAGGCACATGCATGCACACAAGCACATGGGAACACACACACACACACACACACACACACACACGTATAGCTCAGTTAATAAACACCTCCTGCTTTATTACTTCTTAGAAAACACGGTGCTCCTGGTTTGAAAAATGCTATGAAAAAAATATTGTTATTGTTATTCTTATGACAGGCTTTCAGCTTGTGAAGATCAGATGAACATCTTTGATACATAATTTTCTCTTTCTCTCTGTCTCTCTCTTTCTGTCTCTCTCCCTCTGTCTCTCTCCCCCTGTCTCTC
Source organism: Hoplostethus atlanticus (assembly GCA_034670405.1). Classification (NCBI taxonomy): domain Eukaryota; kingdom Metazoa; phylum Chordata; class Actinopteri; order Trachichthyiformes; family Trachichthyidae; genus Hoplostethus; species Hoplostethus atlanticus. The sequence continues at coordinate 6,221,750 of JAXDDX010000006.1, read as the reverse complement.
TCTCTCTATCTCCCACATACATGCTGTCTGGCCCCAGCCCTACTTTCTGAGTCCCTTCTTTCTGTGGCTGATGTTTCCATTACGGAAATAAAAGCATGACGGCTAATCCAGTTACGTGTTCCCTGGACCACACACACACCCACACCCACACACATGTACACACACTCAGGAGCACATCAGAATGCATGGGTACACAAACACGTGCACGCTCAAAAATGGACATACACAGAACTGCATGATCACACACACAAACACAAGGACGTGTACAGGAGAGCACAAATACAAGGATGTACACACACACACACACACACACACACACACACACACACACTGGGGGTCGGATGATTGAAGCAAGACCCCTGTTGTGAAAAAGTCAAGCCGGGCTTCCTCTAGCTCTGGAAATAAATACCAAACATTGTTAATCCACACACACCAACATACACACACACACACACACACACACACACACAGTGAGAGAGAGATGTGTATATATAACAGAAAAACATAGATCAACAAGATGCACATGCAGATGAGAAAATACACACAGATGGACACACACACTACACACACAGAAATATACAGGTCACATTCCCATATGTGTGCGCGCACACGTGTGTGTGTACAACCATTTACTGGTAATCTTCCCAAGACAATTTCCCGCAGGGCTACACATCCTTCCTCAGTCAGAAGAGAAGAGAGGAGGAATGAGATCTGATCCTCCCTGGAACCTGTTGTGTTCTCCTGCACTTTCTCTCTCTCTTCCCTTTTTCTTAAAGACTACTATTATCATTTAGAGGTGAGGCTGAAGGTGTGTAGGTCATTGGTCGGATCCCACCCCACATTGTGAGTTCATGATATCCACCTTAGCACACTGAGCAGCAGAGAGACAGGGTGCCTGTCTCTCTCTGTTTTTAATTGGTACTAACATTACAATGATGAAAACACAGTAAAAAAACTGCAGTGCAGATTACTGGACTATTTTGCCATTGTTATGTTGCTAAATGTCACCATATGATCTTAACATGTGCTTGGCCAGGGACTTCGGTTTAGATTCATTCAGCCAGCTGGTCCTGAAAGAAAGAAAAGAAAGAGAGAGAGAGAGAGAGAGAGAGAGAGAGAGAGAGAGAAGAGCGAGAGAGAGAGCAGGTATGCCCTACATGCATGGACACTCGGGTCACACCAGATAATTATACTAGCTATGGTGGTCTCACACACACACACAGACACGCACACACACGCACACACACACACACACCAATGAAAGTTAGTGAGACAGAGCACACACACTGTAATTCTCACCACTCACACCTAACACAGACTTTCTATTCTTGCGAGGACATTTGGATCCTGCAAGATAATAAAAACATACATCCCACATCACTCAATCAGGCATATATATATATATATATATATATGTGTTTGTGATGTTTAAATGATATTCCGGTGCTCTATAGCATTCGTTGATTGGGTTAATTAATCCTCTTCCTATAGCTAATTAAAGTGTAGTTACACCACTTAATTGTCAGTGTCCTGCTGTCCTGTGAGGTGAGAGAGAGTGTGTGTGTGCTCTTTCTTGTTCGCGCTATATGTGTTACTTTCCACAGCACTGATTCTAACTACTTCCTGTTTCAGTCACGTGACCTCCGCCTCCTGTTTCACTTGATTTGTGTGAATTCATACCACATTTCAGTGTCTTGTGCTTGATATGAGAACAGGCTCAAGCAGGTTATATAGTCATCATATGAGACATCGTTGACAAGAAGTAACAAACACTGGGTTAGATTGGAGGTCTTGTGCTACCAATAACCTTGCTTATATAGACACTTTTATCTGTTTCCGACATTGACTTTGTCCCTTTTGCCGTTCCCCATCCCTGCTAAAGACAATATTACTGCTCACTTCACATCTGCCAAGTCTGAATAGGAAGAACTCAAACGTATATTTCAATCCCTGGATGAGGCGTATAACTTGAGCACAATACATGCATGAGCAAATCTCAGTATTTCTATTAACTAGCTATTGTTTGGGACTCAAAATGGGTTAAAGGGTTTCTTTCTCTTGATGACAAAATACTTTTGTCTGTGTGTGTGTGTGTGTGTGTGTGTGTGTGTGTGTGTGTGTGTGACCACTTGGAAAGCCTCTTAATTTATGCTAAGCAGGCTATTTTTGAGAATCCTCCCTCGCACACACACACACACACACACACACACACACACACACACACACACATACACAGGACACATGCCCATGTTGGTCAAATGTTAATGATTTATTAATTCAGCGGTTTAAATCTCTTGGTGCTGAAATTCCTCAACCTTGGAAATGAACAGAATACTGAATGAGAGAGAGGGAGAGAGAGAGGGAGAGAGACTAGAGAGAGAGAGAGAGAGAGAGAGTAGAGAGAGAGAGTAGAAAAGAGAGAGGGCGGGACACAGAGGGTCAGAGAGAGAAAGAGGTAATGAGAGAGATGGAGAGCGAGAGAGTGACAGAAAGCGAGTGAGCATTTAAATCAGTACTTAGAAAATAATAACCATGTCATGGCCTGATTGGTTTGGTTTTCCCATATTTAACTCAGTGGACTGGGAAATGAGAGAAAGAGGGAGAGAAATGGTGAGAGAAGGAAGGAGAGAAAGGAGAAAATGGGTGAGAGAGCAAAGAATGAAAAAAGAAAAATAGACACACAAAGGGAAGGGAGAAAAGGACGGAGGGGGGGAGGCACAGAGAGAGAGAAAGAGAGGGAAGGCAGAGAGATGGAACATAGAGGAAGAAAGGAAGAGGAGGAGGGAAGGAGAGAGAGGATTATGTGAGAATTTTATGATTGTTTGAGTTATGATGCAGTCCCACTTGTGTAAAAGCCCAGCAGGACACACAGAGTTACTGCCGGCCTGTTCAGTGACTTTAGCAGTTGCACCAATCTGTACATTTGTCCATTCAAACCGCTGTGAGATAAGTTGCATGGTAGAATGTCATGATTAAACAAGCTAGAAATATTGAAGGAGGCAATTTATTATTGTTTCAAGCAGAGTGGGCTTTATCAAAGCATCGAGCGTCTCTGTGGAATAGTTCCTTCCTGTCACTTGCTGATGAACATACACAATGGAAAGAGCATTCAGTCTTCTTTAAATATGTAACTACATCGGAAAACAAAACCTTGTTTAGCTTGAAAAAAATGTGCAAGAGGTAGAAAGGAACTAGGAGGAACTAGGAGGAACTAGGAGGCTGAGGTGTGAGCACTGCAAAAGGAAACCCCAGTCATTAGGCTGAACAGTTGCAATGGGGAAAGAAAGTCATCGTGTCACTTTCTGGTGGTTACGTTCACAGCTCAATTATAATTCAGTTATATGTCAGAGTACATTGAACTAAACATGACATGGACTCCATTCCCAAATAAACTGATCTCCTTTAATTGACTGTTATTACTTGTAGGTTGCTAAAGACTGAACTTTCAAGGTTGTTATTGCGATGAACGTCTATCATTCACATTCAACTCTACCTCTATCCCTCTCTTCTTTTCTCTTCCTCTCCCTGTAATATCTCTCTCTCTCTCTCTCTCTCTCTCTTGCTCTCTCTCTCTGTCTCTAAGCATCAAGGCTAAAATACATTTAAAAAGCTGTGGATCCACAAAGAAAATTCTCAGAGCGGAAAAACTGTAACATGAACTTTGATTTCACGCTTCTGGTGTGTGTGTGTACGTCTGTGAACTCATATTTCATGCTTCCAGCAGGCTCCACAGCTTCATCTGCGGAAAGAGAGAGAGAGAGAGAGAGAGAGAGAGAGAGAGAGAGAGAGAGAGAGAAAGGGGGGAGGGAGAAAGAAGGAACTCTAGATTATAACACTCATAATGCCTGAAGAAGAGCTTCAGTCCTGATTCAGTTCATGATGTTCTTTAAGTATTCATGTAAAACCTCTATCATTAGTGACATAGCAGAGGAAGGTTGCATCACTTTATCGCGTGAAGATGTAAAAATAAAAGCTCTCCTGGCAATTTCCTTCGGTAACGGAAAAACAGGCCTTGGAGTTAGCCAAGAATATTTTTTGCTATGAAGTCGTTTTTCTGTGTTTCGTTACTCAGGTTGCCTTCTCCCACCACAAAGCCTCCTCCAACTTCATATGCCCAATCTGTACTGTGATTGTGACAAAGCCAGACAAATCAGCGCTTAGCCTGCTGAGCCGAGGCAGTGTTTTTTCTTTTCACATTTTATGAAACAGCGAGAACAGAATGACAGCGTGGTGTAACTTCTACTTAAATCCGAAAAGAGAAGCTATACGGTTTTGAAAATACGAATTTTGATAGACAGCAAAGAAGCTACCCAGCTAACGAGACCTATGATCAACATTATCAGGAGATGAACATGATATTAACAATGCACACACAATTCACAGCATCACAGAAGCGATCATAGTAATCAAACAAAACAGATTTATATCCATTAGATTGTTATATCTTGTACATGGACTCCTCAGTAGCTCAGTGAGGCTGAGTTTGTTCTCTGGGTGTGTATTGCAACGCCGGGGTTTCCTCCTATGACGTCATAGGATTCTGTGCCACTGTCAATTCAATAAAGTTTACATTGATTCATTTAAGCTGACTCTCTCTCTCTCTCTCTCTCTCTCTCTCTCTCGGTTGAAATGCGCCGACTACTCTTTTCCTCTGAAGGACAGATGTTTTTCATGTATCTGACAAATCCTGGAGTGATAACATATTACCAGGTTTCGTGAAAAAAAAAAACATCTTCAGGCATTATGAATGTGTTATGAACCAGATTGAAACCTCAACATCATTGTATTTCCATTAAACACACACATACACACACTGTATCTTTTCCGCAATGGACCACACACTGCTTAACTTTATTTCCTGTCTCTCTCTGGGTGTGTTTCTCATTCACTATCCATCTGTTCCTCCTTCTTCTCTCTCTCTCCTTCTGTCTCTCTGCCTTTCCCTCCCTCTTTTGCTTTCTCCCATCTTCCCCCCTCCTAACTTTCTCTCTCTCCACAAGTGAATGTTAATCTCTTTCTCTTTCTTTCCCTCCCAGCCTCTCTCCTTGTCTCTCCTCTTCTGTCTCTGACCAAATCTTTCACTAAACATCTGTAATACTGTATTTTGTGTTTCACAAAAAGTAACTGATAATGTTGGGATATGTTATCGATTACTACCCTGTTTTCCCTCACTTCACCCCTAATGATTAACGTGTTTCTATCTCCTCTTACACACAATGTTGGCCAGAGTTTTGGACATATTAATCACATCCACACACGAGGAGGTGTTTAATTTCTTCTCCTCTTTCTCTCCATGGACACACTCTTTTTTTGCAGGAAACCAGGAGCTGAGTGTTGGACCAAGTACTAATAGAATTTGAAGTGAAGATAAAAAAAAAAGCTGAAAAATAAAACACTATTTTTTGAGTTTTCCAGCTTTTTCTGTTAGCTACTTAGAAATGAGTCAAGATTGGTGTGGCACAGATTGGGGGGCGGAGGGGTGAGGGGGGTGAGGCGTGGGCAGGATGCAAGGGAGATTCAAGCTAGTGGGTTGGTTTTCAGACGTGACAGTGCTTAGTATCATGATGAGGAGTTTTGCCCGGCTGTCAGCTTTTCATTTGCTAAGAGAAAGAAGTTGAAGAACAACTCCAATGTAATGTTCTCCTCATGAACGCCTACTCGTTCTTTTGTGCAGCTCAGTCAAGTGGGGCTAAGTCAGAGATTACATGTTTCACAAAGAGACTCATCAAGTACAAGCCTTGGGAACATTCGTACATCAGCTTGTAGTTTGCATGTGTTAGCGTAGTGTGTTTCCAGTTCACACTATGTCAAGTCACTGGTAAATATTCATCAGTCATCCGTGTCATGATTGAAAGTTTGGAAACCCCTTGTGCAGTTATAGAAATGTTTACTTTTTACCATGCATGCCTTGTTTAATCAAAATGAGTCAACCTAGCTTCCATGTCCAAACAACAAAGGTCTATAAAATCAGATAATAAAATGCTCTAGCTTAACTTAACTGTAAATAAACTTCACTGTCAACTTCAACAACACTTTGTCCATCTCTATTTTTCTCCATTTTCCCGGGGGTAATGCCTCAGGGAGGGTGAGAGGAGAGGATTGGCATCTTAACACCAGGACAAGACAGGAGACCGAAACATCACAACTTCCCATAAACACCTTTGACATGCAATTTGGTGTACATGTTCAACCATGTTTTAGTTGCATAGCTCAGTGCTGCTCTGAGTTATACGCTATTACGTGATTGAGCGCTCCCACATGTACCAATCCAAGAGTTTCAGTTACATGTGGTTTGTCTGTAATAATGTATCCCGCTTAACAATATAGCAATCCTGTTACTTGTTGTTGCACTGCACAATATAACACGAGCAAAAGTTGGTTTTAAAGATAATTTTATCACTTTTCGTCCTTATTAGGCAGCACACAGTGGAAAGAGACAGGAAATAAGGCAGAGAAAGAGTGAGGAAGACAAAGGGAGACAGAGAGAGAGAGAGAGAGAGAGAGAGAGAGAGAGAGCGAGATTAGAAACAATAGTGCAACACTTTGTCGCCCTTTGTGAGTCAGTGGGCTAAAACACAAGCTACGTACTCTCAGTGCTGTGGGTAATGGATGGATTCAAACCCATGATTTCACCCATGAAGGACTTGGCATGAACCTTAACCCGCTGAAACACAACACAACAGACTAGAAGGACTTTTAGGAACGAGATAAAGGGTCACAAGACAGGACGAGTTCCTGCTGCTGCACTTGAATGATGATCAGAATGAACTGAGTTTCTAAACAAGCTACAGTATTCCCCTACAGCTGATTGTAGAATATGATGAGAACAGCAATGTGTCTGTGTGTGTATGTGTGTGTGTGTGTGTGTGTGTGTGTGTGTGTGTGTGTGTGTGTGTGTGTGTGTGTGTGTGTTACTGCAGTAGTGAGAACAATACCTTAATTTGTTGACTTTAATTAAGAGAAGGACAACATCTGTTTCCTGGAACTGTGTGTGTGTGTGTGTGTGTGTGTGTGTGTGTGTGTGTGTGCATGTGTACTTCCTCTTCTATAATCATGAGGTCCTCACAAGTATAGTTCAGTTACAAAATTACCATCACCATTATTCTGGTTTCAGTGGTTTGGAGTAAGGTTAGAGTCAAGGGTTAAGGAATCTATGTATGTCAATATAAGTAAATACAAAGTCCTCACAAGTATAGTAATGCAATTGTGTGTGTGTGTGTGTGTGTGTGTGTGTTACAACCCTATCCAGGTGGCCAGGTAATTAAAAAACATTTCTCACACTTGGTTTTACATCCAAACCTCAATGCTAACATCTGGCCGAGGAAAAGAGGGAAGACCAGGCATGTGTGTGTGTGTGTGTGTGTGTGTGTGTGTGTGTATGTGTGTGTGTGTGTGTGTGTGTGTGTGTGTGTGTGTGTGTGTGTAAAAATGGTCCGTGTTGGGCGATAACAGTGGTCCTTGGATTATGTAATCAGCCTACAAAATCAGCCCAGGAAACCCAAAATAGAATAGAATAGAATAGAATAGAATAGAATAGAATAGAATAGAATAGGAACTTTTAATTGTGCTGCTTCCATTGCTGCCGCATTTCCACCAACACCAGCCTCCATTTGATCCTGGGTTAAAAACAGTTTATCTACTTGTCGTAGGTGCAACTGCCCGTGTTCAAAAACGCCTGTGAACATTAAAGAATGTATCTCAGACAAAAAGAGGGAATATGAAGGAAGTCACTGTAGCCGCAGGCTGTCTGATCACACTACGTGATTGACAAGCAGGAAACCTTGCTGCTTCAGAGTCGGGTACATTTCTCAGACAAGCCAGCAGCATGGCGTCAGCAAAGCTTTTGCACAAAAAAAAACCATGGAACTAACTTGAGGACATAAAGCACAGACAGTGTTTTGGCCTGGATCCAGACGGAGTATCACCTGCTTTCTGAGAGGTAGGAGCCTGTTTTTAATTAACAGCAGATGCTTTTCAGTTGTCGGAACACGGAGATGCCTATTAATTTAAGTTTCATGTTTTTTTTAAAAAAGTGCTTGTGTGAGTTCCTGTTTGAGTTTTTTCTTATTAATTTGAGTTTCATTTCACTAGCTACATTTAGTTTTCTGTTAAGTTTGATTTTTTTTGGTTTGTATTTATGACATGGTTAAATGTCATGTATTAACAGTTACATGTCATTAGTAGTTACATAACTAAATCAACAGCTAGTTTTATTCTTGTTTTATTCTTGTATTATTGTGTATAGATAAAAAAACAGAAAGACAGACGGAAATAAGCAGCAAAAACTACACAGCAGGGTTTTCTCAATGTAAAATTCTTCACTAAAACCACACATTTTCAGATCATTACTGAACCAATTCTCAATACATGTTTCCTTGTCAACTTTTACACATGCAGTGTGGCTGTCTCCAGTGTCAACAGACGGTAAGACAATAAGAGGTGATGCTAACCGGCATAACGAGACACTAGTAGCGACGCTAGTCAGTTAGCTGCTCCTGCATCTGGATCTATAAGTCTCATTGTTTCACTAAATCTGTAATATTAAGACTCATTTTACTGGTTATAACTTTGTTGTTTTGTTATTTTCTATCACTGTTGCTGATTTCAACATAATTACCAAGCAAACCAGACCTGTGGAGCTCTTGGTATAATATTGTGTGTAATTTATTTATCTCCTCTAATCCTGGACCAATTAGTTTCAGCCTAGGACAGGGAGGAAGGATGACTCTCCATGGCTCCATGGCTCTCCCTCCCTCTCCTTCCTTCACTGTATTTCTTTCTGTCTTCCCTCCTCTTTTCTCTGCTTTCCGCTCTCTTGCTCTCTCTGTGTCTCTATTTTATCAACTCTGTCAATCTCTCTCTCCTTGTTTCTTCCTCCATCTCCCTCTCTTTCCCCTTGCGAACAAACGGATCTGGTTTGTCTCGTTTCGCTGCTCTTGTCTCTCTGCGCGCGCGCACACACACACACACACACACGCGCGCGCACACACACACACACACACACACACACACACACACACACACACACCAGATCATCCCACATGGCTTTTCCTTCCTATTAATCCAATTAGCTCCAGAAATTGTTGATTTCGCCTCGTATCCATTCTCTACACTTTCCCTTCCTGTCCCCTTTTCTTCTCCTCTCCTCTTCTTATATATCTCCTTTCCTTTCCTGTCTTGAAAATGTATAAAAAAATAAAAATAATAATTACACACACACACACACACACACACACACACACACACTTTC